>VDFB02168118.1:21802464-21834964 GCA_007258455.2 Sequoia sempervirens
AAAAGAATTAGTAGCTTAGAAACTAGACTTAGATCACTTCGAATCTTGTTCTTGTTGCATCTTGAAATTTTGAGCATAACTATCTTCATTTTCTTGTGCAAATCATATTTTTTTGATTTAAAAAAAAATGGCATCTTAAGAGCCAAAATTGTGTCACAAATCCATGCACTTACCTAGAGGTCCTAGCTCGATTGGCTAAAGCATCTTGTTGGAGGCAAGATATCACGAGGTCTAGTCTCCCCTCTGTCCCCATGGTAATGGAGGGTGTTTCATGCCATCATCATAGGTCACGTGAAAATTTTTATGACGTGCATTATAGTTTATAGGAGGGCTACCCAATTCCTGCAATCTTAAAAGCAAAAAAAATGGGGTTGAAAGTTGATTATGGTCTTTGCCCCTTTAAAGAGGTTTTCACACAATATTCCTCTTGACTTGTTACATGATCCAACAAGTTCTAGTTATAAAATTAATAATTTTAAATATAGGTTGAGATCTAGACAATTTGGTCCCAAATTATTTGATAAAAAAATGTGTGGAGGCTAAGTTGGATTTAGATAAGGAGACTTCATGCAACATTTTAGAGTGCAATCAAACAGTCTTAAGTAGGAATTTTTTGCATCAACCTCATAAGAGGAAGACTGGATTGAGGTGAAAAATAAAAGAAGGTATCTTTTGAGAGTTGACATCCAACTATATGAATATACTTTGAATTTGCAATAACTATATATAGCTTTTAGACCTAGCTAGTTATGGCTTACGTGTATCATAAGTTGTAAAATTTTGGTAGGACAATCTACTTTTTTCTATGGAACAAACTTGGTGAAAAAAATATTATTGTAATCCACATATAAAAGGCTTTTGTGTGTTTTTTTAGTTCCTAATTGAGGTTTATTAGAAAAAAAATAACTATACATTTAGTTTTATAAATACAAATAAGTTAGAAAACAATATGTTAAGAGAGTAATTTTTTTTTATAATAAATATAATTATTGACATAAAATAAACTTATATATATAAGAAAACATAGAACTCTAAAGAGAAGTTGGAATCTTGAACTAAGATAAGGATAGAGAAATTAAAAAACAATGTTAAATAAGAAAAAGCAATGGAAAGAAGATATTAAGAGAATAGAGTTCAATAGAATGTTGTAAAAATATACAAGAAAAATATAAATTAGGTTTATAATTAAGAATAAAGTTAAAGTTTAAATTTTTGTCACCTTTAAGGTAATATTTCCAACACAAAAAAATTAAAGCATTTCTAATTAAAAGTTAGTTTGGGTTAAAATGTATGAGTTAGGATGAGAAAAGAGGAAGAGGAGTAACGAATACCAAGACACTAAGGAAAAAATGGAGAAAAAGAACAATGATGAGGAAAGAGAAGTTAAGGAGGTTATAATGAAAAGCATTAGGGGAACAAGGGAAAAAGAGGGAAGGTTATGAAAATGAGAATAGATTGAGGTAGAGATGGGGAAGGAGAGGATAAAATGGTTTAATGGTGAAAAAAGTGGCGAAGATAGAGGAAAAATGAGAGAAGGAAAATTAATAGAAAATAAATGAGGGAAATGCAGATGAGAGAGTAGTTAGTGAAAAAAATATAGGGATCAAAATGGTAGAATAAAAATAGGATTGATGGACCTATTCATCCTCAATTTAGTAGGAAATGAGATCCGCATAATGAAATGACTTACAACCTTTAGGTGAATCAAGTCAAAGTGTGAATCTACAAATTTCCTTTTTTTTGCAAGGATGACAGTCCTGATTAAATGACACTTTGGGGAGAAAGATTAAAAATAGAAAATCAAAACCAGAATGCAATCTACAACTTTTATCTTGAAGATTAAACTTAATACTAATGGAACTAGAAATTAAAATTTAGATCAAAGAGAGGTAAGATGATGTGTACCACTCACCAAAATTGCTCTACTGAAGCTGACCTAGGAATCATTCACCTAGGGGAAAATGGGTCCTTAGAGTTTTTCTACAACTTTAGGGAGCCTCTATTATAGATCTAAATCTCTTAATTTTCCTAGGTTTCAGCTTCGAAAAGCTGGAAATAAATTTTATAATTGCATTTTTTTGACATGACCTTATATTTATAGCTATGTATCATGTAGTGCCCCTCCATGTTTCATCTTGGTTGTTTGGTGTTCATTTGATTAAACTGGGTTGATTTGTACTTAATTGGTGTTTTTGTTCGATTATTATATAAAAATAAAAGATTATTGAAATTAAAAGACATGGAGGTAAATAAAATAAAAGATTTAAATATAAAAATTGAAGAATTAATTAAATATAATATTATTAAAGTCTTTGTTTGATTTTAATAAATTGAAATTTATTATTTGAAAAGAAATATTTAAATGAAAATATTAAATTGATGAGATTGTATAAATAAATAAATAAAATTAAGAGACGATGCACAATTACAAATATGGAGGATAATAAATTAATTAGTGTGAGTTAACTTAAGAGGGGCTTTTGGATTATTTTCTGAGGGAAAAACTAATTTTGCATTCAGTGTACAAGAGTTTTCTTGTTCTAGTTCTTGGAGCTTGTTTCTGGTTCTTGAAAGTTTGATTTTGTAGCTTGGAGGCTTGGGGTTATACTGTTGGAGGATTTATACTAGAGTAAAGGTTCGTCAAAAGATTGAAGTTCTTGGGAGGAAGCTGAAGCTACATCTAGGATTTAGACCCGACAATACTTTCATCTTTGTGACTCAAAATAATTGAGGTTCCATGTTTTCTCCCAGTTATAATATTTTCCCAGAAATGAATCATGCAAATTGTGCTATCTGAACAAAAAAAATTGTTTGAATTTGAGCTGTGTTTATTCTATAAGTTTTAGGCTGTTTATTACTCTGTATTTTTCTCCAAATTTGTTTTCCATATTTCTGTCTTGGCTCAAATCATGGCTATTGAACTAGTGATTGCATGTAATTAAGAATGGTGAATTCTTGGTAGTTGTAGTCTCTTCTTCCCTATGCATTTAATATCCTTATGCTTTACACTTATCATATTATGTCACCCTTGTTTCTTGTTGTCTGGATTATTCGTTAGCAATTTGACAAAAAAAATTGAGTGCCTCCCCTCTCTTCATGTTAAGAATCTTTCATTTATCTAGCATTTGATATTAATCAACTCTATTAAGTTTCTAGATCTTGGCATTGAAATTATTTGAGAAAGTCCCTTTGGCTCTAGTGTATGAAGTATTGTCTTTGTTTTAAGCTCTTATTTATAAAAGATTCAATTTGGGGTTGATGCCTTTGGTTGACTTTGTATTATGAATGCATTTCATTCTAGCCAACATGTATTAGTTGTTCCATCTTGGCATTCTCTGGTTGTAATCTTCTATCACCTGGAGTAGTGTGTGTGTCTCTCTGTCTCATATTAGCTACCTTTTTAGACTCTTTCATGGCTACAAATCATCTATGGGATTTAATCATGTGTACTGTATGGTTGATCCGTGCTTTGAATCCTTGGATCTAAAGGAAATTCCCTTAACATAAGCACTGCTAGGGAATTTTAATGTTGGAATGTAGTTAGCATTAAAGCCGCTGCCTGGAACATCAAAAATTATCCTTACATAAAAATTTCCTCCATCTTGTTGGCTTGTAACACTCCTGATGGTGGCTACATGAAATGGAACCATGATGCCATATATGGGTACCAGAACAATATCATTTTCGTGTCAACTTGAATCGTCTTGTTCTTCAATCGACTCTCTAGAAATTGGCTTATTCTCTTATTTTGACATGCATTATGTTTGATGTGTTGTATTCTATTTTAAACTATTAGTTAACTTTAGTTTGCACCACCACCTCAATCATAAGCTTCTAGATTAAGTTCAAGTCTCATTCTTAAACTCTCCAATCAATAGGCATGCCTTTAACTACACTTATATGCATTAACTCTTCACTGTGCTAAGTTTATATCCAATCGAATGTCATGCATTCTTGTTGTATGTTAGTTTAAATGGTGTCCCATACTCTGTTCACCACCTTGAGTTTCATTAGATCAGGTATTTGTTTATATCACTATGATAGCCTATCGAGGCCGAGGGTTGGTAATCTTTAATTTCACTATGATAGTCTATTGAGGCCATGAGTCTGAGGACTTGGAACTATATTAGTATCAATTGAAGGATTTTTTGTGCCTTTATGGATGAGACATATGATATTTAAATAGAAGCTATGGAGGTTGATAAGGATGATAGCATATCACTCTACTTAGTATATGAATTTATCCATGAAAATGGTAAGATCAGTATTCCAATAATCTTTACTCAAGACTGTGAAGTCTTTAGTCTTTCTCTAAGGTTGAATCGAAAGCCTATCTCTAGCCATGCTTTTGATCTAAGGAAAGGGGTATGTGTAGGATCATCATGGAAAAAACAGGCCCTTAAGTGGTGATGAAATTCAAAAAAATTAGATTTAGACAACTTGACATAAAAATTTGAATAAGTTATCTATATTATTTCAAAAACATGTAACAATATAATTTGCAGAAAATTGAATGTAGTTTCTAAACTACTAGGGTTTTTTAAATCTATTTGGTGAAAATTTGAAATTTCAATGTAGTATTACTTAAATTTCAGGGAAAAAATAAGGTGTTTGTCTCAACCACCTAACCACAATAAAATGATAATATTTTTTATAAGATTTTAATATAAGTAGAAGGACTTTGTCCTAATGGGATGCATATTGCTTATTCTTTTCCAAGTAATAATTAATGAGTTTTTCCTTACAACTTTAAAAAATATAAAACTTGGTATGTCGACCACCTTAACTTGTCAAAACTTCATGAAATTCATTCTTTTTTTTTAATCTATAGTATGCAAAGCATAGAATGTGACATTGTTTCGATTCAAAAATATGATACTATTTTAAAGCTATAGATGTTTTTTTCAACCATATCAATCAAGACTTTAGTCATAATTCAAATAGAAAATGAATAAGTATTTATTAAATTCAAAGTAAAGCATAATTTATATTGGTGGAAGCTGAGAATCCCCTTTAAAAACCCTTTTCATTTCATCAATTTTGGGTAAAAAATAGTCATCAGCCACATACCCTACACATACCCATCATATCGCCACATTTTGGCCCATCATGATCTTGCACATACCCAAAGATGGTGTATTACTCTATTTACCTGGTATTTGGCCAAGAGCCACTCCTCTTATTCAATGTGCTATATTTTTCTCAAAAAGAATATTGTAGACTAAACTTTAAAGTTCTTGGCATAAGATATATAATATGAATATTTGTTCATAGATGCTTTTTGTATGTTCCTTTGGTTGTCTCTTGATAGAAAGGGAGCATTAAGCTCTTCTTTAACCATTAAAGATGACTAAGTTGGTAATGATAGCATTATCTCTCTCTCTCTCTCTCTCTATATATATATATATATATATATAACCTTGGATATGGGATAGGATGCATAGATATAATATTGCATTATCTTGGAAAAAAATCAATAGAGTTGGGTAACTCAATAACTGTTTATCATTTTGAATAACTATTTATAAAGATGGTGGGTATTAGTATTACCTATTAACTCTCTAGTAGACTATGAATATTTTATGACAAAAGATTGAATAAATGAAAGCTAGGTATGTTGAAAGAGATTTGTTCTAATTTAGATGATTAATTAGTAAACATGAAATGAGTATCCTGTAAACCCATATTATAATCCATGTTCTATATGGTTTTGAATTGTGAGTATGAAGCAAGTGAATTCTTATTGATTTAGTAATGATTGTGAGTTTTTTTCAAATGTTTAAGTCATCTTGTGGAGTGAACTTTAGCAGTCTTTGAAAGGCTAGGGGGAACTGTCTTTCTAATGGAATTATTTGTTAACCTTTAAGATGATTGTTTTGTATTAAATGCTAATATATGATGATCTTTAGTCGGGCACAATATTTTTGCTAATGTGGTTGAAACTTGAGAGTGGGAAGGGTTTTTCCTCACCTTGTTGTTCATGTGATGAGATTTTGTGATTGTGCAAGTTGGATTTTCTCTTTGATTTCATTGGGTCTCCTAGTTGTTAGTGGGGGGTGGCTCTCAATGGGGGTACGATGCACAAAGTGGTAGGTCCAGTGTAACCCATTGAGAATTTAGTCAAGTGATAACCTAAAATAAACTAGGGGGTTGGGTAGTTCACATTAATCAAGATAATGCCTCACTTATGGCTTAAGTGCTTGTTTAGGCTTGAGATGAGTGGGAAGGCTGTGAATGGAAAGATCAACTACCTGGTCTGGTTGGAAGGTATGTTGATCCCACATAGCATGTATGGGGGTCCAGTGGCTAGTAGAGGTGGCCAGGGTAACCCAGGATGGGGGTCTGGTAGCCTAGGAAGGTTATGCCAGGGTAACCCATAGCAACCTATTTGATGACACTCCTACGAAAACCTAGTATTCCCTTTCTTCATGTCTTACTTTAATGTTTGTGTGCCTCTAGAAGTGGTGTATTGTCATTTGATGTTGTTTTGTACTTGTTCATTGGAGTCATCTTTGGCCTATGTGTTGTTTTTTGTCTCTTGGCTATTTATGGTGGGACTTTAATGCTATCTCCTAGGATGGGGGTTGGACCTTAGGGTTCCACATGGTCGAGTGGAACATGCTATACACTCCATTGGGTTCCCTCACCTGATTGTGTTCGTGATGACTTCTCATGGATTTGAAGAGTTCCACACTTGTTCCAATTCATGTGGATTATATTTCATGTACTTGTATTATACCATAATTCTATTGTATCATGTATTTACTTTTGTTGTACTCTCCTCTATCATTTAAGGAGATATTGATGTAATGATGTACTATTGTAACCAATTGTAAACTCTCTTGTAAGGGAAAATGCAATGTATGTTAATATGTTGCTAGCATGAAATGGATATTTCATAATGGTTGAACTTGTAAATGTGATGGTTAAATGAAATCCATGTTGATAAAGTTTATTTAATGTAATGTTTCACAATTCTTGTTAATTTAGCTAATGTGAATCAAGTAGCATAGTCATGGACTTGAGAGGACTTAGGTTAGAATCTAAGTTAATGTTTCATTTCCAATCGTGTGAATGTTGCACATTCAAAAGAAAAAAAATGTTCTATTTTTAGGTGTGTTAACGTGTGGTCCTCTAAGGTTTCGTGGTGAGGCGTTATATATCATTAATTTCCTAAAATTCAAATAACACAAGCCGACATGTGAATATGGATTTGAAATCATTAAAACACCTCCATAAACATAATTAAATTTATGTCCTAGGTATAAGTGAGGACCTATTCACCCATGGGAAAATGGGTCCTAGGTCACTCACCTAGGACACACATTGCTCAATGAGAAGTGTTATGTTTAGGTATTAATGAATGTTGGATTTCCTCTTTGGAAAATATAATTAATTAGGCTTGGATTTGGATTAAAGGGGCTAATTAAGGAAAATTAAGCTCAATTAATTAAAGAAGCCCTAAATAAGTGTGAAAATGTAAAGGGGTACACTTTATAACACCAAAAATAAGGCATAATTAAGTTCATTTTAATGAATAGGACCCTAAACTTAATGTGAATATGTAAAATACATATTACAACACTAAATTAAGGCATAATTAAGTTCATTTTAATATGAATTTAATTCCTAATTAAGTGTGAAAATGTAAAGGGATACATATTTTTACACTACAATTAGATGTAGGGAGGATGGGTTTTGAGGGAACTTAGAGGTAAAGAAAAAATCAAGTTCCATCCCTCATCTTGGTTGAGGTGAGATAGGTAGTTTTTGATACGAATAACTTCTTTAAGTTTAGTTTTTGATATGAATAACTTCTTTAAGTTTACTTTTTACAAGTCTAGTTATCTTCAAATAGGACTTACGTAGATAAAATTTAGTGTTTGGTATTTAAGAAGTGTTAGATGTAAGGAAAAAAAAATTGGTCTACTCTGTTATCATGTCAACACCATGCTCATTGATTCTAAAGTTGATGAAATGACCAATCTTATCAATGTACACAGTCCCACAAGAGTAATCAATTTTGTAGACACCCAAGTTGAGGAAAATATATCTTAGATATTTGGTTGAAGGGATGAGAAAATCTATAGAAAATGTACCTCAATCATTGTACATATGTTTAAAGTGGGATGGTGTCTAGAAACATTGTTCAAAAAAAAAATTAGGTAAGAATTTTTTCTACATTTTGGTTAAGCCCCTAAGTTGACCTATTTAATGGAGATGAACCAGAAAAAGAAAACAATAGGCAATCATGTAGTATGCTTAAGATGATGATGAAATCAGAATTTCCTATAATGTTGTTATCATGTTCTCCTATGAATACTCCGTAATGATCCTAGATTCAATAATGGACAATGAATGTCTTTAAATGCAATAATATAGCATACATGGCTCACAACAACTAGCAAGAAGAAGTTTTGATTAGAGGTAAAAAATGGGTTTTGAAGGGGCCCAAAACCCTTTACAAAAAGGACAGCTGACACAAAAAGGAAACATCAAGAAACAACCATCAGCCCAATGACAACAAACCACTAGCCAAAAAGCAGCCAAAAAATGACACACAACACTACATATTGTTCAAAATTTCAATAGCTTCCATTTCACTAGTAGTAAGCTTTTGTCTCTTAACCCCAATATTAGAAACCTCCAAACTTGAGGCCCCAACCTAATTTTTCAATCTATTTCTAGTCCTAACCCTAGACCCACTAGTATTTACCTCAGAGCTCAAAACAAAACCTTTAACATAACCCTTAGCAGCAACATAATCCTCCCCAGTCCGCTTACCCTCAACAACCATTTCATTAGTAGACAAAATTTCCTTTCTCTTAATAGGGGAAAAATCCTTCATAGAGTCTGGCCTACCCAGGACTTTAGGATCTTCCCCACTCTTCATAACCATGTTCCAAATTTTGTCAATTTTCTCCTCAAGGGAGAACATTCTAACCTCCATACTTTGTTTCAGATTGATGATTTCCTCTACCACAGTATTAGTAATAGTATTGAGACTAGCCATTAAGTTATCAATTTGGCTCTAGATCGTAGGATCCTTAGCCTTACAAGCAATGCTTCTAATGTGAACATTAGTCCTATTAATATCATGAAAAAACAATTTAAAAAGTTTAAAAAGAACATTGGCACTATCATGGGCTGAACCCAACACATTAGAAAGATCCTCCCTATCAAAGTTTTCAATGCGATTTCCACAGCAACATCCTCTTCAGAGGAACTCTCATGGACCTTTTCCTCAGAGGCAACCTTACCTTTAGCAATAGTCACAGGAGACTTCATCCTACGAATGGGGTTAGCAATTTTCTCCACAGTAGCTAGCCTCTTCTGAATCCTCTCTGTGTCTACTTTCTTAGCTCCCACAGCTTGATCACCACCCACAACTCTATCCTTCTACTTAGGCAACCCAATGACAATGCTCGAAACATCCCCACCATGGAAGCCACCAGCCACAGAGAAAGGGGCATTCTTCAAAACCCTTCTCTTCTGACTTCCCTCCTCATGATCCTGCACAAGTCTAGACGCGGGGGGAGGAGAGGAAGCTTCCCCATAAATCTCTTTTTTGTCTTTGCTCCCCTTTAAAGGAATAGTCACCTCCACATCATCACTGTAAGTCATATAGCCCGCTTCCTCAATCAAATTCCTTTTCCCAAATTTACCTTGCACAGGGGATATGGGGCCCTCCTCCAAAGAAGCATACGCATCAGGGACATAATCAACATCGTCCCTGTCCAACTCAGAATCTTTATTTAACTAGCAGGAAGAAGTTGATAAGACTCATTCTGGGTTTTTTAATTTAAAAGTTTGAAGTTTAGATCCACATATGCATAAATGAAATAGGTCAATTTTGCACCCATAGATTTAATCAAGGCGATGAATGAAAGATATAGAATTTTAACTCAATTTATGAGAATATATAATGATAGACCCAAAATAAATTAAATTTAATAAATTTAACATTAAAATATGTCACTTATACACTTCTTATTATATAAAACAAACTCTTGTCAAAGTAGGCCCAACATCCAAAGAAAAAGAAACAAATATACTATTTTAACCATTAAAAAAAATCAAATATGTATCACATAATATATGAAATATAAAAGTTTTATATTTGACTATTCGACTCCATAAATGAATTTATAATAAAAATTCAAATAAAGAAACGGTAAGAAGTAGCATTGGTACATAGCGAACTAATAATTACCTTACCTGTCGTAGGTGGCCATGGAGGGAATCTCACCATTAAGTCAGCGTACGCAATCCTTTGTCTAAGACATCTTAAGAAGTCATTTATGAGTGACAGACAAAACGTGCTTTGTTTCCATGGATTCTACAAAATATTTGTTAAGTAATTTAAATCTCTCAAAATCTAGGATAGTTTTGACAGGTGTTTTCTCATCCCAATTAAAACAAAACCTATCTCCATATTTTCCTTCAAAGCACAGCTATATGGGCAATGTTGTTTACTTTTTGGGCATTAGTGGTAAGGGAGTTGAACTAATTTAGGTGGAGTAGAACAAATCCAAATGATAAAGTACGAAGTTGGTAATAGTTATGGTTAGATGGTGATGATCCAATCAACTATGGTCTTAGAAAGGCTTAAAATTTTCTTAAATTGAAAATGCAGAAGACAACGCCCAAAAGCTTCAATGGCTTTTAATATGATTGCACTTGCTTTAGCAATAGCCATTGTTAGTAGATGGTGTGTTGAAGCAGATGCAGAACAACTGGCACCAGCTATAATTGTGTTTGGAGATTCAACCGTAGATCCAGGCAATAACAATCATATTTCAACAGTTATTAAGAGCAATTTCCCTCCCTATGGAAAAGATTTCCCTGGCCATAATCCCACTGGCCGCTTCTGCAATGGAAGGCTTCCAACGGACTTCATAGGTAATCTATTTAGAAATGATTAGTTTCGTTTTCATCTGCCCTATTTTTTCCTCTTGTTTTTTCTGATGTGGGTTGATAATGTGTTAATAAACATAGCGGAAGGACTGGGTATAAAAGAGACTGTGCCAGCATATCTGGACCCGGGACTTACGGACCAGGACCTGCTTACTGGAGTTAGCTTTGCATCTGCTGGCACTGGATATGATAATGCAACGGCGCGTATTGTTGTATGTTCATCATTTTCACATACTTTTCTTTGTTTCATGAAAATTTTAGACATATCACTAGGCATTAAACTTTGCACACAGCGTAAGATCATTTGGGATTGAACCCACCCATATTCAACAAGAATTATACAATATTTGGGTATAAAACCCATTTCTAGCCTCACAAAAAAGAGATTAGACAATGGCCAACACTTTGGGAAAGACAGTTTTATTTAATAGAGGATTTTATATTATCTGTGAATTTATTTTGCTATTATATCCAAGCACGTCTATGCTGGATATGATTGAGGTGGATGATTTTATATGATTGAGGTGGATGAATATGGATAAATTAGAAGACACAATATATAGAACACATAGAACACATGAAATACAACTTAAAAATATTATCAAATGCATAACCTTGTTAAGCTGCTGAAAGTGCCACAGCACTGAAGTATTCATTGATCACTCTCTTGATACAAGCATTACAAATTCTTGGAATGCTGCAGCATTCAACTCACTCTCCATCTCTTGTCTACATGATCACTTGATCATCTCATGCTACACCTTGATACATAAACCATTACATGATGCCTCATTATATAGAGGTTGTCTTTGAGATTACAAAGATCATTTTAGATCTTAGGCCGACTTGCCCAAAATAACAAATCTTTAATATTTCTCTTTTATCCTTATCTCTTTTCGATTCTATTACATTTCATTTAATTTTGTCTTTCTCATTTAATGATTGGTGGTCATTGGGGTGGGAAAAATTGCAATACTCCAACATTCCCCCTTAATTTTTACCACTTATTCCTTTCAACTCTTATCAACTACTACAACAATCTTTCAAACTATTGATTTTCAAATTGTTAAAACTTCAATTTGGAAGTAGCCTTCCTCCAAACTCATTATATGTAGTTTTCCATTTTTCATGATGTCTTAGAAGACAATGATATCTCAAACCTCTTTTGATTACTATCATTTTTCACATATGAACATTTATACTCAAACAACCTTTCCAACATACCTGTAACTTGTTGTGAATTTGATCCATAACTCCATCCACAATTCATTTGCATGTGCATGTTGTTAGAGATTCATTTTTCCGCTCTCTTTTCCAACATATCTTTTTTGAATGATTTTTCAAACCACATATGCTACAAAAGATGAATACCCCAACACATATATTTTCTATGCCTTTTCTTGATACAATGAGAACACTACACATATTGCTTTCCTTGAACAAATTTGTTTGAACCTCTAACACTTGTAACATCATTTCTTTTAGCTATGATATATCCAAGATCTTCATGATTTGGCCTCATTATTGGCTCAATGGGATCTCTATTTCATTTCCCGTACTTTCTTAATCCTCTTGCTTAATATCCCATTATTTTCATGATTTTGAAATCAACATTGTTTTCACTACAACTAACAAGATTTGCATATTCAAACACATTATCATCTTCATCTTTACACTTTTCATCAAAAATAATTTTAGCTATATCACAAAAACCAACGGATTGATCAACGAAACAACACAAATATTTAATGCTACACAAGGCATCACAAACTAATGGATTTGATTTCAAATATCATTTTCCTTTTCCAACAACTCTATTTTTTCTTCTACATCTACATTCTTCTTCTTGACCTCATCAAACAACTTCAATATTTATTATAATTCTTCATTCTTTGCTTTAACATTCTCCAATTTTTTTCAAGATTATAAATTTTGTACAAGTATTCAGATTTTGTTTTACAACCTCCTTTAAACTTTCTACCAATCTTGAATTAGATATCTTAATTTCCATCAGTTGTTCTTCCAAAACATCTTTTTCTTTCTATACTATTTTACCAACTTTTCCCATTGAACCAAATGATTTAAACTCAACTTACTTTTGAACTTGACTATGATTCTACATCAATGATTTACCTTCTTTCACTGATGACAATTAGTTCGATGGCTTTGCATGCCTTCAACCTTCTTTCCATATATTCCCTGTTAGGGGATTTTTCCTTTGAACAAGTAGTTCAAATCAACTCCTACAATAGTAATCTCTTCAAAGAGAAATCTTCAATCACCTTGAACATGTTAGAGTCACTCAAAGAATCAAGCCTCCAAGATGGCCTACAAAAACCAAAAACAACCTTTTAAAAGAGGAAGAAGAAAGAACATGAAATTGTAATAATGGATGCAAGCTATGGCCAATATGCAATACACAAGATTGTAGTAATATATTGGACTAACTCAACTAAATTGAATGATGATGCATAAATGGCATCTTGCTTATAAAAGAAAAGTGTGAAATAGGATTAGACAAGATCTAGACATGTGCTTTAATCTTGTATAATGAGCTAACTACCACAATATTAAATATTAAATGACTTAAAACACAAACATTAAATGTCAAAAGATAAGATAAGATCTAGTGAAAACTAACACTATCTAGAAAGATTCTCTCATAGGACCTAAGTGGACTTAAGATATAAATAGGTTATAGATACGTAAAACACCTATTTACACAACACCCCCCTTAAGTATAACTTAGGGAGCATGATTATGCAAAGATGGGTGGGTCAATGCAAGATCATGGGGGTCCAAATTGGGCCCTTAAGTGGTAATACAATTTAGAAAAATAGAGTTAGAAAACTTGACATAAAAAATTTGAATAAGTTATTAATATAATTTGAAAAATATGTAAAAGCAAAATTTGTAACAAATTGAACGTAGTTTCTAAGATACTAGTCTTTTTTTGGAAAAAAGTAAATCTATTTGGTAAAAATTTGAAATTTCAATACAGTAATACTAAATTTATAGGAAAAAATAAGAAGGTGGTGTATGTCTGAACAACCTAAGTACAAGCAAAGGATAATATATTTTTTTGAAACTTTCAATATCACTAGAGAACACATGCTTAGATATGCCACATTTTTTTGTAATGTTTTTGCAAGTAAATAATTAGTTATGAATTTTTTATTAAAATTTTAAAAAAATATTAAAACTTGTTTGCCTGACCACCATAACTTCTTTAACTTTACTTTTTACAAATCCAATTATCTTCACATAGGACTTACGTAGATAAAATTTAGTGTTTGGTATTTAAGAAGTGTTAGATGTAAGGGAAAAAAATTGGTCTACTCTGTTATCATGTCAACACCATGCTCATTGATTCTAAAGTTGATGAAATGACCAATCTTATCAATGTACATAGTCCCACAAGAGTAATCAATTTTGTAGACACCCAAGTTGAGGAAAATATATCTTAGATATTTGGTTGAAGGGATGAGAAAATCTATAGAAATGCACCTCAATCATTGTACCTATGTTTAAAGTGGAATGGTGTCTAGAAACATTGTTTGGAAACCTTTTAGGTAAGAATTTGTTTTACTTTTCGGTTAAGCCCCTAAGTTGACCTATTTAATGGAGATGAACCAAAACAAGAAAACAATAGGCAAGTGTGTAGTATGCTTAAGATGATGATGAAATCATAATGTCCTATAATGTTGTTATCATGTTCTCCTATGAATACTCCTTAATGATCCTACATGATTCAATAATGAACAATGAATGCCTTTAAATGCAATAATATAGCATACATGGCTCACAACAACTAGCAGGAAGAAGTTGATAAGGCTCATTTTGGGTTTTTTTATTTAAAAGTTTGAAGTTTAGATCCACATATGCATAAATGAAATAGGTCAATTTTGCACCCATGGATTTGATCAAGGTGATGAATGAAACATATAGAATTTTAACCCAATTTATGAGAATATATAATGATAGACCCAAAATAAATTAAATTTAATAAATTTGACATTAAAATATGTCACTTATACACTTTTTATTAAATAAAACAAAGTCTTGTCAAAATAGGCCCAACATCCAAAGAAAAAGAAACAAATATACTATTTTAACCATTTAAAAAAACAAATATGTATCACATAATATATTAAATATAAAAGTATCGTTGACTATTTGACTATTAAACTCCATAAATGAATTTATAATAAACATTGCAAATAAACAAAGGGTAAGAAGGCATCATAGGTGCATAGCGAACCAAACAATTACTTACCTGTCGTAGGTGGCCATGAGAGGGAATTCCACAATTAAGTCAGCGTACGCAATCCTTTGTCTAAGACATCTTAAGAAGTCATTTATGAGTGACAGACAAAACGTGCTTTGTTTCCATGGATTCTACAAAATACTTGTTAAGTAATTTAAATCTCTCAAAATCTAGGATAGTTTTGACAGGTGTTTTCTCATCCCAATTAAAACAAAACATATCTCCATATTTTCCTTCAAAGCACAGCTATATGGGCAATGTTGTTTACTTTTTGGGCATTAGTGGTAAGGGAAGTTGAACTAATTTAGGTGGAGTAGAACAAATCCAAATGATAAAGTACGAAGTTGGTAATACTGGTGGTTAGATGGTGATGATCCAATCAACTATGGTCTTAGAAAGGCTTAAAATTTTCTTAAATTGAAAATGCAGAAGACAATGCCCAAAAGCTTCAATGGCTTTCAATATGATTGCACTTGGTTTAGCAATAGCCATTGTTAGTAGATGGTGTGTTGAAGCAGATGCAGAACAACTATTACCAGCTATAATTGTGTTTGGAGATTCAACCGTAGATCCAGGCAATAACAATCATATTTCAACAGTTATTAAGAGCAATTTCCCTCCCTATGGAAAAGACTTCCCTGGCCATAAACCCACTGGCCGCTTCTGCAATGGAAGGCTTCCAACGGACTTCATAGGTAATCTATTTAGAAATGATTAGTTTCGTTTTCATCTGCCCTATTTTTTCCTCTTGTTTTTTCTGATGTGGGTTGATAATGTGTTAATAAACATAGCGGAAGGACTGGGTATAAAAGAGACTGTGCCAGCATATCTGGACCCGGGACTTACGGACCAGGACCTGCTTACAGGAGTTAGCTTTGCATCTGCTGGCACTGGATATGATAATGCAACGGCGCGTATTGTTGTATGTTCATCATTTTCACATACTTTTCTTTGTTTCATGAAAATTTTAGACATATCACTAGGCATTAAACTTTGCACAGAGCGTAAGATCTTTTGGGATTGAGCCCACCCATATTCAACAAGAATTATACAATATTTGGGTATAAAACCCATTTCTAGCCTCACAAAAAAGAGATTAAACAATGGCCAACACTTTGGGAAAGACAGTTTTATTTAATAGAGGATTTTATATTATCTGTGAATTTTTTTTGCTATTAGATATCCAAGCACGAGTCTATGCTGATTTTATATGATTGAGGTGGATGAATATGGATAAATTAGAAGACACAATATATAGAACACATGAAATACAACTTACAAATATTATCAAACACATAACCTTGTTAAACTGCTGAAAGTGCCACAGCACTGAAGCATTCATTGATCACTCTCTTGATACAAACATTACAAACGCTTGGAATGCTGCAGCATTCAACTCACTCTCCATCTTTTGACTACATGATCACTAGATCATCTCAACACTTTGATGCTACACCTTTATACATAAACCATTACATGATGCCTCATTATATAGAGGTATTTGAGATTACAAAGATCATTTTAGATCCTAGGCTGACTTGCCGAAAATAATAAATCTTTAATATTTTTCTCTTTTATCCTTATCTCTTTTTTATTCTATTACATTTCATTTAATTTTGTCTTTCTCATTTAATGATTGGTGGTCATTGGGGTGGGAGAAATTACAATACTCCAACATTCCCCCTTAATTCCTACCACCTATTCCTTTCAACTCTTATCAACTACTACGACAATCTTTCAAATTATTGATTTTCAAATCTTTAAAACTTCAATCTAGAAGTAGCCTTCCTCCAAACTCATTATATGTAGTTTTCCATTTTTCGTGATGTCTTACAAGACAATGATATCTCAAGCCTCTCTTGCTTGCTATCATTTTTCATATATGAACATTTACACTTGAACAACCTTTTCAACATACCTAAAACCTATTGCCAATTTGATCCATAATTCCATCCACAATTCATTTGCATGCATCCTGTTAGAGATTCATTTTTCCACTTTTTTTTCCAACACATCTTTTCTGAATGATTTCTTAAACCACATATGCTATGTAAGGATGAATATCCCAACACATATCATTTGTATGTCTTTTCCTGATACAATGAGAACACTACACATATGGTTTTCCTTGAACAAATTTGTTTGAACGTCTAACACTTGTAACATCATTTCCTTTACATGTGATTCATCCAAGATCTTCATGATTTGGCCTCATTATTAGCTCAATGGGATCAATAATTCATTTCTCATACTTTTTTAATCCTCTTCCTTAATATCCCATTATTTTCATGATTTTGAAATCAACATTGTTTTTATTGTACAACTAACAAGATTTACAAATTAAAACACATTATCATCTTCATCTTTACACTTTTCATCAAAAACAATTTTAGCTATATCACAAAAGCCAACGGATTGATCAATGAAACAACACAAATATTTAATGCCACATAAGACATCACAAACTTATGACTCAAATTTCAAATATCATTTTCCTTTTCCAATAACTTTAATTTTTCTTCTAAATATTCATTCTTCTTCTTGACCTCATCAAACAACTTCAATATTTATTCCAATTCTTCATTCTTTTCTTTAACATTTTCCAATTTTTTTGAAGATATAAATTTTGCACACTTGTATTCAGATTTTTGTTTTACAACCTCCTTTAAACTTTCTACCAATCTTGAATTAGATATTTTAATTTCTATCAGTTGTTCTTCCTAAACATCTTTTTCTTTCTTTATTATTTTACCAACTTTCCCATTGAAGCAAATGATTTAAACTTTACTTACTTTTGCACTTGATTGTGATTCTGCATTAGTGATTTAACTTCTTTCATTGATGATAATTAGTTTGATGCTTTGCATGCCTTCAACCTTCTTTCCATTATATTCCTTGTTAGGGGATTTTTCCTATGAAAAAGTACTTCAAATTGACTATTACAACAATAATCTCTTCAAAGAGTGATCTTCAATCACCTTGAGCAAGTTAGAGTCACTCAAGGACTCAAGCCTCCAAGATTGCCTACAAAAACCAAGAATAACCTTTTACAAGAGTGAAAAGATAGAACATGAAGTTGTATTAATGGATGCAAGATATGGCCAATATGCAATACTCAAGATTGAAGTATTGGAATAACTCAACTGAACTAAATGATGATGTATAAATGATATCTTGCTTATTAAAGCAAATTGTGAGATAGGATTAGACAAGATCTTGACATGTGCCTTAATCTTGTATAATAAGATAACTACCTCAATAAATATTAAATGACTTAGAACAAAAGCATTAAACGTCAAAATATAAGATAAAATCTAGTGACAACTAACACTATCTAGAAAGATTTTCTCCTAAGATCTAAGTAGACTTAACATATAAATAGGTCATAGATAGGTAAAACACCTATTTACACAACACCCACCTTAAGTATAACTTAGGGATTATGATTACGCAAAGATAGGTCCTAGCTACAAGGCCATGTTAGGTACCCATGTACAACTGTAATATAATCTCTCATAATTGGAGAAAGGGATAAAACCCAATGAAACAAAACTCCTCACCAAAAGAGAGATGAAATAAAAAATTCTCTCAATGATGAATGAGAAAGAAAAAACCTCATGCGAGGAAAAATAGATCTCCATAAGAAAGAAGAAGAGAGACCATGCAACCCCCCTCAATGGCGAGTCTTTTGCAATGGTAGAGGCTCAACATTGAATGTTGAAGATGATCCAATCTTTCCAAACTACATCTCCCCCTAAGAAGAAACAAAACTAGGATGATATAAAGGATGTCTTCCCATTCTTGAAAGGAATATTTGGGAAGAAGAAAGATATGTAATGTCTTTGAACTACGCTCAAGTGTCTCCATGTCGATGTCAAAAGTTGAAACACTCCAAATATGCATTTTAAGCCACACAACTGAAGATGTCAATCCTAAATCTCCTAGAAATTGATGTTTAATGCACTTCAAGGAAAAATATGTCTCATCTAAAGAAAAATAATCCTCCAATTTTTTTCCAAAAGTATCCACACTCATGTCAAATTGGGAAGAATGATCATGTAGAGAATGAATAAAAGGTTCAAAGTATTCCCTTGCAACAACTAAAGAAGGATAATCTCCATCAAAGAGAAGATGTACATGCAATCAATGATGTCTTCCAAATCTAAAATATGGGACTTAACAAATAAACTAGCAATATTTGCCAAGTATGTATCCCAAGTATATTTAGATGGAAGATGATGCAAATACTACTACATTGAATCACAAGAGGCCAAAACTGTGCAAACATGAGTATCATCAAATACAATAGAAGATGGAGATGAAATGAAAGGCTTGAGAATGGGATCTAATGTGAGAATTATCATGTTCAAGAAGCCAAATGTCTCCTTTGAATCATGGTCCACACTAGAAATGTGATCAATAGTTAAAATAACAATGTCGTCATCAGAAGAAAAATCTACAAAGGGTACAACCGAAATGAATGATCAACCATACTAGTAGAAAGAATCTCTCTACTCTCTACATCTAATGATAATTGAATCAGAATGAAATTACATATATGAAATTCCATAGTCCTCCCATCTCCACCATATGTAATTTGGTATATGGAAATATGATTGTTTGCCAAATGAGGTACACACAAAACATCATTGAATGTGCTCTCCTCAAAAGCAATAAACCTCTTCCCAAGTAAACTCATGTATGTATTGTTTCCTATTGAAATAGGAGTCATAGTACAAGGCTCAAAAGAAGATAATATAGACTATGAAGATGTCATATGATGATATTTTTCTAAATCTAGAAGTCATCTCCCTAATCCAAGACTAGAAAAACATAAAGAGTGCTTCCCTTTTTCATGATGTAGTAATCAAACTAGCATTCAAACTTTATCCTTATTAGACTATTTTGAAGAAAAAGAAGAATATGACTTAGACATTCTAGAATAAAAATCAATATGTTTTTTTTTGAGAAGAAGTTTCAACTCATCAATATATTTCTTATAACAATAATGTTCATCATGCCCAAGCTTTTTGCAATATGAAAAATTAGGTTTCTAATTCTTAGATGATTTTTCTATGAAAGAGGATTTAATATTTGGTTGATTTGAATGTGGATTGTTCTTAGAATTATTCTATTTCTTATAAGTATGTTATGATTCTTTCACCTAACTAGTCAACAATGCCTAAGATTTAGATGTCATGATGAGACCCATCGAGATAAGCTTTTGTTGCTAATGTATTAACATCTCAAAATATGATGGAAATGAAGGTGTAGTATATGTAGACCCCATATTCAATCTATGAGTATGAAATATAGAAATAAAAGTAGCATAATCGGGACCAAGTTTGTTCAATGTATTGTAGACCAATTGAATGTCCCTATCAATTCAACATGTGCTTTACATTTCTCTTTTAAATCATTAACCTTAGTGATGTTGTTCTGGATGTTGTCAAAGTTCTTAGGATCAAACCTATCAGTCCATTATCAATTTGATAACCTCTTACTTCATCTATAGTACCATACAAAGTTTTTCAATTTTTTCTGAGCCTCATGAGAATTTTTACATGATTCAATTTGAAACAACAAATATTAAGAAATTATGCTATGAAGACATCCAAGAGCTTTAGTATGTTCAATCATCCATTTTATATGTTTCTCATCATTAGTAGTTTAAGGTACCTTATTTTCAACATATAGATAGTGATCTTCATTCATTAGTACAATCCATGCATGTTGATGTCAAGTTGAATAGTTATATGATGCTAGCAAAGGAACGTTACACTGATCCATGGAAAAAGAAGAGAAAACACAAAATAGATCAAAACAATACACCAAGAGACCCCCCAAATTACTCAATCAAAAATCCCCCAAAAAATATTATGTGAAACTTTATATTTAGTGCGATTATATGTGCTACTTGCCAAAAACAACAAATTGGACTTGATCTTAGTACTTACAAATGTAAAATTTAACCACAAGTTCAAAGTAGAATTTTACATAGAATGAGATCAATTCAATCACACCATTTGCAAAGTACACAAAAAATTATGCACTTTAAAAAAATTTCACCCAAAAATGTTATCGTAGGAGCAAGAACGGAGCCTTGAAAGTTCCTAAAATGAGAACGACTCAGCAACACCTATAAGAATCTATAATTTTTGGAAAAAACAAGCACAAAAATAAAAAATATTAGTACCACTATGTAGAGCACAAAATTCTACCCCAAATAAAAAAAATAGCATACAAAAAGAATGTGTATGACCGAGTTATAATTGTTTAAAGTCGAATTGTAAATTCAAAGCTTCTGATGAAAAGGGGGGTAGATTAGAGTGGCCTGTTGATGGTCATTCGACAATCAAATTTAACAAAATCATAGATAACAATCATTTGATTATCAAATTTAAGATAACATGTCTAATAGTCATTTGAGCATCAAATTTAAGATAGTGGGCTAAAAATAAAAAATCAACAAAAAAAATTGATGTCAAAAATGAAGTATTATATATGAAAATAAATGTTTTTGGGCATCTTGAGTGCAATGATAGGATCACATTTGACCCAAAATGCTACAAAATGATGACTTCTTGTTGGATTTAGAAACGAACCTCACTCCTTAAATATTCATAGGTTTTGTCTCAAATGTCTGATTTGGATGAAACAAAAAGAAAAGGTTATTTTCTTGGACCCTTTGAACTCAATGGTGACTTAGATCTATACAAACAAGCTCCAAAATAAATGTGCAATACAATATCACAAAGATGAAAACTCTAATTGCACCCAACAAAATCTTCAAGCTTGAAACACTTTCAAATTTGAGAAGGGGTTTTACAATTCTAAAGCTTTGATAGCATGTTAGAGTCACTCAAGGACTCAAGCCTCCAAAATCATCTTCAAAAACCAAAAACAATCTTCAACAAGAAAGAAAAGAAAGAACATGAAATTATAATAATGGATGCAAGATATGGTCAATATGCAATACTCAAGATTATAGTGATATATTAGACTGACTACTAAACTGAATGATGATGTGCAAATGATGCCTTACTTATAAAGACAAAATGTGAAATAAGATTAAACAAGATCATGACATATATCTTAATCTTGTATAATGAGATAACTGTCTCAACAAATATTAAATTATTTAAGACACAAACATTAAATGCCAAAAAAACAAAAAAAATCTAGTGACAACTAACATCTTCTTATCATACAATTACTTTAAAAAGTTGTGCCTCCTCAGCAACTTTCGTTGACTAAACCCTCAATATCCTTCAATTTCATGATTGGCAGAAATATTCTAATAGTAGCCTGACTTGTTGGCTTGGCGATAATTCTTTGACTAGCAGTAGAGATTCCTTCAGGGTTGCGAACTCTTCAATCAGTGAATTTTTTCACATTCAGGCTGGGTGATCAATTTCTGCAAAAACAGTGATCTACAAATCTCTTTGATCTGCTACTACCATTTAAAATGATTGGTGGTCATTGGGGTGGGAGAAATTACAATACTCCAAAACTATATTTATATCTCGTGTTAAGAACTAGAAATTGAAGGGTGTCCATGTTAAGAACTAGAAATTGAAGGATGTCCATGTTAAGAACTAGAAATTGAAGGGTGTCCATTTTATATATTTCTTTGACTGAGTCAAACACTGAGAGGTACCCATTTGACAGTTTTTTACAACTAAACAAACTAAAATATCTCATTTATATCAATTTACCTATCCATATAAAAGTAAATATGAGGACAGACCTAAAATATAACAATCCAATTTGAAAATTTATGTGATTGTTATCAATTTACATTATAAATAAAATTATAATATTCCAAATTATCAAATATATAATTATAAAAAATTGCAAACAATTAATATTATTATTCAGGCTAACACATTTTTAAATTATCAAATACATTCTAATTTTGCCCACCAACTGTCAAATTCCAAGCATGCATGAAAGTGAGCTGGTCCACCATTTTGTTTTGACAAAGACAAAATCAAACCACCTGTTTTAACTCTGAAAGAAAACACATTTTTAAATTATCAAATACATTCTAATTTTGCCCACCCACTGTCAAATTCCAAGCATGCATGAAAGTGAGCTGGTCCACCATTTTGTTTTGACAAAGACAAAATCAAACCACCTGTTTTAACTCTGAAAGAAGGTTGTTAGAAACTAGATAAATAAAAAACCCATGGTATATAGAAGATTCAGTCCTATTGAAAGTTTTAAAAGCTCTGTATAGAAATTGTCTAATAAACTACTAACTAAGCATGCAGTCAGTCAATTGGTTATAAAAATCAGTGTCAGTCAAATTCACCGTCAATAATTCACCGCTATGACAAATTCATCTCATAAAAAATTAACTGTCATGAATTGTTCTGATAAATTTTCCATGAGATAAATTTGTCATAACAGTAAATTTAAATGATAAATTGTTGAGGGTGAAATTTTGGGAAGCTTCCTACTTAGAAGCCACGTAGAGTATCTATTAGAAAATATTTTCTACTTTTACAGTCTCACATTAATGATCGGCATTACGCAGAGAATCTAATTAATTCTCTTTATATTTGTCTTTGCATTGCTAGTCTGTAATACCGATGTGGAAGGAAGTGGAGTACTTCAAGGAGTACAAAACAAAGTTGGAGAGGATAGCAGGAATTGAAAAGGCTAACAAAATTCTGAATAAAGCAATATTCGTAGTGAGCTGCGGCAGCAACGATTTTATTGAGAATTATTACGTCAATCCATTGCAGTACAACATTTCCCAATTCCAGGACCATCTCTTACAAATCAGTGCCGACATAATCCAGGTTTGTATAGGAAGTATTGATCATTATTGTTTTTGGATTAGATTTTGTCAGAATTTTTAAATTGATATATCAAATCATATTTTATCATCTATCATCAACGTTTCCAATTACATTCTATAATCTATCATCAATTTCATTTTTTCACCCTTCTATCATTCTGATGATAGATCATAGATTGAGATTGTTGATTCAAAAAATTCTGATATGATCTAAGTCAGAAACAAAATTGATCAATATTATAGATTGTAAAAATATGATATCTTTAATAATAATGTGAAATATATGTTATAACAGAAATTATAACTCATTACAAACTTGGAGCAACGCATCTCCTGTTTAGATGGGGATTCAATGTTCCCATGCGCGGATAATACCCACCTACACTGAGCAGTGTAATGATAATATATATATATAAATGTGATGACAGGAGATATACAACTATGGAGCGCGCAGAATAATCATGGCTGGGCTTCCTCCGTTGGGCTGTCTGCCCTTAGAAAGAGCCATCAAAGTTATCAGGAGGAAAGGAGGATGCGTGGACGAGATCAATCAAGATGCAATAGATTACAATATGAAACTGCAGGCGATGATTGATTCTCTCAGATCTAATCTTGCAGACCTTCGAATTATTTATGGAGACGTATACAACCAGTTGATTGACATGGAGCTCAATCCTACTAAATACGGTAAATCTAAAATCTTCTTTGTTTGTTTCAAAAGGCAGATCTAATAAACAACTATTTTGTTAGGCTGCACAAATGGAAGTTTTATTAATTTTATAGCAGCCTTGATTGTTTTTGTTTTCCAAATTGCAGGTCTAACAACTACAAACTTAGCATGCTGCGGAACTGGGTCAGTAGAAATTGCATATGCATGCAACAATCGGACACTATTCACATGCTCTGATGCCTCCAAATATATATTTTGGGATGCCGTCCATCCCACAGAGAAAACCTACAAATATTTTGCCGAGGATTTACTCCAAAATCATATTCCCGAGCTACTAGCAATGCAGCGAGGAGGAGCTGGAACAACTGATTACGGAATGGGACTTGATCTGCAGTCACAGAAAGTAGTTTGGGCTTTTTGTTTCTCTGTTTTTGTCATTGGTGTCTGGTACTTGTAGGGTCTGTGAGCCCTTATGTTTCATATGATAGTTCAATTTTGTGATGATATATTATTAAAATTTCTCAATATATTCTATATTCTATATTTGTTTTTCCAAAAGGCATTTATATAATATTTAGGTATTATTCTATTAATATTATAATATTTCATGATATTATAACATTTATATTATAGGGTGAATTTATAGAACTCTTTTATATTTTGAGATAATAAAATAGTTTCGAGTGATTATTTCACCAAAAATTATTTGGCACTTATGTGGCATAAAGAGTTTCATTCAAAACTCTCACTCTGAATTATTAAATTGATATAGTTTGATATTACAAGTAAATTTGATTTTAATTATATGGCAAGGCTTCAATCATAGTTTTTGTTGGTGAAATATTTTTGGTAGTCTAGCCCCTCTTTTGGAGTAAAATAAAAATTACCCTTTAGTAGGAATCAAAGATTAGAACCTAATAAGATATATTTTTAATATTTTTAATTAGTTTTATTACTATTATTTTTAATTTACTATAAGTAGGTCATTATAATCAAACATGATGCTAATTAAAAAAATATGACACACTAGAGAAGAGAATATTCTCCAAAAGGGTACAATTTTTTTATGGTAAATATTTTAGATAAAAGGTTATTTCCCATCAAAAATATGATAATTTGAGTAAATTTGAATTTTAAAAATATTAAAAAATATTTATTTTCTCCATGCACTAGATATTCAAGTTAGCTAAGTGAAAATATTAAAGAAAAAGTTAAATTTACTATGTTTAGGTGTGTTCACAAATATGAGTGACTAAAAAATGACCACAACCACTTTTTGGTCCATCCAATATATAACATGACCACATTATAATGTGCTCATTTTATGGCCTTGTAGTGACTATGCCTAGGTTGGTCACTATTGAGCCATAACGTGCTCATATTTCTTGTATGCTAACAAAGAATATATCAGAGGCCAAGCTCATTTAAACTTGACCCTCTTTCTCTCCAATAGCCACACATGAGTGAGAAATAGTGTGGGAATTTTTTATGCAATTGAGTCAATTTGAGCTAACACAATGCCACCATTATATCTACAAGGTTGAGGAGGTAATTTTTTTAGGTTTTTAGTGATGTAATTTTATTTTTTAAAAGAAAGGGGGTAAAATCTTTATTAAATCAAAAGAGCATTACAAAGAATAAACAACTATCCTACCTAACCAACACCAAAACCTAGAATTCAGCCACACTCAAGAAACATCTCATATCCTCTGTACCCTAATCTTCAAGAACAAGGGCTAAATCACTAGGAAGGGTGCCCCACCCATCCACATTCCAGGTGCCCATCTACTTAGATGCCCACCTATCCAAACCATTAGCCACCTTAATCTACTCTTGAGGGATATGGAAAAAAATAATAGATTCCAAAGAAGAACTCAGAGAAACAATTTTCTTAACCATCCCCACTAACTGCTAGTTCACATCCTCTAGATTTCTCTTATTCAACATGTTAATAACAACCTAAGAGTCAGAATCACAAACAATCTACCTCCAACCAAGAGCATAAGCACTCTCAACAACCAAAAGAATAGCTATAGCCTCCATGAGGTTATTAGAATGTTGACCTTGATAAATAGAGAAGAAGAACACCACCACTCCCAAACTATCTTTGCCAATCCCACCAACTCCAACATGCCCAGGATTACCATGAGAAGAGCCATCAGTATTAATTTTTAACTCCCCCAAAGTAGGAGGACACTAATGACCAACATGTCAACCCTCTCTCACCCACGACCACAATGAATAGGCCTCAAACATTTATTTCCCTAGACAGGAAGGCCTAGATCACTAGCCACCCCAAAATCCCTAGGATCAATTGGAATAGACAAATCACACTTAGCCATCACCGTTTCCTACATGACCCACATAATTTGCATCAAAAGATGACCAACAAACAACTTTCTGTCCAAAAAAATCCTGCGATTATGCTCCAACCAAATATTCCAAAGAATTAGACTGGGCCCAATGGTCTAATCTATAGAAAGAAAAGAAGTCTTAATAGGAGGTGGCCATTGGAAACTCCACAAATCCTCCAAAGAATAACTATTCCTACATGACTGCTACCAAAGATTCCACCAGAAGTGCCAAATAACCTTCACAAAGGAACAGTGAAAGAAAAGATGAGGAATACACTCTTCATGCTCAACACACATAACACACCTGGAAGAGCCCTGAAACCCACGCTTCTAGAGAATCTACTAAGTGAGACACTTTCTTTGCACCAGTAACCAGGTGAAGAAATTACACCTAGGCCAAGTGAACTTATTCCAAACTTGTTTCCACCAAGAAACCTCAAAACTCCCAAATAGTTGTTTATCCAAAACTTGATAGCCAGAGGCAATAGAAAATTACCTTTAGGATTAGGTCCCCAAGCCAATGCATCTCTCCCAAGAAAGGAGTTACAAACATGATTTGATAATAGGAAAGAAAGCTCATGTCTATCCTCAAACGTACCACTAGGAGGCCACTCATTCAATCCTTCCATTTGAACACATTGACCTATTCAAGAACCTGATGAGTTTTAAAATCAGCCACACGAAATCAACCAGCATCCATAAAGAATTGGCCTAGATTCCACAGATCAGGATAGGAATAAAAAATAGGAGGATACCCATCCGAAGAATTAAACCAGAAGAGAGCATCTTGGCCACCATTGCAAATCCAAAATAGCCCCTACTTCACCAGATTGGCACCTCTTTTGAGGGTACTCCAAATCACAAATCATTTTCCCTCCAAGCTAAAGCAGGCAATCTCAGCATTCTCAATCCCTCCCAAATATTTTTAGGTAATGATCCTAGCCCACAATTGATGTTGTTGTGAACACCAGTGCTAGTAAAATTTGGCAACTAAAGTCTGACCATTCATATCAGTCTGATGTAATCCCAACTCACCTTCTTGCTTTAGTCTGCACATGACATCCCACTTAAACAAACTCCACTTCCTAAGTAGAAGAGTGCTAGACTAGAGGAACTAGCAAGACAACCACTCAAAGTCCTTGATAAAGCTGGAAGGAGCCCAAAGAACAAAACATCTATACAGAGGAAGTGTTTGAACCATAGAATTTAAAAGCATCACTCTGGCCACAAAAGAAATCCACCTATAAGTCAAATGACTAAACAGATTACGAAACTTATAAATGATCCCTTGCCAAAATAGCTTAGGAAGTGAAAAAATAGAAATCAAAATGCCAAGGTAAAAAAAAGGGAGATCTAGCCGATCTGGAATCAAAGAATGCATGCTATCCACCTTTGGACAACCTTAGGAGTGTTGAAGAAGTAGATAAAAGACTTCCCCTCATTAATGTGTTGGCCAGAAGTAGCCAAATAGCAATCCAAAGCTCTGTGCCAACACAAAGCCTCCTCAACTTTGGCCCCACCCATTAGATTCTTATCATCCACAAACTAAAAATGGGATTGAGGGGGAATATTGTTTTCCTAACTCCAACTTTGAATCAAGACATTCTCCACTTGAGATTTGATAAACCTCCCCAATCCCTCAGCAAGTAAAATAAACAAATAGGGGAACAAAGGATCCCCTTGTTTGAGTCCCCTAGACACATCAAACAACTTTGAAGGCTCTCCATTAACCAACACTGAGAAGGAGGAAGAGGTGACACAACTCTTAACCCAATTAATCCAATCCATAGAAAAACCAAAGGCATCTAAAATATTGAATAAGAAATCCCATTTAACACAATCATACGCTTTGGCCATATTTAGCTTGATAAACATAACTTTTTCGTTAGAATTTTCCATAGAATGAATGGTCTCAACCACAATGATTACACCATCCATAATTTTCCTACTAGGCACAAAGCCCCCTTGCTATTCAAAGATGATCCTGCTCAACCATGGCTTTAGCCGCTTCACAATCAACTTAGTAATAATCTTGTACACAACATTACATAAATAAATTGGCCTAGAAAGATCCAAAGAATTAGCCCCATCTTTCTTAGGAATGATAGCAAGGAAAGTAGCATTCATATATTTTAGCATTTGTTTACTCACAAAGGATTCTTGAGCCACCTCCAGAAGGTCCATCTTAATAACCTCCCAGAACTCCTAAAATAACTCAACTAGAAACCCATTAGGCCTAGGAGCTTTTCCTTTTTTCATCTAGAATGAAACATTCTCAAGCTCTGACAAGGAAATAGGTTTTAAAAGAGACCCATTCATTTCATCAGTGACCAAAGGCATAATAGCTTCATCCATATTTGTAGGGGGTGATTCCTTAGAGAATAGAGTAGAAAAGAAACAAGAAAACTCAACAAAAATAGAAGAAAAAGAAGACAAAATGTCCCTAGTCAGTGACAGGAGAGAGGAAATAACATTACCTTGTCTTCTATCCTTAACAGAGTTGTGAAAGAAAGAAGTATTTTGGTCACTTTCTTGGAGCCACTCAATTTGAGACTTTTATTCCCAAAAAATTATTCCCTTAATTCCCATTCCCCAACATCCTTCACAGTAGTCACTTCCAACAAACCAAGCTCCTCTATAAGGCCCAAGTCACAAATCTACCTATTAATTGAGTCCAAATGATCTTGAGTAGACTGCTTAGCATGAAAATGTTACCAAAGTGTTACCGATTCCAACACTTCAACCTATACTTCACATATTGAATCCTCTTGGAGAAAGAATACATTGCAATACCAAAAGTTAGCTTCCCAAGGTACCAACATCTAGGCAACAAGTCATGAAGTGAGTCATCCCTAAGCCACATGAGCTGGAACTTAAAATATTTCGTTATACACCTCCTAGAAATTTTAGCAAAGAGTTTGATTGGCCAATGATCAGAGCCCCTCCCATCCATAATTTTAGAGCTAGTCAACTACTATCTCCCATCCAGAAACTGAACACCAAGAACCTATCAAGCCTTTCTGAAATAGCAGCTTCTCCACTTCTCCTATTATTCCAAATAAAGACCCCATTAAAAATATTAATATGAATCAAATTTAGGAGGGCTATATTATCCTACAAAAGCATCGAAGATGGTTCCAAGTGAGCACTACCCCACTCTTCTCCTCTATAGAAGAAACAACATTAAAATCTCTAGCCAAAATCCAAGGAAGATAAGGGTCCAAAGACCTCACATATCTCACTTGGCCCCATAGAAGAACTTTACCCTAAAAGTCAATCTGAGCATACATGTTCGATAAGAGAACTCTCTCCCCTGACTCAAAATGAGAAGCAACACAAGAAATCAAACCCTTACAAAAGAACCACCAAAGTGGACTAACTTTTTGTGGATCCCATAAACAAGCCACCCCAGCCGAGCTACCAAGAGCTCCAATGCACTAGCATTGCCGATGACCCCAAATCTTCATAGCTACACTCAACATACTATCCATAGATAACTTAGTTTCCTAAAGAAAGACCACATCAGGATAATGCGTAAGAATCAAATCCTGAATAGCCTTTTGTCTAGGGATGCTATTTATACCCCTCACATTCCAAGAGAGTACAATCATCATTAAGGTTGGGAGAAGTGCGCATCAATCTTCTTCACTGCACTCAAATTCGCCAAAGTCTCACCTGTTAACTTGACTTTTTCCTGATCTTTCTTTCTACCCACCTTGGAAGGTATCTCAAGTGCCCTTATTTTGGAGGGGGTTTTTGAAGTAAACCCAAGGTCGGGGAAGGAGACTTATATTTACCAAAAATAGTAGCACCATGCACCTCAAGGAAAACACTACCAGCATCAAGGGAATCCTCAAAAGCAGCCAATGTCAGACCTAAAGCACTCTGAGTAGGGGAAAGAGGAGACACCTTAGTATCCATCTAAGAACACTTCTCACTAGGTTGAACAGGACAAAGAACCCCCACAGGTTGATCTCCAAGAGCAACCTCAACACAAGCACCAATAGTCATCTACAAGTCGACATGGAATCCTTTCTCCTACACCAAATCATCCAACACCTCAAATCTATTCAAGGTTTCCTCCTCTTGCATATCCTTCATGGATCTCTTCTATCCTCTTCCCCTATTATGTGGCTTGACCAAAGTAAACCCTTCTAAGTCAACCATCCCCTGCTGCATGGGGACCTTACCCTTGTCTAATTTTGAAATGGGTTAAGAAGGAGCAATACTTATTCTAGCCTCACTAGAAGTGAGAGGACACCTCCGTTATAGATGAACATATTCATGACAGAGCCAACACCTAAAAGGTAGCATCTCGTAATCTAACGAATGATTCTAAGAGCATGAACCAATGGTCATGTAAACTGAATCTAGCAATGGGTGACTCAGATCAATTTCAACACAAACCTGTGCATAAGAAAAGATCCTCTTATTCAAGGTTTGTTGAGACAGACCAATAGGTTTTCCTAGTAACAGAGCAATTGACTATAAAATGTTACTTCTCCAGCATTCGAGTGGTAGTTGAGGGAGCCAAACCCAAACTAGAACCCTAGAGGGTAGCTACTCCGCCGAGTTAAAACCAACATTCCATGGCCTAATGAAGAGGCCCACTTGGTTATAGAAATATGGTCCACCTCAAAAGCCCTGTTCCGGTCAAAAATACATGAGAAATCCACCATAAAAAAATATTTGTAGCCATCAGAATCTTAAAGTCACCCTCTAGATTCCATGTCTTATGAATCCACATTTCAAGAAAAGGGAGACAAACCCTCATCCCCATAAACTTACATATCAGCACATGATTTTTGAAATAAGTAAGATCTTCTACCACCGCTTTAGACTGGCTAGTGCTGGGCCCTCTCCAAACACCCATTCAACTTATGCATTTTAGGAGCACCATTCTGAATAATTTCCACATTTGACGAAGCCAGGTTTGAGACCCCTAGAATATCTCCCGACATTGTAGACCCTCGAGATTCCTTATCCAACAGCACATGCAAAGCCATTCATACTCGCTCTGGAAAAAACCAACAGCCCCACACTGCCAAGTAATTCCCCTGCCAAACCCCACATCCAACAACCAAAGGGAGATCATCCAAAAGAAGGAAAAAGAAAAGTCCTCAATGCAAGAAAGGAACCAAACCCACCACACAAACAAAGACAAAATCCTCAGCCACGCCCAACCCAAACCAACAACACTGACTAACACTAGGCACAAAGAGAATGTAGGTAAGATAACGCAACTCGAACAAAGGAAGAAAGGAAAGACACCACCCTTGGCAATCCCTCCAGTACTAAAGAAAACCCTCCTATGTAAGAAACAAGCTCACAACAAACAAAAGAAACAAGCTAGGGCATGACCACCCTAGCTTTCCCTCAACTGAGCTCAGACGCCATCCGATTCATATTTTTTCTCCAATATTTCAATTTATAGTGATGTAAATTAAAATGAGTATCAATTTTGAATTTTTTTTAATTTAATA
>VDFB02168118.1:21836282-21861557 GCA_007258455.2 Sequoia sempervirens
ATGGTGATAATTACAATGCATAAGCTCAAGCCCTTGAAAAGGTACGCCATATTCCTTCAAGTTGAGTTATTCAGTGAAGACTAAAGCTTACAACATGTGCTTCATGCATTTGAGTGTCCCAAACTGAAGCTACAAATTCTCCTTCATTTCGGTGATAATTCCAAAGCTCTTCCTCAAATTTGGCGCCCATAAGTAAAGCTACTTAACTGAGCCTTCAAAAATATCTTATCATGCATGAGAGGTAAATCCAATAAATCATCTTGGGTGCCCAAGTTGGCTTCAAGTGTTGTATAGTTAACTAAAACATTTACTCAACATCATTCCCAAAGAATGGTCATCCCTTGTTAACTGGAAGTAGTCCTTGTTATCTATCATAAAACTCAATGTTATTAGCCATGCATTACAAGTTAACTGAAGCTAACTACATGCAACTAAAAATAACCAACATGCATGCAACATTCACTTGCATGCAATTGAAGATAACTAAACCGAACTAAATTGAACTGAACTGAACTGAACTGAACTGAATTGAACTGAACTAAACTAAACTAAACTGATTCTGAACTGAACTGAACTGAACTGAACTAATTTGAACTAAACTTAATTGAACTTAACTAATCTGAACTAAACTTAATTGAACTTCAAGCATGCAAACATCAAATCATAACTCCTAGGATCTTTACATGCATTCAGAAGTGTTAACTGTTACTCTGTATAATTAACTAGACACAAGGTGAGTTTCACCTTACCATGTGAGTGTCCCATGTGTCCCTATTATTTAGGAACTCACTATGGACGCCCTCACATGCTTCTTACATTTAGTATTAATTACAAATGTCAATAATCATGATTATTTCATCAAATATTAATCTCATCCTAATCTTAGTGTTGTTGAACACATTCCAAGAATCTAAGAGATACATGAAATAATTAATGTTTAGGATTTGCAATTAAATGGCATCCTATTTCCAACAATACTAGCCCCACATTTTGGCTAAATAAATTCAATCTATGTTCATAGAATTTGATCAATATAAAATTGAGATAGAAAAGATTATGTATCTTGAAATATGGGATTCAATTTCTCAATTGCATGATGTTATATCATTCAATTTTTACCTCATGCTCCTCCAATATTTGAGCTTAACATCAACTTCCTTGGTATGATGTGTTCGAATATCAAATAGTTTTTTTGTTATTCTAGTAGTGATGAATAATTGATATTGAGTACCACATGTAGTTGCATGAATCACACTTTCTATTTTAGAAATTATTCTTCAAAAAGAAATTTGTAACTCAAATGTATTATGCTAAGTGAAGTGATGTTTCTTGACATTCTTAAGATTTTTATATTGGAAATTTTTCCTAAAAAATAAAATATGAAAGATATTTTCCCATGGTTTTTCTTGGTATAATTTTTACTAGGTTTTCCATGTAATTTTTTGTGTTTAAATTGCTTATTATTTTTTTCTCCATTTAATCTACACTATATATGTTCTCAACTTGATGATAAATTTTATATTAATCTAATAAAATTGGTCAACAATATGAAAAAAATGATTGCACATTACCAAATTCAAATAACAAACATGAAAATAATCATTACAAATTTTATAAAATGAAAGTAATAATTGATATTATCGAATTTGATCTAAAATAATTTAATTTGAATCTTGTAAATAAATAAAAAAGATAAGGTGATATATTTGCTAAACAATGATTAGAAATTTGTCAAAATAATGAAAAGTGTATTTATATGTCAGAGAACATGCACTATATAGGGTAAAACATAGAATGTCAGTCCAAAATAATGGGATCCACATGGTTTTTAACCATTTTTGTTTTTGTACTTTTGTACAAATGCAAGTGCATTATAATAAACTCATGTTATACTGTGAATATTCTATAATTTTCTCATGCTATAAGTTTTCCTGGGTATTTCCAACCCTTAGGGAAATATTTACCATGGTCATCTAACCCAAAGGTGCACTTTCTATAAATTATAAAAAATGGCTAAATCTAGATTATTCTTTCCATTAGGTTTCAATGTCATTCAATGTTGATCAAAAAATAATGTTCACAATAACATCAATATCTCTTTTACCTTTCTAACCATGTAATTTTTCTACATTTCAAATATTTTAAGTCTTTAATCTTTAATTTGTTTTTCTAATGTCTTCATTTTTTTCTAAAACCCTATGTATACTATTTTTGGTTTTATTTTTTATCCATTTATCTAAAGTTGAAATAATTTACATTTTTACATTCTAAACTCTATTATATACACATTTATAAAATGAATTTCAAATGGTTTCTAAAAATATTAGGGGGACAAACACCCATTTTTCATTTTTCAAGATGTGTTCACTTTTGATATTTAGTAGAAAATCATATATAATTCATTAAAAAAATAGTGAAAAATTAGGCATAAACTACATGATGTTAGCTAATTTTTCACTAAAGAAATTTTTGAAATACTAAAAAAGGTTAACATTTTAGGTGGAGAACATTAGATGCTATGCTATACTTTTTTTGACAAAAATAGGATAATTGTGTTACCCCTATTTGTTCACCCCTTAATCTCCACTAAAAAAAATAGTATTTTACAAACTAGATTTAAAGTACTATAACTCTTGTTTTTTTCACATCTTTAAATTTTTAACATGAATATAGGTTAGTATTATCATTTATATAAAAATCATATTACACATATTTACAAATATGTGGGTGGATATAAAATCATTCCCCTAGAATCCATACACGACATACACTTGGATCATAAAACATAAAAAACAAGTTGCTAAGCAATAGAAACTATAGCATAGAGGTGAGAGGAGGAGGATCTTGATAACTCAATTTACCTCATAAAGTAGCACTTCTCAAAGTATCCATATGTAGGAGGGTCCCAATCTTTTCCATCATTAGCCTTATCTTCTTCTTTACAAGCAAGTGAAATAGCAACAAACACTTGAGGAAAATTGTTGGAATCAAACCAAATAGAGAGTATACTAGAATTCCACCCATAAATACCCCCATGAGAGGAAAAGAGGTAGAGCATTGAGTAGAATGTGACCATCCCTACTGGCCATGATCTCATGTGAAAAGAAGAGGAGAATCTTTTGAGTGAGCAACATTATTTCCATAAGAAAAAAGACTCCATCATTGCTAAGACCTGCAAGGAGGTGACTAGCCTTGGGAAGAAGAGGGAGATGAGAGAACTCTACCCACAACACAAGTGGCATTTCCCTATTGGTCAAAAAAATTGTACCTAAACATGAGTTATTTCCAATGAATATTTATTATCTTGCAAGATCTGTAATAACACACTAAAACAAATAATAACCATAGAATAAAGTGAGATATGCTGATCAATAGAGAAACTAGAAAAAAATGTAAAATTTCTATATTTTCATATGCTAAAGAGAATATCCAACTATAAAGTATACTAGATATGGTTGAAATTGTGAGGGATACAAGGCCAATCCCCAAAAATAAATGAAGAGATTGAAGAAATCATGAATTCAAGTCCAAAACTTATGGGCTCTAAAATAGAACTGGAAGAGATTTTTACAATAATTTTACTTCCCACACAAAGAGAAACAAGGATCACAACACACACAAATAATAAAGTCTAGATCCCATAGGAAGGCCTTTGAAAAGAATACATGAAGCACAGTGAGCCAATTTTGGCTACAAAAAAGCCAACTATATGGTGTGACAAGTGACACAACCAAAAAGAAATGGGTGAGTGAAAATGTCATCTCTTGTTTAAAGATGTCACCATGGGTAGATTAGGATAAATCCATAGATAACCATGTCAAGGCTCATAATTTTAGAAGGTGGTGTTTAGACACCACTTCCAATCTTTCCAATAGGGCCTAGGACAATGTATTCCAATTTTGTGAATTATATCAATCAAAGTTTCCATCATGACTATATCAAATGTTTCATAGAACTAATTATAAAGGTGAAACTTATCCTTGGTTTGATTCCATGACATGAGACCTATATAATTTTTGGAGAATAAATACTATAGACCCGAATCCGTTTCTTATGAAATCTTAGAACTTTCACCCAAGGTAATCTAGCTTGAGCATGACCTAAATCTTACAATTGAAGGGGGAACCACCACAAATTTTGTTGGTTCCATCATAAAATTTAGAACCATTCAAAAATCTACAGTTTTATGGATTCCCAATCTTTCCAAATTCTCTTAACAACAAATGTTCATTCAATGTGGACTACATCCTTCATGGTGAGAAGGGTTTGAAAACAAATCCCCTTCCAAGTAGAATGCCCAACCAAGTATCTAGAGGAAATACAATGTCATATCATAATTTTCTAGGCCTCATTACGTAGATTAAAGGTACTAATAATCCAGTAGGAATTAAGTTCCAAATCTTTCCACTTATGGATAAAATCCCCAACCCTCTAAATCATTGAGGAAACAACAAAATTCCTAGGTGACCCTATGAAAACCCTTGTGGATCTCATAGGAAGCCAAAAGAAAATCTTGGAGAATATTTTGCAGCTTCATGTAAGAGGCGTTAGAAGGATCCCAACATGAGGAGTAGTACACATGGGTAGCCACAAGAATCTTAGTGTAGAATTGAAACTTTCTTGCAAAATAAAGGGGTTTTTTGATCCAATACACAAGATTTTTCTCAATTCTAGATAGAATCACTCACTATAAGAAAACCTATGAAGCATAGAAGACAAAGGGAATGCCCAAAAAAATTAATTTTTCCATGACCAATCCACTTCCACCCAAAGGAATATAGCTAAGGAGGTATGAATAAATAGGATTGTATATAACATCAAGTATTGTGCCATTGAATGGTTGAGCTAGAAGATTGAAAAAAAGTCCAAACATTTTAGGGATTGTTTGATATTTTTCTCCTCTTCAATGAGAGTGAGGAATAAGTTATTTGCAACATGGGAATTAAAATTATTATCCTAAGAATTGGGTAAGGAAATAAATCTAACAAGTCCTTGAGACAGAGTGGGCCATAAGGTATTCAATGTCTTTGGAAACAAGAACATAGAAGGTTGGGGCCAAGGTACAACATTAAAAAATGGAATGGAAGAGCTCAAATGAATTGGACTGGAAACTATTATTGGTGATTAATGTACAAATGTATCAACAAAGATATTACTAATAAATTAAAAAGAAAATGAGGTCCAAACCTGGGATTTTTGAAGCATGTTCAAAATGAAAGGCCATTCAATATGGTCATAAATTTGTAAAAATAAATTTTCATGAAAAGAGCCTTTTTCTAAGAGTGTTGATCCCATTCCATTCCTTCCCATACTAAAATAATATTATCCATAATTTATTTGTATATATGAATATGTATAACACAATTTTGAAAGGAGACGACACACCTTCAATATCAAATATTTGTTAATGATTTTGTAAGGAACATTGAGAAAATTAATATTCCTCCAGTTGTATATGTCCTTTGAATCTCAAAAATTAGGTATGAACTTAATGTTTCATTTATTATTAAATTCCCTAAGGACCTAGAATAAAAATATTTTTGATAAAATTTATGCAACTCTCATCGACATACTCCCTAGAAACTTCTGAAATTCACAAGGAAAACCATCACAACTAGTATCATTATATCATTGGTCATGGTGTGAAAAAGCTATTTAAGATAAATAATGGACAGAAAATTATTACAAAATTCTTGTTGTGAGGAGGAAAACTATCAAGGAATACTTCCTAGAGATATTCCTTAAGGGAATTGTATTGTTAAAAAGAGTTCTTTGGCCTATGAAAACTTGCTCATAACTTCCGTAATAAAGACCTAGAGAAAATATAGTAACTCCTTGAGAATGGCTTGACCATCCTTGATCTTCTTTATTCCAAGAGAGGTGTGCCAATCTTTGAGAGCTTAAAAAAACTCTATGAAAACTTTGTCTCCCACTTTAAGCTAGTGAATTTTGGCCTTAATTTGAGTACCTTTAACAACATGGTTATTTGTAACACCCTAATTTGTAGGCTAGGAGAAAAGGGATTGAATTCAAGTTCTATTATGGCCTTGTCAATATTTGAGGTGGTGGCCTCGTATGCACGTTACCAAAAAATCATTAGTTGGCCACCATAGATTCAAAAGAACCAAGACATGCATTGAATGACTCTATTCCACCAAGGAATCTAACTAGTTGGATGAGTGGGTTGGGGTTCAAGGTTCCACATATTCCTAATGTGAGCCAATTAAGACTAATGACTTAGTAGAGTATTTAATAGCTTAGTCTTACAACTCTATGGAGGTGCCACTTGCATTGAATTTAGAACCAGATTACAAAATTATTATACACAGTGATGTCTAGTAGTGGATCATGTATAAGATGGAAAAGTAGAAAAATAAAATAATTATAGGAAAAAAATAATGGCATTATTAAGGAATTTAAATAACTTGTCAAAGCTAGCCTGGAAGTTACATCAAATATGCCAATTTTTTTTTTTGTGATAGTGACCCAAGTTGGGATCTAAAATACCCCATTTATTGTGCATGTAATACAATGCCTCTCATTCACCAACTATCCAATGTATGAATAAGTCCTCTTCTTTATCACATTCTATCTCAACCATATTAAAATCCTCACACATAATTCAAGTGGTGGTTGGCATTAAATTATCAATCCATTACCAAACAAAAGATCTCTCAACATCATTGGAAACATAAACATTGATGATTTCAAAAGATGATTTTTGACATTTAAGAGAGTCTAGATCACATGGTTAATGGGATCACAACTATGGTAGATATTATGCAATTCCTACCTAAGAGAGAGAAAAGTGGCAACCCCTCCATGTCCAACATCATGATTACAAAAAAAACATATCGATAGGCCATATGACATAGCATCCACCTTAAAATTTGGAGTGTGACTATCTTCAATTTCTCATCGTGTAGGAAATTTTTTATTGATTTTAAAAAGTGGCCATTTAAAACCCCCTTTTGGTCAGCCATTTCCATAAAAATATGTAGATTGATTTTTATTAAAGATAAAATAAGTTTTAAAGGGACCCAAAACAATTTACAAAAAAGAAGCTACCAAAGAAAAAACTGGAGAAAAAAAGTAGCTAGACATCAACAAACCATCAAAAAATTAATACAACAAACTCAAAACAACCTATTGTAAGTCTTTCAGAATCTCGGTTGCTTCTATTTCCTGCATGATCATTTAATTGTGAAGCTCAACAACCTCCAAAAGTTCCTTTTTTTTACTATCCAAGGGTTTCTTTGAATGAATGTGGGTCTAAGTACTTGGATCCACTCTAGTAGAATGCAAGCCATGTTTACCTTTAACCAAATCAACATCACCAACATCAACATCCTTTAGCAACCCACCCAAATCCTCATCTTTCTACTTTCTTTTTCATTTAGGATGTGAAGCCCATCAAAATTATTTTAAAGCACAATTTGGCTAACTTGCACCACGCACCACCTTCTCCATATTTTCCTCTAACACAGTAATGCAGGACTCAAATTTGTTCTTTTATTCAGCCCACATCTTTAGCCACCTCTTGGAGAATTGTGAGCATTTTATAGTTTGCAACTAAGTTTCTTGACACATCCTCATTAGAATCATTCTCCTTGGCCTTGCTTTTCAGAGATCAAAATTTCACCTTGATATGATTAATCTCCATAAAAAACAATTTAAACATTCTAAAATATTTTTTTTGAAAAGGAAAAAATAGGTTTTACAGGGACCTGAAACCACAAAGTTTAAACATACAAAGATAGAGCAAAAAAAGTCCAAGAGAACAAACAGCTGTCCCAAAAAGAAACGACAGCAACAAAGAGACAACAGGGTCCAAAAAAGGACTGCCAAAAAGCCAGAGAAGACAACAACAACACTACTCCATGAAGTTCAAAAACTCCTCGGCTTCCTTCTCAACTTCAGGGTATGTGTAGGATCATGGTATGCCAAAAAGTGGCAATATTTGTAGGGTATGTGGCTGATGACTTTTTTTTCACCCAAAATTAATGAAACGAAAAGGGTTTTTAGAGGAGATTCTCGGCTTTCCAAAAATATAAATTATGATTTAATTTTAATTTAATAAATAATTATTATTCATTTTCTATTAGAATTACACTAAAGTCCGATCGATAGGCTGATTGAAAACATCTATAACTTTCAACGGTATCATATTTTTGAATCCAAAACATGCATCACATTCTATGCTTTACATACTATAGGATTAAAAAGAAAAATTAAATTTCATGAATTTTTGACCAAGTTAAGGTGGTCGAGACAGAGTTTTATATTTTCTAAAAGTTGTAATAAAAATTCATAATTAATTATTTACTTGGAAAAAATTACAAAAAATATGCATCACATCCAGACATGAGTCCTCTACTTATATATAAAATCTTACAAAAAAAATATTATCATTTTATTATGGTTAGGGTGGTCGCATTTAACCTACTTATTTTTCCCTGAATTTAAGTACTCACCGCATTGAAATTTCAAATTTTCACCAAATAGATTTTATTTATTTTAAATAAACCTAGTATTTTAGAAACTACATTCAATTTTTCTACAAATTCTATTCTTACATATTTTTGAAATAATATAGATAACTTATTCAAATATTTACGTCAAGTTGCCTAACACTGATTTTTTTGAATTTTTTGCCACTTAAGGGCCTGTTTGGCATACCATGATCCTGCACATGCCCTTCACTCATTTCATGTATTCCTTGCTTGAGGATTTGAACCATATGTCTAGAAGCAGGGACCTTCCTCTTTGTGTTAGCCCAAGTGCGAGTCGAAATCCCTTCAACAACATCTCTGCTACAACCTCTATCCGCATCCAAGTCCACGAACAGTGAACCCTTTTTATTTTTTTCCAACTTTTCCACCATAGCATTAATGATAATGGTGTTATGCTTGGAAATTTTATGATTATGCGCCATAGTGGCCCAGATATTTTGGCCAATCTTGGACATATTGCTCTCCAGCCTAGACAATCTTTCCTCTTACAACTATTGTCTTTTCTCCATTAAGGGGGTGTTTTGTCCTTCATTCTCCTTACAGCTCCAGCTCACCTTCTGCTCCAACTCCATGACTCTGTTGCTGAGATCTATATTACGGCCATTCGAATCACAGACTTCCTTATGGGCCCACTTAAGAATAGTGAAAAGGCCATCAACACTTTTTTCTGCCACACTCATTATGTCATCAGACCTAAAGTTATTCAGGGCAGAATTAATTTCATCCTGATTAGGGGGTCTTTTAGGGGCATTCACAAATCTTCCAGACACAGGGGCACTAGGGACCAACTCTTTACTAGCCATAGGATTTTCAGAATGAATTTCCAAAGAATTCCCAAAGTACGAAACCAATTTCATAACTGAGGCACCTTTAAACCCAGAGACCAAACCCGGGGTAGGGCAACTAGGCGAAGGTTGGGGATTAGCAAAGCCCGGCATAGGGAAACCATGCGAAGGCTGGGGGTTAAGACAAGAAGGCAGAGCAGAACCCTCAAGGACATTCTAGCAAGAAAGGGACTAAGGGTCAGTGGTTTTAGTACCAACATGAGCAAAAGAAAAAGGGGCCAAAGGATCATTCTCCCTGCTACTTTCTGTATCCTCATCATCCAACTCCCCAACAGCAACATTTTTTAGGCAGAGTGAGTAAATTTTGGAAATGCTCAAAGATGAGCCTGACAAGACCAGGGTGAATAATAGAAATCTTCCTAGGGTTTCTTTCAACATCATCAAGGCAATTCTTCAGAGAAGAGAATAAATAAAAAGGCAAAGAGATACGAACCTTGTGACGAAAGTGGTTCAAAATGGCAAAGTGATAACCATACGCCCTGGTGAAGCGCCCATCAACTATGATGTACTCCATGATGACTCTCAAAAATTTCCTCTAGATCGATTTAATGGACTCCACATCAAAGTAGCTATTAGAAACCTTAACTAGCTTAGCCTTCTCCTTATCTTTCTTAGGAAATCTGATAACCGCTTCATCAGAGAACCGGCGGTCCTGATAAAATTTCACACCCTCAGTCGAAAGACCAGTAATCTCACCAATGATTTGCTCATTCAGCTTAACATTCCTACCAAACAACACAATCTCACCATTTTTTCAGTTTTTGGCGAAATAGTCTAGCATCATCTCATCAGTACCATGGAGCTTTTCCAAGAACGGAACTAAACCTCCCTTTTCAATTTTTTCCCAAGCTTTAACATTCTTCCTGTGCTCTTGAAAGTTGCTTGGCTCAACATGTTTTCTCTCTTCCCCCATCTTCAAAGTTTTTCTATACCAACCCCTACAGTTGCTCTGGGTCCTGTATGAGCTTATTTTCCTAGACACCCATAAAGCATGCCGAAAACGCTTCTCAAAAAGGAAAATGACGTCAGTCCCATCAAATCTAATGAGATCGACGTACTTAATCTTTATCCGCTTCATCATGGCGAAGACAAACTTCTCTTCCATGTATAGAATCATAATAGATTAGAGCTTTAACCTCAGAATGGAGGTAATCATTCTTCCTCCATGTGTTTTCCCCACCCCTCTTGACCCCTTCATTGGCAAAGTAATCCACCACCTTATTGGCTTCTCTATAGGTGTGGGAAACTTTCACTTTGTCGAATTTACTTAATATAGCAATTGTATCTTTGATCCACTTTTTGATGGTCCATGAAGGGGGGGTTAACCCAAGAATGCAGTCTATTATGTTCTTAGAATCCCCCTCCAACCAAAGACATTTCATATTCATATTGAAAGCCAAGTTAACTGCATGATAAGCCCCAACAGCTTCTGCAACATGATTAGTTTGGGTGCTAATGTCCACAACAAAAGCCGCAATAAAAGCCCCCGCATTGTCCCTTAAAACACACCCACAACCAGATTTCCCAGGGTTTCCTTTAGCAGCACCGTCAAAATTTTCTTTCACCCATCCAAAAGGCGGCAAAGTCCAGCTGGCGTTCTCCCTTCCATAATGGGCCAGTGTGGGGACTTTTAAAACAACTAATTTTGAATTCCACTTTTTGGCTATAGCAATATCAAAGGGAGACCAAGTAGCTTTATCAACCATTTTTCTAGGGAATAAAGATAAATTTTCCTTTATAGCCCTAACAATTTTTTCATACAAGTCCCCCTCTGACATCTCTTTTTCCCTAAACAATCTATTTTTCCTTTCCATCCAGATACTCCATGAAACAAAAGGTAGAACAAAAGACCAGAGCCTACGCACAAAAGGATTTTTTGATGGAGCTTTCCATTGCAAGAAAAAATCTTCAACCGAAGTAGGGGAAACCCAAACCACGTCAAGATGCACAAGAATTTTTCCCCAGATATGCGACACATAAGGACAATGAAGAAAAAGATGATTAATAGTCTCAGTATCATTCCTGCACATGTAGCATCTGTTAAGTAATTGGATTCCTCTCTTGCCAAGATTTTCCTCTAGTAATCTTTGACCAGGACTCTGAATTCCCTTTTACAATCATTCATCCATTTACTGAAATTCTCAATTCTGATTAGAGGATCCTTGAAAAGCCATCTGTCTTCCCAAAATCTAACATTATTTCCTTTTTCAACAATCCATCCAGTCCCCATCTCCAACAACTTTCTACCTCTACTCATATCATTCCAGTAGACAGACCCACGAGCTAAAAGAGAAGAAGTAATAACATCATTAAGAGGCTCACAGTTGCTAAAGTATTTGGCTTTTAAGGTCTCTTGCCATTCCCCTCTCAAAGTAAGAAATCTCCAGAGCTGTTTAGCAAGAAGGGACAAATTCAACATTTTAATTTTCCTTAAGCCCAGACCACCTCTTGATTTAGGTTTGCAAACCAGGTCCCACCCAACAAGTGGGATTCTCTTCTTATCCTCCACACCAGGCCAGAGAAACCTTTTCTGAATTTTTTCAATAGCCTCAGCATATTTAGCAGGAATTTTAAATAAACTGAGAGCATACATAGGTAAATTTTGCAAAGAGGCTTTAAGGAGCTGGATTTTTCCAGCTTGACTGAGAAGTGCTCCTTTCCATCCCAACAACTTCTTATTGAATTTTTCAACCAAAGAGATCCAAACTGAGTCTTGGGGTTTAAAAGATAGAGGCAAACCAAGATAGGTTGACGGTAAAGGCTCGATCCGGTAGCCAAAAATTTGAGCAAGTTTAATTTGTCTATGTTCAGGAGTGTTGAAGAAGAAAATTGAACTCTTTGCCCTATTAACAACTTGCCTAGAGGCAGATTCATAAAGATTCAGGATCCTTTTGAAAGTCATAGCTTCAGTCACAGTGGATCTTCCCATAAGAATGGTATCATCAACAAATTGCTGGCGGGAAAAAGTTAGAAGAGAAGAGGAAGGTCTTAGACCAACAAGGTATCTCTGATCAATAAGATTTGTAATATTTCTTCCCAAACACTCAACCACAATTGTAAACAGAATTGGAGAGATAAGATTCCCTATCTAAGACCTCTGGAAGTCTAAAAAAACCTCGAAGGCGACCCATTCACAATGACAGAGGTAGTAACCATCGAAACAAGTTGGTTCATCAATTGGATGACTCTGCTATTAAAACCAAACTTGACCAGGATTTTAAATAAAAAATTCCAATCTACCCGATCATAGGCTTTAGATATGTCCAGTTTAAGAATGAACCCTTCAGTCTTCAAAACAATTAGGGAATGTAAATTCTCATGAACAATGATAGCTGAATATAGAATGTACCTACCTGGCACAAAACCATTATGTTGTGGAGAGATCATTTGAGGAAGCAAAGAAAGCATTATTGTAGTTAGAACCTTTGAAATGATTTTATAGATAGAATTACATAGGCTGATTGGCCGAAAAGCTTCAAACTCCGAAGCCCTAGGTTTTTTTGGAATAAGGACCACAAAAGTAGCATTTAGTTCTTTCAAAAGACATCTTGAACCAAAGAATTCCTTGACAGCCTTGTCAACATCCAACTCAACAATTTCCCAAAACTCTTGGAAGAAGAATAAAGGGAACCCATCAGGTCTGAGAGCTTTATTGCCATCAAAAGAGAAAACAGCTTTCCTAATTTTAGCCTTGGTAGGAATAGCAGTGATCAAAGAATTTTCATTTTGACCTATTACCTGGGGAATAGCCTCAAGCAAGGAGTCTTGAGCATCAGGCACAATCTCTCCATTACATGATAGTAGGTTATTGAAAAAAAGAACAGCCTGTTTCTTGATATCATCTTCCTCCTCAAACCTAGTCCCATTCACTTCAATGTAAGCAATTCTATTAGTAGCCCTATGTTTTAAAGCAGACAGATGAAAAAATCTGGTGTTCCTATCTCCCTCAGTTATCCAAGATACCCTTGATCTCTGCTGCTAAAAGACTTCCTCTTTAGCAATAATATCATGCAACTTAGTGAGGAGTTCATTTTCTTTTTCTCTAAAATTATCAATGTACCCCAATTTCTGGATTTTAGCCTGAATTTCTAAAATAATTAATAGCACTATCCTTTTCCAAAACTAAAACATTAAAAGTATCCTCTCTATTACATTTAAAAACATTCAAGTCTTCAAAATCAAGCAAAGGAGTACCCTATTCCTCATGAGAAATATCCTCACCCAAGATATATCTTTCCCTTTGGCAGTCTCCTTACCTTTACCATGTACTTTCATCAGCTTAATTTTAGGCTTAGAAACCACCTTCCCACCTTTAGGAAAGGACTTTGTCTTCCTATTCTCAGCACTAGGAGACTTCCCCACCATATTACCCTCATCAACCCCCTCATCTAGTTTTGAATTATTTCTAAATGCAACAAAATAATAAACATTAGGCTCCACTTCCACATTCACCTCTTCAAGATAGGACGACTTCTTCCCCTTATCAACACCAAGAATTTTCTTCACCACATTACCATTGATAGCCCCCTCAACATATCTAGATTTATTCCTTTTAGTGACACAAGAATGAACATTAAGCTCAATATCCTAAAAACCCACAACACTCCACTTAACAAATTTAAAAATCTTCCTCTTAGTAGTGGAAAAAGGCACCTTAATTTCTAAATCCTCATCCCCTATAAAAGATCCATTAGACTAGGAGATTTGTGGATTTTCTTGTTTCTTGGAGCCTTTCTTGGATTTAGGAACATCATCAGGAGGGTTGGAGTAAATCTCCATGGACTCCCCATAATCATCCTCAACATCCTACTCATCCTCTTCCATATCATTTCTCAACTCATAATCTAAGAGATGCTCAACATGCTGACTATTTACCAAACGAGATTTAAAGGACTTTTTAGGTTCCAGCAGAATAGAAAACAACTTAACATGCTCCATAATAAGAAGAATGAGACCTTCATGCAAAATAGGAAACCTAGGGTTTTACCTAAAATCTTTGATACCACATTCGATAGAGGCCAAAAGACAATATGAGAAATAATTTTTTTTCATGTGCCTAAAATGATTCAAAAAAATAAAATGATACCTAAAAAGAGCAATAAACCTACCATCCAAGGTGAAGTAGCACATTAAAGCCTTAATAGTTTTAGCCTAGATGGGCTTAATGGAACTCTTGTTGTAGCCACCATAGGAGATGTTGGCCAATTTATCACATTCATCCCTTTTAAAAAACACTTTCATGACCACTTCAAAAGCTTTTCTATCTTAAAAATATTTCAACCATCTATTGACAGACCAAAAATATTCCCTATGAACTCCTTTGAAATATCAAACTCAATGCCATTCACTATGATAGTTTGATCCTTCCAACTAGAGATGAAAGCTTTAGACACCAACAAATCAAACTAATGGACTTTTTCAATGTAAGGGGTTACATCTCCATTCTCTAGGATCTTCTAAACCCTCACATTATTCTAAGTTCCCTCATAGGAAACTAGCTCCACTCTACTCCTATCACCTCACATAACATCATATAACTAAAGAAGAATTTGAACAATGCTAAGAAAATACCACAACCGAGAAGAAGGGTCTAGGAAAATGACTAAGCTAGATGCCAAAAGAAAAGAAGAACAAGGCACAAAAGCTTACCCAAAATCCATGTGAGGGTCACATTAATGTGAATTCTAGAAATAATTACAATTAAAAAATAAACCTCTTTGAAACTGTTGATATCAAAGCTCATAATGATCTTGAAATCGAGAGGGAAGGGGAAATTATAATTTGAATCTCTAATCATAGCATTATAATCCACCTTATAATTGTTGAATATCATGATTTAAAATATTATTGATGATGAGGGGGAGGTGTTCATTAGAAGCTCACACTCTAAACCTTGAAGACATCCCTAGGTTGGTAAAACAGTCAGTGAGTTTGTTACCCTCCTGATAAATATGGGAGATATGAACCATCAAAGGACTTAATAATAGAGATAGAATCTCTAACAATATTTTCAATCAACTAGCTAGGAGGTTGATTTTCTTTCATAAAATTTAAGATTTTCAAAGTGTCTCCCTCTAACCACACCTTGAACCCATTGGATTGAGCCAATTTAAGACCATGGTAGGCTACAAAAGCTTCCACAAAGAGGTTTGTTTGGATTCCCAAATGGAGCGCCACAATGGAGAAAGACCTACCATTATAATCTCTCACATACCTAGAATGTTAGGAATTAAGGTGTCTCAACCTTTAAATTTTTTGAATTTATGTATTTATTATTCAACATTTTCTCATAATTATTTGACATTTTATAATATATTTTATCTAATATTTATGCTCCACTTAAAATGAGGCAATAAAATTTTTGTAAGGAATTTGATTCTATGAATTGTTACCTTGTTTTATTATTTATACGACATCATAAGGAGGATTTATTTAGTAGATTTGGAGTACTCCTCACTTGTGAGATTCCATAAAAAGTTACAACAAAATATTATGATGCATATGAGAAAAGAAAAGGCCCTATTATTTTTAAATCTTGATTAGCTATGTGAGAATGCCTATTTTAAGACAAGTGATAATAACAAGTGGAAACCCATGTTGAGTGGGTCAAACTATGGCTCACTTGTCTAATAATTATTTATTATTTTTAAAATATTGTAAGGAATAGTCAAGGGTGGTATTAAAAATTATGCCAAATTTGGACACCATCCTTTTAGAAATTTTGGGATATGGTTTTGAAAACTATTTTTGGTTTCTAGATTTCTCATTTTTATATAAGTTTGTACTCGAGGAAGAGGATTTGGTATGATAATTTGTAAATATAAAGGTGTTGTTGAGTTCTACCAATTTTTTTCCAAGTTTAATGGCTAGTGAAATACTCATATAGAGACTTATATTGTAAGTGTGTTGTAATCTTCTTTCATATTTCATAATACATTATGTAGGTTTTGGAGTGCGGGTTTTTTCTCTTAGTTTTTTACCCTTGATGTAAATAAATATGTTAGGGTATGATTGTTTATCTATTTCTCTATTTTTTGTAATAATTTTCCAGATTAGGATGTAAGCTTTTTGTACATCACTCCCTTCAATATTAGAATAGGAATCTATTTCTTCCTCGATTTTAATTCTACTAGAGGAATCATTTTTCTACTCATGCATATTGATCCTTTTGGGCTACATCAGTCAAAAAAAGTCTTTTAAAAGCTCTAAGAGAAAAAATACTATGTTTTGACATGATTTTTCTCTCAAAATATAGCATTTCCAAACATTCCTTCTAAACCTACAATGTGGAATTGCATCAATCTGCAAAATCCTTTGTTTGTCTTCCCCAAATCTTGATAGTTTTCTTGTGAAGGTTGTTAGCACAATGTTATAAAAAGAGTTAGCTTGCTTCAATTTTATTGTGCTAAGGGCAATATTTTGTGTTTCACGCCTTGTGGTATTTAACAAATTTTATAAATACATCTATATGGGTTAGCCAATTCTACTAAAGGAATCATTTCATTTCCCACATAATTGATCCTTCTACACTACATTGGTTTAACAAAGCCTCTTAAGAGCCTTAATATCAAAAGAGTGCCAAGCTTTAAAATGATGGAAATCTCAAACCATGCCACCTAAAAAAGTTTTATTTGAACCTCCAACTAGGAATTAGGTTATTCTATAGAATCCCCTTTTATTTTTCTTGAACACATGAAATTTTTCTTGTAATGGTATTGAATGCAATGTTATAAAAGCATCAATTTAGTTTGGTGTTAGGGTATTAAGAGTGTTATCTAACAATCTACACCTTGCGGGATAAAAATAATAGTGTCAATGAATCTAAGTAGGCTTGTTAATACTACAAGAAACATAATTGTTTTATTAATGATTCCTAATTCTTCTAGGCTATATCAGTCCAATAATGTCTATTAAGAGATTTAAGATAAAAACTATTAAAATTTGATAAGGAATGCTATTGAATTCTATGTAACCTATGAATGTGTTATCTACAAATATAACTAGGCATTCAATTAATCTACAAAATCATCTATCAATTTCCCCAAATGCTAATTATTTTCATGTAGTCTAGTAGAATTATTTTTTCTTAAAATATGTTTACTTTAGTGGTATGATCTTGAGAGTGTTGTGTTACATCTACATCTTGTGGCATTAAACTAATAGCACCAACATACCTAGGTGAGGTAGTAGATTCTATGAAAGAAATCATTTTTTGCTAACGATTCCCAATCATTTTGAGCTACATCAATTTCCAATTATGTCTATTAAGATCCCAAAGATAAAAATAAATAAACAAATTTTGATGGTAATTTTTTTAAAAAAATTGGCACATATGAATGTTTTTTATAACTTGCTAAAGTTATTAATTAGGTTAATCTACAAAATCATGTCTTTGTTTCCCTCAATTCATAATTTTCTTGTTCTTGCAATAAATTTAATGTTGTAAAATGTGTAAGTTTTCATTTGTTTTATGATCTTGATAGTGCTATATTGTAATTCATACCTCATGGGACAGAGTTTGTGGTGAATTAAAAATTCAATGAGTTAGAACATGAAGGATTCAATAATTTTAAAAGTAATACAAGATAAAAAAAGTCAATAGAATCCTTTAGTCTTCTTTAGTATATATAAATCTTTAAATATAGAAAATAAGTATTAGAAAAGAGAATAATTATGACTAGATGGATTCTAACAATAGAAATGAGAGTGATATAGTTGTATATCCCAATGATGTTGTGAAGAATAAATTCATTTTTGACATTCTTTCACTTTGTAATGTGAATAAAGGTAAGAAATTAGTTTAAAATGTATTCTTGTCCCCTTACATCTTAGTTAAAAATATGATTACTAGAACAAAGAATTGGGCTAAGTGAAACACTAATACTCGATGCTAGAAACTAATTGAAAACATAGAGAAATAATAAATTTGATAAAATAAAAAAGTAAAAGAGCACAATTATTTTTACCTCAACTACTCTAACTAAAGAAGACATTAAATATATGTTTCTCTCTTATACCAAAGAGAAGAATTAAATTTTTTAGGTACTAGTAAGAAATTTTACTTTTATCATTATAAAAAATTAAAAAATCTAAACTTTAAAGTGGTCATTAGAACTATTTAAAAAATTATGATCACCCTTGATAATGAGTAATCTTAAGGCTAATCATTCAAGCCACCTAAACCATTTAGTGATGAATACACAATATTTTTTATATATTGATCTAAATAAGGCCATACAAGATATGCATAATGTCATCCTAGGTGTTATAAGTTAGTGTGGGTGTCATCTAAGGCATAATTATATATCATAATTCCATTGAGTTTTCTAATGGGGGGATGCGGGGACAGGGGGACCAAGGGCCTAAGTTTGGGGATGGCAGGGGGATGGTGGCAGGGTGGCGGCAAAGCACTAAAATAGATATAGTACATGAAAAAATAGTTATAAAAAGATGTATAAGTATAAGAATTATACATCTTGGAGACAACTATGAGTCCCCTAGACGTCTTGAGGACACCCCAATGTCCTCGAAGTCCTAGCAGTATTTTGGAGACGATCACGGTGGTGGTGGGATGGTGGTATAGGTGGTGGGCTAGTGCAGGGACATCCCCCCCAAGTCCCCAAGTCTCTGTGATGGGGATTTCTAGGAAACGTGGGGTTTTTGGGAGGGGACGCATCCCCGTGGAACACTGTTATATATATAAGATTTAGGGGTAAGTTTATTATGATTAGATTATTATCAAGGGAGTTCTAATTGGAGATATTTGGAGGTTTGACCCTTCAAAGTGGTTTGTTATTCAAATTTATCATAAGTATTTGTAGAATATTTCAGATTATATTCTTCTCTTGTGTAGTATATTTCAATACAAGTGAGATCAAAGTATGATTTGTGTGTCATGAAGGAGAAATTTTGTTTTTCCAATTTTGAAGATCATTTTGATAAGAAAATATCTCTATAATTTTAGATAACTATTTTCTAATTTTTAAGGGGTGTTTCAAGGTCACATGTATTATTCGAAGAAAATTGGATCATAACTATTATAGAATTAGAGTTACATTAGGGTTTTCACCTAAATCACTCCCAAACTTAGAAAAAAACATTCGTTTGTTAATAATATTTTTCTCAAATGTAAAATAGCATGGTGAGAGGTTAAAATTTTTAGATTGTATGCGCTTTCATTCTTAGGTTGAAAATTTTCCAAATCCTCGAATATTTGAGCTATACAACTGGTTATAACTCATTAAAAGATTGATAAAGTAGGGTAGTGAGGGGAATGTTAGGGGTCTAGTAGCTCGGGAATATGATTTTGGAGCAAATCCTGGGCAAAATATTTGTAGGTTTTCTCTGTGGGATGGCAGGCATCCCAAAATATATATTTGGAGGCATCAGAGCATGTGAATAGTGTCCGATTGTTGCATGCATATGCAATTTCTATTGACCCAGTCCCGCAGCATGCTAAGTTTGTAGTTGTTAGACCTGCAATTTGGAAAACGAAAACAATCAAGACTGCTATAAAATTAATAAAGCTCCCATTTGTGCAGCCTCACAAAATAGTTGTTTATTAGATCTGCCATTTGAAACAAACAAAGAAGATTTTAGATTTACCGAATTTAGTAGGATTGAGCTCCATGTCAATCAACTGGCTGTATACGTCTCCATAAATAATTCGAAGGCCTGCAAGATTAGATCTGAGAGAATCAATCATTGCCTGCAGTTTCATATTGTAATCTATTGCATCTTGATTGAGCTCGTCCACGCATCCTCCTTTCCTCCTGATAACTCTGATTGCTCTTTCTAAGGGCAGACAGCCCAACGGTGGAAGCCCAGCCATGACTATTCTGCGCGCTCCATGGTTGTATATCTCCTGTCATCACATTTATATATATAGTTGTAATGAATTATAATTTCAGATTTTCACAATCTATAATATTGATCAAATTTATTTCTGAATTAGATCATATCAGATTTTTTTTAATCAAAGGTCGCAATCTATGATCTAACATCAGAATGATAGAAGGCTAAAGATAACATGAAATTGATTTCATAGATTATGAAATGTAATCCGAAACTGAATGTTGGATGATAGAATATGATTCGATACATCAATTTAAAAACTCTGCAATATTGATCAATACTTCGGATACAAAATACCCATGAGTATCTGATGTGCCTGGAGTATGTTGGCACTGATTTGTATGAGATGGTCTTGGAATTGGGAAACGTTGTACTGACTTCTGCGGTATGGATTGACGTAATAATTCTCAATGAAATCGTTGCTGCCTGCGCTCACTACGAATATTGCTTTACTCAGAATGTTGTTGGCCTTTTCAATTCCTGCTATCTTCTCCAACTTTGTTTTGTACTCCTTGAAGTACTCCACTTCCTTCCACATCGGTATTACAGACTAGTAATGCAATGACATATAAAGAGAATTAATTAGATTCTCTGCATGTAAACAGTAATGCTGATCATTTATATGAAACTGCAAAAGTGAAAAATATTTTCTAATAGATATTCCAGGTGGCTTCTAGGTAGAATTTTATAGTCAAGTGGCTCACTGCATGCTTAGTATTTTATTAGACAATTTCTATACACAGCTTTTAAAACATGCACTGGGGCTGAATCTTCTGTATACCTTGGGATTTTTATCTTAGTTTCTTCTCACTTTCATACATGCTTGGAATTTAATGGTGGGTGGTCAAAATTAGAATTTATTTGATAATTTTAAAATTTGTTAGGCTGAATAATAATATTAACTGTTTGCTTTTTTTAATTATATATTTGATAATTTGGAATATTATAATTTTATTTACAACGGAAATTGAAAAACAATCACATAAATTTTCAAATTGGATTGCTAAATTTCAGGCCTGCTCCCTGTAGAATTGAATATATCTCTTATTCCTAAACCAACTGAGTGAATAAACAGAACAGCAGAGCAAACTAAATAACAGCAATGAAAACAGTGATAAAATAAATCATTTACTGTCCTCTTAAAACCTCTCAACAGACATGAAAAACTATAATTCATTCAATGATTTTCATGAAGACAAATTTATTCTATATTTCTGAACTGTCTTGATACAGAAATTTCTTTATTGCTGCTTAAGAAAATAAAATATAGAGGTCTGCATATATAGAGTTTTCTGCACCTCAAAAAAACAATACGATGCACCTAAACAGAGCATGCTTAACATGCATTATTCGCTGGAAAAGAAAACAAAGTTTTAAAGCAAAAAACTACTTTAAAACAACTACTAGCTAAGAGTAGAGTTTTTTCAACACATAGCAGATTTTTTCCACGCTGGAAAAAGACAAGCATCAATTATCTTCATACTCCCCCTTGATGCTAAGAGGGCTCACAATCTGATCTTGAAGTGACAAAAGCTGAACTTTTGCAACTGCTTTGGTGAAGATATCTATTAACTAATCCTGAGTGCTGATGTGTTTCAATTCAACTTCCTTTTTTTGTACCAAATCACGAATAAAATGATATTTTAAATCAAAATGCTTTGTCCTAATGTGATGAACCGGATTCCTTTCTAACTTGATGGCACTCATGTTGTCACAAAAAATCACTTGTAGCCTGAATCTGTTTCTCTCCAATTTCTTCTAAAAATTTTCTAAGCCAAAGAGCGTGTACCTACCAAGGTGACTGCAACATACTCTGCTTCTGTGGATGAGAGAGAAACCATGCTTTGTTTTTTGGAACTCCAAGTAATCAAACCTAAACCAAAAGATAAAAAATTTCTAGATGTAAACTTACGATCATCCATACTACCTCCCCAATTGGAATCACTAAAGCCAACAAGATTGAACCATTTAGAAGAGTAGTAATGAATACCAAAATCTAGAGTTCCTTTCACATACCTCAAAATTCTTTTAGTTTCCTTCATGTGTATTTCTGATGGATTTGTAATATACCTTGAAACAAGTGAAACTAAATATGCAATATCAGGCCTTGTGTGGGTTAGAAACATCAAACTCCCAACTATAGTTCTATAAGTTGTCTCGTCAACTAATTCAACACCATTATTCCTACTCAACACAACTCCATGAGCACTTGGAGTGGAGTATGGTTTACAATCAACCATGTCAAACTTCTTCAGCATATCTTTTGCATATTTGGTTTGACAAATGAAAATTTCATTCTTAGATTGATAAACCTTCATTCCTAAAAAAATATTCTTAAGACCAAGATCTTTCATCTCAAATTCTTTCATCATAGCAATTTTGAACTCATCTTTCATCTTAGAACTGCTACCCATATACAATAAATCATCAACATATAAACTTATAATAATAATATCATTACCTTCTTGTTTGTAGTAAAGGTTAGGTTCACTCTTACTTCTCTTCAAGCCATTATCCTAAAAGTATCCATCAATCCTGGCATACCATTCTCTTGGTGCTCGCTTGATGTCATACAAAGCCTTCTTAAATTTGTAGGCATGATTCTCTTTTCCTTTCATTTCAAAACCTCGTGGTTGTCCCACTTATACTTCCTCTTCTAAGCACCCATTCAAGAAGGCACTTTTCACATCCATGTGATGTATGCTCCAATTCTTTTGAGCTGCTAATGAAATCAACATTTTGATGGTCTCTTGTCTTGTAATTGGTGCAAATGTCTCTTCATAATCAATCCCATACTTTTGTGTGAAGCCTTTAGCAACTAATCTTCTTTCAATACTCCCATCACTATTATGCTTAGTCTTGTAGATCCATTTGGTGGCAATATTCTTCTTGTCATGTGGAAGCTTTGTAAGCTCCCAAGTATCATTCCTATGAATGGAATCCATCTCTTCTTCCATTGCTTGCATCCAAACCTCATTAGTACATGCTTCTTCAAAACATGATGGTTCAAAATCAGCCTTGGTAAATAAAGTAAAATTAACTATCACCTATTGGATTTTCTTCATGTGCTTGATTTGAACTCCTTTGATAAATATCACTCAAACTTCTTACCTTCCTTCTAGAACTTGGAGTTGAAGATGGACTTGCAATTGGAATTGAACTTGGACTTGAAGAATTAGATGAGGGGTTACTTGGTGGATTTATAACACTTGGAATAGAAACATTAATGGGTTGCTTATGATCAATATCATCATTCAAAATAGATTTTGACTTCTCCATATGGCATTTTTGATGACCATAAACTCCCCTTTTGAATCAAAAATAACATCTCTCAAAACAATAAGCTTATTACTAAGAGAATTATATAACCTGTAAGTTTTGATTTCCTCACTATACCCAACAAAAACACATGGCTCACTTTTTGTATCTAACTTTTGTCTATTTTGATCAAGTACATGAACATAGGCTAAACAACCAAAAACTTTGAAATGATTAACATTAGGCCTTTTCTCATACCATGCTTCATAAGGAGTCATCTTCTCAAGTGCACTGGTGGGACTTTGATTGAGAATGTACATTGTTGTAGCAACTACATCTCCCCAATAAGAGTTACTCAATCCCTTGGTTTGTAACATGCTCCTTACCATTTCAACCACTATGCAGTTTTTCCTTTTAGCTACCCCATTCTGTTGAGATGTGTATGCAGTGGTGAGTTGCCTCCTGATGCCATTCATATCACAATAATCTTTAAAGGATCTTGAACAAAATTCACCTCCACAATCAGTCCTTAAATTTTGATTTTGCACCCTTTCTCATTTTCCACAAGTGCTTTAAACCTCTTAAATGTATCAAGGGCTTCATCCTTACCCTTCAAAAAATACACCCAAAATTCTTGTGAGTAATCATCAATAAAAGTGATAAAATATGATGACTTACCCAAACTCTTTGTTTGCATAGGACCACAAATATTAGAATGAACAAGTTGAAGGGGGTGATGGGCCCTCCATGCATTCCCTTTTGAAATTTTTTCCCTTGCATGCTTTCCTTTACCACATCCTTCACAAACCTCCTTGTGCTCTTCAACCTTGGGCAAACCAAAAACTAGTGCTTGTGATGTCAGAAGCTTCAAACTATAAAAATTTAAATGCACATACCTGAGATGCCACAACCAACTTGTATCTTCATATGCCATATTGGCAAGGCTGCTGGTATGTTCACCAAATCTCAATGGGAACATCTTATTTTTTCCATAGGCACAAATGTGACCACCCTATTGCCCTGACTCTTATCATAAATTGTACATTTCTTATTTTCAAAGACAACTCTATAGTTCTTCTCATGCAATTGTCCAACACTTAATAAATTATGTTTTAACTTAGGAGTGTAATAAATGTCTTTAACACTCTTCATACCTTCTTTTGTGTGGACCTCCATATCTCCTTTTGCAGCAACCTCCAATGATTTATCATCACCAAGATGAATCTTGGATTTGAAACTTTCATCTTTTGTTGAAAACAACTTCCCATTTCCTAACATATGGTTAGAGCATCCAAAATCTAGGTACCAAACATCTTTACTAGTATTTTCACCTTTAGCATAAGATAAAAATAATTGATCTAGAGTATTTTCATCACCTTCTTGAGAATAATTAACTCTTTTACCTTCTTTCAATCTGCAATCTCTTTCAAAGTAGCCATACCTATATTACAATGGTAACATTGAACATTTCTTTTATCAAATTTTCCTCTACCTCTTCCTCTGGAACCACCTCTTCCTCTTGAGCCACCTCTACCGCTACCTCTTGAATTATTCTGATTTTGATCTTTACCTTGGCCTTGATTGTTCATGTAGCTACATTATTTCCCTTGATTTTAATTGACACATATCTCCTAGATGATATTTGAAGAAAGTTAATAAGTTTGAAAATAATGTAGCCTTAGCTTATCAATTAACTAATGACTCCAAATATTTTTTAGGTATTTGTCTACCATATTTCATTGTATAAATTTTTATTTATTAAAATTATGAAATATGTTTAATAAAATTTCATAACACATATTTTT
>VDFB02168118.1:21861657-21972347 GCA_007258455.2 Sequoia sempervirens
TATCAGTATGGAAGATAAGAGAAGTGCAGAAGCAGAATAATTTGCATAACACATGAAGAAAGTGCATACTCAACTGAAACAACAATTAGAAGATATGAACAAGAAGTATAAGGAGAAAGCAAATGAGAAGAAAAGACATAAGGAGTTCGAAGTTGGAGATGAGGTGATGGTTTATTTGCGAAAGGAGAGATTTCCAGTCGGAACATAGAATAAGTTGAAGATGAGGAAATTTGGACCTTGTAAGATCTTGAAAAAATTTGATTCAGGAAATGCATATGAAGTGGAGTTACTAGAAGGTATGGGTATATCACCTATATTCAACATTGCAAATCTATATCAATATCATGAAGTAGAATTCAGTGAAGACTATAAAGAATATTTGGAAAATTAGTTTCCTAAGCAACAATCAGATGAGATTGAAGAGATTTTGGATGTCAAAGATGGGAGGAAGACTCGTGGAAGACAGTATAAAGAATATCTTGTGAAGTCAAAAGGTAGAACAGTTGAGGATTCTTCTTGGATTTCTCAGGTTGAGGTAGATTGTCTTAGTTTTCCTTTGGCCCCAGCTAAGTGAGGGACCCACTTTTCATTAACCTTGGATGTCTGATGTAGGAGCATCCTTGGTTCTTGGTAATCTTGCATCAACCAATTTTTTTTTTTTTTAGTTTTTGTTCTTGTTTTGTTCTTACTCAGTTCATGTTGGTGGATTTGTCATCTTTGCTCACCAGACCTTGTGGATCTTAGGTTACATTGTCAATATGTTCAGTTTCCTTGTTCCAAGATTTAAGCGTGATTGGATCTTTTTTCGGCAAGTTATTTCTTCCATAATTCTTGACAGTTTCTTGAACCGGCACCAGAATAATTTCAAACTTTTTGGCCAGTTCGATCGTTGCAGATCATCCATGTGACTTGTGGATCTCAACGGTGTGATTTTAATTATTCATGGGAGTGTCCCCAAACTTCAATATGATTCCACACTTCATCTTACACACCTGTTAAAGAGATTCAAATTTGAGGCCAACCTATTCTTGCACACGTTATATTTTCTTTCATTGGAAAATGTATATATCTTTGGCCGACGCAGATGTTTCCAGAATTGCGGATATAGTATAAAGCTTGTAATCGATCATGAGAATAGGCAGTAGAGTTGGTAGTTGAGGAATAGATTAAGATTGATTCGAATTTTAAGAGTTCAACTCGCATATAGGAGCATATTAGAATGTTGCAATATTGAGCAAGTTATATTAGGCCTGTGAGTTGAATCTGTAAGCCTGGAAGTTGCAGGCCGAATGTAATTGAGATTTGTGTTAATGAACATATTTGCATCTGCATTTGCCTCCATATTCTGTGTTTCTTTCATTGTGTTACTCTTGTTGCACGGTCCAGGTTGTTCTCTTTGAGGACCCTCCTATCATGGCTGTGTCAGGGCATGATCCTCATATTTCCATGGAATTTTTCAATTCCCAGAAAGATGATAATGTAACTATTGGGGAGTACTCAATTAATATGGAGCTTATTGCGGAGGTGACTGAACTCTCTTTGGAAGGGACCTATCTCCCTAGGAAGTTGAAAGGCCATTATCACAAGGAGATGGAAATATTTCTGAAGAAATAAAAAAGATCAATCAACTATAGAATGGGTTCAACAGAGACAACCTTCTAATGTTTGGAGAAAAATGCTAGAAGTTTCAATGGGTTATGTTACCTTGGAAGGTAGGTTTAAGCATTTCCATTCCCACCTATTTCCCATGCTTAATCACTTTTGCTATAATGTTGAAATGAACTTTGTGTTTTGGATTATGTCCTTCCTTGAATAGTCTATTAAGGATGTTTAGGATAAAGGGAAGAATTTACCCCTACACTAGGGTTTGACTTACACCTTTCCCCTTTCTTGGCCTCTACTAATAAAAAATATCTCATGGTTAGAGATTTTGTTAAACCCTTGGAGGGTCCCTCCTCTACCCCTAGCCTAAATTGGCATTATCCTCTCATAGAGTTACTAGGGCTAAAGGTAAATCCTCTGCCATTGAAGTCCCCACCACAGGTTCTAAAAAATAACCCCACTCAATTTTTTATTTCCAATACTTTTGATAATTCTAATAATGAATCTTGGAACCACACCCCAGAAGGCTCCCTTACTAGTTCCCCTATTCATGAAGAATTTTCTGAAGCCTCCAAATCCCCTTGTCCATTAACCCTTCTAGCCCTCCAGATTCCCCTACCCTATGCGTAAATTTGGATAATTAACTTGAAGAACCTTAGTCAAGGATGATGTTGTTTGAGTCATATTTTCCTCCATAAAACTTAAAATTAACGACTTGACTGAGGCCATGAATTTTCAAAATGACATTCTAAAATGGTTGCTTAGCCAACTTATCACAACCAAGGAAAAAATTCAACATTTGGAGGAGAAGGTGTTGAATTAGAAGGAGACCTGACCAAGTGAGGTAGATAGAGAAGGTCGTTGGGCCCTTTTGTCTTCCCTTGAAAATTCCTTCAACAAGTGGTCCAATTGGGAAAAATAAGTCAATAAGCTCAAGGTAGTGATTGGTACTATGGAGGAGAGGGAGAAGCTATTTGAGGAGTGACTAACATGTGTAGTAATCAGGATAAAACCTTCAAGTGTTTGTAGGAAATTGTGGACTATGGAAAGGAAATGATAAAAAACATTATGGTCACCATTCTAGTGTTCCAACAGGAGCTCCACAATATCCATGGAAAAATGGTTGGTGATGATTGTTAGGAATTTGTGCACTCAAACAAGAAGGGTAAGAAAGGGTTCATTTCTACTTGACTCAATACTTAGGAGGACCAACCTACATAAAAGAAGCCTTGGTTGGTTCTCCCCTATGTTTTTCTTTTTCCTTCCTTTGTTGGTCTCTGTGTAGCTACTTTGATTTTTCTTTTTGGGTGCCTCATGTCTTGTGATCTCCCTTGTTTGGCCTCTCTGGCTATTTTGTAAAAGGGTAAGAGCCCTTTTTGACATCAATCTAATGAAAAAATTAAGGGGGGGTGTTAGAATATAATTTTATCATGATTCATATGCTCTAATATAAGGTTATTAAACCTTCCATATTATATGATTTATTAAGCATATCCCATTTAAAATAATTATAGCCTAATACATATTAGGTTATTAATTCTTTAAGAATGGTTTCTTTGAATAGGTGTGACTAATACCACTCATTTAGGATGATTAGGTGGTAGACCAAAATCTATGATAAGTTGTAAAAGATATAGTATCTCTTAGCTATAAAGAAGTATACCTCAATACTCAATCCTAGTGGATGATAGTACAATAGTGATTTATTTCTTGCAAGACCATGCAATTGGAACAAAACCAAGGAAGAAAACAAACTCAAAAGTGTACTTTTATGAATCAACATTACTTTCCAAATTAAAGTTGGTGTAGCCTACTATATGTGAATATCCTAGTGTGTACTAAATGCCAAAATGTGTGGTGATCCAAATATACCTAAAAATTTACTTGGTTTCCTTCCAATGACTCTCATGAGGTTCATGTGAAAAAGGAGCTCAAAAAAACTAATAATGAGGGTGATATCAGGATGAGTGTGTGTCAAATAGAAAACACTACCAACTAACTATTTATAAAAAGTAGGCATCAATACTAGGTGTTGTACAAGTGGTAATAAAAGTGACATCAAATTGAAATGGTGCAAGGTTAATTGAAATGGCATAGGGGTAGGCCTATAATTAGTTATATGAAACTGAGGAATCAAGTAAATCACATATTTCTAGCAGCATATGAAGATATCCTCAATAAAAAATATAAACACCAATAAAGAAATGTAAAAGCCCAAGATTAGTCACGTTAAAGTTCTCCATAAAAGTATGGTTAATATCCTAAAACATAGATGAAAAACTACTATTTGGAATCAAGCATGCAATTGGCTATCCTTCTTAGTGATCTATTAATTCTTTCAACAACACCATTCTACTAAGGAGTGAAGGGAATTGAATACTTGTGATTAATACCATGTTTAGTGCAATAATCATGAAAGGTCTAGTTCACTTATTCCCCCTCCTATATGTGTGTATTCATTAAATAAAATAACCTAATTTCTTCTAAGTACTAAAAGTGGTGAAGACATGAGTCTTGTACTTCATAAATTACATCTATGTGCAACAGGGCTATAAAGGAAAATTTATCTTTATTCCCTAGAAAAATGGTTGATAAAGCTACTTGGTCTCCCTTTGATATTGCTATAGCCAAAAAGTGGAATTCAAAATTAGTTGTTTTAAAAGTCCCCACACTGGCCCATTATGGAAGGGAGAACGCCAGCTGGACTTTGCCGCCTTTTGGATGGGTGAAAGAAAATTTTGACGGTGCTGCTAAAGGAAACCCTGGGAAATCTGGTTGTGGGTGTGTTTTAAGGGACAATGCGGGGGCTTTTATTGCGGCTTTTGTTGTGGACATTAGCACCCAAACTAATCATGTTGCAGAAGCTGTTGGGGCTTATCATGCAGTTAACTTGGCTTTCAATATGAATATGAAATGTCTTTGGTTGGAGGGGGATTCTAAGAACATAATAGACTGCATTCTTGGGTTAACCCCCCCTTCATGGACCATCAAAAAGTGGATCAAAGATACAATTGCTATATTAAGTAAATTCGACAAAGTGAAAGTTTCCCACACCTATAGAGAAGCCAATAAGGTGGTGGATTACTTTGCCAATGAAGGGGTCAAGAGGGGTGGGGAAAACACATGGAGGAAGAATGATTACCTCCATTCTGAGGTTAAAGCTCTAATCTATTATGATTCTATACATGGAAGAGAAGTTTGTCTTCGCCATGATGAAGCGGATAAAGATTAAGTACGTCGATCTCATTAGATTTGATGGGACTGACGTCATTTTCCTTTTTGAGAAGCGTTTTCGGCATGCTTTATGGGTGTCTAGGAAAATAAGCTCATACAGGACCCAGAGCAACTGTAGGGGTTGGTATAGAAAAACTTTGAAGATGGGGGAAGAGAGAAAACATGTTGAGCCAAGCAACTTTCAAGAGCACAGGAAGAATGTTAAAGCTTGGGAAAAAATTGAAAAGGGAGGTTTAGTTCCGTTCTTGGAAAAGCTCCATGGTACTGATGAGATGATGCTAGACTATTTCGCCAAAAACTGAAAAAATGGTGAGATTGTGTTGTTTGGTAGGAATGTTAAGCTGAATGAGCAAATCATTGGTGAGATTACTGGTCTTTCGACTGAGGGTGTGAAATTTTATCAGGACCGCCGGTTCTCTGATGAAGCGGTTATCAGATTTCCTAAGAAAGATAAGGAGAAGGCTAAGCTAGTTAAGGTTTCTAATAGCTACTTTGATGTGGAGTCCATTAAATCGATCTAGAGGAAATTTTTGAGAGTCATCATGGAGTACATCATAGTTGATGGGCGCTTCACCAGGGCGTATGGTTATCACTTTGCCATTTTGAACCACTTTCGTCACAAGGTTCGTATCTCTTTGCCTTTTTATTTATTCTCTTCTCTGAAGAATTGCCTTGATGATGTTGAAAGAAACCCTAGGAAGATTTCTATTATTCACCCTGGTCTTGTCAGGCTCATCTTTGAGCATTTCCAAAATTTACTCACTCTGCCTAAAAAATGTTGCTGTTGGGGAGTTGGATGATGAGGATACAGAAAGTAGCAGGGAGAATGATCCTTTGGCCCCTTTTTCTTTTGCTCATGTTGGTACTAAAACCACTGACCCTTAGTCCCTTTCTTGCTAGAATGTCCTTGAGGGTTCTGCTCTGCCTTCTTGTCTTAACCCCCAGCCTTCGCATGGTTTCCCTATGCCGGGCTTTGCTAATCCCCAACCTTCGCCTAGTTGCCCTACCCCGGGTTTGGTCTCTGGGTTTAAAGGTGCCTCAGTTATGAAATTGGTTTCGTACTTTGGGAATTCTTTGGAAATTCATTCTGAAAATCCTATGGCTAGTAAAGAGTTGGTCCCTAGTGCCCCTGTGTCTGGAAGATTTGTGAATGCCCCTAAAAGACCCCCTAATCAGGATGAAATTAATTCTGCCCTGAATAACTTTAGGTCTGATGACATAATGAGTGTGGCAGAAAAAAGTGTTGATGGCCTTTTCACTATTCTTAAGTGGGCCCATAAGGAAGTCTGTGATTCGAATGGCCGTAATATAGATCTCAGCAACAGAGTCATGGAGTTGGAGCAGAAGGTGAGCTGGAGCTGTAAGGAGAATGAAGGACAAAACACCCCCTTAATGGAGAAAAGACAATAGTTGTAAGAGGAAAGATTGTCTAGGCTGGAGAGCAATATGTCCAAGATTGGCCAAAATATCTGGGCCACTATGGCGCATAATCATAAAATTTCCAAGCATAACACCATTATCATTAATGCTATGGTGGAAAAGTTGGAAAAAAATAAAAAGGGTTCACTGTTCGTGGACTTGGATGCGGATAGAGGTTGTAGCAGAGATGTTGTTGAAGGGATTTCGACTCGCACTTGGGCTAACACAAAGAGGAAGGTCCCTGCTTCTAGACATATGGTTCAAATCCTCAAGCAAGGAATACATGAAATGAGTGAAGGGCATGTGCAGGATCATGGTATGCCAAACAGGCCCTTAAGTGGCAAAAAATTCAAAAAAATCAGTGTTAGGCAACTTGACGTAAATATTTGAATAAGTTATCTATATTATTTCAAAAATATGTAAGAATAGAATTTGTAGAAAATTGAATGTAGTTTCTAAAATACTAGGTTTATTTAAAATAAATAAAATCTATTTGGTAAAATTTGAAATTTCAATCTGCGATGTGCTTGAAATTTAGGGAAAAATAAGTAGATTAATGCATTGACCACCCTAACCATAATAGAAATGATAATATTTTTTTGTAAAGATTTTATATATAAGTAGAGGACTCATGTCTGGATGTGATGCATATTTTGTAATTTTTCCAAGTAAATAATTAATTATGAATTTTTATTACAACTTTTAGAAAATACTTAAAACTTCGTGCAATACGACCATGGCAGTCAAAAATTCATGAAATTTAATTTTCTTTTTTAATCCTATAGTATGTAAAGCATAGAATGTGATGCATGTTTTGGATTCAAAAAATATGATACCGTTGAGATTTATAGATGTTTTTTAATCAGCTTCTCGATCGGGACTTTAATTAAGTAATTCTAATAGAAAATGAATAATAATTATTTATTAAATTAAATTAAATCATGTTTATATTATTATTTTTTGGAAACTGAAATCTCCTCTAAAAAACCCTTTACCGTTTCATTAATTTTGGGTGAAAAAAAAGTCATCAGCCACATACCCTACAAATATTGCCACTTTTTGGCATACCATGATCCTACACATACCCTGAAGTTGAGAAGGAAGCCGAGGAGTTTTTGAACTTCATGGAGTAGTGTTGTTGTTGTCTTCTCTGGCTTTTTGGCAGTCCTTTTTTGGACCCTGTTGTCTCTTTGTTGCTGTCGTTTCTTTTTGGGACAGCTGTTTGTTCTCTTGGACTTTTTTTGCTCTATCTTTGTATGTTTAAACTTTGTGGTTTCAGGTCCCTGTAAAACCTATTTTTTCCTTTTCAAAAAAAATATTTTAGAATGTTTAAATTGTTTTTTATGGAGATTAATCATATCAAGGTGAAATTTTGATCTCTGAAAAGCAAGGCCAAGGAGAATGATTCTAATGAGGATGTGTCAAGAAACTTAGTTGCAAACTATAAAATGCTCACAATTCTCCAAGAGGTGGCTAAAGATGTGGGCTGAATAAAAGAACAAATTTGAGTCCTGCATTACTGTGTTAGAGGAAAATATGGAGAAGGTGGTGCGTGGTGCAAGTTAGCCAAATTGTGCTTTAAAATAATTTTGATGGGCTTCACATCCTAAATGAAAAAGAAAGTAGAAAGATGAGGATTTGGGTGGGTTGCTAAAGGATGTTGATGTTGGTGATGTTGATTTGGTTAAAGGTAAACATGGCTTGCATTCTACTAGAGTGGATCCAAGTACTTAGACCCACATTCATTCAAAGAAACCCTTGGATAGTAAAAAAAAGGAACTTTTGGAGGTTGTTGAGCTTCACAATTAAATGATCATGCAGGAAATAGAAGCAACCGAGATTCTGAAAGACTTACAATAGGTTGTTTTGAGTTTGTTGTATTAATTTTTTGATGGTTTGTTGATGTCTAGCTACTTTTTTTCTCCAGTTTTTTCTTTGGTAGCTTCTTTTTTGTAAATTGTTTTGGGTCCCTTTAAAACTTATTTTATCTTTAATAAAAATCAATCTACATATTTTTATGGAAATGGCTGACCAAAAGGGGGTTTTAAATGGCCACTTTTTAAAATCAATAAAAAATTTCCTACACGATGAGAAATTGAAGATAGTCACACTCCAAATTTTAAGGTGGATGCTATGTCATATGGCCTATCGATATGTTTTTTTTGTAATCATGATGTTGGACATGGAGGGGTTGCCACTTTTCTCTCTCTTAGGTAGGAATTGCATAATATCTACCATAGTTGTGATCCCATTAACCATGTGATCTAGACTCTCTTAAATGTCAAAAATCATCTTTTGAAATCATCAATGTTTATGTTTCCAATGATGTTGAGAGATCTTTTGTTTGGTAATGGATTGATAATTTAATGCCAACCACCACTTGAATTATGTGTGAGGATTTTAATATGGTTGAGATAGAATGTGATAAAGAAGAGGACTTATTCATACATTGGATAGTTGGTGAATGAGAGGCATTGTATTACATGCACAATAAATGGGGTATTTTAGATCCCAACTTGGGTCACTATCACAAAAAAAAAAATTGGCATATTTGATGTAACTTCCAGGCTAGCTTTGACAAGTTATTTAAATTCCTTAATAATGCCATTATTTTTTTCCTATAATTATTTTATTTTTCTACTTTTCCATCTTATACATGATCCACTACTAGACATCACTGTGTATAATAATTTTGTAATCTGGTTCTAAATTCAATGCAAGTGGCACCTCCATAGAGTTGTAAGACTAAGCTATTAAATACTCTACTAAGTCATTAGTCTTAATTGGCTCACATTAGGAATATGTGGAACCTTGAACCCCAACCCACTCATCCAACTAGTTAGATTCCTTGGTGGAATAGAGTCATTCAATGCATGTCTTGGTTCTTTTGAATCTATGGTGGCCAACTAATGATTTTTTGGTAACGTGCATACGAGGCCACCACCTCAAATATTGACAAGGCCATAATAGAACTTGAATTCAATCCCTTTTCTCCTAGCCTACAAATTAGGGTGTTACAAATAACCATGTTGTTAAAGGTACTCAAATTAAGGCCAAAATTCACTAGCTTAAAGTGGGAGACAAAGTTTTCATAGAGTTTTTTTAAGCTCTCAAAGATTGGCACACCTCTCTTGGAATAAAGAAGATCAAGGATGGTCAAGCCATTCTCAAGGAGTTACTATATTTTCTCTAGGTCTTTATTACGGAAGTTATGAGCAAGTTTTCATAGGCCAAAGAACTCTTTTTAACAATACAATTCCCTTAAGGAATATCTCTAGGAAGTATTCCTTGATAGTTTTCCTCCTCACAACAAGAATTTTGTAATAATTTTCTGTCCATTATTTATCTTAAATAGCTTTTTCACACCATGACCAATGATATAATGATACTAGTTGTGATGGTTTTCCTTGTGAATTTCAGAAGTTTCTAGGGAGTATGTCGATGAGAGTTGCATAAATTTTATCAAAAATATTTTTATTCTAGGTCCTTAGGGAATTTAATAATAAATGAAACATTAAGTTCATACCTAATTTTTGAGATTCAAAGGACATATACAACTGGAGGAATATTAATTTTCTCAATGTTCCTTACAAAATCATTAACAAATATTTGATATTGAAGGTGTGTCGTCTCCTTTCAAAATTGTGTTATACATATTCATATATACAAATAAATTATGGATAATATTATTTTAGTATGGGAAGGAATGGAATGGGATCAACACTCTTAGAAAAAGGCTCTTTTCATGAAAATTTATTTTTACAAATTTATGACCATATTGAATGGCCTTTCATTTTGAACATGCTTCAAAAATCCCAGGTTTGGACCTCATTTTCTTTTTAATTTATTAGTAATATCTTTGTTGATACATTTGTACATTAATCACCAATAATAGTTTCCAGTCCAATTCATTTGAGCTCTTCCATTCCATTTTTTAATGTTGTACCTTGGCCCCAACCTTCTATGTTCTTGTTTCCAAAGACATTGAATACCTTATGGCCCACTCTGTCTCAAGGACTTGTTAGATTTATTTCCTTACCCAATTCTTAGGATAATAATTTTAATTCCCATGTTGCAAATAACTTATTCCTCACTCTCATTGAAGAGGAGAAAAATATCAAACAATCCCTAAAATGTTTGGACTTTTTTTCAATCTTCTAGCTCAACCATTCAATGGCACAATACTTGATGTTATATACAATCCTATTTATTCATACCTCCTTAGCTATATTCCTTTGGGTGGAAGTGGATTGGTCATGGAAAAATTAATTTTTTTGGGCATTCCCTTTGTCTTCTATGCTTCATAGGTTTTCTTATAGTGAGTGATTCTATCTAGAATTGAGAAAAATCTTGTGTATTGGATCAAAAAACCCCTTTATTTTGCAAGAAAGTTTCAATTCTACACTAAGATTCTTGTGGCTACCCATGTGTACTACTCCTCATGTTGGGATCCTTCTAACGCCTCTTACATGAAGCTGCAAAATATTCTCCAAGATTTTCTTTTGGCTTCCTATGAGATCCACAAGGGTTTTCATAGGGTCACCTAGGAATTTTGTTGTTTCCTCAATGATTTAGAGGGTTGGGGATTTTATCCATAAGTGGAAAGATTTGGAACTTAATTCCTACTGGATTATTAGTACCTTTAATCTACGTAATGAGGCCTAGAAAATTATGATATGACATTGTATTTCCTCTAGATACTTGGTTGGGCATTCTACTTGGAAGGGGATTTGTTTTCAAACCCTTCTCACCATGAAGGATGTAGTCCACATTGAATGAACATTTGTTGTTAAGAGAATTTGGAAAGATTGGGAATCCATAAAACTGTAGATTTTTGAATGGTTCTAAATTTTATGATGGAACCAACAAAATTTGTGGTGGTTCCCCCTTCAATTGTAAGATTTAGGTCATGCTCAAGCTAGATTACCTTGGGTGAAAGTTCTAAGATTTCATAAGAAACGGATTCGGGTCTATAGTATTTATTCTCCAAAAATTATATAGGTCTCATGTCATGGAATCAAACCAAGGATAAGTTTCACCTTTATAATTAGTTCTATGAAACATTTGATATAGTCATGATGGAAACTTTGATTGATATAATTCACAAAATTGGAATACATTGTCCTAGGCCCTATTGGAAAGATTGGAAGTGGTGTCTAAACACCACCTTCTAAAATTATGAGCCTTGACATGGTTATCTATGGATTTATCCTAATCTACCCATGGTGACATCTTTAAACAAGAGATGACATTTTCACTCACCCATTTCTTTTTGGTTGTGTCACTTGTCACACCATATAGTTGGCTTTTTTGTAGCCAAAATTGGCTCACTGTGCTTCATGTATTCTTTTCAAAGGCCTTCCTATGGGATCTAGACTTTATTATTTGTGTGTGTTGTGATCCTTGTTTCTCTTTGTGTGGGAAGTAAAATTATTGTAAAAATCTCTTCCAGTTCTATTTTAGAGCCCATAAGTTTTGGACTTGAATTCATGATTTCTTCAATCTCTTCATTTATTTTTGGGGATTGGCCTTGTATCCCTCACAATTTCAACCATATCTAGTATACTTTATAGTTGGATATTCTCTTTAGCATATGAAAATATAGAAATTTTACATTTTTTTCTAGTTTCTCTATTGATCAGCATATCTCACTTTATTCTATGGTTATTATTTGTTTTAGTGTGTTATTACAGATCTTGCAAGATAATAAATATTCATTGGAAATAACTCATGTTTAGGTACAATTTTTTTGACCAATAGGGAAATGCCACTTGTGTTGTGGGTAGAGTTCTCTCATCTCCCTCTTCTTCCCAAGGCTAGTCACCTCCTTGCAGGTCTTAGCAATGATGGAGTCTTTTTTCTTATGGAAATAATGTTGCTCACTCAAAAGATTCTCCTCTTCTTTTCACATGAGATCATGGCCAGTAGGGATGGTCACATTCTACTCAATGCTCTACCTCTTTTCCTCTCATGGGGGTATTTATGGGTGGAATTCTAGTATACTCTCTATTTGGTTTGATTCCAACAATTTTCCTCAAGTGTTTGTTGCTATTTCACTTGCTTGTAAAGAAGAAGATAAGGCTAATGATGGAAAAGATTGGGACCCTCCTACATATGGATACTTTGAGAAGTGCTACTTTATGAGGTAAATTGAGTTATCAAGATCCTCCTCCTCTCACCTCTATGCTATAGTTTCTATTGCTTAGCAACTTGTTTTTTATGTTTTATGATCCAAGTGTATGTCGTGTATGGATTCTAGGGGAATGATTTTATATCCACCCACATATTTGTAAATATGTGTAATATGATTTTTATATAAATGATAATACTAACCTATATTCATGTTAAAAATTTAAAGATGTGAAAAAAACAAGAGTTATAGTACTTTAAATCTAGTTTGTAAAATACTATTTTTTTTAGTGGAGATTAAGGGGTGAACAAATAGGGGTAACACAATTATCCTATTTTTGTCAAAAAAAGTATAGCATAGCATCTAATGTTCTCCACCTAAAATGTTAACCTTTTTTAGTATTTCAAAAATTTCTTTAGTGAAAAATTAGCTAACATCATGTAGTTTATGCCTAATTTTTCACTATTTTTTTAATGAATTATATATGATTTTCTACTAAATATCAAAAGTGAACACATCTTGAAAAATGAAAAATGGGTGTTTGTCCCCCTAATATTTTTAGAAACCATTTGAAATTCATTTTATAAATGTGTATATAATAGAGTTTAGAATGTAAAAATGTAAATTATTTCAACTTTAGATAAATGGATAAAAAATAAAACCAAAAATAGTATACATAGGGTTTTAGAAAAAAATGAAGACATTAGAAAAACAAATTAAAGATTAAAGACTTAAAATATTTGAAATGTAGAAAAATTACATGGTTAGAAAGGTAAAAGAGATATTGATGTTATTGTGAACATTATTTTTTGATCAACATTGAATGACATTGAAACCTAATGGAAAGAATAATCTAGATTTAGCCATTTTTTATAATTTATAGAAAGTGCACCTTTGGGTTAGATGACCATGGTAAATATTTCCCTAAGGGTTGGAAATACCCAGGAAAACTTATAGCATGAGAAAATTATAGAATATTCACAGTATAACATGAGTTTATTATAATGCACTTGCATTTGTACAAAAGTACAAAAACAAAAATGGTTAAAAACCATGTGGATCCCATTATTTTGGACTGACATTCTATGTTTTACCCTATATAGTGCATGTTCTCTGACATATAAATACACTTTTCATTATTTTGACAAATTTCTAATCATTGTTTAGCAAATATATCACCTTATCTTTTTTATTTATTTACAAGATTCAAATTAAATTATTTTAGATCAAATTCGATAATATCAATTATTACTTTCATTTTATAAAATTTGTAATGATTATTTTCATGTTTGTTATTTGAATTTGGTAATGTGCAATCATTTTTTTCATATTGTTGACCAATTTTATTAGATTAATATAAAATTTATCATCAAGTTGAGAACATATATAGTGTAGATTAAATGGAGAAAAAAATAATAAGCAATTTAAACACAAAAAATTACATGGAAAACCTAGTAAAAATTATACCAAGAAAAACCATGGGAAAATATCTTTCATATTTTATTTTTTAGGAAAAATTTCCAATATAAAAATCTTAAGAATGTCAAGAAACATCACTTCACTTAGCATAATACATTTGAGTTACAAATTTCTTTTTGAAGAATAATTTCTAAAATAGAAAGTGTGATTCATGCAACTACATGTGGTACTCAATATCAATTATTCATCACTACTAGAATAACAAAAAAACTATTTGATATTCGAACACATCATACCAAGGAAGTTGATGTTAAGCTCAAATATTGGAGGAGCATGAGGTAAAAATTGAATGATATAACATCATGCAATTGAGAAATTGAATCCCATATTTCAAGATACATAATCTTTTCTATCTCAATTTTATATTGATCAAATTCTATGAACATAGATTGAATTTATTTAGCCAAAATGTGGGGCTAGTATTGTTGGAAATAGGATGCCATTTAATTGCAAATCCTAAACATTAATTATTTCATGTATCTCTTAGATTCTTGGAATGTGTTCAACAACACTAAGATTAGGATGAGATTAATATTTGATGAAATAATCATGATTATTGACATTTGTAATTAATACTAAATGTAAGAAGCATGTGAGGGCGTCCATAGTGAGTTCCTAAATAATAGGGACACATGGGACACTCACATGGTAAGGTGAAACTCACCTTGTGTCTAGTTAATTATACAGAGTAACAGTTAACACTTCTGAATGCATGTAAAGATCCTAGGAGTTATGATTTGATGTTTGCATGCTTGAAGTTCAATTAAGTTTAGTTCAGATTAGTTAAGTTCAATTAAGTTTAGTTCAAATTAGTTCAGTTCAGTTCAGTTCAGTTCAGAATCAGTTTAGTTTAGTTTAGTTCAGTTCAATTCAGTTCAGTTCAGTTCAGTTCAGTTCAATTTAGTTCGGTTTAGTTATCTTCAATTGCATGCAAGTGAATGTTGCATGCATGTTGGTTATTTTTAGTTGCATGTAGTTAGCTTCAGTTAACTTGTAATGCATGGCTAATAACATTGAGTTTTATGATAGATAACAAGGACTACTTCCAGTTAACAAGGGATGACCATTCTTTGGGAATGATGTTGAGTAAATGTTTTAGTTAACTATACAACACTTGAAGCCAACTTGGGCACCCAAGATGATTTATTGGATTTACCTCTCATGCATGATAAGATATTTTTGAAGGCTCAGTTAAGTAGCTTTACTTATGGGCGCCAAATTTGAGGAAGAGCTTTGGAATTATCACCGAAATGAAGGAGAATTTGTAGCTTCAGTTTGGGACACTCAAATGCATGAAGCACATGTTGTAAGCTTTAGTCTTCACTGAATAACTCAACTTGAAGGAATATGGCGTACCTTTTCAAGGGCTTGAGCTTATGCATTGTAATTATCACCATTTGATTATTACAAGGTTTCATATTGTCTCTATATCTCATTCAAGTTGAATAGAGTTGTTATAATTGTTATTGCAAGTGTGAAGAAGATTGTGAAGATAGAGGAAGCCTTCTCAAGCAAGAATTGGAGCTATTGTAATTCAAAGATTGAATAATAGAATAATTCTTGGTGGAGTTTTTTCCCGAAAGGGTTTCTCCACGGTACATCTTGTGTAATCTTTCTAATATCATGTCTAGTTCTTCTATCAACTTCTCTCTACATTCTACAACAGTAAAATGGATTAATCAAGATAATCACCCACAAAGAATATATGTAACAAAGAAAAGACTTACTTAGATCAGCAATATTAAAGTTTTCTAGAGTATTAAGCTAAGAAAACACCTCATTTTCAACATTTGGTATCAGAGCTGAGGTTGGGTAGAGTATTGGGATGCCTTTCTCTTAAAAGATTGGAGGGTTTTTGGGCTTAGTGGGAGCTTTTATTATTTTTTCTATTGCTGATTTTGAAAAAAAAAAAAAGCTTGTTACAAAGGTCATTGAGAGCTTGGATTCACAGTTTGGTGTGAGTTTATGATAGAAATGGGGTTTTGATTATGTGCATCATGATGCCATGGGATTGCTCAGTATCACAGTTTAGTGGGAGCATTTGGCAATGAAGTGGATTATTGGTTGTAGAATGGTTTTGTTATTATGTCATGGTATACTCTTGATTGGCGGTTTAGAGTTGTGGCATAATACATGTTATGATAATTATGATCATAAGGAAATGTCTGAAATTCCATATGCTTTTGATAGTAATGGTTTTATTTTTATCTTGTTGCCATGTATAGCTCGATATCATAGTTCAGTGGAAGCTTTGGTAAGGTATATAAATCTTCATGGAGAGGATGGTAGTCATGATGCCATGAGTAACTCGGTATCACGATTCAGTGGGAGTTGTTGGCAGTGACTTGGATGCATCATTGGTAAGGTTATCTCCATGTGATTAGAGATATGGTTTCTTGGTTTAGAGTATATTTGTTATTGATGTCATGGTTTACTCTTGATATGCATTTAGAGTTTGGCATATTACATGGTTCTCTTGAGACTAGGATGTATAAGTATGTTATGGTGCATGAGATCTCCTAAGAGGAGATGTTTTGGTTAGATCATGGATGTCATGTTTATGTTCCTGATTCATGATTGGAGCTTTGACAATGATCTTGTGTAGTTCTCTTAAGTTTTGGGTACATTAATCATTTGCTTGATTACTTCATGAAAGTGTTGTGTTGCATTTGGAGTTTGGCATGGATTGGTTGGTTACAGGTCCTCATGGATACTTGGAGAAATAGGTGAGGCTGGAATTCTCTTGTGGTAAGAGACATTTGTTGGAATGGTTACTTGTAAGAAAAGTTTTTCAACAGAAAAGACCGAGGAGTCTACACCTTGGTTGAATGTGAATTCAACACACTCGGTGGTTTAGCATGCCTCTAAAGAGGTGGTTTGGTTACAGAGGCTTGGGAAAGGTAATGGTTTGGTTGATAATGGGAAGGTATTAATTGAGAAAAGTTAACACTTTAATTAATGTTACAGATTATCTTATGAAACCATACAGATAAGTTCTCTTGGTTTTAATCATTTGCTTGGAATCTTCATGATTATGCAAGTTGCATTTGAAGTTAGCATGGTTTGATTAGTTGGTGCAAGAAGGCCATTGGCCTTGAGTCTTGTACTTGTTTTATTATTCCTTTTTAGAATAATTGCAATGTATAATGTCAAGTGGGAGAATGTTGGAAATAGGATGCCATTTAATTGCAAATCCTAAACATTAATTATTTCATGTATCTCCTAGATTCTTGGAATGTGTTCAACAACACTAAGATTAGGATGAGATTAATATTTGATGAAATGATCATGATTATTGACATTTGTAATTAATTCTAAATGTAAGAAGCATGTGAGGGCATCCATAGTGAGTTCCTAAATAATAGGGACACATGGGACACTCACATGGTAAGGTGAAACTCACCTTGTGTCCAGTTAACTATACGAAGTAACAGTTAACACTTCTGAATGCATGTAAAGATCCTAGGAGTTAGGATTTGATGTTTGCATGCTTGAAGTTCAATTAAGTTTAGTTCAGATTAGTTCAGTTTAGTTTAGTTCAGTTCAAATCAGTTCAGTTCAGTTCAGTTCAGTTCAGTTCAGTTATCTTCAATTGCATGCAAGTTCATGTTGCATGCATGTTGGTTATTTTGAGTTGTATGTAGTTAGCTTCAGTTAACTTGTAATGCATGGCTAATAACATTGAGTTTTATTATAGATAACAGGGACTACCTCCAGTTAACAAGGGATGACCATTCTTTGGGAATGATGTTGAGTAAATGTTTCAATTAACTATAAAGCACTTGAAGCCAACTTGGGTGCCCAAGATTCTTTATTGGATTTACCTCTCATGCATGATAAGATATTTTTGAAGGCTCAGTTAAGTAGCTTTACTTATGGGCGCCAACTTTGAGGAAGAGCTTTGGAATTATCACAGAAGTGAAGGAGAAGTTGTAGCTTCAGTTTGGGACACTCAAATGCATGAAGCACATGTTGTAAGCTTTAGTCTTCACTGAATAACTCAACTTGAAGGAATATGGCATACCTTTTCAAGGGCTTGAGCTTATGCATTGTAATTATCACCATTTGATTATTACAAGGTTGCATATTGTCTCTATATCTCATTCAAGTTGAATAGAGTTGTTATAATTGTTATTGTAGGTGTGAAGAAGATTGTGAAGACAATGGAAGGATTCTCAAGAAAGAATTGGAGCTATTTTAATTCAGAGATTGAATAATAGAATAATTCTTGGTGGAGTTTTTTCCCAAAAGGGTTTCTCCACGGTACATCTTGTGTAATCTTTCTAATATCCTGTCTAGTTCTTCTATCAACTTCTCTCTACATTCTACAATAGTAAAATGGATTAATGAAGATAATCACCCACAAAGAATATATGTAACAAAGAAAAGACTTACTTAGATCAGCAATATTAAATTTTTATAAAGTATTAAGCTAAGAAAACACCTCATTTTTCAACAAGTATAGCTTATTACATTTTGAAATTTTATGATGCCAACATGTGTGTGTGTGTGTGTTTTTTTAATTATGATGTTATATATGTGTAAGGGGTATATTTCCAATAGCTTTACCTCTGTGTTTTATTCCAATTTTATGTATGTTATATATATGTGTGTTCTTATGGCTTATTAGGGTGATTAGAGATCTTGAAAGTGAGCCATCATCATTTTCATGTTTCATCTATGCAATCCTATTCTAGCACATTAAAGTAGGGTTTAGAGAACTCTAGATCTCTTAATCTCAAACACACTTAAGATTAGGACTTCCACACAAATTTCCATTTCAGATCTATTCTTTCTATCAAGGTTTAATTACCAAACTAGGGGTTTGATCGAGGTAAAACCCCCATAAGAAAATCAACAAAAAAATTTTTTTTGTAGATTTTCTATAGGTTCATATCCGAGAGCGAAATTTGAAAGATATAGGAAGGAAGTGCAAAGATAGGAGAACTATTGCCTGATTTTTAGCTTTTAGCCGAAATTAGGTAACTTAGTGATTATTCTTTCTGTGTTTTTTGTTTAAACATTTAAAAGATAAACCATAGTCTACTAAGTCATTAGTATCCATGAAAGGGATTTTCAAATGAAACATATTACATTTTATTCCAATGTTGCAATTACAACAAATGAGAATGAGAACCATATGTGTTACAAATGTAATCTTTATTGATAATCATGAAAGTTTACATGTCCCTCACACGCCAAGGGACTAACTTTACTTATTCAATGAAAATAAAGAAGAGAATATACATGAATACGTTTGAAAATACAAATGTGCATATAAGGAGAGAGACCAATCATTGCCTAAGAATGATTGGTTTTGGATGTGTCATCTTGTCTTGCTGCTACCCCTGAGTTGTATATGTTTTTCCTAGCTCCATAGTGCTCCTAGTTCCTGCATCCGGCAATAACAATGATGTTAGAGCAATGCTCTAAGCAATGAAAGATCTCAAACCTTACATGAACATTCACCTATGCATGTATAAACTGATCTCTAAATGCATTAAACAAGCATGCAAACCTTGGATGTCTTGGAGAACAATGAAGTCATCAAACACATCCAAAATATGCATTTATTTTTCTAATTTGTTTGCTTCATGTGCAGATATAGGACAAGTATTGTTACTATTTTTATTCAACTAATTACAACATGTGGGGTCAATGTGGCTCTCACGAGGGTAGAGCTCAACATGCTTCCCTCTAATTTTTTAAGAGGAATAGGAAATTGATCAATTTGATCAAAGATATACATGCTATTAATGCATTAAATCAATATGGAATCACACCAGCTGATCAAATTTCATTATCAGATTCAAAAGATGCAACATATAATTTGAGTTGTCATGAAATTCATACTCCATGATGAATTAGTCATATGGCTGCCATCATTTCAAAAGGAAGGTATTGTCAAGTCCCTTTCACCTTAACCCTATTGGAAAACCACGCATCACATAGGATGGTGAGCTTTCAGGTCACCAACATAGGTGACATGTGTCTACCCGCTAGGATAAAAGTGAGGAGACAATGTTTATGTCTTGCACATGATTAAAAGGTAAAAAATTGTTGTAGAAGACCAAGTAACAAACTTATGGAGCAGAAAGCAATGGTATAGTGCAACACATGGATAGCACTAGAGAGAGTGAACAAAGTTCAAATGAAAGCTAGTGACAAGGTATGGTACTGAGAGAGTGACACAAGGATGAAAAATGCATATGAGATTTCTAGTAAAAACCACTATCTGATTAAAGCAAAAGAACATTGATGTTAAGGTACATTGAAATATACAGGAACTCAAAGAACTATGCATTATTCATATTGAAAAAATCAATAATAATAGATCTCTTTTCAGAGGTATGAAGCAACCATTCGATGCTACAAGAAAATAAGATCTGAAAGATAATGCATTTTAGAACACAAGACAAAATGGAAGCAAAACATATCAAGCAATGATTATGCACTATCACATCAAAATAGAGGTGAGTGCTTTTAGTCTAAATTCTATGCCTGTAAAGATAAATATGTGCATCTACATTAAATGGATAGTGGTTTCAATATATGGGAAACTTTTTGGATGCATAAGTACAATCTATTGAACACTCAAACCATGATGAAGAGAAACATGCACATGATTTGTTTTGTCTTAACATATTAGTCAATTGAAAGCATGGTGCATACAAGAGTAGCTCATGTTTACAAAATGTGCTGACCCAGTTACAAATAGTATAGTGATCTCTTTGCTAAAAATGATAGTCCTGGACTATCAAGGTGAGTTGTTCTAAAGGTTTTCACAATCAAAGAGTAATGGTGTAGAGATCAGTGACATAAATGTGGCAGAGGTCAATGTGGAATCGTAGTCACAACCAGAAGCTAAGGGAGACATGACAGTCATTTTCAAGTGTAGTGTTCAAAAGCATGAAAAGGACATGATTTGAATCAAGAGAATCATAGTTTTCATAAGGAAGGACAGCATTGAAGATTGTGTTTAAATGTAGAGTTTAGTGCATGTGGTATAGTGTCTCCATTCATGAAGAATAAACAAATTCAGAGAAAAAGCAGTGAAGGAAACCAACTCTACTACAACCACACATATATTCAAAATGAACAAAGATAATGATAGTGTTACCAAATTTTTGCCTCGGCTCAATTGGTGAAGCCGACTAAATGTAATTTATCATAAGATGGTATTGTACTTAAGTTTAAATGATGTTTCGCATTTAAACTTGTTGATGTGTTTTTTATGCACTTCTCAACACAGGTAGTGTGTAGGTGCACTACCTCTCTTGAAAGACAATCTTCCACAATCAGATTTCAGAACACTATCCCAAGGTCTCTAATGTCAGGTCTTGACAGTGCTAGGAATATATTAGTTGTTTGATGTGATTTTTTGGAATCACAAGGCGGACTTACGGATGAGTTACAAAGCATGGAAGTTGGGTTTGCAAATGCAGTTTCAAAGTGTTGAAAGTGAATGAATAGTAGTTGTCCACTCAAAACAACAAGCTAAAACTCATCAAGTTCATATGATTTAGCTTCATGGTAATGCTTTGGGTCCTACTCTAACCAAGGATTAAAAGAAACAGCAAAAGGAAAAGGGTTAAGAAAGCTATTCTAATCTTAAGCTACGAATGAACAGTAACAATGGTGGCTACTAAAGTAGACAGGCCTCATAAACCGAGTTTTGCTTGACCAAGAGAAACCTACAGCTACACAAACCAGTGCAATCTCCTAAGGTCTGCTAATTTTCAAATTGCACATGCACATCATGAACATGCAATCGAACTAAGTTGCAACAATGGAATAAAGAAGCCCAGGCTAACTTTGCACAGTAGATTGTCATCAACAAGTGCTAAAAGTATGGGCTGGAAGCTCAACAAATACTATAACAACAACACCATCATGACAGCCATTCAAGAAACTAATACTAAAACTAACATGGAAGTAGAACCATGCATACAAAATGAGAAAAATCAAAGAGAACATTCATAAACTCATGCAATGCTATCTTCTATTGCTGCAAAATGCTTTTTATAACAACTCTCCAACCCTTACAAATGAGGGGCAAGCCCCTATTTATAGTTTTCCAAAGCCCAAATGAATGGCTAGGATTCAATTACATCGAATGGCCCAGATTTGATTTACAATAGGGTTTCACCTACCCTCCGTAATATTCAACAATTAAAAATACATTCCTTGTCCTTTCCCTGTTTTGTCATCTAGTGCTAGTTATTGTAGCAATTTTGTCATTTAGCTAATTTCCCTTTTCACTATAGCTAAAATTTCCTGAAAGTTGTCTTTTGCTTGATCTGCTTGTAGTGTTCTTCCTTTGATCAAACGAGTCCATCAACGATTGGCATCAATGGATTGGTGGCCCCTGATTTGGGTAGAAAGCTCCTTAGAAATCATCATCATTTGGAAAAAGGTAGGACAACTCCCTCAATGGGCCTCTTCAATAGACCTACGGAAGGCTTCTTGACTCCTGCAAACACAAAGTGTTGTAAGTGCATTTATACATGAGTTAAGGAAAATGTCAGTCAAACCTACAAATTCCATGTTAGATCTATCCATGCATCATCAAAATATCTTGATATTCATATTTCGAGCTCATTTGGGCCATAAACATTAATGCGTGCTTCAAAGGTGTGAGCACCAGAGGGCGGAAAGATGGCAAAAGAAAGCTAGAAGATAGACAGCAGACGGAAGCCAAAATAGTCGGGAAGAAGGCAGGTTCCCAGATGTTCAAAACAGCCGAGAAGGAGGCGAGCTCCCGGATGTTCAAAATAGCCGGGAAGAAGGGAGGCTCCTGGATGTTCAAAATAGCTAGGAAGAAGGGAGGCTTCTGGATGTTCAAAATATCCGGGAAGGAGACAGGCTCCCAGAAACGGCCATGGAGGGCCCGGGTTCCGGAGGGCAGGAAGGAGATGGCCGCTGGATGTTCAAAACGACCAAAGAGGGACGGATTTCCGAAAACGGCCACAGAGGGGCCGGGCTTCGAAGGCCGAAAGGGAGGTGGCCACCGGAAGTTCCAAAATGGCCACAAAGAGGCGAAGCCCCGAAAATGGCCACGGAGGGGCCGGGCTCTGGAGGCTAGAAGGGAGGTGGCCGCCGGAAGTTCCAAAACAACAAAAGGGGGACGAAGCTCTAAAACCACCGAAACTTAACCAAACTTTGATGAAACCTTGGCAGTTCATTTAAGCACATCAAACACATCCCAGATCCAAAGGGTGACCCCAAATTCAAAAATGAGGAAACTGGAGCGATGGGGGTCCACAGATGTTTCCAAACAGCCAAGGAGGAAGGGAATTCCGGAGGGAAAGTTTCGAAACCATAGAAACTTAACGGAACATTGACGAAACCTTGGCAGTTCATTTAAGCACATCAAACACATCCCAGATCCAAAAAAGGGTGACCCCAAAGTCAAAAATGTGGAAACTGGACTGATAGGGGTCCACGGATGTTTCCGAACAGCTAAGGAGGAAGGGAATTCCAGAGGGAAAGTTCTGAAACCATAAAAACTTAACGGAACGTTGACGAAACCTTGGTAGTTCATTGAAACACCCCAAACACATCCCAAATCCACCAAAAAGTTGTCCCCAAATCCAAAAATGTGGAAAATGGACTGACAGGGGTCTACAGATGTTTCTGAAATAGCCAAAGCAAGACAAAAGGCAGAAAGGGGATGGGGGACTTTATTTCTCCGCAGATTTGAATACCCCAAGTAGGTGAATTTGGGTAGGGGAATTTGATCATTTGATGGCACATGACCAATTTGGTCTTGGAAATGGGGCACGCAAAACAAGACAGGAGAAAAGTAGCCTGTCAGAACAAAAAAAAAAAGGGGTCCCTGCCTATGGTGGGGCGTGTGTGCAAAACATGCACAACAGTTCCTAAGGATATTGATGTTAACCAATTCAAGGCCATAACATTTTCTCCTGCACACAAATTCATACTTTGCAAAACCTTGCAAGAGTCTTTTGTTCACATAACATTTTCAGACCAAGACTATCTGTCACCAAAATCCAATCATAATGATGCCCTACACATTGAAGTCTTTATCCATAAACATAAGGTCAGACAAATTTTAGTAGATGGTGGAGTAGTATTGAACATTTGTTCCTTAAAATTGGTTAAGGCTATAGGATTCTTTGATGCTTGTGTAGATGCTACAAAAATCATTTTTATAAAGGTGTATGATGATGAAGAACATTCCTCTTGAGGGGTTATCACTCTTCCTACCAGAGTTGGGTCAGTTATTGTGGATACAACTTGTCAAGTCTTGGATCTTGAACTACCTTAAAACATTTTGGTTGGTTGACCTTGGAATCACTCCTTAAAAGCTATTCCATCCACCTACCACCAATTCCTTAAGTTTCCTTTTGACGGCAATGAAATCACCATATATGGAGACCCCAATCCCTTTTAGTATTACTCCAATCTAAGGGGTATTTCAAAACATCAGGTTCCCATCAACCGTGAAGCTTCGACTTCCTCTTCTTCCAAATTCATTGACCCATCCACTCTCACTAAACCCTCCACAACCGCATCCACTTCTTGACCTCCATGTCCACTTCTTTGACATCCACCACCTCATCCACTTCCACCATCCTGAGGCTGAAGGCTAATCCTGATGTCAAGATCTAGGACTTAGGTTGTGGAGAATTTAAATTGAACACAACATACTACATCACCAAAATACCCAAGTACCCTAAGTCTTATGGGTGACCTTGTTTCAGAATGGAGCCTAAAGATATTTTCAAGGTTCCTCCAACAATGATATTCATAAAATGGGGTGACATGAACAAAGAAGACATCGAAGACATATTATCTTGGATTTACAGAGACCTAGAGAATCCACCCCCATTACCAGTCCAAATATATGGCAAAGCCTATGACATAATGAAGGTGAAGGGATATGATGGTACTAGTGGCCTTGGCAAGAATAAAACTAGGATGCGAGAACCTTTAATGCCTTCTGGAAGACCAAAACTTCCTAGGTTAGGGTTAGGTACACTCAAAACTGGTGATCAAAGTACCAATGTACTTTCAAGTGAGAGAGTGAATGCTTCTAAATGTGTCAAGACTATTGAAGACTCCCTTATCGAAACCAATTCACAGTAATGGGAATTTGGCTCCCAACAATCCTTAAGTGACTTTTGTCTTGATGAATTGCTCCTAGAACCTAGTGAACCTACTTTTGAAGAGGGATTCTAGAAAATGTTAAAGGTTGATCCATCACAGAATAATGACAACCCCAAAATCCCAAAGAAAAGAGAAGACTGGAGTAGACTCTTTTGTCCTCATAATACTAACAAGCCAGAATCCTCTTTTGATCCCATTAACCCTCATCCTAACATACCTATCCAGCCATCCAAACCTAATGACCATCAGTCAGATTCATCTGAATTGCCACATGACATTGCTGACCATGATTCCAATCCCTTCATCCCCTACTTTGCTAATGAGTATGAAACAAGTAAAGGAGAATACTGGATAGAATCCGACTAGGGGTTGGATGATGACAATTTTATCTTTAACCTCTCTAAATCCATCTACATACTTTTTGTGTCCTCCCCACCATTCACTAATACTGATGATGGTATCTCCTTAGTCTACCCACAACTAATTGATTAGGATCAACAAGACCCGCCTACTATGGACATATTTCAGAATGATGAGGCCATTGCATAATTCATGGGACTTCATGAGGGCATAATGTTTGGAGACCATAAGGTTGGATTTTCCATTGACCTATATTATGTAGCTTACTTGGGGGAGACTACTCCTTCCTCTAGTCACAAATTTAAAAAAAAAAAAAAAACCAAAAGGCACCTTCTGAGGATAAAAAAAGTAAAAATAAAGGATGTATCTGAAGGTGAAAACCTCTCTGAGGTGGCTAAGGATGGAGGATTGTATTTTCTCCCTATAACTCAAGAAAAATCAACAATGCTCATCAAGGACACCATGGAAGTCAACATATCCACAACAAAAGATCCTAAAATGGTCCTTTTCGCAACATATTTGATCAAAGAAGAGAAACCTAAATTCCACAATTTTTTTCAGAACGTAAGATTAACTTTGCATGGTCTTATGGCGATGTGCCTGGGTTGTATCCAGAACTCATCTTGCACCATTTTCCCTTACTTCTAGACGTCAAGCTAGTGAAACAAAAGCTGCAAAAGATGCACCCTCAAATTGCCTTGTTAGTCAAAGTAGAACTCAAGAAATTTCTAGATGTGGGATTCATACTGTCAATAGACTATGTTGAATGGATATCCAATCTTGTACTAGTCACAAAGCCAAATGGTCAAATTTGCATCTGCACAAATTTTTAGGACCTGAATAAAGCATGTCTAAAGGATGACTTTCCCTTACCAAACATAGACATCATAGTTGACCTTACAGTGGGATATGAGATGATGTCCCTCATGGATGGTTTCTCAGGTTATAATCAGATTTGTATTTCCCCTGAAGATTAGCATAAAACAATATTTACATGTCCTTGGGGTACATACTGTTGGAACATCATGCCTTTTGGTCTCAATAATGCAGGCACAACATATTAGAGAGCCATGACAACAATATTCCATGACATTCAATGCACAAGCTAATGGAAGACTATGTGGATGACCTTTTGTAAAAATATTTGACACAAAAAGATCACTTGAATGTATTAGACAAAATGTTCAAAAGACTAGAAGAATATAAGGTCTGCTTGAATCCTAAGAAATGTGTATTTGGTGTAACATCTGGGAAAATTTTGGGATACATAGTTTCTCACTAGGGAATTGAAGTTGATCCTGCCTAAGTGAAATCCATCTTAGACATGCCTCCTCCAAAATGGATAAGTGAACTCGGGACATTGCAAGGCAAGTTACAATCTGATTGATGCTTCATAGCACAATTGGTTGAAAAGTGTCGACCATTTCAGTATCTCTTGCACATGGATATCCCCTTTATGTGGATTGATAGATGTCAAGAGGCCTTCCAACTAATAAAGGATTATGTATTGTTACCACCTCTTCTAATACCACCAATTGAAGGAGAACCTTTTATTTTATACATTTCTACAACAACTTCAGTACTAGAGGCATTACTGGCACAAAGTGACCATGATGAAAAGGAAAGGGCCATAGACTACATTAGTTGTACACTGGTCGGATATGAGCTAAATTACACATCCATTGAATGTGCTTGTCTAGCAGTTGTCTTTACTGCCCAAAAATTAAGGAATTACATGTTGAATCACAAGACACAATTGGTAGCGAAGATGGATCCCCTGAAATATCTCCTCAGTCGTGCAATATTGATAGGACACTTAGCAAAATGGGTAATATCTTGAGTGAGTATGATATTCAATATGTGGAATGAAAGGCCATCAAAGGACAAGTGATAGAAGATCAACTAGTAGATGCACCTATACAAGGAAATCATCCATTGGTAGCAAAATTTTCTGGTGAGTCCATATTTCATGCAGAGCCTAAATTTCCTTGGAAACTTTACTTTGATGGATCTCATATTAGTCATAGCTCAAGACAAGGTATACTATTTATCACACCACAAGGAGACTCCGTCTCGAAGTCATTTTTCATTGCTTTTCCATGTACAAATAATGTTGTAGAATATGAGGCACTTCTCATAGGACTTCGAATGGTCATAAAATGGAAAATCAAAAATATTTTGGTCTTGAGAGATTCTCAATTGGTCATCAACCAAGTCAACGATGACTATGACACCAAGGATGAAAAGTTAATGCCTTACAAATGAATGGTTGACAGCTTTTAGACATACTTCTACAGGCTTGAATTTGAACAAGTTCCCAAGGCACAAGACAAGGTAGTGGACGCAATGGCTACAATTGGATTGCTCCTAGAAATTCCAAGCAATGTGCCTCAATTTGAGTTCTTGGTGGAGAAAATTTTGGTTCCTGCATATGACATTCCAAAATTAGAGATGGTTTGCAAGCTTGTTGGTCCTAACTCACCATGGTATCAAGAAATCTATGACTATCTCTAGTACCAGACCTTTCCCTCAAACCTATCCAACAACCAATAAAATTCCTTTTTCCACTAAGCTGCCTGATACACCATCATCAGTGACACCTTATACCACCATAGTTTTGACAACACCCTTCTTCGATGTCTTGACAGTAATGAAGCATGAATGACCTTTTGCAAGGTACATTAGGGTATATACAGATCCCATTCAAGTTTCCCTACCTTAGGTAAGAAGATCATGAGACTTGGGTATTGCTAGTCAACAATGGAAATAGAGGCACTTGAATTTGTCAAAATGTGTCACCAATGTTAGATACATAGTGATTTGATTCATGCACCAACATAAGAAATTTGGCCAATTACTTCTCCTTGTCCCTTCGCACAATGGGGACTCAACCTTGTGGGAAAAACCCATCATAATTCTTCCAACGACCACAAATTCATGATCACTTCCATTGAGTATTTCACTAAGTGGATCATCCCCCTTACATATATAACCGACAAGTAGATTTCCAAATTTATCCTCAAATACATCATCTATTAGTATGGTATTACATATTCCATCATCACAGACAATGGGTGTCCTTTCAAAAATCAAGACATTCATGAGTTATGTGAATGCTTCCACATCCAATGACATTTCTCCACACCATACTACCCACAAAGAAATGGTAAATTGAGGTGTCCAATAAGAAAATAAGAAAAATTATTTAGAAGACAGTCAATGACTCTGGTCGTGACTGGCATGTTCAACTTAACCTTGCTCTATGGGCTTACCACACCAACATACACATGCCTATAGGAGCCACTCCATTCATCTTGGTCTTTGGAGCTGAAGCCATCTTTCCCATCGAGGTTGAAATTTCATCCCTAAGAGTCTCCATGAAGGGTATGATCGATGATGAAGAATATATTCACGATTGCATGAATTGGAAATGTTAGAAGAAAGAAGACATAATACCTTGAATCACCTATAGGCATATCAAAATTGTATTTTTCACAGTTATAACAAGAAATTAATGGTCAAAATTTTTGACATTGGCAACCTGGTCCTAATGCAAAATCCTAAGAATCAAGTTGACAGAGAAAAACCTAGCAAGTTCGAGCCCAATTGGTTGGGTCCCTGTATCATCACTACCTCATTTGGTTCTAGAGCTTATCAACTGGATACTCTAGACGATGAACAACTAATAGAGCCTATCAATAGTCTACATCTTTGAAAGTTATATGCATAGCATCAGAACACTAGGTCGAAAACTTCAAAAATACAAAAAAAATGAAAACTATAAAATATTGTCACCCTGATGAAAACCTGGCAAACAAGCATCTTGGTCACACCAAAAAAAAATGACAAAAATAGTAAAGAGAAATAAATTCGTCCAATAGTGAAAACTTGGTAAATAGGAGCTTTGGATAAGTACCATGGTGAAAACCTGGTAAAAAGGCACCATGTGTAGTCGGTCATTCGTCTGCCATCTATTGTCACTCTATTTACCTTAGTTCATATTAAAACACCCACTTTTTTGTCACCACCATGACATCTGTCATGACATTATACCTTTCCTATCTATGGTTGACAATGGTTGACATCAGGTTCTACATACCATTCATCTGTCACCCCAAGCATGTCATTTTTTGTATCCTTCGAATTTGGCTAGTCTTTGACTCGACTAGGGGAAATCCTTATCACCTGACTATAGTGGGTCTTGCACATGGTCATGTTAATAAAAAAATTCCTCAAAAAAGACCTAAAAATCATAAAAAGTCTTGAAAGAGTCTTGAAAAAGTCCTAAAAATATAAAATGTTCTGAAAAAGACCTAAAAATTGAAAAATGTCCTAAAAAATAACCTAAAAATCAAAAATGTCTTGAAGAAATCCAAAAAAATAAAAATATGGCAAAAACACAAAAACATCTAAATAACACTTGAAAATCCAAAAAATAGGATCACATTTCGTCATGTTAGTCATGTCAATCAAGTCTTTGTCATTTTTCAAACTACGTTGTCTCCACGCATTTGCTACGTAGGCAAGGCTCGTCTTCGAGCCCCTGAGACATTAGGTCAGTCCTTTTAGGTTTGTCAAAATAAAAATCATGACTCAATCTTTTGTCATTGTGACAAAGTCATTGGTCGTGTTGAACTACGAGGTCTCTGAGTGTATGACATAGACAAGGCCATCAGTCAATGAGCCCTTGAGGCCACACTAGATCAGTCCATTAGGGTTCATGGCATTGCACTGACACACACATCAAAAGTCTTCAAGTCAAAATAAATAATTCCAAGATAGACAAACTCTTACAATAAACTATGACAATCATTCAATCAACATGTCAATCACATCAGCATGTCAACATCGATTTGTAGTCAAACTTAGTCAACTTCAGTCAAATCCTGTTAAAAAAATTCAAACTTAGTCAACATCAGTCAAACTCAGTCAAAACAAGTCAAATTGTCACAACCAGTCAAACTGTCAACTCTTGGTTATTCTTCAAATGGGTCCTTCTAAAGAACAACCTCTGTCATCTATACCTTAGGATGTGTCTTTCCTAGGCATCATCATCATCATTTGGCATTTTGAGTGATCCTCATGATATTTGAGGATTGATCTTCTCGACATCAACATTATTGAGGATGTGTCCTTCCTAAATTTGGCATTACCTGGAACTTGACATCTCGGCATTGTCAAAACTTGACAATTAACAACACTTGACATCTCAAAATTTAGACACCTAAAATCTTGACATTTAAAACACTTGACATTCATACAAACTTGGCAAACACTTGGCAAAAATTATCTTGGCATTTTTGGTCCTTTGATCTTTCATCATTCTACTAGATTTTCAATGATGTCCTGACAACAAAATTTAGAGATGCAACAATGTATCATGATGATGGGCTTGTCTTGTCTTTTTCAAGTAGTCATGTTGCTAGTTCCTTGAGGATATATGACAATAGGATTTAGAAGAGCAATGACATTTCATGACTTGTCTTTATTGTCTTTCATGTCTGTCTTATGCTTGTGGTTGATTGTGGCAAAAGACTAGGGCAATCACACTCTTAGTATGAGTTATGATCATCCTTGTCTATGAATGCTTGTCTCAAGTGATGGTATGACCTTGCACACCTTGATCTATGTCATACCATGGTGTTTTCTAGCCATTACAATAATCCACCCAATGATGATTAAGAGCAATAATTGTTAAAGTCAAGTGGTAATATGTTGAAGGATTTGGTTTCCGCACTAACATTCATTTCCTCTCGTCTTTTCATCTCGTCTCATCTATCTTATGATGATATCTTATGACATACAAAAACATAAGTACGTACATGATAATATAGGCATTGCATTAGATTTTTCTACACCCACATAACAAGTAAGTGCATAGACCATCCATATCATTAAAACACATATATCACATCATAAGATTGCATTGCCTATACATATATAGTCATGCATTAACACATCTATAATTAATAAACATGGAATCCATCATAATCATACATTATACATTATGCATCATCATTATTTAACATAACATAGTCATGGCATATAAGCATAAATAACCATCATATCATCATGACATCTCATCATAATTAGCTATCATCAAGGCATACATGGCATAGCATATAAAAGACATCATCATAGGAATCATCAATGCACAAATCACATCACATAGGCATCATATAGTCATCATAACTGCATCCTCATAATTTCAGATAAGCATATACCATAAACATAATCAAGGAATCATCACATAACATAAAGCATATAGGCCACATCAAAACTGCATTGCATATATAATCTCAAAAATCATGTCACAAGATAAGAGTCATGAGATATCTCAAAAATAGAGCTCGTAGGCTTGATGATCAAAATGTAAAGTGATAGAATAATGTCTAAAACATAATATCAAGGGAACAATGTCAAATGTCCTAGGAAGTGCTCTCCTCATCCCCTCATGGAGAAGAGCATTGTTACTGATGACCTATGGTTGGCACTGGCATAACCTCTGAAGACATGGTAGCATGTGTCTGTGAGTTCGATGAAACTGACACTGATGGCATCATCTCTATAGTGATATGAGGCTATGAGGACACTGCGACATGAGTTTGTGAGGCTGATGGATCTGTGACTAGAGGCTAGTTGTGCTCTAATCTATTCCCTGACCCATGGTTGTGGCTAGACCTATGTCTTGAGGAATGCCTGTGAGAGTGGTGGGACTTGTGACCTGATATATGTCTTGAGGAGGTAGATCCCCCACATTACTCTTTGTCCTATTGTTGTTGCCACTACCTATCCTGGTGTGAGACCATGTCAGGTTGGGATCTCATCTCTTAGGTGGCACAACCTTCTTGTATAGTAGCTGATAACATTCCTGACTGGCACTAACCCTAGATAGCTCTCTCACCATTTCCCTTGTCGGTCCTGAACACAACTTGACAAAAATATGTACACCATCTCACAGACTCCTATTGTCAAATCACCATCTGATCACTCTCTACCCTGGAAACCTCTAGCTCTACTTGTAGGGCCCTGACCTATGTTGCACTCTCATCAAGCCTCCTTTGCATATCATCCAATCGCTGGTCTACAACCATATCATGTGGCAATGGTGGCCCTATAGGTATGTTATCCTCTCCCTCCACCATCTGCCACCTTAGCAGCTGCTCTGCCTCATCTATGGCATCCTCACCATTTGGCTCCTCGTCATCCTCCTCATCTCCAATGACTCCCTCCTCTCTCAGCATCTCCACCTCCTTCTCTTGCTGAATCTCCTCCTCCTATCTCACCCCCTCCTCGAGCTCTCCTCCTTCGCTACCTCGGGGATCGATACTAAGGGTACTCTCTCCACGTGCTATCAAATTCTCCTCCCTTGTCCCCCACAATCTCTACCATCATCTTTTTCTCCTCTGTCATCTTTGTCACCTCTCCCTCCGTCCCCTTGGCCTCCATCCCTACCCCTCCCTTTGCCACCATCTCTACCTCCCTTGTCACCTCATCGTACTTGGGGTATCATTGATCTATGATCAATTGGTGTTGGTCCATCTGGATCTATCAATGGCACTAGTTGATGTTTCTGACACCATAAGTCAAAATATGTCATCATCCTAGGAGCTATAGGACCTCCACTCCACCCCCATGGCTATGCCACCAACCCATCTATCTGTTGCTCAGCAAAAGGCATTGATATCGCAGGACCCTACATTGGCTCTCATGATGATCTAGCGTACTCGACAGTTCCCATAGGTACACCTTGTTTCTCTCCAAACTATCAAAGTACCCGCTGGGGTAGGCACATCGCAATGATCAACTAGCTCTAAACAATTTGTCCAATCAAATACTTGAACTATCAAAAAAATGTCAAATCATCGGCCTCATCGACCCACTGCACACAATCCCTATATGGTCTCCAGACAAATGTGTGTCTATCCTATACTACCACTAGCCTATCTCTCCAACCCTAGTCTGCTAAAGATAGCCTACATAGTAGTACACATATGGCATTCCCTCTACTAATTGTGGCCTCTAAATGGGTGGATAGAAAATGGGAATATGCTACCAAGCCCAGATCATGAGTAAGGTGGTGCTACAACTGATACTCTGAGCTCATCTATATGCCACCTCATGGAGATGATGGTAAAGCATCCCTAGAAGACAAGGCCCCCATGAAAAGATAGTCTTGTCATGCCACATCAACACAAGCACATCTCCCTAGCCAATCAATTCCTAGTGATTTGGTATCAAAACTCCCGCAATCAATGTACATAACATAGCATCCCATCGAGGGTAGTGCTCTTCCATGAACTCCCAGTGAATCTCATATCCCTTGGTGCCTAGTCCCACACTAGTCTCATCCTCATAATAAGCTATAAACATGTGGTATCCCTAGTGTGGATCATAAACTACCCACTCTCCTTGGATCGTCAGGCATAGAATCTAGTACATGTCCTCCAGAGTCACTATGGCCTCTCCTATCAGTAATGAAATGAACATGTCTTTGAATGCCACCTCTCGCAGAGTGCGGCCAACAGTCCCCTATTTTCTTAGATAATGGGCATAGAGGTGATGTAGTACAATCCAAGTCACATCAAATGCCTCTTCTCTTGATCTCATAGCTGGTCCTTGAATCCATATGTTAATGGCCTACTCTCTCGAGTGTAGATCAATGGTGACTATCTCTATACATGCAGAAACACACATTAGTACATTATTGAAAATGATTATTACCATCTATCTACTCAAAAGCATTTAGAAAATTGAGCCTAAATTAAAGTCAGCCCTATTCAAAGTCAAAAATGTCGTGTTGACTTCATTTGCGTCACACTTTGGCACTTGCATCATTATGTATTGCACTTGCATCCCGATCTGACGATTGTGTCATTTCTGCCCACATTTGTGTCTCAATTTGGCACTTGTGTCATCATTTCTTTCAAATGCATCATTTCATTCAAATGCATCACCCGAGTACTTGAATGCATCACAATCTTTCAAATGCGGCATTGTGCCTGTCATTTGTGGCACGACTTGGAAAATGAGGCTTGATTTCCTGCAAATGCATTGCACCTAATAGAATTTCCCTACAGAATTGTTGTGTTTGTGTCACGACACATCAAATGTGTCGAATGCAAATGTGAATGTGACTTAACCACATGCATATGTGTCACGGTGCATTAGTTCCCTATCCTAAAATCCTAAAAAAAAAGCACGAAAAAAAACAAAATGACAAAGTAGGTAAGGTTACTTACCGCTGGCTCTACATCCTTTGGCCATCTGAAAGTCTAAATGATCTCCCTGTGGTGCTCAGTCACTAGAATCACCATATTTGTGTGTGATCTACTAGCTCCAAGCTCTCCAAGTTTGCAAGTGTGAAAGTGAAAATGAATTGACTTTTACCCATTTTCAGCCTATTTATAAGGTCAAAGTGAGAATTTCTTCAAAATTTTATTACTGGAGGCTCTTTTGACCAACTTTGATCACCCTTTGGCTGCCTTAAATATGTCCAAATCCATAACTGCTTGCGCCATCACTTTTTTGGTCATCAAATTAGCTTGTTAAGACACTTTCCAAATTTTTTTGTCATTGGCCTAAAATTTGAAAATTTTCTCGAGGGGGCATAGATACTCTATACCTTCACTGGGGCATGTTTCTAACTAAATTTTCTTTGTCACAATGTGACAAGCTACATTATGACAAAGAGGGGAAAAATGTAGACACATAAAAATGACCTAGGCCCATTGGCTCTATTTTCATCACTTTGCTCCTAGCATAATTAAAATACTTAATTATGTCTTTTGGTCCACTTTCTACTATTAATTAAATAATTCATAATTACTTAATTAATTCATGTCTTTTTTCTTTTAATCAAAGTGGTAAGCCACTATAATTATATTAATATTTAAATATATAGTTTTACAAAATCCTAGTTCAGGCGAGCATACTGGCTAGAAAAAACTAGGAAGAAAACCCCCAATTATAGCCCGAGTAAGACCACTAACTAATATTTACAAATCAACTCGATAGTGACAACCATGACTTCTAACTTTTACAATTTGATTGGTAGACCATTACAACCATACTAGCTTTTTCTATATCCAATAACATTCCCAATACAAGCCCAATTACAAAAATCTGAAATACCCCTTTACAAGATATTTTATACAATCCCATTTTTTCCCTCTCATAAAACTAAACCCATTACAAAATACATATACATCCCCATTACAAAAAATTCTACTAGACTGGTGAAGAAATAGATTTAGAAAGAGGTTGATTTGCTTTATGCTCTTTGAGAGCCATGCACTGAACTTTCTTTAGTTTCCACATACTTTTGCTTATGATGGTAATCATATGAGGGAATTTTTTTGTTAATATCTAGAATATATCGATAGCAGTAATTCCCTTTCGTTGCTTGTGGAAAAACTGACAATTGCAAATCATGAATGCAAGTATGGCTCCTTAAGAAAAAAATGGCATGATATTTTCTTTTGAAATTATCTATGCCCTCCATTGAAAGTGCAGACCTATACTTGTTGAGAGAATGATATAAATGAATTGAAGTGTCATGCATTGTAGATAGCAACATTCCGTGGAAGATCTCTGCATACATCTTGTGAAAAATGAAGTGTCTTGGGAATAGACCTCCCACCAAATTTTCACCCAAAGTAAAATCATATTGTTGTACACTTTGAAGCAAAGCATCACCTTTGAGGTATGTACTTAGCAATATTCTTTAGAACTTCAAAATTTTGAACCAAATTCAAGATATTCATTAAGAAAATAGAAAGCAAATTTGCAAGAAAGATTATCCTTTGCAATTTTGTGTGTAGTATGTCCTCCCCTATAATGACTTTAATGCAATTTAAAACAAACTTGCATTTGACCTTAAATACCTTTTGCAGCTCATATTTTTCAATGTAAGCAAAAAATGGTTCTTCCCATGACGTGTTCTTTATAGGCACTCCGTAATTTTTTAATTCATGTATTTTATTCCTCTTGATTATTTAAATAAATAGTTTGAATAATTTATTTAAATACATCACTAATACTTTAGTGTCTTTCCATAATTAAATAAATTCTTTAATTTATTTAATTATCTTTTTCCATTACTTCCTCTTGATTATTTAAATAAATAAACTTTATTTATTTATTTAAATACGTCATTAATTCCTTATGTCTTCTTATAATTAAATAAATTCCTATAATTTATTTAATTATTATCTACCTTGGCTTTTTCTAATTTTAAATAAAATCATTTATTTAAAAAAATTCACTTCCCATTTTCCCTCTTTTAGTAAATAATTCAAATTAATTATTTACTATCACATGACCCCACCTTTTTGAATTAAATTAATTTTTAATTCAAAATAGAATTTTCCTCCATAAATCAAGTAATTTCTAATATTATTTAATTTTCCAGCTTCCTCTTTTTCTATGCCAATCTTATCTCCTTGTCACATTCATTGTCAACCCTTGATTTGATTTTCTAAACCTGAATCTTGTCCACTCATTTTGAATTTACCCTAATATTTTCCTAACCCTAATTGTGGGTTGTCATATCGAATCTTGTCCATTGATTCTAGGGAATTTGTCAATCTTCAATCTTGGCCATTCATCCAAAATTACATTTTCTATAAAATGCCAATTTTGGTCTCATTTTGTCACCTCATGCAATCTTGTTTTAGGCATTCTTGAGATCTTAGCATTTTGGCATCTTGACATTTTGACATTGTAGGCTTACTAGTTGCATAGTTTCATAGTGTAGCATTTTGATTCAAATCCTTCAACATTTTCTTTTCTCTTGGCATAGTCATAGATTGCTCACATAAAATTTGAGGGAAAACACTTATTTTGAGCAAATAGAGAAGGTGTAATGAAGGCCAATCATGGAGTTTGAAGACATAAGGTGATATCTCTCTTTTTTTTCATGTTATTTCCTCTTTTGTGCTTAATTATTTACTTTAGGTTTTATTTTATTATGCACTAATATACTAACTTATAATTTTCGCATAGTTCCATTGGTGAACCCGACGCCAAAATCACACTTTTTTGTTTTTTTGATACGATTTTTTTTGTGTTTTGTAGGTACAGGTACGGCGTGATACATTTTTTGTTTCCTACAATGCATTCACCTCTTAAAACAACACATACGTTCTATTGCAACACATTCGATCTGCAGAAACTGCATTTGCTCATATCTGACACATTATCCATCCTGAATGACACATTTGAAGACCGAAACACATCTGTTCTGCATAATGATGCATCCACCTATCAGATTCTAGTTTACATTTGCTATGTAGAGAGTTGCATTCACTCTATTGCGACGCATTCATCTGGTAAATTTTTGTTTTCTATTTTTTCTAGAATTTTCCAGAATTTTGATTTTTAGTCAATATTTTAGAGGTTTTTGTAGGTTACTAATCTATTGTTGCAGCATGTGGCTTTGAATTTTTGTGGGTCCAAGACATCTTTTTGAGATTACTAACAAGTGTTTTTGTAGGTTTGATTGTCCAAGGATTTGATTTTGAAACCTCTTGTGTTTTTTCAGATTAGAAAACACTTTGATTGATGCCGTAAAAAGAAAATTTTCTTGTCTCATTTAGATTTAATTAGGGGGTTAAAGAACTTTGTTTTATTTTTCTTGAAGGTGGTAAGTGATTATGCTCTCACCTTGTGCAAACAAGGTGATAAAAAAACTAGACTCATCTATTTTATGTGTCACCCTGATTCAATAATCAAAGTATCCTCTCCCCTTGTGCACTTTTCTGATCCTGGGTGCAAGAGAAATAGTTATTAACTCTAGGAATTGGGCCATCCTTGGTGGGAAAAATTAATCACCCCAAGGTGACTCAAACCGACAATGGAGTTCTTTGGTTGAGCTACCTCTAACCGGTATATAAATGTGAATCCTAATGGAAAGCCAAGGATTACGAGTGTGGATGTGTCACATGGACAAGTAAACTCCTCAAAAACCTATTGAGTGTAACCTCTTTAGGTTGGAGTTCCTCCTTATTAGAGCTAATCTTGCCCCATGTGTGGCCACTTGAACGGGGGTCTTGAACTAAATTTTTTTGGGTAGTTTCCAAAATCCCTTCTATTTGCTAGTGTAGCAACAATCATTGTGAAGGCATCCACATTCTCGTAGTTCTTAGTAGAGGTGTTCAACCTACCATGGGAGTTTTATGGGGGATAGAAGCTTGGTTGACCTAAGAAGTGACTACATTGTAAGGGGGAGCCTGTGTGGCCAAGCTTCTGGATTCATCCACTAAGAATAAGTGGGGTTGGAGAAACCCACATAGAATCTAGCAAATATTGTCCTTTCCTAACCTAGGATTGTACTTGTCTTCTTTGTGCTTGTTCAAACAAGATATTGTGCTTTCCAAGTGTTTTCTGAAAACATTGAGACAAACAAACACTTTTCATAGATCTGCAAACAATCATTCAACTTCAAACAATTCAATTTTTTGGCTAAAAATTGCAAATAAATTATCAACTCTCTGCTGTAGTATATTTGTTGAAACACATTCGCCATTCTGTGCTGCATATGACACTTTTTGTGCTGCAATAACTCTAATAAAATGTATTTGTTTCTTTCTAAACCACATGTGCTTAGTTGAACTGCATTTGAAACTTCTTGAGTTGAAATTGCTTTACTTTAACACATCTCTGCTTTCTACAACATATTCTCCATTTTGAGCCATATTTGACACTTTTTGCAACGCATTCACTTTGATAAGAAGCATTTTCTATTCTTGGAAATGCATTTTCCTGTCCTGCATCACATTTTTTTAATAAAATTTCATAATTGATCTACTAAGCCGCATATGCTATTTGTAGAGCCGCATTCGCTGAAACTAAGACGCATATGCCAAACTACAACACATTCGCAACCTGAAATGACACATTCACCTGGAAAAAAAAACACTATCATAGTCCAAAACCCAAGTCCAAAGATTTTCCATTTACTATCAAACATCTTTTTCCAGCGGCCTCTATTAAAAACTAGAAAGAAAATTTCTCAAATCCTCCATTTCTTGCACACTCTAGTTTTCATTTTACCATAGGTTAGTCTTTGCAAATTTTAGTTTCATCCTTTGACTTCATCATCCTCATTTTCAGTCATAAACCATTCCTTAGATCCTCATTTCATTTGTATATTTTGGAATAGGAAAACCTTACCATACTTTGCAAAACCTTTGCTTTAAAAAATAGGTTATCATTGGACTTAGTCATCATTATTTATTTTAGTCATTTTCATTTTGTGAGACCTTCCCAACTAATAATTCAAGTTAGGAAACCTCACTTAGTCATATTTTCATTTCCATTTAGTCCTTCAAACAAGTCCTTTGATATTCCAAAATTGAGACATAGACTTAGCTTTTAGCGGTTGAGTAAACCTTGTCCAAAAGTCCATCATCATTTAAACCTTTGCATTTGTATACCTTCTTAGTCCTCATTTTTCATACCGTATTCCAAAAATATTAAAACAAACTTGTGTCAGACCTTTCATCTTAGTCCTCATTGTCCTTTCACATTTGTCATTTCCTTTAGCTAACATTCTCATATTGCGTTACTTATTGTCAAAAACCCAAAAACATAGTTTGCATTTGCATCCCTTATTTCAAAAATCCCAAAAACATAGTGTCATCATCTAGTTTTCATTTTAATCATTCTTCCTAATTTGAGAAATCCATTATATGGTTAAGACTAGGCTTCAAAGAAAAAGAAGACAAATGGCTAATTTTGGACAAGACACCAACGATAACATCTTTTCCAATGACATGAATCAAAACATGAACCAAGACACATCCTTTATCAATCCTTTCAATGACATGAACATGCCATCTTCTTCATGCAACCCATTCAAACCATTTATACAAAGAGACCACCACAAACAAGTATATGTAGAATACTTAGAAGTCACTACACAAAATCCCGATGTAGCCTCCTTCATGGAAGATTTAGTCTAACATGACCCACAAAGATATCTAGCCATTCTCTTGGACCAAGGGGATAAATTTCCATGTGGCTTTGACATTAACACTTTAAGACCAACATCACCTAATCACAATGCCTCCTACACTAGTCAACCCCAAAACAATGCAAGCAATACCTTTGTTGGAGCCACCGCACAAATCGCCACAAGTACTATCAATGCTACTTGTAATGACACATCCAATCAAAACACAATCAATACAAAATCCATCAGAGGGACACCAAATATGTCACAAGCCATGTCACAATAAATGCCTACAATGTCAACAACATCCTCACAATCAATTGGAGCTACCTTTAGATTCTCATCAATGGGGGTAAGCTCTTTGAATCCACTATTTGGAACTTCATCTAGTGCCATGGGAGCATCATCATCAAATCCTTTCATTGGGTCTTCATTCAATCCCTTTGGAGGAAGTAAACAATGCATTTTCATTCAAGGACCACAACCAAATGTCAACATGTCATCAAAACTTAATAAAAATGCTTCCCAAGGAAAAAATACCAACATTCCCCATGGAAAATTCCACCAATTTGGACAAGGCAATCAAATGAAACAACATATGACTTCAGTTGGATACCAAAATAGTCAAGGCCAACACATCCCACAAGTATCAACTAATTTGGTTGGAGGACACATTCACACATATGCATCACACATCCACATGCATCAAAACATCCCTAATCAAAAGATTCAATACCAACAACATTCAAATCAAAACACATCATACATCTCACAGCAACACATTTCACAACAAAATTAGAACACCTCATCCCAAAAAATGGGGACCCATGGGATACTGATCACTCCCATGTGTGATGCAACAAATAATCCTATAATTGATGCTTTGACAACTCAAGTGGAAAACTTGCAAAAATAAATAGAGACTATTCAAATGTCTAATAAAAATCCACACACATCATATGACCTATGCCCATACCTTTTCTTCTCAAGTCTATATATGCCACCATTCCCCCTTGGGTACATGGCACCAAACTTCACTAAATACAAAGGAAAGTCAAACCCCATTGAACACATTTGAGAATTCACAACCAATTGCATGGATATTTCCTATGAACATACATACTTGATGAGACTCTTCCCTAAGAGTCTTGTAGGCACCGCACTTGAATGGTCTTCCACCTTACAAAAGGGGATAAAATCATGGGATGAACTTGCAAAAAAATTTGTAATAAATTATGCCTACAACATTAATACCAACATCTCCATCACTAGTTTATACACACTTACACAAGAAGAAGTTGGTGAGACTTTTATCCCGTTCTTCCAAAGATGGAGAAGTCTAGCAAGTCGTTGCCATATTGACATACCTGAGAAAGAAAAAGATGAGATGTTTGTCCAAACACTCCTAAGACCATTGAAATATGGGTTGCAAGTTCACTATTGTATGACCTTCACAGACCTAGTAGAAAAAATTTTCCAACTTCAGAAGGCCCTTATTGCCAAAGGAGAACTAGAATATGTCCCTAACAACACAAACACAAACCCACCTATGGAAAATAAAAAATACTAGGCCAAGAACAAACACATTACCAATGATGGCATTGTTGACACTAAGGTGGTTAACACAATGGGTCATGTACTTACTCTTAAAGGATCTCAACCAAAAAAATACATAAATAATCACACTAACACCTACTGCTAATTCCATTCAAAATAATCACAATAATCAAAACAGTCCAAACCAAGGGCAAGCATGAAAAACCAAACAATTCCCAAAGAGACGCACATATACTCCCTTGGGTGAACCAATCAAATACATCCTTAAGAAGCTCCTTCAAAATGGTGTCATCACATTAGAAGACCCTAATCCATATGACCCAGGATAGTTTAAGCCATCATGGTGGGATGAGAACACTTTCTATGATTACCACCATGTTAAAGGACATAAAACCTCTTCTTGTCGACAACTAAGAAATCTGGTACAAGACCTCATTGAAAATCACACAATCGAAATAGGTGGACAACAATTTGCTTCGAACGCAGACCATACAATTCACAAAAACCCACTTTAGGACCATGGTTCAAAAAAATCCTCTACATTAGGTCCAAAGACTAACAATAATCAAGCCAATTACATGCACACTACCTTTGATTATTCCGGGGGAACCATCATTAACAACATCTGAGCAACCAATGAATATGTCAATATAATTACCGTTAGGAGAGCACCTGAATGAAATGTCACTACCCGTGGTGGAAAAGTCACCATAGCTAGTCCTCCCCCCCTAGACAACCAAAGATCATGATACCTAGTCCATCCACCCAATAGTCACAAATGAGTTCATCCTCTAAACAATCATAGTCTAAGGGACAATTTAATCTCATTGACCAGTTGGGAAAAACACCTGTGCAAATCTCCATACTCGAGCTGTTATGCATTTCTCCTGCACACAAAGCCATACTTGAAAAAACCTTGCAAGAGTCTTTTGTTCCTAAGGATATTGATGTCAACCAATTTGAGGCCATGGTGGGATACTTAACCACTCCCCATCACATAATATTTTTAGACCAAGACTATCCATCATCAAAATCCAATCATAATGATGCCCTACACATTGAAGTCTTTATCCATAAACATAAGGTCAGACGAGTTTTAATAGATGGTAGAGCAGGATTGAACATCTCTTCCTTACAATTGGTTAAGGCTCTAAGCTTCTCTAATGCTTGTGTAGACACTACAAAGAGCATTGTTATAAAGGCGTATGATGATGAAGAATGTTCCTCTCGAAGGGTTATCACTCTTCCTACAATTCTTTGAAATCTTGTACAATTTTGTATATCTCTTTTGCAACATGTATGCAACATTGTGAAATGAATAAATCATTACAGAATTGAATGAATCAATATTCTTTCATCCCATGTAATATCTTTTATGTTGTAAAACACTAAATCTAGAAAATTAAATACTTTCCTTTGTTGAAAAAACATTGCACAATAAAAATGAATTCTTTCTCTTAAACTTCAAAATATGCAATGGGCAAGGAGAGTAGAAATAAATTAAAATATTTCACCTTAAAATGAACATAAGTTGTTTCAACTTTGCCAATTTGAGTTGTAGGTGAAAAATTTGTAACATTCTTGGTGATTTCTGTTGAATGCTTTCCTACTTAGCATATAGACCAGTTGCCTTAAACAAATCCATTGGGTGCAAAGTCAAATATGCCCTCTCAAACCTAGAAATTCATGAAACTAAACTTGCAAATACCTAAAATAGCAACAAAAAAGAAAAACCAAACCAAACTAAAAGCAAACTAAAAGGCCCTAGTGGCCAGAAAACAATGTGCAACAACACTTAGGGAAAGAAATAATTGAAGTGAAATGTTCCTCTAGCACTTATTTTTAGCAAAACTATTCTTCTATAGTCTAAAAGTATAACTTATCTTCAGAGGCAATGTTTGAGGTGGATCCCATTAACTAGGATAGGCAACACCTCTCCACTTAACTTAGATAGTTGAAAAGAGTTATTTTCTTTGCATTCTATTATCACATATGTCCCATCCCAAATTGCATCAAACTTGAAATGTTTTCTAATTTTTCTTCTATGTTCATCCCATTTAAATACTAAATCTCCAACAGTGAAATCTCTTGGCTTTGCTTCACAAAATTCCTCTATCATGTTGGTGCTTAATTCTCCATCCAACTGAATGTTAGTCTTCTAAAATAGAAGTTTGTCCAAATGTCTTTCATAAAAAAAAAATCATCACTTGGCATTGATCCCAACATGGACATACTTATTTGAATCTCATCCATAGAATTAGGAAGCTCATCCGACAAATCAACTAGAAGTTGTTGTTCAACATAGATTTCTTCCACATTTTCAAAGTTTACAACAAAAAGCTTAAGATCTCTCAAAAATAAATTATCTTTACATTATTCTTGGGTATTGGATGGAAAGGGACCATTTCCTACCTCATGAAAAGTCTGAACGAGCTTTTCAGGTTCCTCAAAAGGTTTATTTTTGTAGTCCACTTTTGGGTCCAAAGCTTAGTTATCAAACGGGTGATCATCAAAGAGAAATTCCCTCAATCTTTTGAAAACTTCTTCATCTCTCAAAAGTATTGGGCCTTCATCTAAGTGATGATTTTGGCCCTTGACTAGATTCATAATTATTGCATGAGGCTCATGAATCATATAAATTCCTAATCCTACCTCACCAGTGTGGCTGAAAGGGTCAAGATCATGATTCTTAGTTGCCTAATCATCTATATTTACATCTTAAATAGGTGTGTTGGGGTCTAGAGCCATGCATTGTTCCTCAAGCCCATGAGTGATGTAGAGGTTAGCATTTATAGGGCTAGGGACATATGGGTCAACATGATCCTTGGCTAAAGGATTAGACTTTATGGTTACCTTTGTGCCATACCTTGTCTTTAAAAATAGATGAGACCAATCGGAAGATAAAAAGCCACCTAGCTTGGTAGTAAAGTCCCTTGAAAGGCATAGAGAAAAATGAGGTGGTAAATCGATAACATGAATATCTTCAGGAACTGCAAAATTCAAACATGCATGCAAAGTAAGAGGAAAATTTTTAACAATCCCAACTGTTTGAATAACATAACCATCTAACTGCACTACTCCTTTTGAAAGGGGCTCATAGGATAGTCCTAAATTATTAGCTAGACTCTTGGGCATCACTGAACTACTTGTACCAGAATCTATCATGTAGTTATGAACAAGTTTATCTCTAATGATTAGGCTCAAATAGAATGGAGGAGGCTTTACCTCCTGAGTTTTCGGCCCACTCTTAAATTCTAGGTTGTTTGAAAGCATAGCCTTATTCTTTTCTGGATTAGCAACATTAGAAATTGAAAGTTTAGCCAAAGCATCTTGCAACAAATTATTTTGACTCAGAATGTGTAAAGAATCCATAATAGACATGCTAATTGTAGCTTTCTTAAGGTGCTCAACAATATTAAAAGAAACATGGATCATCTTTTGTTGTCCTTTAGTAGCAACAACATCATTTTTCATTTGCATAGGGTATGATTGTGCCTTAGGTTGCTTCTTTTCATGTACACTTTTTCCTCTTTTTAGAATCTGCACCTTTGGTTGAGTTTTGGGGATAGCTTGAGGTGAGGCAGCATGAATTTTATCCTTAGTAGCTTTTTGTTGAACATTTGCAACTTGCTACCCCAAATCAACAACTCTCCTTTTTTCTCTAGTATTTTGTAAAATAGGTGAATCTTGTTGGTTTTTTCCTTGAAAGTGATTCACTCCACAAAATTCATTGCCTTGCCAATTCATCAAGGCAACCTCAGTGTTACCTTGTTCTAGATTCTCACTTAATAAACTCTCTAAACCCACATAATTATTTTGCACCATAAGAGTTTGATCTCTGATCTCGTTCGTGTATGCAACTTGATTATGGGGATAGTTACATGGATAACACCAATCAAATTCTTGTGCCATATTATTTTGTGATACAAGCTCCTTTGAAGAACTAGCAGCATTGGGGTTATAAGGCAAAAAAGGCTTATCATTAAAATTCCTCCTTTGGCCTTGGAAATCAGCTTGAAAAGGTGGCCTATTTGGTTGGTTTTGTTGATATGGGGCTTGATAAGGCCGATGATCTTGGCCAACTTGCTTCTTAAGATTAATAAATTCATTTTTAAAATTCTTGTTGAAAGATTGCAGCATGCCCTTTAGCTCTTGAATCTTGTTAGTCAGGTCTAGAATAGCATTTTCTTGAGTTGCAGCTTGGTATCCTGTTTTTGGAACTAGCAAGACAATAACTAAAGAAGGTAGGGACACAGGAATAGGTGGTTGTACTTCAATAAAAATGGGCATAGGAGGCCTTGCGTCTATTTTCCCAGCTTGTATAAGGAATTTTTCTACTCTAATAGTAATATGAAAGGCATGAGGAAGCATAAAACCGCCCATAGATTGGATAATTACAAAAATTTCACTATTTGTAGCCTTGAGAAAGAAAAGAAAAGCATGCTCAAGGGAAGGCTTGACTATCAAGGGAATTTTATCCCAAGTCCTTTGGAATCAGTAGTTAAAATCTTCCATGTGCTTGTGAGTAGCTCTTTTGATAGTGCTTAGTTGCTCCAAAAAAGATAAATGATAGAACTTATCTTCAAGCTATTGATGCAAACCATCACCCAATTGATCCCTCATTGCAATAGAATTTTTTGGAAGGCCTCTAAACCACTGCAACGTTTTTCCCTTCAGCAATGTAACCAAAAGCCTTAGTGTTGCATTCTCCTCGGTGACATTATAAACATAGCACATGGTTGCTACATCTCGAATGTGCTCCAAAGGAGTGGTTTGATCCTCTCTAGTGAAATACAACAAGCTCTTGAGGTCTGAAACTAGAATTTCATCATGTTGTGCAATAAATAATTGTATGCCCACATCAAATGGTTCAAACACAATTTTCCTCACCATCACTAGTGCTCGTGCTACTAGTATCAGGTTTCTCTGCACTCAAATTGCAGGACTTGATCTGGTTTGTATTCTTTCAATATGTTGGTCACACAAGATCTGCAAAAAAAACCAAACAATAGAGTCACCAGGAATATTTTAAAACTTCCAAAAGGATGGAAAACACTACTACATATACCAAACAAAAACTTACAATTGGAAAAACAACTTAGAAAACAAGTTCCAGAGTCCCATCGGGTGTACCAAAAACTTTTGTCTATTAGGATTGCACCCTTAGCCAGGATGAACTTAACTATCCTATTGAAACATGGAAACAATCTCATATTTTGGGTGATATAAGATGAGAGTGAATCTCCAGAGCGGGTTGGTTCTCCTTGCAAATCACCTAATCTAAAACACTTTTTGAGGAAAGAGTTTGGAGGAAAACTGAAAATGAAATCCTAAAACCTAAGGATGATTCACCAGAATTTTAACTTGACTTTGATGATTTTACTCACAAAGGACATCTTAAAAAAATTTAATCTCACAAACTTACTTAACACATACAATCCAATAGTGATTTGTATGAAGGCTCATAAAAATGAACACAAAATACAACCTAAACTATTTGAAATTTTGCACACAAACTCATAATAAAAAGACAAAAAGATTTAATACTTCAAATCACAATGGCATTAGAGTGATACTACAAACTTGAGACAAAATGTGAGAAGCAAAGCTCTATTGTTTATTGAAACTGAAGGAGTATCAACATCAATATTTGAGTACAAAGTGTTTACAAAACTCTGCAAGGTGAACATGAGAGCAAGAACAGTATTCTGAATAGAGAAAAATCAATTTTTTCTCCAACTTATATCTCCCAAGTGTCTCGAATCGTGAGAATAGAAAAATCAAGTTGAACTACATCTTTGAATTAGCAACTTTAATCCATTTTCAAGCTCAATATAAAATCCTTAAAAATAGTGTCCAAAAGTGTTCCAAACTGCATGAGAAAGATAGAAGCGTTCTTTCTATAGTAGGTTGATTTGAAAGAAACACAAAATCATGACCAAACTGATGGAAAACTGAAATTAGATGGTTTAGTTTTCCCATTTCTTTCCAATTTAGCACAAGAAATCAAACTAAGAAATAGAAAGATCCAAAGAGAACTCAAGTGCACCAATAAACTACATTTAAATAACAATTAATTAAGCAATTTATAGGAACATTGCTTAATCAATTTTTTACAATTTTGTAGTTTTAGAATTACAATATAGAAAGCTCAACCTTAGTCTTGATTTGTTACAACTTAACTTTGATTATCTTGATTTTTTGCAATAAAAAATAAACTTTTGGATACCTTGCAAAAATCAAAGTGACACACTTAGGCTCTCAAGATATTTTATTTTTCTATAAAAAGTCATAAAAAATATTTTAGGCACTTATCATATTATTCCCACTCAAAGATCAAAGGGAAATCTAGGGAATCTTAAAATTAGGAAAAATCACAACATCAAGGTCATTGACTTCACTTTTTCACAAAGGAATGAAATAAATCAAAGACATAAAAACCTAAGTTTGGCGCATATGCAAAGGTCGACACGTTATTTCAAAGGTATTAGTGAATGCTTTATTCTTAAAACAATGTGATAAAAATATCATTCGAATTAGGCATAAGGAAAACCCTAACATCAAAACCCAACCTCCTTAATTTTCAACCTTCATTTTCAATCCTTCACCTTTTGAGAAAAGAGGCTCTACACAAGCCATTGCCATGATGAGCTAGGGTTTGGTCTTTTGAGCTCGATTCTTCACCACTTTTTTGTTTCTGGGCAACTTTCCTATGAAATTTTTGAAGGAAAATTGCAAAGGTAAGCCACCCTGTCACAATTTTCAATGTTGACCTCCATTTTTTGAAGTATATTGGCCTTCCAGGCTGTGAATACTTTGTTATTTGTGATGCATTTTTGTGTTTGATAACCTCTTACGTTTTTAGGTTGATATCTGAAGAAACAAAGGTATTTGAATGTCCCTCCTTTTGCAACAACTTGGGTAAGTTTTCCATCTTTCGAATCTTTGCATTCTCTTCATTTCTTGTGGATGAAAATCAAGTCGAGCATAAGTGCATTATTCTATGAAAACACTATGAAAATTTATGTATATTCTCCCCATTATAGGCCATGGCCTCATCTTACATTTCTCTTATTTTTCAGTGCTCTTGTTTCTTGCATGAGATCAAAATTTCCCCATTATTTTATCTTTCAGATTTTTGTGCAAAACCCCATGTGGGTTTAGTCTTTTGTGAGACAAAAGACTCTCTTAGGTTGTGAAATTTGATGGCACAAACTGGGTTTTTCTATATGCTCGATGTAACTTGAGCTTTCTCCATTTTTTGAAAATACAAAAGAGACAATCCCTTTTATGTTTTCCTTGAATGAAATCAAAATAACATGCTTCACTATGCAAGGTTGCGACATCTAGAATTTTCTGGATTCCTCATTTTTCTGAATGTGATGCAAATGTTGTTCATTTTTTCAAAACACTAGCACCATTATAGGATTTGTTCATTTTCTTTCAAGGAAATACATACTTGGCTTCTCAATAAGGAAATAATGGAGATAATATTACTTATTTTTCTCAAGAAACAACATAGCTCCACACTCTTTAATGTATGCAACTGTAGCTCCATTTTATGTACTCTCAGAAATGCATCCTTGCTCTATTATGAGTTTTCTCTTTAAAACACATACTAGGTACTCCTCTATTTTCATTCTCTCCTTCAAAACTATTTCAAAAACATCACTATTTTATTTGTAGGCCACAACCATGCAACCCCTTAGTTTTAAGTACTGTATCTATCATATTATAGGTTTAGTTCAGCTTCACAAGCACAATATGGAAGTAGCTAGTTGACAAATCACCATTCCTTTTACCCATTGTGTGCACTCTTGTTGAAACTAACATGTTTTTAGCACTTTAGATGATTGTTCTTCAAAACACCTTTTATGGAGAAAAGCTCACTCTTCAACACAAATAAAAAGAATTTTACTCATTATTGAGTCTATTCTTGTTGCTCCATTCTATGAAGAAATAAGTAAAGCTCTTTCTTCACTTTCAAAAATTAAAATTATTGTTCACCTCTTCCATTTATTACATGCAAGTCTATTACAACATGTTTGGATCTTCGTAAAAACAAATGCACCTATAGCTATCATGTGGGCTTCACCATTGTTTGTTGTATCTCTTTAGCATTTTGAAAATATGCTCAAACCCATACTCCTTATCACTGCCACATCATTTTTAGGAGCATATATAGGTGTAATGAAGCTTTATTTCATGGATGCGAATTCATAATGTTGAAACAAAGGTTTAATTTTGTGTTCATCACATTAAAACACTAAATATACAACAGTGAAATCTCTTGGCTTTGCTTCACAAAACTCCTCTATCATATTGGTGTTTAATTCTCCATCTGACTGAATGTTAGCCTTATGAAACATAAGATTTTCCAAATGTATTTCATAAAAAAAGTGTTCATCACTTGGAATTGATTCCAACATGGGCATACTTTTTTGAATCTCATCCACAAAATTAGGAAGCTCATCTGAAAAATTAGCTAGAAACTATGGTTCAACACTAATTTCTTCCACATTTGTTAAGTTTACAATAGAAAGCTTAAGATCTCCCAAAAAAAATTATCTTTACATTATTCTTGGGTATTGGATGGAAAGGGACTATTTCTTACCCCATGACAACTCTCAACGAGCTTTTCAGGTTCCTTAAAAGGTTCATTTTTGAAGTCCTCTTTTGGGTCCAAAGCTCAGTTATCAAACTGGTGATCATCAAATAGCAATTCCTTCCATCGTTTGACAACTTCATTATCTCTCAAAAGTATTGGGCCTTCATCTAAGTGTTGATTTTAGCCCTTGACTAGATTCAAAATTACTGCATCAGGTTCATGAATCATATAAATGCATAATCCTACCTCATCAGTGTGGCTGAAAGGGTCAAGATCATGATTCTCAGCTATCGAGTCATCTATATTTACCTCTTCAATAGGTGTGCTGGGGTCTAGAGTCATGCATTCATCTTCCAGCCCATGAGTGACATAGGGGTTAAAATTTATAAGGTTAGGGACATATGGCTCAGCACAATCCTTGGCTAAAGGTTCAAACTTTATGGTTACCTTTGTGCCATACCTTGTTCTAAAAAACAAATGAGACCAATTGGAAGATAAAAACCCACCCAACATGGTAGTAAAGTCCCTTGAAAGGCATATAGCAAAATGAGGTGGTAAATTGATAACATGAATATTTTGAGGAACTGCAAAATTCAAACATGCATGCAAAGTAAGGGGAAAATTTGTAACAATCACAATTGTTTGAACAATAGAACCATCTAACTGCACTACTCCTTTTGAAGGGGGCTTATAGGCTTGTCCTAACTTATCAGGTAGACTCTTGGGAATGACTAAACTACGTACTTGCACTAGAATCTATCATGCAGTTATGAAAAAGTTTATCTCCAATGATTAGGCTCAAATAGAATGAAGGAGGCTTTACCTCTTGAGTTTGTTTCCCACTCTTAATTTCTGGGATGTTTGCAAGCACAACCTTATTCTTCTCTCAGTTAGCAACATCAAGAATTGAAAGTTCAGCCAAAGCATCTTGCAAAAAATTCTTTTAATCTAGAATGTGTAAAGTATCCATAATAGAAATGCTAATTGTAGCTTTCTTAAGGTGCTCAACAATATTAAAAGAAATAGGGCTCACCTTTTGCTGTCCTTTAGTAGCAACAACATCTTTTTTCCTTTTCAAAGCTTGTAATTGTGCCTTAGGTTGCTCCTTTTAATGCACACTTTTTCCTCTTTGCAGAATCTTCACTTTTGGTTGTGTTGTGGGGACAGCTTGAGGTGAAGCAACATGAATTTTATACTTAGCAGCTTGTTGTTGAACATTTTATCTTGTTGCCCCAAATCAAAAGCTTGATTTTTTTCTCTAGTATTTGTTGAAACAGGTGAATCTTGTTGGTTTTTTCCTTGAATGCGATTCACTCCACAAAATTTATTTCCTTTCCAATTCATCAAGGAAACCTCAGTGTTACCTTGTTGTTATGGTTTCTCGCTTAATAAACTCTTTGAACCAACTTAATTATTTTGCACCATAAGAGCTTGATCTATTATCTTGTTCGTGCATGTAGCTTGATTATGGGGATGGTTGCATGGATATCACCACTCACATTCTTGTGCCATGTTATTTTTCAATACAAGCTCGTTTGTGTAAGGAAAATCATATGCGGAAACAATTCTCCTAACATCAATACCTCAGAGAAGAATGTAGATATACTTTTAATTTTTCCAATTACAGTTCAATTAAGATGCACTATGAAGTAGATAATAGAAACAGAGTATTTGAAAATCACACAAGAACACCAGATATACGTGGGAAAACCCTTACGGGAGAAAAACCCACCACACCAAGAGAAATCACTTTGTATTACAGTAATGGAGATTACATACAAATGTCAGACTTATCTTTCTAGTGTCTGTTTTCAGCAACATTCACCATGAACAATCTTGTAAAGGAACCTTCAAGTTACATTCATTATAGATTAGATTACATTTACTGATCATACAACCACCCAGCAATCCATCGATCCAACCAACCGATCACAATCTGCAATCACAAACTATAACCATGTTTTTCGATGTCCATCGAGCTTCCTCACAGAACCGTCACAACGAACTATCTCCCAATGGTTCCAATTCAGCTCCTCTGATTGGCTGAATACCAGCCACATAGATAGTCATCGCTCGGTCAAAAGAAACCAACTTTTTTGGCATCTCGGTGAGACACTAACAGTGTCTCGCTAATGCCACAAATTCTTCTTATCGAAGTCACCAAGAGTCGTTTCCATCAGCAAGAGGTATCACCAAGCTTACAACTGTATCGGCTTCAGTTTTCCTTTCGGAAAGACTATCACTCTCACCAAGAAATCCCAACGAGCCTTCTTGTGTTACACTGAGCTCAGGAGACTATCACTAAGAGTTCCTTATCTTGTTAGGACCTCACACCGATGTTCTCCACATGTATCGCTATCGCCCAGACTCATCACTTTCGGTGAGACATTATACTGAAGCTTCGCAAGTCACATAGACTTAAGTGTTCTCATCAGCCAGACAATTGGCTTTCACCAAGACATCATACCAAGTCACCATGGGTTATACCAAAGTCGTATGTTATACCGAGCTCTAGAGAATAGTCGGCAAGACATATCACCTTCGCCGAGAGTTCTTATCGAGCACATATATGTTACACCGATGACCACCGTTTGCCAAGAGCTACACCAAAGACTTCTCATCATCGGCGAGACATTCCATTCTCACTGAGACTTCTCCTTGAAGCCCTTTGAGTTACCCTGATGACTTTAAACCAAATGTTGTCGGTGAGACTTTAACACATCGCCCAGACTTCTTCCCAAACAAGCCTTTCGGCCAAGGGTCTCAACAATAAGCGAAGAATGGCCTATTAGCCAAATATCACCCCGAGCAGTAAGAGGTCACACCGAAAGCTTCTTGTCACAGCGATAGACTCCAAAGTGTAACTGTTTGGTGAGACTCCTCTGAGGTCACAGCGACCTGAACAATACAACAAGATTAGAGCTGCTAGTTGGCCAGACATAAGAGTTGTCACACTGACTTGGCTCCAGTAGAGGTTTCAGCCTGTGATGATTGAGGCACACTTTTCCAATAGTTTGAAGAACTAGCAGTATTAGGGTTATATGAATAAAAAGGATTAGCATTAAAATTCCTCCTTTGGCCTTGTAAATTAGCTTGAAAAGGTGGCCTATTTGGCTAGTTTTGCTGATATGGGGCTTGATAAGGCCTATGCTCTTAGCCAAATTGCTTCTTAAGATTAACAAATTCATTTCTAATAGTCTTGTTGAAAGATTTTAGCATGCCCTTTAGCTCTTGAATTTCCTTAATCGGGTCTAGAATAACATTTTCTTGAGTTGCAACTTGGTATCTTATTTCTAGAACTGAAGGGATAGTAGCTAAAGGAGGTAAAGACATAGGAATAGGTGGTTGTACTTCAGGAAAAATGGGCATAGGAGGCCTTTGGGCTATTTTCCCATCTTGTATAGGGTATTTTATTGCTCTAATAATAATATCAAAAGCATTAGGAAGCGTAAACCCACCCATAGATAGGATGATTACAAAATTTTCACTATAGAGCCTTGATAAAGAAAAGAAAAGCATGCTCAGGGGAAGGCTTGACTGTCAAGGGAATTCTTTCCCAAGTCCTTTGGAATCGGTAGTTAAAATCTACCATGTGCTCGTGAACTCTTTTGATAGTGCTTAGCTGCTCCAACAAAGATTCATCAGACTTATCTTCAAACTATCGATGCAAACCATCATTCAATTGATCCCATGTTGCAATAGAATTTGTTGGAAGGACTCTAAACCACTGCAACACTTTTTCCTTCAAAAATGCAACCAAAATTCTTAGTGCTGCATTCTCCTCGGTGACAATATGAATTGAGCACAAGGAAATCTCTTGAGGGCTACAACTAGAATTTCAACATGTTTATGCAATAAAGAATGGCCTTCTCCCATTCAATGGTGTAAACACAAATTGCCTCGCCATCGTTGGTGCTTGTGCTACTGGTACAGAGTTTCTCTGCATTGAAATTGTAGTACTAAGATTTGGAGGTGTGGATTTAACCTCCTTACTGAGTAAAAAATCCTTCTTGTTGTCCTACCCCTCCTTCTAGATGGAGACAACTACAAATTCTCAAATGAAGGAGGACTTGATTTGGGTTGTATTCTTTTCATACGCTGGTCACACAAGATCTACAAATAAAACTAGAAAATGGAGTTGCCAGGTATATTTTAAAACCTCCAAAAGGCTAGAAAACATTGTTGCATATACCAAATAGCAGCTTACAATTTAAAAAAAAACTTTGAAAACAAGTTTCAACGTCCCACTAGGTGTTCCAAAAACTATTGTCTATTAGGATTGCACCCTTAGCCAGGATGAACTTAACTATCCCGTTGAAACATGGAAACACTCTCAGATTGTGGGTGATCTATGATGAGAGTGAATCTCTAGAGCAGGATGGTTCTCCTAGCAAATCACCTAACCTAAAATACTTTCTGAGGAAAGGGTTAAGAGGAAAACTGAAAATGAAATCCTAAAACCTAAGGATGATTCACTAGAATTTTAACTTGACTTTAATGATTTTACTCACAAACAACATCTCAAAAAATTTACATCTCACAAACTCACCTAACACATACAATCCAATAGTGATTTGTATGAAGTTTCATAAAATTGAACACAAAATACAACCTGAACTACATGAAATTTTGCACACAAACTCACAATAACAAGAAATATAAAGATTTAATATTTCGAATCACAATGACATTAGATTGATACTGCAAACTTGAGACAAAATGTGAGAAGGAAAACTCTATTTTTTATTGAATCTAGAGGAGTATCAACATCAAATTTTGAGTACAAAGTGTTTACAAAACTCTGCAAGGTGAACAAGAGAGCAAGAAATAGTATTCTGAGCTGAGAAAAATCAAAATTTTCTCCAACTTATATCTCCCAAGTGTCTGTAATCATGAGAATAGAGAAATCAAGTTGAATTGCATCTCCGAATTAGCAACTTTGATCCATTTTTAAGCTCAAGAGAAAAGCCTAAAAAAAGTGTTCAAAAGTGCTCCAAACTACATGAGAAACATAGAAACTTTCTATCTCCTATAAGTTGAGTTGAAAGAAACACAAAATAAGGACCAAACTGATGGCAAACTAAAAATAGAAGGTTCAGTTTACCCATTCCTTTCCAATTTTTTTCAAGAACTCAAACTTGGAAATAGAAAGATCCAAAGAGAACACAAGTGCACCAATAAACTGCATTTAAATAACAATTAATTAAGCAATTTATAGGAACATTACTTAATCAATGTTTTACAATTTTTTAGTTTTAAAATTACAATATAGAAAGGTCAACCTTAGTCTTAATTTTTTACAACAAGACTTCGATTATCTTGATTTTTGGCAATAAAAATAAAATAAAATTGGATACCTTGCAAAAATCAAAGTGACACACTTAGGCTCTCAAGATATTTGATTTTTCTATTAAAAATAATAAAAAAGATTTCAGACACATCATATTATTCCCACTCAAAGATCAAAGGGAAACTTGGGGCATCTTAAACTTAGGAAAAATCACAACCTCAAAGTCACTGACTTGACTTTTTCACAAAGGCATGAAATAAATCAAAGGCATAAAAACCTAAGTTTGGCACATATGCAAAGGTCGACTCATTATTTCAACGGTATTAGTGAAGGCTTTATTCTTAAAACAATGTGATAAAAATGTCATTCGAATTAGGGCATAAGGAAAAACCTAACATCAAAACCCAACCTCAATTTTTTTCCTTCATTTTCAATCCTTCACCTTTTGAGAAAAGAGGCTCTACACAAGCTGCCACCATGATGAGCTAGGGTTTGATCTTCTAAGTTTTATTTTTCTCCGCTTTGTTCTTTCTGAGACATTTTTCTATGAAGATTTTGAAGGAAAATTATAGAGGTAAGCCGCCTTGTCACAATTTTGAATGTTGACCTCTATTTTTTGAAGTATATTGGCCTTCCAGGCTATGGCTACTCCATTATTTCTAATGCATTTTTGTGTTTGATATCCTCTTACATTTTGAGGTGATATCTAAAGAAACAAAGGTATTCGAATGTCCCTCCTTCGCAACAACTTGGGTAAGTTTTCCAACTTTTGAATATTTGCATTCTCTTCATTTCTTGTTGATGAAAATCAAGTCGAGCATGAGTGCATTATTCTATGAAAATACTATGATTTTTTTTTTATATTCTCCCCATTATAGGTCGCGGCCTCATCTTACATTTCTCTTATTTTCTAAGTGCTCTTCTTGCTTGCATGAGCTCAACACTTAACCAGTATTCTATATTTGACATTTTTGTGCAAAATCCCATGTGGTTTTAGTCTTTTGTGAGACAAAAGACTCTCCCAAGCCACGAAATTTGATGGCACAAACTGAGTTTTTCTATATGCTCGATGTAACTTGATATTTCTCCATTTTTTGAAAATGCTAAAGGGACAATACCTTTTATCTTTTCCTTGAATGAAAGAAAAAGAAAATGCTTCACTATTTAAGGCTGTGGTCCCTAGACTTTTCTGGATTCCCCATTTTTCTGAATGTGATGCAAATGTTATTCATTTTTTTGAAATCGTAGCACCATTAGAGCATTTTTTCATTTAATTTCAAGGAAATGCATACTTGGCTACTCAATAATGTAGTAATGGAGATAATATTGCTTAATTTTTTGAAGAAACAACATAGCTCCACTTTCTTTAATGTTTTCAACTATAGCTCCATTTTATTTACTCTAAAAAATGCACACTTGTTCTATTATGAGTTTTCTCTTTAAAACACATACTAGGTACTCCTCTATTTTCCTTCTCTCTTTCAAAACTCTTTAAAGAAAATCATTATTGTATTTGCGGGCCATAACCATGCAATCCCTTATTTCTACTATATCTATCATACTATAGGCCCAGTTTAGCTTCACAAGCACAATATGAAAGTAATTAGTTGATGGAGCACCATTCTTTTTACCCACTATGTGAACTCTTTTTGAAATGAACATGTTTTTAGCACTTCAGATGATTGTTCTTCAAAACACCTTTTATGGAGAAAAGCTCACTCTTCAACAAAAATAAAAATCATTTTACTTATTCTTAAGTCTATTCTTGTTGCTCCATTCTATGAAGAAACAAGTAAAGCTCTTTCTTCACTTTCAAAAATTAAAATTCTTGTTCACATCTTCCATTTATTACATGCATGTTTGTTACAACATGTTTAGCTCTTGGAAAAAACAAATGGACCTGTAGGTATCATGTAGGCTTCACCACTATTTGTTGTATCTCTTTTGCATTTTAAAAATATTCTTAAACCCATACTCCTTATCACTGACACATCATTTTTAGGAGCATATATAGGTGTAATGAAGCTTTCTTTCATGGATGTGATGTCATAATGTTGAAACAAAGATTTGAATTATGTGCTTCATTTTTCTCAATGACATTGTTCCGTATGCAAAATTTCCATCTCCTATTCAAATTTGCATACTCATAGAAGATTTTTGAAATATGACACCTTTATGATGATGTCTTGAGGTTGCTCTGATTGTTTCAATTATTGTTTTGATTGTGCACCTAGTTATGTATGCTTGTTCACTATCACATTCCATGACAATATAGTCTTTGTTGCTTCATATGAAAATATAACTTGTAGTCACCCTGATGAGTATGTTTATAACAAAATCCAACAGGTTGGCATCATCAAAAATAGCATGGCAAGCAACTCATTCCTTGCTTCCCTATCTAATGTGAACACTTCAAACAACACAATTTGCATAAATAGAACACCACATGGAAAAAATAAGCACTCAAATTTGATAGCAATAGAAATATTTCAATATGGAAATGATTCATCTTATACTTGTTTTGTACTTAATCTAGGCATTCAAATGAGCTCTTGTCCACTCATAATTTTTAATTGATTGCACTTCAAATTGACTGTTATGAATGGTCAATGATCTAGAAGTTCTTGCATGTGTTTTATGATTTACTCCTTCAGTGAATGTTTCCCTTTGAACAATTATGGATGTGAATATGAATTCCTTTCTCAAACCCCTCAAGGATGTTAAGGGGAAGCATACCAGGATCAACCCTTGTGGGAGCCCATTTTTGTACCACTTGCTATGATGTCTTTAGAAGTAGATCAACAACATGATTTATCCTATAGCTACAAAGTGAAAAAACATATTAGATTAAAAAAAAACATTAAATCTCAATGCTCTTGTGATATTTTATTTTTCAGGCACTCTTTCACACTTCTGACATTTATTCAATTTATTTAATACATCATAGGCAATGTACTATATTTCTATTGATAGATCACATAGTAAGATTCATCTTCAGAGCTCTAACAACTCTTTTTATCATGACTCAGGTTTAGTCAATCTTGGGAGCAAGGGTGGGGTAGCTACAACGAAGACCAAATGAAGACCCAAATCAGGAAATGATGGATATGTTTTTTATTATATGCTTATTTTCCTTTATCATCTTTAGATGTATAGTTCATTCTCTAGGATGTTTTGGTTCAGCTACTCCCACAGCTTGTGTGGTACAATTGATCTCTCTTTTCTTTCCAATGAGTATGAAAACAACATTCTTTGCAATCTTGTACAATTTTGTATATCTCTTTTGCAACATGTATGCAACATTGTGAAACGAATAAATCATTACAAAATTGAATGAAGCAATATTCTTTTATCTCATGTAATCTCTTTTATGCTATAAAACACTAAATAACAAACTAAATACTTTCCTTTGTTGAAAACACATTCCATAATAAAAATGAAATCTTTCTCTTAAACTTCAAAATATGCAATGGTTAAGGAGCGGAAATAAATTAAAATCTTTCACCTTAAAATGAACATAAGTTGTTTCAGCTCTACCAATTTGAGTTGTAGGTGAAAAATTGGTAATAGGAAGAACATGACTAAATCGCCACCTTGGGCGTATGAGTCCCTGTAGGCCCTTTTTACTAGTTTTCAATGGATTTTGATCAATCACCAAGAGATTCCAGATTTTTCCTAGAAACCCTAAACTGGGACTATATCACCTAGTCTGGTGTATTAGTCCTAGTGCACTTAAAGAACAACAATTTTCATGGTTTTCAAATCTTTTTTTGACATCTCTTATCCTCTAGGTACTTTTCTATTTCTCTTTGTTTAGTAATCTAATTTCATGTTTTAAGTTTCTAGGGTTTAGTGTATACATGTTTGTATTGCTCCTTTGAAACTTCATTTTATGGTGAACCCCCTATTTAATCACACCTAAGGAAACCTCCCAATCCTTCCCTCAATTGAGTCACTTGGTTGAGGGATCTTGGTTTGAACCTATTGAACTAAAGTGTGAAATAGGTCCCCAAAGTTATCTATCTCCTAAAAGGGTAGACACATCTAATTTCCTTTGTGTTCATTTTGGTGAACCCGACCTTTGGACCCTTTATTTCTGATTTGGAGAACATTACAGTTCTAGATCTAGCTTACATTAACTTTGCATTAGATCTTTCATTAGTTAATTTTCATTCAAGGCTTCTAAACATTGCATTAGTGAAAAGTGCATCTTAAATCATTCAATTTCATTTTAAATCTATCATTGCAAATATTCAAGTCAACAAACAAGTTACAAACCTTAACATCAACTCAAAATTTTCTGAATTTGACGTAACAACTCTAATCTGGGACTCATTCACCCATCTGGGTGATTTAGTCCTTGAGGTGGTTTTTCCATATTTCTAGGAATTCTGTGTTGTTTTTTTTTTAGTATTTGAACCTTCCAAAAACTCTAATTGGGACTCATTCACCCCCCAGGTGATTTAGTCCCATATTAGACCCGAATCTACATTTTACAGCATTAAGAACTTCATTTATCTACTTTCTTTTGTTGTTATCATATATCTATTTCAGTTTGTTGAGTTTTGTTTCATCTATTTCATTAGATTTAGCTTAATTTGGTTTCATTTCAAGTACATGTTTCAGTTGTGGATAGAATTAGATCACTACACTTTTGTTTCATTTCAAGCATTAATTCATAGATTGATAAGATTAGATTACATTTGGCATTCATTAGAAAAAAAACTAAAAAAAAACATCAAAACCAAAACAACCATAAACTGATGAACCCCTTGGAGAAAGCATAGTTATTTGAGTATGTAAAATCTCTTTTTCTAAGTTAACCTAACCTTCAAGCCCTTTAGTAGTGATGACTTTGACAAGTTAGATGAAGCCCTCGAGGATTTCATCTCACAAGGTTCGTCCACTAAAGCTTGTTATAACAAGCTAAAAGAAATAGAAGTTAATGTTGTCCAACCTCAACTCATCCTTTACCCACCTTCAAACCAGTCCTAAACTCAAAACAAACCCATTCTCATCCTTGAACCACCTAAGAATAATGTTTTGCAGCAATCACATTATAATATCATTGCTCATACATATAACACTAGAAATAAACTACAACCAAGAAAAAAATTCAACATCCTTACCATCACCTCAAACCATCTTTCCTAGCCCTCCTCGTTTTCCTTCTCATAGTGGGAAGGAGTATGATCTTGTTGAACAACTTAAGAATACTCCTACAAAGATATCCTTATGGGATTTAATTCAAACTTCACCTAATTATTGTTGTGCATGTTTTGCACACACGCCTCGTCGTAGGCAGGGACCCCCTTTTTTTGCTCCCGATAGGCTACTTTGCTCCTATCTTGTTTTGCGTGCCCCATTTTCCAAGCCCAAATTGGTCATGTGCCTTCAAACGATCAAATTCCCCTTACCAAATTCACCTACTTGGGGTATTCAAATCCGATGAGAAATAAAGTCCCATGTCCCTTTTCTGCCTTTTGTCTTGTTCCTACTGGCTTGGTCCCTGATCACTCAATTCATTTTTTTCTATATTTTTGACTTTGGGGATAACTTTTTGGTGGATTTGGGATGTTTTTGTGGTGCCTAAGTAAACTGCCAAGGTTTCGTCAATGTTCCATTAAGTTTCGGTGGTTTTGGAACTTTCCCTCCAGAACTCCCTCCCTCTTTGGCTGTTTTGAAACATCTGTGGACCCCCGATGGTCCGCTTTCCACATTTTTTGACTTTGGGGAAAACTTTCTGGTGGATTTGGGATCTTTTTGTGGTGGCTAAGTGAACTACCAAGGTTTCGTCAATGTTTTGTTAAGTTTCAGTGGTTTTGGAACTTTCCCTCCGGAACTCCCCCCCTCTTTGGTTGTTTTGAAACATCCGTGGACCCCCGACGGTTTTCTTTCCACATTTTTTGACTTTGGGGAAAAATATCTAGTGGATTTGGGATGTGTTTGTGGTGCCTAAGTGAACTGCCAAGGTTTCGTCAACATTTCGTTAAGTTTTGGTGGTTTTAGAACTTTCCCTCAAGAACTTCCTCCCTCTTTAGCTATTTTGAAATATCCGTGGACCCTCGATGGTCTGCTTTCCACATTTTTGACTCTCGGGAAAAATTTCTGGTGGATTTGGGATATTTTTGGGACTTTCCTTCCGGGCCGCCATGTGCTCATTGCCTTTTCAAAAGGGGTGGCGACCCTCCAACTTTCCCCTTCCAAGCTTCTGGTTTTTTCAAATGAGTCCAATCTTAAGGAAGTTTTTCTAGGCACTCTTCCTTCCCTTTTTCCCATACGCTATAATTGAAAAATCTTGGTTTTTCTATGTTTTGTGAGGTCTAGGAACTTCCCTTCTGATTTGTTGTCCCTTGTTCGTTTCCCGCCCCCTTGGGCCCACATTAATGTTTATGGTCCAAATGAGCTCCAAATATGAATAGTATGATCTTTTGATTATGCATGTATGGATCTAACAAGGATTTTGCAAGATTTGACTAACATTTTCCTTGATTTGTGCAAGAAAGCACTTACGACGCTTCATGTATGTAGGATTCAAGGAGCCTACTGCGGGTCCGTCAAGAGACCCATTGAGAAAGTTGAACAAGGAATGTGCATAGCTCTTGTCACCATTAATTTCATGTTTTCCTCTCCCCCTAACACCCACCAACAGGGTCAACATTAGAAGAAGGCATGTGCCAAGGAGTCAGTGACAACATGCAAGGGGTTGGTCTTGAAGAAAGCATAAGGAAGTCGTCCGCTTGAATCAGGGGTGACCAATCCATTGATGTCAATTGTTGACGGGCTAGTTTGATCCAAGGAAAAACACTGCAAACATATCAAGTAAGAAGACAACTTTCAGGAAGTTTCAACTATAGTAAAAGGGCAATCAGCTAAATGACGAAATTTCTACAACACTTGAACACTAGATGACAAAATAGGGAAAAGACAAAGATGTATTTTAAAATTACTGAATATTGTGGGGTCGGTGAAATCCTAATGTAATCAAATCTGGGCCATTCAATGTAATTCAATCCTATCCATTCATTCGGACTTTGGAAAACTATAAATAGGGGTTTGCCCCTCATTTGTAAGGGTTGGAGAGCTATTGTAAAAAGCATTTGAAGCAATAGAAGACAACATTGCATGATTTTATGGATGTTCTCTTTGATTTTGCTCATCTTGCATGCATGGTTCTACCTTCTATGTTAGTTTAGGTGTTAGTTTCTTTAATGGAAGTGGTGATGGTGATTGTTGTTTCAGTATTTGATGAATTTATAGCTCATGCTTTTTGTGGTTCATTGATGATGAGTCACTTTGCAAAGCTAGTCTGAGCTCTTTATTTCATTGTTGCAACTTAGTTCAATTACATGTGCATGATATGTATGTGTAATCATAAAATCTGTAGTCCTTAGAAGATTGCACTAGTTTTGTGTAACTGTAGGTTCCTCTTGGCCAAGTAAAACTTAGTTTTAGGGAGTTTTTCTATTGTAGCAGCCACCATTGTTACTATTCATTCATAGCTTAGGATTAGAACAACTTTCTTAACCCTTCTTCTTTTTCTATTTCTTTGAGTCCTTGGTTAGAGTAGGATCGAAAGCATCACCATGAAGCTAAATCAGATGAACTTGATGAGTTTCAACTTTCTTTTTTGAGTGGACAACCACTGTTCATTCACTTCTAGCACTTTAAAACTGCATTTGCAAGCCCAACTTCCCACACTTTGTAACTCATCCATAAGTCCGCCTTGTGATTCTAGCAAATCACATGAAACAACTGAGATATTCCAAGCACTGCCAAGACCTGAAATTAGAGACCTTGGGATAGTGTTCTGCAATTTGATTATGGAAGATTGTCTTTCAAGAGAGGTAGTGCACCTATGCACTGCTTGTGTTGAGAAGTGCATAAAAAATACATCAACAAAACTGGCGCTAGAAGGAGGGTTGACACATTGGGAATACAAAGCTGAAGGTTGGTAGTGATTCATTTTATGCCCTCCTCCTCCTAATGCCATCAAAAGAATTGGCACTAGGAGGGCATGACATGTTGGGGCTACAAATTTGAAATTTGGCACTTCGAAAAGAGCACTTTCAAAGAAGAAATCTGAGATAAGGAGATCTCTTTTAATGCTAAAAGATCAAAAAATCTGAAGGCAAGTAGAAGCTTATTCAAAATGGAGCAGCATGGACAAATTGACATCACTTAGCTGCATGCAGATTTGAACAAGAGACTAAAGAAGCCATTGCAACAATTCGTGTTGGCGGATAGATGTCGGATCCATTGCACTCACAGGCACAATGAGCTGGGGTGTCTTAATTTCTTGAGCAGAATTGAAAAGGTCTTGCAAGGAGAAATCCCCTTTTGGGAAATCTATCTACCTTTAGCCCTTACAGACCCAGAGGAAGAATTGACAACCATGGAAGCCAAGGCATTCAAGGAGCTGATCTAGGAACATTTGAACAGCAAAGATGAACCAAGATTGGAGGAAATATTGATGTCTAGTTGGTTCAGATTTCACAATGCACCCCACTTTGAATTCACTTGCTCGTCATGCACAAAAATCATCACTCAAGCCAAGGGTTGTTCAGACAAGTTGGAGCAGCCAACTCCCAATGAGGAGAAGTTATCCAATGAGGCAGAAGAGTTGTCAACATTTGGAGGATAGCACATTGAAGATGAACCAAGAAATTTGACACAAGCTAGTGTTGGGACAACAAACATTGAAGCTGAAAATAAAAAGGAAGAAGCTGGTTTTAGTAGGACAGTAGAACGTTCTAATGAAAATTTAGTTGGAAGGGAGTTGGAAATCCTTTCCTCTATCAGCAAAGAGCAGTCCTCTAATCTAGAAGAGGATTCATTGGAAGTTGAAGATGAATCAACAAAGTCTATAACAGTGCATGTTGGGACAACCAACGAAGATGCTAAAGAATGAGAAGAAGAAAAGGTTGAAAACCTTGGAGCAGCAGAAAATGATGAAAAAGGAATAAGTGAAATAAGATTAAGAGACCTCTCCATCATAAACAATAGTGATCGAGGATCTGAAAATGTAGGTTTGGAGGAGTGGGAACAACCACTCACCGTGGCTATCTACTATTCACCTCCTTTCCCAAATGATGATGAGGACCCGATAGTGGAAAGATATGACCAACTCATCTCCAGATTAGTAAAGGATTGGTCAAAGCCGAAATGCCAAGTGGATTTGGATGTGCTGCTACTACCAAATTGGTGCAGACTCCATGATTCAACACACTCGGAGTTCACATGTGGACTATGCCAAGAAGCCATTAAGCAAGTCAAATAACAAGCAAGGTAGCCAAGCACTCGACCTCCTCTACTTGCTGCCTGGATCGAAGAAGAAGACCAAAAGATCGAATCAAGTGATGACTCAGCTAAAGGTAGGCCTCAAGAGGATGTTGGGACAGCAATACAGTCTTGGAATTCTGAGCGATGAAGTAGATCAAGTGGGAATGTTGTCCACCAGTCATCAAGAATTTCCTCTTGAAGAGAATTTGCATGCCATGAATGATAGGCTTTATGCCAAGTCCTTGGAGGGAAATTGTGTAGTAGACTTTGGTCCCCTTGATGAGGTGCCATCAATTGATGACTTCTTTCCATTGGGAGCTGCACTTTGGAGGTATACTCATGTCAAGGAAGAGCACATCCCGAAAGATGGTAGCGATGAATACATACTCCTTGAGTCCCTGAACAATGATGCACTAGAGTTTTAAGATTGGGAGAGGAGCTCCTTCTCCATTTACAGCGATAGTGAGCAAGAGGAAATGAGTGAACATCATAATGAGATGCATGAACAACAAAGGGAAGAAGACAAAAGTGGGGGTTTTTTGATGGCTTCCAACAAGTATGATAGAATTGACCAACTACAAGATGCAACTAGAAGTCCTTCTGCCATGACCGTTGCTGATCCTCCTTCATATTTAGGGAGTTGTAATAGGACAGATACATGCATGTCATTATCCCATGACATTGAACATCATAAAAAGGAGGTTGATACTTGGGGAAGGAGACAAGACATGTTGCCCCTTGAGGACAACAACCGAGTGGATCCCAAGTTTGCAGATGATCAATGTGGAGAAGTATTTCTTTTTGAAGAACTTCCAACCAGGGTTGTAGGTCCCATTGGTAGATTGGAAGAGATGTTTGTTGCCCCATCCTCATAGCCTTATGCAAGCTTAATGTCTGAAGTGTTGCACCCTCCATCGCACCCGCCCGAGGCTGCCAATGCACTTATCGACGACGTAGTGCTCATTCTCGACTGTCCAACACTGCCACCTCCATGTGATGACATCTAGGTTCTATCCTTCCTTGCCCCTATTATTTCTCATAACTACACTTATTATTTTGATTATGGGAACAAGGGAAAATGAACATGTTTATGGATTAACAATGGGTTCAGCGAGCCTCCTCAATTGCTTATTTTTCATGATGATGTGATTGAACTTGAGTGCTGCAACGTTGAATTTATTTTTTTAGAATATAAAGATAAATTTGCATGGTTAAGAATGATAACGATCACCCATTTGTTTGTGCATTCACTACAAAATCCAATGAACATTGATGTCAGCTTTCCCTGCCTGAACATAGTGCTTTGTAAATATCTTTGTACATAGCCCATTTTGAGTAGTATAGGTTTCCTCTAAATACTTCACTTTCTTGCTTTCCTTAGGTTAGTTGGTGTGGTGTAGGTTTCTTGCTTTGTAGGTTGTTTTATTTTTGTTTGCTTTCGCTTTGCTACTATTTTGCTCAGGATCCCTCTAATTTTAGTTGGGCACATCTGTGTGCACAACAACCATACTTATTGCCTAGGGTTGTTCTATGTATTTCTTTGTCAAACTCTAATTAAGTCTTCAAAGTGGATGGTGAAGGTCTTCTGTTAGTGTCAAGTGATCTAGGTGTTTGATTCAAAGAGCATAATTTGTTGGTTTAGTCCGACTCTGACATATTCTGAAATCTTACACCTCTTACAGATCTTAAGAATTTGACGGTCACTATAGGGCTTTTTGTGAAGTCTATTTAAGTGAAAAATCTAAAATTCTGCTCTAGCTCCACTATGATTCTCAGCCCTAAGCATGAGCTTCAATGCTTGTGGATTGAAATAAAAGAACTGGAAATAGAAAAGAAAGAAAGAAAGAAAGAAAGAAAAAATTGAAAGTTAAAAGAAAGAGAAAAATCAACTTTTTGGGGGTATTCGAGAAACTCTACCAGGGCTATGGATGCCTGGCTGACAGTAGAGCAATGTTTGGGAGAATCACAGCGACAACCTCGTCGAGGCTATGGATGCCTGACTGGCAACGATGCAATGTCCCAGATGCTTTTGGAGTTAGAATAAACTACGTAACTTGACTTGATGGAGCTTGGGTTCCTGTAGCAACTGAAGGATGGGAATTAACACAATTGCACACACTAGAATTTTTAGCATACTAAAAGTTGGGTTGGCTAGTGGATTTGATCCTTTTGTTGAGCGTCTGGTTTGTTTTCCCTAGCATGAAGGTCAGAACCAAAGATTCTGGGTTCATGATTCTAGTTTGTCATCAAAATGCTCTAGAGCATTTCCCCAGTGAGTTGCCATTTGTTTTGCATGTTTTGCACACATGCCTCACCGTAGGTAGGGACCCCCTTTTTTTCGCTCTCGACGGGCTACTTCCTCCTGTCTTGTTCTGCGTGCCCCATTTTCCAAGCCCAAATTGGTCATGTGCCTTCAAACGATCAAATTACCCTTACCAAATTCACCTACTTGGGGTATTCAAATCCGAGGAGAAATAAAGTCCCATGTCCCTTTTTTTCCTTTTGTCTTGTTCCTGCTGGCTTAGCCCCTGATCGCTCGATTTGCTTTTTCCTACATTTTTGACTTTGGGGATAACTTTTTGGTGGATTTGGGATGTTTTTGTAGTGCCTAAGTGAACTGCCAAGGTTTCTTCAATGTTCTGTTAAGTTTCGGTGGTTTCAGAACTTTCCCTCCAGAACTCCCTCCCTCTTTGGTTGTTTTGAAACATTCGTGGACCCCCGACAGTCTGCTTTCCACATTTTTGACTTTGGGGAAAACTTTTTGGTGGATTTGGGATGTTTTTGTTGTGGCTAAGTGAACTACCAAGCTTTTGTCAACATTCCGTTAATTTTTGGTGGTTTCAAAACTTTCCCTCCAGAACTCCCCCCCTCTTTGGCTATTTTAAAACATTTGTGGACCCCTCACAATCCACTTTCCACATTTTTTGACTTTGGGGAAAACTTTCTGGTGGATTTGGGATGTGTTTGTGGTGCCTAAGTGAACTGTCAAGGTTTTTTCAATGTTTCGTTAATTTTTGGTGGTTTCAGAACTTTCCCTCCATAACTCCCTCCCTCTTTGGCTATTTTGAAACATTCGTGGACCCCCGACAATCCGTTTTCCACATTTTTTACTCTCAGGACAAATTTCTAGTGGATTTGGGATGTTTTTGTGGTGCCTAAGTGAACTGCCAAGGTTTCGTCAATGTTCCATTAAGTTTTGGTGGTTTCAGAACTTTCCCTCCGAAACTCCCTCCCTCTTTGGCTGTTTTGAAACATTCGTGGACCCCTGATAGTCTGCTTTCCACATTTTTGACTTTAGGGAAAACTTTCTGGTAGATTTGGGATGTGTTTGTGGTGCGTAAGTGAACTACCAAGGTTTCAACAATGTTTCGTTAAGTTTCGGGGGTTTCAGAACTCTGTCCCTCTTTGGCTATTTTGGAACATCCATGGAGCCCTAGCGACCTGGCCTTCGGGACCCAGCCCCTCCATGGCCGTTTTCGAGACTCCGTCCCTCTGTGGCCATTTCCGGGACTCCATCCCTCCATGGTTGTTTTGAACATCCATGGAGCCCCGGTGACCCGACATCCAGAACCCGGCCCCTCCGTGGCCATTTCCGGGACTCCATCCCTCCGTGTCTGTTTCCGGGACTCCACCCCTCCGTCGTCATTCAGGACTTTCCTTCCAAGCCACCATGTGCTCATTTCCTTTTCAAAAAGGGCGGTGAGCCTCCAGCTTTCCCCTTCCAAGCTTCCAATTTTTTCAAATGAGTCCAATCTTAAGGAAGTTTTTATGGGCACTCTTCCTTCCCCTTTTCGCATGCACTATAATTGAAAAATATTGGTTTTTCTATGTTTTGTGAGGTCCGGGAACTTCCCTTCCAGTTTGTTGTCCCTCGTTCGCTGCCCACCCCCTTGGGCCCACATTAATGTTTGTGGTCCAAATGAGCTCCAAATATGAATATTATGATCTTTTGATTATGCATGAATGGATCTAACAAGGATTTTGCAAGATTTGACTAATGTTTTCCTTGATTTGTGTAAGAAAGCACTTACGACACTTCATGTATGTAGGATTCAAGGAGCCTACTGTGGGTCCGTCAAGAGACCCATCGAGAAAGCTGAACAAGGAATACATATAGCTCCTGTCACCATTCATTTCATGTTTTCCTCTCCCCCTAGCACCTACCAACAGGATCAACATTAGAATAAGGTGTGTGCCAAGGAGTCAATGACAAAATGCAAGGGGGTGGTCTTGAAGAAATCATAAGGGAGTTGTCTGCTCAAATCATGGGTGACCAATCCATTGATGCTAATCATCGACGAGCTCTTTTGATCCAAGGAAAAACACTACAAACACATCAAGTAAGAAGACAGCTTTCAGGCAGTTTCAACTATAGTAAAAGGGCAATCAACTAAATGATGAAATTGCTACAACACCTAAGCACTAGATGACAAAATAGGGAAAAGACAAAGATGTATTTTAAAATTGTTGAATATTGTGGGGTAGGTGAAACCCTAATGTAATCAAATCTGGGGCCATTCGATGTAATTCAATCTTAGCCATTCATTCGGGCTTTGAAAAACTATAAATAGGGGCTTTCCCCTCATTTGTAAGGATTGGAGAGTTGTTGTAAAAAGCATTTGCAGCAATAGAAGACAACATTGCATGATTTTATGGATGTTCTCTTTTATTTTTCTCATCTTGCATGCATGGTTCTACCTTCTATGTTAGTTTAGGTGTTTGTTTCTTTAATGAAAGTGGTGATGGTGATTGTTGTTTTAGTATTTGATGAATTTCCAGCTCATGCTTTTTGTGGTTCATTGATGATGAGTCACTTTGCAAAGCTAGTCTGAGCTCTTTACTTCATTTTTGCACCTTAGTTCAATTACATGTGCGTGATGTGTATGTGTAATTAGAAAATCTGCATTCCTTAGAAGATTGCACTAGTTTTGTGTAACTGTAGGTTCCTCTTTGCCAAGCAAAACTTAGTTTTAGGGAGTTTGTCTATTGTAGTAGCCACCATTGTTACTATTCATTTGTAGCTTAGAATTAGAACAACTTTCTTAACCCTTCTCCTTTTTCTATTTCTTTTAGTCCTTTGTTAGAGTAGGATCCAAAGCATCACCATGAAGCTAAATCAAATGAACTTGATGAGTTTCAACTTGTTGTTTTGAGTGGAAAACCACTATTCATTAACTTCCAACACTTTAAAACTGCATTTGCAGGCCCAACTTCCCACACTTTATAGCTCATTCGTAAGTCCACCTTGTGATTCCAGAAAATCACATGAAAGAACTGAGATATTCCAAGCACTTTCAAGACCTGACATTAGAGATCTTGGGATAGTGTTATGCAGTTTGATTGTGGAAGATTGTATTTCAAGAGAGGTAGTGCACCTACACACTGCTTGTGTTGAGAAGTGCATAAAAAACACACCAATAATTATCATACTATGCTTCAAACAACCTTGCAACAAGTTGTGGTTCCCTCTAGTGCAAATCCAAGTGATGTGGAAGCTCTAATTCAAGGAATGAATGCAGTTAACATGGACATTACCTTTGATAAAAATGAGTTACCTCCCTTGGAAGTGAGAAAGAAATATGAAGCCTTCATGATAATAGCTATCTTTAATAGGAAAGGGATAAAGTGAACCCTTATCAACAATGGCCCAACTCTTAATGTGTGTAGTTTCACTCTTTTGGATAAAATTGGTGTGGATAGGTCAATAATTGAACCTAATTCCTTATCAATTTGAGGATTTGACAATGTAGGAAAGCAACCACTTGGTGTGATAAATTTTCCTATTATAGTTGGAAAGGATACATTACAAAATCCTATCCATGTTATGCCTCATGATCTTTCATACAATATTCTTTTAGGAAGACCATGGATTCATGAGATGCATGTGGTGCCTTCAAATCTTCATTGTTTCATGAATTATTCCTATAACAATAAAGTGTACCAAATTAAAATAGATCCCAAGCCCGAAAGTTGCTTACAAATTGAAAAAGGAATGATGAGTCCTCTAAACACATTAATTCCAAATTCAAAGATAGAACCTATGATAGAAGAGCAACAAGAAATGGAAAAAGTAACAAATTTATTGGAAGATAATTGGGGTTCATTAAAATTCACACATTGTTCATGGGAGAATACAACATTTCAAGAAAAGTGGAAAAAGAAAAAGAAAAAGAGAATACAATAATGTCAATGCAACACATGGAAGAACCATCAAAGGGTGAAGAATCAACATGCATTAAATAGGACAACACTTACACAACCAAATTCGAAGAAAACAATTATGACACACCACCGACATCAAAATAAATGAATGACCTTTATGGAAATGGATATCAACTCGTAAAACAATTAGGTTACAATAGAAAAGGATGTGGTGTGAATGAGCAAGGAATTTGTGTTCCTATAGTACCTTATCCTCAAGAAAGCACAAGAGGTATTTGGTATTTCCCTTGAAATATTACAAAAGAATAAAAAAATCCTTCACTTAATGTCAACATTGTCACACAAGATATTCCTAAAGTAACTCTTACATTGAAGTATCCTGAATTGATAGACATGAAAAGTAATGATATGAATTTGGACCAATTTCACAATGATGAAGCTATAGCACAGTTTCTAGGATTCTATGATCATCTACCAAGGCATCATCACAAGCAAGAAATTTTCCATGCTTTAAGTGCACACAGATCCTTTGTCGATAACAAGAAAACAAGTGACAATGAAGATAAAGAAGATGAACAAATATCAGAAAATAAAAATAAAAGTTCATTACTTATAGGAGATACAATCAATGTACCAATGGACATATCTAATTCAAAAAATTGATTCCAATAGGAAAATTCCTTGATGATGATGAATAGGAAAGTCACACAATATTATTACAAGAATTTCTTGAAATCTTTTCTTGGAAGTATTCAGACATGCCTGGTATTGACCCTAAGATCATGATGCACAACATAGTCCTATAAAATGATTCCAAACCAATGAGAAAAAAGATACGTAAGATGAATCCTAAAATAGCTTTGTTAGATAATGCTAAAATTGAGAAGCTTTTAGAAGTTGGTTTTATTCAACCTATAGATTATTCACCATGGATTTCAAATATTGTAGTAGTGGCTAAACCTGATAATCATATTAGGATGTGTATGGATTTTCATGACTTGAACAAAGCATCTTTAAAAGATGACTTTCCCCTTCCTAATATTGACATGATAGTGGATTCAACCGCGAGCCATGCTCTATTATCATTCATGGATGGTTTTTTGACATATAATAATATTTTTATCAACCCTCAAGATCAATACAAGACAACTTTCAAAACACCTTGGGGAATATTTTGTTGGGTTGTAATGCCTTTTGGATTAAAGAACATTGATGCAACATATCAAAGAGCTATGAAATTGATATTTCATGATTACATACATAAAATATTGGAAGATTATGTTGATGGAATCTTGGCAAAATCCTTGACTTGTGAAGACAATGTTAATATTCTTCGACAAATCTTTGAATGTATTCGCAAGTACAATATGAGGTCAAATCCAAAAAAGTGTGTTTTTGGGGTCAAAAGTGGAAATATATTTAGGCTTCATCATGTCATATAGAGAAATAGAGGTGGAAATGAAGAAAATTGATGCCATTATAATATTCCACCTCCTAGAAATATTTCACAATTTAATAGTTTGCAAGGAAAGATTTAAGCTATCCATCACTTTGTTGCATCCTTGGTAGATCACACCTTACCTTTTAATTAACTTCTCAAAAAGGAAACCAAATTTAATTGGAATCAAGATTGTAAGAAAGCCTTTAAGGAATTAAAAGAGTACTTATCTAACCCTCTAGTATTACAACTAAAAATTCAAGGAAAACCCTTCATTCTTTATATATCGGTATTTGCTCACACTCTTACAACATTTTTTGATCAAAAAGATGAAGATAATAAAGGGCATCTCATTTATTACATTAGTAGTACGTTTATTGATTATGAAACTCAATATGTGCCACTCTAGAGAAATAATTCTTAGCCCTTGTGTTTTCCACTAGTAAGTTGAGATATTACTTATTGTCGAAGTGCATGTGGTAACTAAGTTTGACAGGATTTAAAACATCTCTTTAATAAAAGAAAACTTATCAGGAGGCTTGGCCAAATGGGTATTTTTGTTAACTGAATTTGACCTTAATTTTTTTTTACAAAAATCAATTAAGGGACAAGTCTTGACCGACCATTCGACTGAAGCACCTTCACCATTAGCATCACATAACATTGACTCGTTCCCTAATGATAATATGTTGATGATTGAAACTAATACATGTGAGTTATATTTCAATGGTTGTAAGTTTAGAATTGGAACTGACACAAAAGTTATTCTAGTCTCACCTTCAAGAAAGCCTATTCCCTTATCTTATTGTCTAAACTTCCCATGCATAAACAACACAACAAAATATGAAGCTTTAATTGTTGGAATACACACTGCTTTAACTCAAGGAGTTAGAAGCATTAAAATATTTGGTGTTTCACAATTAGTCATTAAGAAAATAAATGGATCATATCAAGCAAAGCATGAAAAATTATCAAAATAAAAGGATCTCACAATGACTCCCTTAGAAAGCTTTGCCTCATATACCATTGATAATATCCCATGAAAAGATAATCAGCATGTGGATGCAATGGAAAGTGAAAATTCCATTATAACTCCTCAAGATCCTTCAAAAGACTTCACATTCATTGTGCATACAATTAAGCAACCATCAGTCGAAGATAAATCCAAAGATGTGTTATCAATCCTCACGGAAAGCTCCAATGAATGGTACATGCCAATATTTAATTATTTGAAAGAAGGTACCTTTCCTGAGTTGAAAACTAAGAATACTCAAACCCACGTTCGAAAATTTTCATCTAGATATATAATTCTTGCAAACTTGTTGTATAGAAGGTCCTTTGATGGCCTTTTACTTAGATGTCTTAAACAATCTAAAATCCCTATAGCACTTGTCGAAGCTCATGTGGGTGCTTGAGGAAGTCATTTTAGAGGAATATCATTAGTTCAAAGGTTAATTCACATAGGATAATATTGGAGACATATGGAACAAGATTTCTTTAAATATGTTAAGAAATGTCATATATCAAGAACATAGAAATTTGATTCATGCTCATACTTCTGAGCTTCGAGCCCAAGTCCCTATTTGGACATTCTTGATATGGGGTCTAGATCTTATTGGAAAATATCACCGCCCTCTTCCACTAGACATACATCTATAATTAATACAATAGATTATTTCACGAAATGGGTGGAAGCCATTCCCCTTCATTCAACAACTACTAACGTAATATGTTCCATATTGGAACACATTATCACTCGCTTTGGATTTCCTTTCGCATTGGTTTCAGACAATGGTACACCATTTAAGAATAATGATGTGAAGAAGTTCTTAGAAACATTTAACATCCAACATCATTTTTCAACACCCTACTACCCATAATCTAATGGTCAAGTTAAACCAACTAAATAAGACTCTTGATCAAATCTTAAGAAAAATAGTAAGAAAACATAATAAGGATTGGCACACATAGTTAACATATTTGTTATGGGCTTATCATACTAGCATTAGAACATCAACCAAAAATACTTCTTATAACCTTGTTTATGGTACTAAGGTGATAATTCCCTTGGAGTTAGAGATTTCATCATTAAGAATCACTCTTCAAGGACTTATCAATGATAATACTTATAGAGAACAACAATTGCATCAACTTGAAATGCTTGATGAGTAGTGTATCAGTGCCCTCAAGCATCTCCAAGCTTAATCTAGGTGAATGCAATGCAATCACAATGACTATGTCATCCCTTATTCATTCAATAAAGGTGATTTGGTGTTATTTGAGAATCAATGTAACATCAATGTCACCCCAACTAAAAAAAGGAAAATTCAGCCCTAATTGGTTAGGACCTTACATAATTGATGAAAGTTATGGGTCTGGAGCATACACATTAACAAAAATAGATGGTACACCTCTTAAAGAACCTATTAATTTTGTGCATTTACATTGGTATTATGTCTAACCTTCTTTCTTGAATAGTGTGAGTGATAAAGTAGTGATGTTAGAGTTAGTAGATAGTATGCTATTTTCTTTTGCATCGCTTCGTTCTTGACAAACAATCATTTGTGTTTATTGAATATTAGAGTAATTATTCAAATTAGCTTTGGATTTTTAGTTTAGGTTTCATACTATTTAAGTTAATCTGGTATGTTGTGCTAAATTAGATCCTTATATGCATTTAATGTTCTATAATTAGATCATAGGTGCATTTAATTTAGCATAACATACACAATCATAATGTTGCATCTAAACAAAACTAAGATGGTTTTAATTAGATCACATAAAACATGTTAGATCATGGAGACATTTATTAAATAGTATTACAAATATTATTTCATAAATCACATTTCCATCTAACTTAAACACATTAACATAAGAAACCATACATAAATGATCATACATATAAGAATTTTTTAAGTACACATCCTCAAATATATAATTCTACTATGGCATGTGACTACTAGACCCCTCAAGGCTTGGTGATCACCTTCGTTGAGAGATGGTAGTGCATGATCATGATCTACTCATGGATTCCAATGCCTCCTATAGGCCCTCTGCTTGTCCAACAACCCTAGCCTCCTGTACAATGACCTCCATGTGCTCTCTCTGTGTGTGGTCTCTCTTCACCTACAACTTGACAACCTCTCCATGTAGTCTATCAAGCTCCATCGACTCTCGAGATGATCAAAGCTCATCATAGGAAACCTATAGTGCTGATAGATCACCCATGGCTCAATTGACACACCTATTAGTGCTCTTGTATGCTCCTCTCAACCTCACAAAAGGCTCAAACAACTCTGGGTGCTACTCCACGATCGGTGAGGGAATGTACTCTATAGGGAAAGGAGGAACAATCTCTATGGGATCCCATCAGTAGAGATCCTCTAGCTCTCTCATGGATCCTATGAGATGGAAATCATAAAGATAATTAGTACACATCATGGCATATATATATAAACCAAAAGCAAGAAGATGAGGATAATCGGAGAAGTATAAGTGTAAAACATAAATAATGTGTCATCACCTAGGTCTCTTTTCTACTATGTATGAGGTATAGAAGACCTTCTACCCTCCCCATCCTCAAAAGTGTAGACACGTGTTGTAGATGTTGATTATGATCTGGTAACCTATGTGGGAACTGAGTCTCTCCACTCAAGAATAACTCAACCCTCACCTGCTATATTACTATCGTCACCCATTAGTTAGCTCTCCTCCTCCTTGTCATCATCTGCCTCCTCATACTCATCCTCTTCCTCCTCCTCCTCATAGTCTAAGTCCTCATCCTCATCATAATCCTCCTCTACCTCATCTACAAACAAATATGCAGCCCTAATCTCCTTGCCTATCTCTTCCTCATCGTCCTTGTGATTTGGAAGAGGTCCTACATATCCTATAGGTTTGGTCCATAGGAAAGACTAGAGTTGGTCATGCTACTTCCCACCACTCCTCATAAGCATTTGTATCACCCACGTCATCAGTTTTAGAGTCTGGGGGAATTTTGAGATCCCCATCATCTGAATCACTAGACATAACATCATCGACTGTGAGTCATCTCATATCTCTAGGTCTACAGGCACTCTGCACTAATCACCTATAGAATGGTTGTGGTGCTAGTGGAACTTGTATCTGTCCAAACTACCTCATGACATGATCATAGTAGAAGGGTCTCACTATGCAGTCATGCCTCCCTAGTAAAAATCAGTCCCTCGACATCCTAGTCAAATGGCGTGTTGCATCTAGCCACAATTGTATTAGATGGTAAGGTCTCCATAAGATCTCCTCCTAATCAAGACAATCAAGTCTAACTCTCTAGTATAGTAAATCCCCATACTGCCATGCTCATCTAAGTAGATAGCTGAAAGAGTGTGGGTAGCCCATTGCAACTATAGTAGGAAATATGGTCGGTCTGATACATGTGATATGTTTTAGGAACAAAACTTGTAATAGTGTAATGAACCATATTGTCCACCTCTTGAGAAGAGAACCATCCCAAGTCATAATAAATATGTGCTAGCATACTGCGACCCCAAACGTAGATGGTCTTGTGTTGATCCATCTCTTGAATCATGTATACTAGTCCTCCATCTAGATGTGCTCCCCAACCATCTGGGATGAGTACTAATGTTGTATTAAATATCATAATTTTCCTAAGGAGTGGTGATCATGTGTGGAGAAGCCACCTCAGCTCAACACATGGCCCCATGACCCTCTCCCAATTCGAACCTCCAAGACAATACTAAATATTTGCTATCATCTCTCAATAAGATCATTCCTCTATAAAGTGAACAGTCTCACCTTGGTCAAAAATGTGATGAACATCCTCCAGAGTGATGTTCATCTCTTTGATGGATAGGTTTAAGGTGCAAGTATCTGCATCCCATCTCTCAACTAATGTCATAAGCATGGCATCATGGTATCTCTTGGGTGGCATGAGATATGCCCAGTATATGCCCATCTATGGTAATTTCTTTGTGTCCTCCTCTAAAAGTGTTGTGATGAGCTCTCATAGGCAACATAACAACCTGCCACCCAGACACTATTAAGATTGAGAAGGAACCTAATAAAAAAGAAAAAATATTACGTATAAGCATCCTAAAAATCTTAATTCTATACATCAACAATCAAAAAGTGTGCTAAAGTTGCTCTAGGGTACTTTGTTAAGGGTCCTAGACACTTTATTCCTTTTTGGGATGCCTTGCGAAAAAAGTGGGACACTTTGCGAAAAGTGGGATGTTATGTGACTTTTTCTTCCAGGGTCCTAAATCTATCTAGAAATACGTAAAAACATAAAATAAATGCATAAAAATGAAGCAAAGGTAGAGAAGAATCCACTCACTATATGTTGTAGATTGCCTCATGTCACCTCATCATGTAGGATCTTGAGTCTCAAAGGCACATAAAGTCATACACTCAGCATCCTCAATCACTCTCCACCAAAGTCAAACTGCGAAAAGGTAAAAGAAAAAATTATCATAAATTACTTAAAAAAAATTTCTTATATTCTCAAATTAGGTCATTTACATGTTAAAGTAAAAAAAGTTCTTTTTCATTCAAGTTAACAAATTGGGGGGCTAGAGAAATCTGTTTTTGACACCATTTGTTGTGTTGGATTCATAATTCCACTCTTGTTCTCATCAAATGTCTATCACTATGTGGTATGGTACTTGGAAATACCCTATGATACGACTTATCCAATTCAAAGCAATTAGATTCCTACCTTGATTCCACCTCCATAATGCAAGAAGAATCAAGGGGGGCCATACATCTACCCTTGAATCTAATTTCTTGGAGAAGTTAGACAAGAGGATTTTTGAACGACTAATGAAGTGGTTTTGCAGTTCCTAACATTATGGTTTTGTAGATAGCTACAATGCGGTTCCTAATATTCTTCCATGTTTTGTGAATGAATCCATATGAGTATCCTTTTACAAGATAGAGTTTACTTTTCAAAGTACTTTATCTTTCATATGCACATAGTGTCATATGGGTGGTAAAGTGGGGACTAAATGTAGTGTAGAAAATTGTACTCTCTTCTTGGAGATAGTACAATTTCACACATAGTTTGGACCTATTTTAGTATCCTTGCATTCATGACCTTTAAATCATCATTAATAGGTCCCTAAGGCCCTTTTATTATGCATCCCAAGGCTTATTTCAACTAAAATCCTAACAAATTCAATAAATACATTCAATTTTCTAACCTCCCAAAATTTTCTCATCTCAAAAAGATAGGGTGGGACCAATACATCACTTTGGGTGTATGAGTACCATTTCTCTCCTTTTAAGGGTTTTGAGTGGGAAATTCAAGTTTTCAATTCAAGTTTTTCAAATGGCAGCATTTGGGGTCTATTAAATGGTAAATTAGATTGGATTCCTATAAAATCTAAGTCTCACATTCATTTTTCAACTAGGAAAAGCAAGTCAAGCAAGTTAGTAAGCAAGAGATTCAAAGCATTTGCATTCAAGAGCAAGGAGCAAGCAAAGTTGAAGTCTTGGAGCAAAATTATAGTGTTTTTGTAGGTCTTCAAGCTCACTTTCATTTCAAGATCAAGCATTTTCAAAGATTGATGATGGTTTCTTATGTATGATCATGATGGATTCTAGGTTGGGGAGATGCAACTAGCCATTGAACCAAGCCTAATGACTTGTTTCCTAAGTGATTCCATCTTCCATTGTCATTATAATTTCTTCCTAAATGAAGTTACATGCATTCTTATGGCTTATTAGGGTGATTAGAGATCTCCCAAAGTGAGTCATCATCATTTTCATGTTTCATGTATGTATCATATTATAACACATTAGAGCAGGGTTTAGTGCACTCTAGATCTCTTAATCTTAGACACACTTAAGATTAGGACTTTCACACACATTTCCATTTCAAATGTATTCTTTATATCAAGGCTTAATTACCAAACTAGGGGTTTGATCAAGAAAAACCCCCATAAGAAAAGCAACACAATATTTTGTTTTACATATTTTCCATAGGTTCATATCCAAAAGTGAAATTTGAAAGATATAGGAAGGAAGTGTGAAGATAGGATAACAGATTTAGATCCTACTTTTTTGGAAAGGAAAAGTAGGACTAAATCACCACCTTGGGCGTATGAGTCCCTATAGGCCCTTTTTACCAGTTTTTAGTGGATTCTGATCAGACACTAGGAGATTCCATATTTTTCCCAAAAATCCTAAACTCTAACTAAATCGCCCAATCTGGCATATTAGTCCCACTGCAGTTCAAGAACAATAATTTTTAGGGTTTTTAGATCTTGTTTTGACATCTCTTATCCTCCAGGTGCTTTTTTATTTCTCTTTGTTTAGTAATATGATTTCTTGTTTTGAGTTTCTAGGGTTTAGTGTATACATGTTTGTATTTCTCCTTTGAAACTTCATTTTATGGTGAGCCCCCCTATTTAATCACACTTAAGGAAACCTCCAAATCCTTCCCTCAATCGAGTCACTTGGTTGAGGTTTCTTGGTTTCCTAATGAACTAAAGTGTGAAATAGGTCCCCCAAAGTTGTCTATCTCCTAAAAGGGTAGACACATATTTCCTTTTTGTTCATTTAGTTCATTTTATTAGGCCTTTTACTTCCTATATTAGGCCCTATCTATTAGAGTGGATTCCATCTACATACTATTGCTCTCTATTTAAATTTTAAATATATTGCTTCATAGATAAATTTATTAAAATATAAACTTTATTTTGTTATCCCATCAGCTTGCATTCCAAAGGTCTCAAGTTGTTTTTATACGAATTATACTAAGTAGGTACATCATTCTTAGTTGCTTAGGATCATCAAGTCAACATTATTAGTTTTTATCTTTTGCATGTAAATCTTAGTCATATTTATATTAGTCCTACTATTAATTAATTACATTAGTTATATCATATTTTATCTCTTTTGTGAAGTTTCAATATTTTAATTGTTCATGGGTTTTGAGTTCTATTAAGGAAGTTGATGGTCATTTATTTATCTATTTAATAGGTGTCTAAATGTAAAATTTCAAAATATTGGGTTTTAGATGTAGCAACATGAGTAGGAAATTAATACATAGACACGTCTATAAAGGATAAACCCACAAACATATGAAATTTATAAGGATAAATCCATCAATGGGGCCTTGTTCTAGCCATCTAAAATCTCACATCTCCACCATAGTATCATATTAATTAATTTAGAGTTTATTCTATTGTATATAATTATATTGAGTGATCACATTACTTACAACAATGTTGTAACTTGGTTATTAGGTTGATGAGATATTATTAGGTGCCAAAGTATAGGGAAATAGTCTAACACCTAGTAACTTCTCTTCTATTGGATATTGTTTGGAAGTGAATAGTTAAATACAATATCATCATTGACATCCAATAACATAAAAGCAGTGGAAATTAATATAAATTTTAAGGGACAACTAGTAGACAAGTGAGTTGTGTAGTGTTTGGAAGTGTGACTTCCTTGGTTATAATAGTAGTGGAGTTTCCTTTCCACATTTGTGTAGCCATCCACTTCCTTAGGAATAATTTTTTATTTTATGGCAATGATGAGAGACTATAGATCTATTTCCTTTAGTGATGGATTGTATTTATAGTAGTGTGGGTATTTATTCTCATCCTTCTAATATTAAGTTATTTTCCCATTGGGGTATGGTTTTTATTTGATGGGTGACTTATTTATGGATATCTATATCATTGGCAGACCAATTTCTGGGTACCCATTGTATAATGATATGATTATAATAGTTAGGGAAGTTTTATTTAATATAATAGTTGTTGAAGTATTCTTATATGGGTAGTTTAGAGGTATATTTCTAGTTTCCTCTTGGTATTCATTCAGTAGCTATCATGGTGGCCATTTGAGGATAGTGAACCTTCACCTTCTAACTTAGCCATTTTAGGATAATTACCCTTCATCTAAGTTAGCTAGTAGCATACTCATCACTTAAAGCTATTTAATAATGTATTATAGTGTGATATCCATACTCGACATTATTGATCACATATGTAGTTTAGTACATTGGGATTGGTATCTTTAATGATGCTCCCATGAGTAATATTATACTATTATCATTGAGAATAAAATGTAGAATATTGCTCATGGTGAACATGTGGCCCAACAATATTATGCATAAGATCTTGTTAGCTAAGTTACTCCTGATAATCCTATCCAACTATCTTATCATGATCTATAATTCTTTATCAACAAGTCATTTCGGTTAGAGATCTTGCAAACAAATTACTCCTAGGAAGTTGATTAGGCTTCAAAATATATATGGATAATGTTATTTAAAATTTATATATTATTAATCTAATTACACTTCATCATATTCATCCAATAGATACTTCTAAGTCACTTTCTAACTCATATAGTGAAGAATAGCTCTTGAATTTCTCTCTATTAGATGATAGACTCATAAAAAACTTTTAATTTTAATAAGAAAAAAAGGTAACTAACAATCAATTTGAGAGAAAAAAAATAATCAAGTGGGACAAGAATAGTGATAATATAGGTTTACATTTCAATTTTGAGAAAATATGAAGAATAAGCCTTATTTTATCATCATATCTTGAAGAGAAACATTTTTAATTATTTGATATGTCTGGTTTTAGATTTCTAATTCTAATTAATTTTTATGTACTTCAAACCATCTATAAAGGTGTCCCCATGTGTCTTATATAATGATGCATATTTTTTTCCTTCTCCCCGCCCTTGTCTATAGTTCCACTTTTTTATTTCATATTTTTACTAGATGTATATAATCATGCCTTTCTATTTGTTTTTGATTGGTTAGGATTGTTACCTCATTATCACATTGCAACCCATTGTAGTATCTATATAACATGTAGGTTATGCAATCAAATCTATAAGGACACATGTCAAGTTCCCATCCCACTCCCTTATCTTAGACCAATTTTTGAAACTTTTTTCAAATGAATGTTAGATGCATATTTTCTTTATTTATTATGTCCATTTATGAAACCATGGATTTCATGTCCTAGTATTATAAATTCATTATTGATTTTATTTCAAAAATACTATTATTCAGATTCTTTAAGGCATAGTGCATTAATAAAATTATTTTCACTTTAATTAATAAAAACCTCATTCCTTGTTAGCTACATTCCCAACTTATAAGCCATGTTTGAATCTATGCATTCTAGAAAAATATCTTCCTCCCCCACCTATATTTCATATCCATCACCAAGGGAGTAAAAAATTAAAATTGACAATATATTTACTTAGAAAATTTGTAGGGGGGGAGGTCTTCAAGACCTTCTTAGGCTAGAAACTATAGGAAAAACAAAGTAGAAAAACCTAGAATCATTGTGGTTAATCTAATCTTAACAACATTCAAAATTCCAAAATATCCTCCAAGCCCTACAAGGTTTAAAATTCCACCCTTAAAATAGAAACAACAAAAATAATTCATGTATCCCTCCTTTAGCTATCTTATTTCACCTAACTTAGTGTGTATGATTTTAAACTCACTCTTGGGTACTTCTTAATTGAGTACATTAATGTTGAATTCTCTATGAATAAATTATACTCTTCATCATAATACTTTCACAAGTATGTCCACCTTAAGGAGATGTTATTCTAGACCTAGGTTATGAAAATATCAACATGTAACTTTTTGTATCTTATATTTATATTTATAGTATCCTATTAGGGTTTTAAAGCTATAAATCCCTTGAATCCCCTTGTTATCTTAACATTAAACATATTTAAGGACCCCTTATAGTAGATCTTTATCACTATTTTTTAAATATATGTGGAATATGATGATAAAAAATTATGAAGCAATCATTTACTAGGAATTTATTGATTTCAAATCATGTTCACTGCATACACAATGATGAGAGCCATTATTTTTATATTTTATGTCATATTTTTATTTGTGTTAAACAGGTTTTGATGGGACCAAAAACCCATTACAACATGGTTTTGAAGGGACCCGAAACCCTATCCAAGAGAGTCAAGTTGTAGCAAAGATAATCCATAAACCAACAATAGCCCCTTAGTAGCCACACCAAAAATAAAGCAAGAAAAAAAAAGCTACACAAATAAATGCAAAGACCTAAAGCCCGTTAACTAATTACAACCAAGATTTAACGAGGCCCATAAAACCAAAGGTTTTGCAAGGACCTTAAACCCTTAACGAGGTTTATTAGGGATCTTGAACCCAAAAAGCTACCATGATCAGCCAGATACAGACACAGCCTAGCAACAACAATCCAACTATACAGAAGAAAAAGTAAACTATCAAGTCATTAACCCAACTCACACTCCACCTCTAAAGGAGGGAACTCCCCTCTATTGGAGAGGAAGATACAACCATATTTTCTATTGAAGCTAGAAGTTTCCAGCAACCTCAACCTCCACCTCCATAGGAGAAGTGTCCACCTCAACAGGATCTACAACTGAGGAAACTAGAAACAAACATTCCTAAACTCCACCTTAATAGGATTGAAATCCACCTCAATAGGATTTGAGGAAAAATTCAACACTCTAGCAGAAAAGGTACCCACACCATCCTTTGGAATTCCCAATAGTTAGAACACAAGGTGGAATAAAAAATAAAGTTCAAACAACCAAACCACCACAAAATCTTTGGGCATTAAACTCAACTAGGTGTACTAATAAAGTATGAAGAGAAACCTAGCCACCATCTAAGAAACAACACTAGGGGACATCCAACACAAAGTTCCCCAAAACTTAACTGAAATCTAGGTATACAAAAGAAGCAATAACATTAACCCAGCCAACATCCAAAAAATAGGAACAAGGGAATCCACTACCTTAGAGAATAAAAATAGCCACCCAAACATCAACAGAGTGATAAAAGTAGAGGCAACCTCCACTCCCAAAATCTTCCTCAACATGAACCAAAATTTCCTCCAAAATAGAGCCCTTTGTGAGATAGGGACAAAACCCACCCAAAAAGCACAACACCCCACCATTTTCTGCAACACCACCACCAAAAGCTCGCTCAAATGGGAATCAACACCACCAGCCGCAAGCACCAAGTAGTTGCCTAGAATAGCTTTTAGCAACAACAACCCTTCCAACTTTAGCAAACCTACATGAAGATAAAGGAATTCCTCACAAGAAAAGTGAAGAGAACCGACCAATCCATTAAGCACCCCATCCTCCTTGACATGCTAGCCAAGAATAAGAGATAGCCAAGACTCCCAACACACTTCTAAAAAAGGAAAACCATACCTCACCCCAAGTAAGGCCACAAAAGAGATAGGCATCACATAACAAGAAAAGGAAAGCCTCCACAAAGAAAGTCCCATAGCAACAACAACCACTTCAAACAAGAGCCCACTAGCAACCATGAGCTCCCAACAGCTAACCACCACAGCTATCAATGTCAGCAAAAAAACTACCAACAACAACCCTTTCACTATCAGCAACAACCTCCAAATAGAAAATCCAGTAGAAGAATACTACATAAAAATGAGCACACCAATAGCCAAGAGCTTCAAGTAGGAACCCACAACAAAATCTGCCATAAGAAAACCTACTATTGATAGACAAACCTCCAACAATAGTCCACCAGAGAGAAAAGGGAGACCCGCACAAGAAAAAAAAATGGAACCGACCAATCCATTTAGCACCCCATCCTCCTTGGCATTCCAGTAAAGAATAAGAGAAAGGAAAAAAATCCCAACACAGTCCTAACAAAAGAGAACCAAACCTCACCCCAAATAGTAGCAAGAAATCTATTGCCAACAATAGCCCAGAAAAACCAACAAAAACATCACCCAAAGAGATGCCAACTGCAACCCAGACATCAGCTATCAATGGCCCATTAGCCGTCCATGACCCATCAGGAAACCATAGCCTAAGAAACCCTATTGTTGACAGAAAAACCTCCAACAATAGTCTACTAGAGAGAAAAGGGAGACCCACACAGGAAGAAGGAAGGGAACCAACCCATCCATTTAGCACCCCATCCTCCTTGACATACCAGTCAAGAATAAGAGAAAACAAAAAGTCCCAACACAATCATAACATAGGAGAACCAAACCTCACACCAAACAGTAGTAAGAAATCCATTGCCAACAACCCAAAAAAACCAATAGAAAAATATCCTAAAGAGATGTCAATTGCAACCCAGACGTCAACTATTTGTGACCTATCAGCCATCCACGACCTATCAGGAAACCACAACCTAAGAAACCATACTGTTGACAGAAAAACCTCCAAAAATAGTCTACCAGAGAGAAAAGGGAGACCCGCATAGGAAAAAAGAAGGGAACCAACTAATCCATTTAGCACCCCATCCTCCTTGACATACTAGTCAAGAATAAGAGAAAGGAAGAAATCCCAACACAGTCCTGACATAGGAGAACCAAACCTCACCCTAGACAACAACAAGAAATTTTTTTCCAACATTTGCCCAGAAAAACCAATAGAAACATCTCCCAAAGAGATTCCAATTGCAACCCAGACATCAGTCATCTATGACCCATCAAGCAACCACAACCCATTTGCCTCATCCTCAAATTCAACATCTCCCTCACCCTCTGCTACAGAGGAATTCAAACTCCTATCCTTGCTCCCATTCCCACCACTCACCATTATTTAACTACTTATAGTGAGTGTATGTTAATTTTTGTTTCTCTATATGTTGATTATTTTATGCCATGCTTCAGGTTATTTCATACATCTTTATATCCATTCTTATATTCCATTTTCCTATCAAATTATACCATTTATGCTGCATATGATTAAAATAAAAAAGAAATATTTAAAATAGATTTGAGATAAAATAATGAAAAGTAATTATTATATTGTGAGCATTGGACAATATATTATTCAACAAATTATTTTGGGCTTTTGTTGTTGCAATACGGTCTATATATTATGCTAAGTTAATACTCCAATGTTTCTAAAAAATGGCTACTACAAATACAAATTAATGTGATCCTCTCGCCAACACATCACTTGTACGTGCCTTCATATGCATTCCATCGTAGCTGCTGCAAAAAACATGCCAACTCATTTGCCAATTAAGACGCCTCAACATTTTTTGTCCATATTATTGGATCTACTATAACCACGGGGATCATTTGCACAACTTATCATGGTTATTTTTTGTCATCAAGTCATGGTTAGCATATTGTTATAAAATTAGTTTGATAGCATATATCCACTCTGCACATATTATCTCTTGAAGTTGTGAGAAAAGATGGTCCTAATTTTTTGATGTAAATATTCCTTGTGAATATTGTCCCCACAAACTTTTCATTTTGTAATTTTGTCTACTTAGTATGGAATCGGTTTTGAAAGAGTGGGTGTTATTTCATTATTTTCTAAAATTGATCATAAGACTTTAACCCATGAGCATTTTTTTCTATATTCAAAATCTATAAAGCTATCAAGTAGGAGGAACATGTATGAAGAACCGATATCATTTCTTCAATATTATCATTTGAGTTAATCACAAAATTTGTAAGTCTTTCTTCAATCGGCTGACTGGGAGGAAGGGCGTCCACTCTTCAGCAGCCAATTAAATGTATATATTTTATTTTCTACAAGGTATGTTGTGTGTATATTTGTTGTTGTCAATTATGTTCTGCAACATTTTGAACAGATATTTCAACCATCTTAATTTCTATGTATTTATATTTATAAAAGAATTTAAATTGATTCTCGTGCTTTTGATTTTATGAATTCAATTTTTTCAATGATTGGAGGTTAAGTTTCTATTTTTATAACTTGCTACAATTTTAGTACAGTTCCTGTCACCTAAATAGAAGAGAACAACTCATGTCACCAGGAAGTGATGGTTCCTGTCACCAGAATTAGTTTGATTTGCTAAAGGTTTATTCTCTTAGGTTGCATTCATAACCACTCATCTCACAAATCTCATCCCTTGTGCAAACTTCCATGATACCTTTCACAAGATTATGATCCCCAAATTGACACTTAGACAAGGCTGAAATCTTTCTTATTCTTTACTCTAATTTTGGCCTATCACACAATGTCAATGCTACATAGGAAGTTTCCTTTGTGATGTGTTTTATCTTTTTGGTAGTAATCTTTTGGTTGGTGGTGATCTTGTGGGTGTGTTTTTATTGATAATATTTCTTATATCTCATGTTATAAATGTAGGTTCTTTAATATTAATATACATCTTTGTGACCTTTTTTTATATGATCTTGTGGTGGCATGGTTTTGGTTTTTATTTTTCATTACATATATTTATTTTTGTGGCTTCATGCTTTATCATGCTATGATTATGAATAATCTCCATATATTATTCAAAACTGACATAGAGTTCAAAATCATACTAAGGAAACTACCAAAGACACAAACATTAGAAGATCATAAAACAAATAATGCAAAGAAAAGAAAATGAATTAGATAACTATGAAATTAAGAAATTAAAATCCATAAATGAAAATATATCATCTTTTTAAATTCAATTAGATTAAAAATCATCCATTCAAGGCATGAAAGCGAATAAATTAGAGAAAAAAAGTAAACAAATAGAAAAGGTTTGTACACAATAATTAAATTGAACCTTACAGTTAAAGGTAGATCATCATTTCCATCTCATTGTGCTATTGAATAAATTCCTCAATCACCAATTGAATTAATAAATGTTGAAACAATCAATCACGATGTTATACAAATTTACCAACCCATTCCAAACATAATAAACATACCAAATATTGAATATGAACAAAAAAAATTCCAATAAAAAAAAAAATTTAATGAAGAAAGTTTACCATTGAGAATGCTTCCTAGAATTTTGTGGAAAAAACCTAAAATTTTAATTAAAATTGATGAGAAAATTTTAAAACCAATGGTTGATAAGATTCCCAAAGATACTTAGAAGAAATATGAGTAAAATATGGAATATTTTTTTGAAAACTTAAATAAAGTAGGAATATGTAAATTGTTTGTTGAAATGATGATAAATCTTAATTTTAAACTTATAGATATTTGGCCTCAGATCATCAGATACTAATAGTTAAAAATATATTGTAAGAAAATCTAATGAATGAATATGAAAGTGTGTTTTACCTCATGTAAAAAAGATAGTAAAGTTATACGGTGTGTAATTACATAAAATATAGTAAGAAACAAGACAAAGAAATCTTTCCTAATAAGGAAAACAAGTGAAGCATTACAAATAAGTAGAAAGTAATGATAAAATTTGTTGGGGGGCATGAAAGAGTTGATGACCCAAAAATAAATGAACTATGTAAATTATTTGGTAGAATCACACAAAAGGATAAGGTAATAGTTGAAGACTTGAAATCCATAATAGAAGAATTTTTAAAAATAACACAAGAGTATCACACAATTAAAGAGATGTCAAGTAAAATAAAATTGATAGTTGAAATTGCAAGCCATATGTGAATCATTTTCTATATGAATCGAACACAATCATTCTCCAAATTTATAGATATGTATCCTCAAATAATTTAATTATTCATGTGAAGGTATTTTGAAATGGAAAAAAATATGTCAATATAAATCATACAGGTACAACTTGTTATTGTAGATCTCACATTGAACTTTCTAATCATAATAAAATTGTTTGGCATATATGCTTAAATTTATATAATAATTAGAGTTTTTAGTAGTGTAGGATAAACTATCTACCTAGATTGGAAAGAGATCTCATTTCGAGCATTTTATGTGAAAGAGTGCATGGAAAATTGTTTTTTTTTAAAATCATGGATAACTGCAAACAATGGGGGGCCAAAAAGGGGTCTTAAGTGGCCACATTTTTCTGAGATCAAGAAATTCTAACCTTCGATGGAAATTTGAGGATAGTTACACTCAAAATTTTAAGATGCAACAAAAACAATGTAAGAAGTGCTCTAAGTCTACTTTCTAAACTACTATTTTTTAAAAATAATGATAGAGATTAAGGGGTTCAAAAAGAGAGCCACAAAAATAGGTGCTGAAAACACAACATAGTGTCAGTTGTGACTCCCTCAAAAGGTTTTTTTTTTTGTATTTTTAAAATTGCTTTAGTGAGAAATTAGCTAACATGTAGTTTATGCCCATTTTTTTTGATAATCTTTTAATGAATATATGATTTTTTACTAATTTTTGAAGTGGACACAACTAAAAAATAGAATTTTGGCCATGCTAACCCTATAACTTTTGAAAACTATTTTTTTTTTATATGTGTAGAATGGAATCTAGTTTATAAAAATGTAATTTGTTTTAAATTTTAATGAATGGTTAAAAAGTAAAGTAAAAAATACCGAACATTGGTTTTTTGACAAAAAAAGACACACAAACAAAAGACATTAAAGTTGAGTGGCTTAACATTTTCAAAATGTGAAAAAAAATTACATCATTAAATAGCTCAGAGAGAGTTTGAGATTATCCACGTGTGTGATTAACATGAACTTGAAACACGTGCAAACCTAACAGTTAGCACAAACGAAATTATGTGACATTTCTTAAAATATGTAGAAACATGTCTTTGGATGTTGGGAAGGCACTCCAATCCTTTGGGTTGGAAATCCAAAGAAAATAGCAATCTTAAGGCTTGGGAATTCCCAAAGCAAGCAATAACGTGAGCATGCTATAACACGAGTGCATTATAATGTGAGCACGTTATAATGTGCTTGTGTTATAACACACTCACATTATGTCTTGCTTTGTGTTAAATGCTAGTTTGTTAAATGTATGGATATATATTTGTATGTATGTATGTATGTATTCTTATATGACATGTATGTATGTATATATGCATGCTTGTAGGTATGTATGAATGTACTCATGTATGTATGTATGTATGTATGTATGTATGTATGTATGTATGTATGTATGTATGTATGTATGTATGTATGTATGTATGTAGGATTGTATGTATGTATGTATTTTTTTTATATGTATGCATTTATGTATTTAGAGGGAGGGAGGATTTTAAGAAAAAGAGAGAGAGTTTTCTAGGTAGGGTGGGAGGGAGAGAGGTAGTGAGAGACCTTAGAGAGGGAGAGGGAGGGAGAGGGGGTGGGAGGGAGAGACTCGGGAGAGAGGGAGAGAGAGAGAGGTAATGGGGGAGAGGGGGATGGAGTGAGAGGGACTTATCTAGGTAGCATGGGAGGGATAGAGAGAGGGAGAGAGAGAGAGAGTTCTCTACTTAGGGTGTGGGGAGAGGCTTGAGAGAGTGAGAGGGGGTGGGAGGGAGAGACCTAATAGAGAGAGGGAGTGGGAAAGAGATAGAGGGAGTGAGAGACAAAGAGAGACCTAAGAGAGGTGGTGATGGTCAAAATAACACAACAAACATTAAGAAGAATATTTCTATCCTACTTCTCCTGAAAAAGATGGCTAATATCAAATCACCTATCTTCCAAGGTCTTAATAGTTGGTTCTCAAGTGTTTTTTCATCACTCAGTAGTTCATGTAATTGTAATGTTCAACAGACCTTTGCTGGTAAAAAGGACAAAATAGCTATTTCGAAGTATTATAACAGGGGGTTTTAAACAAATAGAAAAATATAAATCATTGGATTTTGGAATAGAAAAAGAAACATGAACAAAAAATTTCCCAAATTCAGAAATGCAATTTTTGTAACAAGAATTTTAGTAAAGTCTAAATAGATAAATGAAATAACTCATGAATAGTCATTCAATTATACCCATTCATAATGTTGATTTAATAAACGTATTTTCATTTCAATTTTTCTTAGAATCAGTTCAATGACAAACATTATCAACTTGCCACAAAACTTGGAAAATTAACAAACAATAAGAAAACAACATTCATAGATAATGCAATAGATGGTTTTAAATTCGTTCTCTTCTATTGATTTTCACTAATTAAGAAAAAATTATGCACAACAAGATCCACACGCATACAGGAAACCATTGTCTATTAACACCATTATTCAACTAAGAAAATTCTGAAATTTAACTTTTTGCATAAAACTGTAAAAGTGTCTAACTATTTACATAAAATATCTTCAAAATCTAACTTAGGCTACAAATCAAATTTCAATTTTTCAACCTTTACACTGAGGATAATTCTCTAATTAATAGAAAAAAAACATTATAATCTCCTCCAAAAATATCCTAGATCCATAATTGTTGGGATGCCTAGTTGAACTGGAGTCTTCATTTTGTCAAAATTGTTGATGTGAGGAGGAATGCTTCTTTCCTATGTTGTAAAAGAATTGATCTGGAGCTAACTGCTTATCACTGGGATGTCTGGGAAAATTTGACTTATGTTGACTAAGTTCCTTCTCAAAAATAGAATATTCTTTCATTTACTTGTCCACTTTGACCTATTTGAAATACTCTTGAGTATTCATGAAAATCTACTCCAAGGTCTCCTCCTTAGGTCCATCAACCCATTCAACCTTGAACATTTCTCTTTCAAATTCCTTAGTAGTGGCAATTAATATATCTTGCAGCCGACTAATGTCCTTAGTAGCATCTGGTGCATTGAACTTCATCTCCATCAATTTGTCCAAAAGATTCCATTCATAATTATCTACTTCCTTTATTAACCTTTCCAACTAGCTATTCCATTGATCTTTTATTTGTTGTAGGGAATTCAATCTAAATCCTGATGAAACCTCCTTATCGGTTATATAAAAAAAAATTCCTTTCTGCATGATCAGGTATATCTTGCTAAACTTGGAGCAAGATCCTCTTATGCTCCATGAGAATTTTTGATTGGAAGATCAATATATTCATAGACTTATAAAAAAAAAAAAAATCCAGATCCTCCAATATATTGTATTCAATTATGTCTCCCCTAGGAAACTTGTTTATAATCCAAACTTCTGCTTATATTCTCTACACTTATCTTTTTATGTCCTAACTTCTAAGAATATTCTTTTAAAGTCTTGATCAGCTCCTACACCTCGGTATAACACTTATAGTCTATAGTGAAAATATTCTCCATCTCTGTCTTAAGAATACCAACCCATTTATCCATCATTTGAGCTTTTCTTTCCATCTCACTCAGCTCATCAACTTCCTTACAACTCATTAATACATGTATTTATATTGATGTTGGCTATTCGGAAGTAGATGTGGTTAGCTCCTTCAGAAATATTTTCATATGCCCTACTAGAGCTTTAAGTTCCTTGGCTTGTTTGTCATTAATCATTCTTTACTTTGTTGAGGTAGCCACAATATCAATGAGGTTCAATTGTCAAGTCCTTGTCTTCTTTCCCAAATTAATAGTATTTATTTGATAATCCAAGGTGTGTAACTCCCTATCATCCTTATCAACAATTGGAGTTGCATTTTATGCCACCAATTCCCCATTATTAGTAAGCTTCATGGAGTGAATGGCTCTTGGTTTCTTTTTAGGTTTCACTTTATCCACTTTTTTCACCATATCCTCCCATCTCACTGGTTGATCTTGAACTTGTTGTCTTTTCTCCATATTAAGCTTTAACCATGTAGGGGAACTTGGTTGAGGTGTTACCTGTTGGACACTTGGAGGTGTTGAATTAGGAAGTGAAAGAATTGTCTTAATTCTCAGTGTAGAAACAACTTGTTGCTGCTCAGACCTTTCTTTATCTAGTCTCTCTTATTCTTTTAATGCCTCCTCCTTCTCTTTTAGAAACCCTTCCTATTCAATATTTTCATTTTGAGCCTTTATCTCTTTCATCTTCTTTATTTCCAAGTCCTTCTGTAAAGCCTCTTCTTCATCCCTTCATTTATATTCAAGGTCCTTTATATGAGCTTCCTCCTCATCTTTCTTTTTTTCTTCTTCTTCATGAGCCAAGTCCTCAATAGCTTTCTTTTGAGCACTTTTCAATATCTCTTTCTATTCCTCCTTTGTTAGGACATCATTCATTTATGCTTCATTCCAAAGGTTTCCCTCTTGAAACTCAGTGTCCTCTACTTCATCCTCTTCCTCAAAATATTCTTCATCTTCCCCTTTTGGACTTCATCATGGGAAGGAGTTTCCTCACAATCTAAGGGGATAGGTGATTCTGTTACATCAATTACTAGGGCCTCTTCTTCATAACTTATTGTAGTTTTTGTAGTTCAAGGAACAACAGATGGACCTTCTTTAGCTATTTTTGTGACCAGTGGTGGTGCAGCAGTAGTACCTTCTTGAGTGGCTTCTATGTTTGAGTATACTATAGAAATTGGTTGAGCACCCAACCTTGCCACTACTCCAATGGAGGTAGCTTCATAAATAGTAGTATCCTTCTTGAAATCCTCTATAATATTTTCAATAGTTGGTGAAGGCTCTTCCATTTGTGCAATATTCTTTTTCAACCTCTTTATATTGCCCTGTTTCCACTAAAGAGGTGGGCTCATTGCTGGGATATTTCTTCCTCATTAAAATTTTAACTCTTGGCTGATTGATATAGAGACTAATCCACTTTAATCTCCTATCAATGACTACTTGTTAAATTTTATTAATATTTTACTCCTCTTTCTCCATCCAATCTATGGGATCCAAATCCTTAGTAGCCACTTGATCGACTTCATATTGAGGATCAAGAACAATTCTATCATATGAAATACCTTGTGGCATATCCTCCTTAGCTCCAAAGTATTTCATTTGTGGGATGGTTAATCCCTCATATCATTTCTTTCTTACTTCAAACTCATCCTGAAAAGCAGCCCAAAAATCCTCGAGAAGTGGCTCAAAGGGAAATAATGAAGCATACAAACCATTCATTTTTCCCTTTGCATCAAAATTCTTCCTAGATGTATGAAATTTCAAGTTTAATGCTCAAAATTCTTATGTGGTTGATTTAGACGCTATTGTAGATGAACAAGAATAAAATCCCAATTGAGTAGGGAATGTGTGGCAACCTCTTTATGTTTGTCTATAAACTTTGCATTTACTTCCACTACCTGATGAGAGGATTCCATCAAAATCCATATGTCATTGCAACACCTTGGCAGCTTGAACGAATTCTTGTCAAAACCAAATAATCTGATGTAAGTGGACTTAGGGTATTGGATAAACCAATTCCCCCACTCTTCAATAAATTCCATGGCTTCCCTAGACAACCTAAAACCAACATCTCTTGTAAGTCGGTTGATGAATACATATAGAAATGCATTATTCACTCTTTTGAAATGGATTTCTAATGCCTTAAGATCTAGATGATCATAATACTCCCATACCTTCTTCTCCCCCAAATTCTCTCTAAGTACTCCCATAGTGGTGAAACCAAGAAAACTTCCCATTCGTGCAACATAGTTAATTACATAGGAAGACATGTAGAATGTCCTAGCTTCCTTTACTTTAATCATCTGACTATGAATATTGTTAGATATCAACTACCCTCAGTCCAAATATTGCTTTCCATCTCAAATAATTTGAATAAATGGGAACATCCAATTCTTAAATGCATGAGAATCTGCTTTCCCGAATTCTCTAGACAATAGTGTAATGATATCCCCTACTTCACCAGAGAAATCAGATGTTTTAGGCTTGGGTAGTATTTTCTTTGTTGATTTATCTTCTATTTTCAACCATCTCTTATTGATATATCTTTTATTTCCCTCTTCATTTTTTTCCCATCATGCCAATGCATCATAATCCAAAATGATCTTGAGGTTAGGGTGAGGAGGTGGTTCAAACACCAATCTTATCATTCTTGGACTTAAGTTTATGATATCATTCCCCCATGAATCAATGCACTTTCTTTGAATTGGATTATATGCTTGTGTAGTACCTAATATGAACTATGGGCACTACACTGCAATAGGAAATGTGGCCACATGTGCCAACCCAGAATTTTCAATCTTCTCGGCTCTTGGGCTAGCATCTTTCAAAAAGGTATCATCGTGAAACTATTTTAGGTAAACATGACCAACTAGGGTATCAGTGATTTTCATGAATTTTGATCAAAATTTTGAGACTAATAGAGCCCCCTAAAATTTATACTTCATAGTGATAGGAACTTGTTCTGGTTTTAGTTTCTTGGTCTTTGTTTCCTTTGGCACTTCCTTAGCACCAATATCTTCTTTTGAATTAGACATTTGTTAAACCTACAACAGTGAAATTCATCAAACAAAATGAAGAAATGTGAGGAGTAAAGTTATCATAAGCATCCATATTTAGTCCCCATACATTAAGAAGAAATCCCATTTACAAGTTAGTTCCATGTTTTCAGGCTTTGGGTTAAGGAAAAGACCAAGGACTTAATCATTTTAGGCTTAAAATTGAACTTTTTCGGAAGTCAAGATTGGGACACTTGAACATGATATTCATAAAATATCCCTACCATACTATCGGACATCAGAATCAGGCTACAAATCAACACTTAAACTCAATAAAAAGGTGTGTCAAAAGTCAGGATCAGGATGCCACTTGGTTCAGAAACCTACGTTGGTGAACGGTTCAAGTTCTATTATGGGATCCAATCCCATAGTGTAGTAAAAAATCAGGATTCGGTTGACACTCAACATTGGAACTCAATGATATGTCAAGGGTTTTGTTCCCTTCAGACGTCTAATTGTGACCAAAGGTTGAAAATCAGAGTCAAAACATTGTTAAGAGTGTGATCACATAATAGTGCATAGATAAGGTCTCATTCTAAAATTTGATCCTCCAAGCAATGTGGGAATTAGAATTAGAACATAGTCAAAAAATGAGGGTAACTTAGCAAATTTTTAGCATTTTTCAAATGGCCCTTCCGATCGAGATTTCGATAATTTCTAAACACCAAAAACACTAATAAATACGGATTTAAAAACTTAACCATATTTCCATTTATTTTGGAGATCGAATTCAGAAATCGAGTAGGGTTTTGACTCAAATTTGCAATAGTCGATAATTTAAATATTTTGGAAATATCAAACATGGTCAACCCAATAGTACAAAAACCCTAGTTGAACTAGGGCACAACGGGAACAAGGAATCCGCAAAAGAAATGCAACACAAACAACAAGAAAAATGAAAATCAAGAAAAACCAAAAGAAAAGGGACGACAACGAACCAAAAGGTTCAAGAAAAGTAGGAAACAAGAAAAAGGAAAATGAGAACATGAAATGAAAGAAACAAGTGACCTAACAAGAACACAGACAAGAAAACACAAAAAATAGGAAGAATGAAACCCAAAAACACCTACTTCAAAAATCGTGATGGAAAAATCAACAATACCTAGTGAGAAATCCTTAAACTCAAATTTGGTCTTCAAACCCTCTACTTCGCTCTAGGTCTTTCCATCAAAAATACAAAGCAACAATGAGAAAAGTTTGAGAAGTGTTGGGAATATAAACTGGTCCACACATGCGAATAGATTTTCATTAATGTGTGGTAGTTCGAGAATTGGGGTTGAGAAGGCACTCAGAAGAAAACCAACACAAAACACAAAGGGAAGTTAGAAGTAGGGATTGGGAAGGAACTAGCCATTAGAATTTTCAACGAGTGCAAAGTTTCAAAAATTTTCCTTAATCCAAACTTGAAAGGCAAGAGGGAAGACAGACACGGGAATCAGGATCGAGATGTAACCAAGAACAAGAACCTTGGAAAGGTTCTCAGTTCTAGTTCCTATTCGATGTCTAATTTTGAAACACACAAGGGAAAACAAAGAGTTGGAAATCAAAGTTGAGATGAAAAATAGAACTAGAACCTTAGGAAGGTTCTTGGTTCAAGATTCATTTTGAAATATAATTTTGAAACACACAAGGTAAAACAAAGAGTTGGAAATCAAAGCCAGGATGGAAACTAGAACTAGAACCTTAGGAAGGTTCTTGATTCTAGTTTCATTCTAAAACCCGAATCTGAAAGAAAAAAAAAACATAAGGAAAATACACGAGCATCGAGATTAGAATGGAAATGAGAACTTTCACTTTTGAAGAAGCAAGGTTATAGTTCTGATCTGAAACCTGAATCCACCAAGGAAAAACAAAATAAGATAAAGTGTGGGGATCAAAATAGGGAACAAACTAGAAATCGAACCTAATGAAGGTGCCAAGTGCCAATGTCAGTTCAAAACCTGAACCTGATTGAATAAAGCAAAACAAGTCTTTGAAAGAAAAAAGACAACTTCAAAAGACAAAACAAAAATAAAAATAGCAAAACAAGAAAGGGGTGACACATTTTGTTTTTGGTTGAAATGGGTTGTTATGCAAGGCATAACAAGAAGGAGAGGGGGTGGGAGGGATAGAGAGAGAGAGTTCTATAGTTAAGGAGGGATGGAGAGTGGGTGGGAGGGAGAGACTTGAGAGAGAGAGAGAGAGTTAGTGTGCAAGGTAGAGACTTGAGAGATGGAGAGGGGGTGGGAGAGAGAGACCTAAGAGAGAGGGAGAGAGAGAGAGAGAGATTCCCTAAAAATAACACCATTTTTTGTGTTGGGTTAGGTGGTATCAACTATGGTATTAATGGAAATCCTAGTGGAGTCACTAGTAGTGTTAATGGTGGTGGGATTGGAGTTCTGCATGTTATGGGTTGAGTTAGAGATCGGAGCTCTACAAATGGATCTGGGTTGGGAGTAGATCTTAGAACCCGTTCAAACCTATCTAGTTAAAAGGACCTGATTCACTCCATTTTGTTCCTTTGGTCCCTCCTATCACTAGTTTTGTTGATGGTCAAAATAACAAAACAAACATTAAGTAGAATATTTCTATCCTACTTCTCCTGAAAAAGATAGCTAATATCAAATCACTTATCTTCCAAGGTCTCGGTACTTGATTATCAACTATGGTGTCATCACTTAGTAGTTCATGTAATTGTAATGTTCAAGGGGAATTTTCTCGTAAAATAAGACAAACTAGCTATTTCAAAGTATCTTAACAAGGGGTTTTAAATAAATAGAAAAAGATATATCATTGGTTTTTGGAACAGTTAAAAAACATGAACAAACATTTTCCCAAATTCAGACATGCAAATTTTGTAACAATCATTTTAGTAAAGTTTAGAAAATAAAAATGGAATAACTCACGAATAGTCATGGAATTTACCCATTCACAGTGTTGATTTAATAAACATACTTTCATTTCATTTTTTTAGAATCAATTGAATAACAAACAGTATCAACTCGCCACAAAACTTTGCAGATCAACAAATAATAAGAAAAAAACATTCACAAATAATGCAACTGATGGATTTAAATTTGGCCTCCTTTATTGATTTTTACCAATTAAGAAACATTTGCACACAACAAGATCCACTAGCATACAAAAAACCATTGTCTATTAGCACCATCGTTAACCTAAAAAAAATTAAAAATTTAACCATTTGCATAAAATTGTATAAGTGTCTAACTGTTTGCATAAAGTATCTTGAAAATCTAACCTAGGCTATGAATCTGACTTCAATTTGTTGAACTTTACATTGAAGGGAATTCTCTAATTAATAGAAAAAATTAAAAAATTGTAATCTCCTCCAAAAATATCCCAAATCCACAATTGTTGGGATGCCCAGTTGAACTAGAGTCTTCATTTTTTCAAATTTGTTGATGTGAGGATGGATGCCTCTTTCCTATGCTATCAAAAAATTGATCTAGAGTTAACTTCTTGTCAATGGGATGCCTGGGAAAATTTGACTTATGTTGACCAAATTCCTTTTCAAAAATAGAATATTCTCTCATTTACTTGGCTACTTTGACCTGTTTGAAATACTCTTTAGTATTTCTAAAAAAATGCTCCAAGATCTCCTCCTTAGGTCCATCAACCCATTGAACCTTGAACATTTCTCTTTCAAATTCCTTAGCTTTGGCAGTTAACATATCCTATAGCTGGCTAACATCCTTAGCAACATCTCGTGCATTGAACTTGATCTGCATCAATTTTTCTAGAAGAGTCCCTTCATCATTATCTCCTTCCTTTATTAACCCTTCCAACTGGCTATTCCATTTATCTTTTATTTCTTGTAGGGAAGTCAATCCAAATCCTGATGAAACCTCCTTATTGGTTATATTAGCAACAATTCCTGTAAACACCTCTACTAGATTAGATATATCTTGTTGAGCTTGGAGAAAGACACTCCTATGCTCCATTGTAATTTTTTATCGGAAGATCTATATATTCATAGACTTATCAATAAAACATAAATGATGATCCTCCAAGATATTGTATTCAATTATGTCTCCCTTGGGCAACTTGTTTATAATCCTCAACTTTCGTTTATATTCTCCATACTTATCTTCTTTTGCCCTAACTTGTGAGCATATTTTTTTAGAATCTTGATTATCTCTCATACCTCAGCATAACACTTATAGCCTAAAGTGAAAAGCTCCTTTATCTCTTTCTTAAGAATACCAAGCCATTTATCCATTATTTGAGGTTTTCTTTTCATCTCACTCAACTAATAAAATTCTTTATGGCTCATTAATATAGGTATTTCTATTGATGTTGGTTGTTTAGAAGTAGATGTGGTTAGCTCCTTCAAAAATATTTTCATATACCCTGCCTGAGCTTTGATCTCATCCTTGGCTTGTTTGTCCATAATAATTATTGACTTTGTTGAGGTAGAAAAATATCAATGAGGTTCATTTGTTGAGTCCTCATCTACTTGCCCAAATTAATAGTACTAATTTGATAATTTGAGGCTTGTAACTCCCTATCATCCTTATCAACTGTTGGAGTTGCAATTTCTACCACCAAGTCCCTATCATGAGAAAGCTTCATGGAGTGAATGGCTCTTGGTTTCTTCTTAGGTTTCACTTTATCCACTTCTTTCACCATATTCTCCAAACTCACTGGTTGAGCTTAAACCTATTATCTTTTCTCCAGATTTAGCTTTAACCATGTAGGGTCACTTGGTTGAGGTGTTACCTCTTGGAAACTCGAAGTTGTTGACTTAGGAGGTGAAGTAATTGTCTCAATTCTCAGTGCAAACACAACTTGTTACTACTCAGACCTTTCTTTCTATAGTCTCTCTTGTTCTTTTAATGCCTCCTCTTTCAACAACCTTTCTTGTTAAATCTTTTCATTCTGAGCCTTTATCTCTTTCATCTTCTTTATTTCCAACTCCTTTTTTAAATCCTCTTCTTCATCCATTCATTTTTGTTCAAGCTCCTTTATCCGAGCTTCCTCCTCATCTTTCTTTTGTTGTTGTTCTTCTTCACGAGCCAGGTCCTCAACAACTTCTTTTGAGAACTTTCCAATATCTCTTTTTGTTCCTCCTCTATTAGGACATCATTAATTTTTGCTTCATTCCAAAGGTATCCCTCTTCAAACTCAGTTTCCTCTACTTCATCCTCTTCCTCAAAATATTCTTCATCTCCCCCTTTTCCTTCATCATGGGAAGGAGTCTCCTCAGATTGTGACGGAATAGGCGATTCCATTACATCAATTGTTGGGGCCTCTTCTACCTGAATTATTGTAGTTTATGTAGTTAAAGTAATAATAAATGGGCCTTCTTTAGCTATTTTTGTGACTAGTGGTGGTGCAGTAGTAGTACCTTCTTGAGTGGCTTATGTGGTTGGGTATAATGTAGAAATTGGTTGAACACCCAACCTTGCCACTACTCCAATAGAGTCAACTTCATAAGTAGCAGTAGCGTTCTGGAAAGCTTTCATAATCATTTGAATAGTTGGGGGAGGCTCTTCCGTTTGTGCACTATTCTTTGTCAACCGCTTATATTTCCTTGTTTCCACTGAAGAGGTGGGATCATTGTTGGAATCTTTCTTCCTCCTTCCAGTCTTAACTCTTGGATGACTGATACGAAGATTAATCCACTTTAAGTTCCTATCCATGATTACTTGTGAAATTTTATCAGTAATTGTCTCCTCTTTCTCCATCCAATTGATGGGATCCAAATCCTTAGTAATCGTTTCATCAACTTTATACTAAGGATCAAGAAAAGTTCCATCATTTGAAATACCCTCTGGTATATCCTCCTTAACTCTGAAGACTTTCATTTGTGGGATGGTTAATCTCTCATATCATTTCTTTCTTACTTTACCATTAATTTGTCACTTTGGATCAAAATTCTTCCTTGATGTATGAAAATTCAAGTTTAAAGCTTGAAATTCTTTTGTGGCTGATTTAGTTGCTATGGTAGATGAACAAGAATAAAATCCCAATTGAGTAGGGAATGTGTGGCAACCTGCATTATGTTTTTCTACAAACTTTGCATTTACTTTTGCTACCTGATCAGACAATTCCATAAAAATTGATCTGCCTCTGCAACACCTTGGTAGCTTGAATGGATGCTTTTCAAAACCAAATAATTTGATATAAGTGGACTTAGGATATTGGATAAACCGATTCCCCCACTCTTCAATAAATTCCTTTGCTTCCCTAGACAATCTAAAACCAACATCTCCTATAAGTTAGTTGATGAATACATATAGAAATGCATCATTCACTCTTTTGAAATGGATTTTTGATGCCTTAAGCTCCATCTAATCATAATACTCCCATACCTTCTTCTCTCCTGGATTCTCTCCAAGTACTCCCATAGTATTCGAACCAAGAAACCTTCCCATTTGTGCGACATAGTAAATTACACAGGAAGACATGTAGAATGTATTTGTTTCCTTTACTTTGATCATTTGACTATGAATATTGTCAAATATCATCTGCCCCCAGTCCAAATATTGTTTTCCATATAAAATAATTTGAATAAATGGGAACATCCAATTGTTGAATGCATGAGAATCTTCTTTCTTGAATTCTCTAAATACTAGTGTAATGATATCCCTTACTTCCCTAGAGAAATAAGATCTTTCAGGCTTGGGTGATAATTTCTTTATTGCTTTCTTTTCTAATTTTAGTCACCTCTTATTGATATATCTTTTATTTTCCTCTTCATCTATTGCCCATCATGCCAATGCATCATCCTCTGACATGATCTTGCAGTTAGGGTGAGGAGGTGGGTCAAAGACCAATCTTATCCTTCCAATGTTAAGTCTCTGATATCATTCTATCATGAACCAATGCACTTTCTTTGAACTAGATTATATGCTTGTGCCTAATATGAACTCTAGGCACTTCACTGCTATAGGAAATGTGGCCACATGTGCCAACCCAAAATTTTCAATCTTCTTGGCTCTTCAGCTAGTATCTTTCAAAAAGGTATCATCATGAAACTATTTCAGGTCAACATGACCAATTAAGGTATCTGTGATTTTCATGACTTCTGATCCAAGTTTTGAGACTACTAGATCCCCTTGGAATTTATAGTTCATAGTGATAGGAACTTGTTTTGGTTTCAGTTTCTTGGTCTTGTTTTCCTTTGGAACTTCCTCAACACTGATCTCTTCTTTTGAATAAGACATTTTTTAAACCTGCAACAGTGAAATTCATCAAACAAAGAGAGGAAATGTGAGGAGTAAAATTATCATAAGCATCCATATTTAGTCCCCATACATTAAGTAGAATTCCCATTTACAACTTAGTTCCATGTTTTTGGGCTTTGGGTTTGGGAAAAAGCCAAAGAATTAATCCTTTTAGGCTTAAAAGTGAACTTTGTTAGAAGTTGGGATTAGGAAACACTTGAACATGATCTTCAAACAAGATCCATACCATACTATTGGACATCAGAATTGGGCTAGAAATCAACACATAAACTCTACAAAAAGGTGTGTTAGAATTCGGGATCTAGATGTCACTTGGCTCAAAAACCTATGTTGGTGATAGGTTCAAGTTCTATTATGGGATCCAATCTCACAATATAGTCAAAATTTGGGATTAGGTTGAAACTCCACATTGGAAGTCAATGTTGTATTAGGGATTTGGTTCCCTTCCAAGGTCTGATCCCAAAATAAATGTGGGGATCAGAATCAAGTTGAAACTTGGCTCTTGATAAATGATAGGAACAAAGTAAAGGTTTTTTTTTTCTAAAGTCTGATTCTGACCAAAGGTAAAAAATTAGGGTCAAAACATTGTTAAGAGTGTGATCACATAATGGTGCATAGATAAGGTCTGGTTTCAAAACCTTATCCCACAAGAAATGTGGGAATCGGAATTGGAACATAGTCAAACAATGAGGGTAACTTAGCGAATTTTCAACATTTTTCAAATAACCCCTTGGTATCACAATTAGGATAATTTCTAAACTCCAAAAGTTGTAATAAATATTGATTTAAAAAATTAACCATATTTCCATTTGTTTTGAAGATCAGGTATGGAAGAAGTGTAGGGTTTAGACTCAAATTTGCAATAGTTGACAATTTAAAGATTTTTGAAATTTCAAACATGATCGACCCAATGGTATGGAAACCCTAGCCAAACTAGGGAATGGCAGGAATAAGGAACTTGCACAAGAAACACAACACAACCAACAAGAAAAACAAAAACCAAGAAAACCAAAGAGAAAAGGGATGCCAACGAACCAAAGGTTCAAAAAAAAGGAAACAAGAAAAAGAAAACGCATGAGAACACGAAATGAAAAGAAACAAGCGACTTAGTAAGAACACAAACAAGAAAACACAAAAAATAGGATGAACGAAATGAGAAAACACCTACCTCAAAAATTGCGATGGAAAAATCAACAATACCCGGTGAGAAATCCTAAAACTTGAATTTGGTCTTCAAAACATCTTCTCTACTTTAGTTCATTCCATCAAAAATATAAAGCAATAATCAGTGAAAATCGAGAAGTGACGAAAATATAAAATGGTTCATGCATGCAAATGGATTGTCATTAATGCACGGTAGTTCAAGAATTGGGGTTGAGAAGGCACTCAGAAAAAAACCAATGTGAAACACAAAGGAAAGTCAAAAGTCGGGATCAAGAAGGAACTAGCCATTAGAACTTTCAACAAGTGCAAAGTCCCAAAAAAATTCCTTAATCCAAACCTGACAAGAAAGAGGGAAGACGGACATAGGAATTAAGATCAAGACGTAACCAAGAACAAGAACTTTAGAAAGGTTCTCAGTTCTGGTTCTTGTTCGATGTCCAATTCTGAAACACACTAGGCAAAACAAAGAGTCAGAAAATTGAATTCGGGATAAAAACTAGAACTAGAACCTTTGGAAAGTTCTCTCTTCTAGTTTCATTCTGAAACTTGATTCTGACACACACAAGGGAAAACAAAGAGTCAAAAATTAGAGTCAGAATGTAAACTAGAACTAGAACCTTAGGAAGGTTCTTGGTTCCAGTTTCATTATGAAACCTGATTTTGATAGAAAAAAAGAACACAAGGAAAAGATGTGGGGATCAAGATCGAAATGGAAATAATAACTCACACTTTTGAAGATGCACAATGAAAGTTTCAATCCAAAATCCGAATCCGCCAAGGAAAAACAAAACAAGACAAAGTGTAAGGATCAAAATTAGGAAGAAACTAGAACTCAAACCTAATTAAGGTGTGAAGTGCAAGTGTTTGTTCAAAACCTAGACCTAATAGAACAAAACAAAACAAGGATTTGAAATAAAAAGACAACTCCCAAAGGTAGAACAAAAACACCAAAGGCAAAAACAACAAAGGGGCACCCATTTTGTTTTTGGTCAAAATGGGTGGTTATGCAATGCATAACAATTGCCGACTCGAGTGGGAAAATAGTTTACCCATTTTTAGGATACTGAAGGATTCAGTCACCCAAAACCTCTAGTTTATAAATATTTTAACTTGAGCATGATTGGCTACAACAAACAAGGTGAGCTGAAATCTCAAATTGTGAATCACTATAAAAAATTCAAATCTAAGTGTGTGCGTTCATGGTGCATTCCCTCCTTAAAGAATTAAAAAATCCTTGAAACAACTATATTCCCATTCAAGCTACATGAGGTGGGTCATTTTAGTTATTGTGTAATGATATCATGGGCATTGCTCTACTGCCAGCCAGACATCTATAGCCCCAATGGAGATACCTCTAGTTCTCTCAAAGCATTGCTCTACTGCTAGCTAGGCATCCATAGCCCTAGTAGAGATACTTGAATCACCCTTATAATATTTAGTTTTCTTTCAAACTTTCTTCTTTTCTCTTTTGTTCAAGTATCGGCTTTTCCTGAAGTAGTATATTTTCTTATCTTTTTCCTCAATACTCAAACATTGTAATATGAAAAATAGATTGAGAACTACGATGGACCTCATGACAATGTTGGACCCAAAATTTTCACTTGAATCAAGAATACAACCATCCTAAGATAGCTAGACTCTCAAGGAGATAAACAATTCTACTTAATAAGTGATAGATTCGGTCGTGTTTTACAAGATCACTTAGAATATACCTATTTGTTTTGACCTTTCAAATTGTTATTAATACATACATAAAATATAAGTTTTGTAATGAAAATGAACAACAAATATACCTAAAAAATACCTAAATCAATTTCTCTACTAAATTATCCCTAGTATGCTTTGGATAACTATCCATTATTCTAGAATGATGAAAATGAAAGGCCCCCAAAACAGAAAGAAAACACCAAAAGAAAACAAACAAGAAAATAGGAAAACAAAGAAAACCAAAGAAAAAAAGAAAAAAAAAAAAGAGAAACTAATCTAAATATATACAAAGTATGGACAACCAGGCCTTCATGGGCTAAAGTAGTGCTTGAGAAATTGTCCATTGACTAGCAATGGGAATAGGTTCTCCCATTAGAGTACTTAGTCAAAAAGCATTCACCAAGGATCTCAACAATTTGGTATGGTCCTAACCATATTCTATCAAATTTTTGGTGATCACATTTTCTCTCTCTAGCTTTATCCCATAGTAAAACAATATCTGATATGCTAAAGGCCTTGATTTTGGCTCTCTTGTCAAACCAATGTTTGACTACTGCCTGATGTTTGGAAAATTGTTGCAAATCAGCATCCATATATTCTTCTAACTTCAATAGATTAGTTAACTTGACCTCTATCCTTTCGTCATTGGAATAAAATTCTTGCAAAAATCATAAAATTGGTATTTTAATATTGATAGGAAAGATGGGGTTGTTGGCCCTTTCCATTGCACCAAAAGGTTGATTTGTCAATGCCCAATATAAGTGTCAGTTAAGATCCATAGGAGGTGGTTAGACCATGTCACAAACCCAAGCATCATGCTTCAAGGAAGACCAAGGGACACACCATCTTGTAACAATACCCTAGCACAAGCAAGTGGTTTGAACCTGTGACTAGCTCTAATACCAATTGTTGTCCTTGTTGCACCAAAAGGTCGACCTATCAATGCTCGATACAAGTGTCAGTTAAGATCCATAGGAGGTGGTTAGACCATGTTACAAACCCAAGCATTGTGCTACAATGAAAACCAAGGGACACACCATCTTGCAATAGGGGTCCTAGCCATAAACTAATTTATATGGTGAATTTCCTAGGGCAGCTTTAATTCTAGTCCTATCCACCCATAAGGCGAACTTTAACTATGTATGTCAATCCCTAGGATTACTTTATAATAAAAATTTTATTACCTCCAAAAATTCTTATTGGTAAACTAAGCTACCACATTTCCTTGTAGATAATAGTTAGAGGAATATTTCAAAAAAAAATTGTACTCGAATTCCCACTGAATAAATTAGGCAGAAGAAAAAGTTGGGTTGTTATCACATTCCAGAGTGAGGGGTACCCCAAACCTAGTGATGATATGTTCGTTGAGGAATTTGATAACCACATCGATGGTGCAATTTTTGTAAGCTTGATTCTTAATCCACTGTGTGTAGTAATCTATTTCCATCAAGATGAATCTATGACCTATGGAAGAATTCAAGTTACTTATTTTGACAAAATCGAATGCCCATTGGGAAAATGGTCTTACCTCATATACGAGTTGTAGGGGAATTGTTGGGTTACACTCCCTAGATGTTGATGTTTGACATGTATGGCATGTCCTTATGTGTTGATGAGCATTGTGAAACACATGAGGCTAATAGTACCCTCACCTCAAGATATGATGTGCCATATCATCTATTGAACTATGTCTGGTACAACGTAAATATACACCCTTGAAGCTCTTTCTATACAAAGCTCCACCCTTAATCATATAATGAGCACTCTTCAGCCTTAGTTCTCTTCTCTACGTTGCACTCATCCCATTAGGACTCTTGTTATTCAGTAACAGGAAAATATAATTAGCATACCAAGGATCTTCTGTGAATGACTACACTATATATTGCTAACAAGTGATCTTGGAATCAATGTCAACCATTTCTTTGGACAAGCCCTATCATCAAACCAACTTTATGGGGTGAATATTGAGATTGAATTCCTATAGAATCACAATCCACTTTCCCCTTCTTTCCCCTAGCTCATTTGGCATGACGAGGGACTTCATTACCGGATTTTAGACAATGGTCGTAATTTTGCTACATAAGATTTAGTGGAAGAATTTATTAACAGTCCTTACCAATGTGAATGTCTGCTTCTCCAATGGTGAATACCTTACCTCGACATTTTTAAATGGGGATCTCATGAAATCTATTGGTCATTCTATTGGAACCTAAAAATTCACACAAATTTTGGCTAAATTTTAGGTTCCAATGATGAAAATTTTGATTTTAACACTCAAGAGTACAGTTAAAAAATTTGCTCAAATGGCTCACTTTGAAAAATCACAAAATGAAATCCATACAATTTCAAGTGAAATCACTTCACAAATGTATTCATCTATCAGATGTGAGTATCTCTGCCAATTTTTAGTTTCATGCGATCTGATTTGACAAAGTTTTAAAGCAACAAGTTGAAGGGATTTTGAGAAAACCTGTTGTTAGTACTATGAAAATTTTGTTAAAATGATCAAATTTTAGGGTAAATATTAAGTAAATGAATGATCATCATAACAAACTGATTGGTTCCTTTGATTCTCTACACCAAAGTCTACCTCATACCAATTTTTAGGGTGTTTGGACATCATTTGGTTTTTTTCGATGCCAAAACCGAATGAATTTTACACAATTTGATAGGCACAATTTTGCAAAAAATCACTGAGTAAGCTACTTTGATCATTAAAAGTTTTCAATTTTGACAAGTTCATGCTAAACCAGTTTACAAGCATACTCCCCTACCTTCAAATAACACACTAGTGAGATTTCGTGGGTTTTTTAGATCATTTGATCAGTTTTCAAAAATTATTTTGGAGGCTACTTGACCCATTTTTGTCATAGTACAAGTTCTCAAATTTGATGAATTAGGGATGATAATTTTTATCCCCCATCTCATAATATTTACATTTTTGACACTTTGGGACTTGTTGCAAACTCAAGAAGGTTATGGAAATCACATAAAATGTCTCCTTGCTTATGCCATGTTAGAAGTCAATTGTGAAATTTGAACCTTCCAAGTTTTAATGTCATAATTCTTCCCAATATTTCAAAATAATTCCTCAATTATAGAAACTAGTAACTTAGTCAATATCACCTGTGGTATCTCTTGGGACCTTATGACTCATCATGAACCTTTCAAAACTTGTACATTTGATAGGAGATTTGGCTAGCTCGAGCATTCACATAAGTTGTCAAAACTCTAAGTTCCCATTTCATATCTACTTGAACTTTTATCTGCACTATCAAGAATTCATGTCATATACCAAGGAAAGTTTAAAAGGTAAAGTTATTCCCTTACGAAGAAGAGCAAGACTAGATGGAAGCAGGTGGACCACTTTTGGGATTATTTGGGAAATGAAATCATTAGGCCTGATGCATTTAGTGACACTATAGTCCTCAAGGACTATGCAAGAAAATTATGATAAGGGTTGCCATGGATCTTTATGGGAAACTAAAAATGTGATGTAGCCACACAAAATATTGCATATGCAATCCTACTTGGTGACCTATGCAAAGTAGGCATGTTTCAGGAGACTTCTAACTCCCTAATGAAATACACATAAATGAAATCAGAATGGATGTGGTCTCTTACAATACTACAATGGATGGATATCTCAAGATAGAATAGATACATCTGGCTAAGAAGGTTTTATATAGAATATGGAAAAAGGAATGTGGTACTCAATATTCTCACTTTTAAGTTCCAATTCATGGATTATTGTAAATGGGGTAACATAGAGGAGGCTTCATTGGAGTAGAATAGAGGGACCTTGCTGTTAGGAAGAAAATTTTCAAAGGAACAAGTGTTCTCTTGTAGGATTTTAATTTGTATGATGAGATGATGGGAGTGGATTATGCAGAATCCTTAAGATTTATAGCATTGATGAATTGCGTAAATCATTTGATCAATGAACACTATAGAATGGGAAGAATGCAGACAACATACATGCTTTTTAGATAAATGATTCAATATCTTCTTATGTTGTCATTCCAAAAAAGGTTTGATCCACAGGAGTCTCTTAATGATAGATGCAATTGATGATTATTCTATTGGTCAAGGAGTGCGATGATATAGAATGTGCTTGTAGTGTAAAAGAATGAAAGAAAGTTGCATCCAATTTGAGAGTGATATGGATAAGTTTGAGTCAAAAGATAGAGAAAATATGCAAAGGGAGGATGCTAGGAGCTCACATCACAATAAAGAGTAGAAGAGAAAAGCATCAAGGAGAGCCCAAGATCCGTTGGAATTGGGAAATATTGATCGAGAGAAAATCAAGTTATCAAGGAGTGGCCATCATTGTGAACAAACACCATGTAAGAATAAAGACTATAAAAAGATATTGAAAAGACATCGATATGGAAAGTCTCCAATTAGAAACAAGAAATGCAATTGGCTTGAGGGTGGAGAAAAAGGCTAGAGCATATCTCTAGATAAAGGGCATCACAATAGGAATGTTTGTAGAAAATGGAATTCACCCCAAAATTCATTGCTTGGCCCAAAAATTGAACACAATGAAGGAAATAGGGTGGAATCTAGGCGTACAAAGGAGTAAACCCTAAAATTGATAAACCATTGGTAAGACATTTACTATCAACACAATTTTCCCAAGTCTCCCCGACTAGACAAGTTACAACGATGAGAAGGTTTTGGAAGAGCATGCTGACTACATTGGCAAGAGAAATGAAATCGGTGGGAAAAAGGAAAGTCTTCCCAATGCTTCAAGTCACCCCAAAATATAATTACATGTGCTCATAATGGGGACAAAAGATTAAAAAAAATAAGACTATGGAAGAGATATTATTCCTTAAAAACATTAAAATAAATATATAAGATAGAAGTATTATCTTGTGTGAAATAAAGTTGGAAATATTTCCACCAAGGGCGAGGTAATTATTTTACCTAGAGAATATTTTAATGATGGGGAGTAAATATTTTCACAGAGGAAACTAAAAGGAAAAATTAAA
>VDFB02168118.1:21972447-22006609 GCA_007258455.2 Sequoia sempervirens
TGGTGAAATTTTTGTAAGCTTGGGCCTCAATCCACCGTGTGTAGTAATCTATTGCCATCAAGATGAATCTATGACCTGTGGAAGAATTCAAGTTATGTATTCTAACAAAATACAATGCCCATTGGGCAAATGGTCTTGCCTCATATATGGGCTATAGGGGAATTTTTGGGTTACGCTCCCTGGATGTTGATGCTTAACATGTATGGCATGTCCTTATGTGTTGATGAGTGTCACGAAACACATGAGGAAAAATATTACCCTCAGCTCAGGATATGATGTGCCATATCATCTATTGAACTATGTCTAGTACCATGCTTGCTATGAAATTCAGCGATAACTTGCGTCACCTATTATTGATCCAGACAACATAAATATACACCCTTTAATTTCTTTCTATACAAAGCTCCACCCTTAATCATATAGTGAGCACTCTTCAACCTTAGTTATCTTCTCTGCATTGTACTCATCCCATCAAGACTCTTGTTATTCAGTAACTTGAAAATCTAATTATCATACCAAGGATCTTCTGTGAATGACTGCACTATATATTGCTGATAGGTGATCTTGGAATCAATGTCAGCCATTTCCTTGGACAAGCCCTATTATCAAACCAACTTTATGGGGTGACTATTGAGATTGAATTCCTATAGAATCACAATCCACTTTCCCCTTCTTTCCCCTAGCTCATTCTACATGAGGAGGGACTTCATTACCGGATTTGAGACAATGGTTGTAATTTTGCTGCATAGGATGTAGTGGAAGAATTTATTAATAGTCCTTACCAATGTGAAGGTCTACTTCTCCAATGGCAGATACCTTACCTTGACATTTTTAAATGGGGATCTCATGAAATCTATTGGTCATTCTATTGGAACCTAAAAATTCAAACAAATTTTGGCTAAATTTTAGGTTCCAATGATGAAAATTTTGATTTTAACACTCAGTACAGTTGAAAAATTTTCTCAAGTGGCTCACTTTGAAAAATCACAAAATGAAGTCAATACAATTTCAAGTGAAATCACTTTGCAGACGTATTCATCTATCATATGTGAGTATCTCCACCAATTTTTGATTTCATGCAATTTGATTTGACAAAGTTTTAAAGCAACAAGTTGAAGGGATTTTGAGAAAATATGTTGTCAGTACTATGAAATTTTTGTTAAAATGATCAACTTTGAGGGTAATATTAAGAAAATGGATGATGATCATAACAAACTGATTGGTTCCTTTGATTTTCTACACAAAATTCTACCTCCATGCCAATTTTCAGGGTGTTTGGACATCATTTGGTATTTTTTCAAAGCCAAAACCGAATGAGTTTTACACAGTTTGACAGGCACAATTTTGCAAAAAAATCACTGAGTAAGCTACTTTGACCATTCATAGTTTTCAATTTTGACAAGTTCATGCCAAACTAGTTTACAAGCATACTCCCCTACCTTCAAATAACACACTGGTGAGATTTCATGGGTTTTTGAGATCATTTGATCAGTTTTCAAAAAATATTTTGGAGGCTACTTGACCTATTTTTGTCATAGTACAAGTTCTCAAATTTGATCAATTAGGGATGATAATTTTTATCCCCCATCTCATAATATTTACATTTTTGACACTTTGGGACTTGTTGCAAACTCAAGAAGGTTATGGAAACAACATAAAATATCTCCTTGCTTATGCCATGTTAGAAGTCAATTGTGAAATCTGAGCCTTCCAAGTTTTAATGTCATAATTCTTTCCAATATTTCAAAAAATTTCCTCAATGATAGAAATCAGTCACTTAGTCAAAATCACCTGGGGTATCTTTTGGGAACTTAGGACTCATCATGAACCTTTCAAAACTTGTACATTTGATAGGAGATTTGGCCAGGCTGAGCATTCACATAAGTTGTCAAAACTCTAAGATCCCATTTCATATCTACTTGAACTTTTATCTACACTATCAAGAATTCATGTCATATACCAAGGAAAGTTTAAAAGGGAAAGTTATTCCCTTGCAAAGAAGAGCAAGACTAGATGGAAGCATGTGAACCACTTTTGGGATTATTTGGGAAATGAAATCATTAGGCATGATGCATTTAGTGTCACTATAGTCCTCAAGGACTATGCAAGAAAATTATCCTAAGGGTTGCCATGGATCTTTATGGGAAACTAAAAATGTGATGTAGCCACACAACATATTGCATATGCAATTCTACTTGGTGACCTATGCAAAGTAGGCATGTTTCAGGAGACTTCTGACTCCCTAATGAAATTCACATAAATGAAATCAGATTGGATGTGGTCCCTTACAATACTATAATGGATGGATCTCTCAAGATAGAATAGATACATCTGGCTAAGAAGGTTTTATATAGAATATGGAAAAAGGAATGTGGTACTCAATATTCTCACTTTTAAGTTCCAATTCATAGATTATTGTAAATGGGGCAACATAGAGGAGGCTTCATTGGAGTAGAACAGAGGGACCTTGCTGTCAGGAAGCAAATTTTCAAAGGAATGGGTGTTCTCTTCCAAGATTTGAATTTGTATGATGAGATGATGGGAGCAGATTACACAGAAGCCTTAAGATTTATAGCATTGATGAATTGTGTAAATGCTTTGATCAATGAACACTATAGAATGGGAAGAATGCAGACATCATACATGCCTTTTAGACAAATGATTTAATATCTTCTTACATTGTCATTCCAAGAAAAGGTTGATCTATGGGATTCTCTTAATGATAGATGCAATTGATGAATATTTTTTTGGTCAAGGAGTGCGATGATATAGAATGTGCTTGCAGTGTAAAAGAATGAAAGAAAGTTGCATCCAATTTGAGAGTGATATGGATAAGTTCGAGTCAAATGATAGAGAAAATATGTAGAGGGAGGATGTTAGGAGCTCACATCACAAGAAAGAGTAGAAGAGAAAAGCATCAAGGAGATCCCAAGATCCATTGGATTTGGGAAATATTGATCAAGAGAAAATCAAGTTATCAAGGAGTGGCCATCATTGTGAACAAACACCATGTAAGCATAAATACTATAAAAAGATATCAAAAAGACATCGATATGAAAAGTCTCCAATTAGAAACAGGAAATGTAATTGGCTTGAGGGTGGAGAAAAAGGCCAGAGCATATCTCTAGATAAAGTTCATCACAATAGTAATGTTTGTAGAAAACGGAATTCACCCCAAAATTCATTTCTTGGCACGAAACTTGAACACAACAAAGGAAATAGGATGGAATCTAGGTGTACAAAGGAGTAAACCCTAAAATTGATAAATCGTTGGTAAGAAATTTACTATCGGCACAAGTTTCCCAAGTCTCCCCAACTATACAAGTTACACCGATAAGAAGGTTTTGTAAGAGCATGCTAACTACATCGACAAGAGAAATGAAATCAGTGGGAAAAAGGAAAGTCTTCTCGATGCTTCATGTCACCCCAAAATATAATTACATGTGATCATAATGGGGACAAAATATTAAATAAAATAAAACTATGGAAGAGATATTATTCCTTAAAAACATTAAAATAAATATGTAAGATAGAAGTATTATCTTGTGTGAAATAAAGTTGGAAATATTTCCACCAAGGGCGAGGTAATTATTTTACCTAGAGAATATTTTAATGATGGGGAGTAAATATTTTCACAGAGGAAACTAAAAGGAAAAATTAAATCTTTGATGGGAGATTATTTTTACTTGAGGAGTATTTTTTGTTGAATACAGATGAACAAATTAAATACAAAGTAAAATACCTTCACGAGGATGGGAAATATTTTCACTAAGGGAGTTATAAGGTGGGTAATTATTTTTATTTTGGGTGAAAAAGTAAAGATTAAAGATATCAAGTTTCCACAATCCATCAAGTAGTTGCAATATAATTTCTGGATTTGATGTGAAAAACTAAAACACAATCAAATCCATAAATTATATTGCAAAGTAAAGATTTTCAGCAAAGGAATTAAAATTTATTGTGAGATAATTTTCATAGGAAACAAAGATAACAAAGATTAAAATATTTAATTTGTCGGAGGAAATTAATTAAATATTTTGTTAAACAAGAAGAATATTGAAGCATTGCAATGAAAGAGATATGAAGGGCCACAACCCTAAGAATTGTATATATGTAAGATGAAGTTAAAACATCAAAAGATCAGAATCAATAGACTAGGTAGTTGGATAGGGTGAACTATTGCCGAAACAGAACATCATGTTGTATATTGTAAAATCTTTTCAAATTATATAATGGAGAAGAATGCATAAATTTGGTGATCCAATTATGGTGTCAATTTTTTGTTGAATTTATTAAAAATATTATTCGGTTGTCTCCAAGGTTGTCATTTCCCTATTATTTAAATTGAGGTATCAAGAATATTTTCAATTTATCAAAGCACACTTGTTGCTCTTGTTTGGTTCAATTAACTGGCTCCTTCAAGGAAGGATTAAACTCTTTTAATTAATCACAGTAATTTGGAAAAGGACATTTGGATCAATAAGAACTTGATAATTGCATCCTTGCATGTTTATGCCAGGCATAAACTCATAAAAGTGCCAAAAAAATTGAATTGTATCTAGAAATACGATGCACACATATCATTAACCTCTTGACTCCATTAGCCCAACGGGAGTAGGCACTAGTCACACCGTTTCCACTTTAAAATTTCATAAGATCTTATTAAAACATCCACATTTCAAATTTGATACTAGGAGTAGGAGTAGTTAGAAAGCTTTCATCTATTACACTTTGTGCCATCGCAATAGATCCATCAATTCAATCAATTCATACAACTTTAAGTTTGATTAATTCATATAGGTATACCCACCTAGGTCTGGAAGAGCCCAAAGAGAAGAAGGTTCAAATTTATGATTTGACCTTGTACGCTAGCCAAAAATGTTGTGAGAGATTGGAAACCTCTCATGGTTCAAACCTACGTTTTTGAGACCTAACACATTTGTCCCCTTCATCTTTCTTCTATGTCAAAACAATAGCACATGAATGGTCAAGTGTAAAAGAATAGATAAAAAAAGGTTGTAAATAATCAGGGCTAGTTAAGATGGGTGCTTCTGAGATGGATTATTTGATATATGAAAAGGAATCCTTTACCTCATTTCTCCATTTGATCTTTGTGTCTTTCTTCATCATCTCGTTTAAGGGTTTGACAATTTCTGCAAACCCAGTAATAAACTTCCTCACAAAGTTTATCTTTTTCTCGAGAAGAAATATCTCATCTCTTTCTTACTGCCTAGCATAGGTAATTTTAAATAGACTCCACTTTGTCAATATCAATTGAAATGCCACTTTCTAAAATTATATGGCTCAGTAGTTTCCCTTATGAGACCCCGAAAACACATTTTTGTGGATTCAGGGAAACACCATACTTTATACACTTTTCTAGGACCTTTTCCAAACCAACAACATGGTCTTCTCTGTTCTTGGAAAATATTATCAAATCAGCCATGTAAATAATGATGAATTTACCTATTGCCGATAAGGGCGTGGTTCGGTGGTCAAGTCGCTTGGTTGTAGTGACGGCCACCAGGGTTCAAACCTTCGCTGGGCCTTTGTGCTCGCGGGTTTGGTTGTTTCTTGTGGTTTGTTGTATCCGGTTCATAGCTCCGGTCAAAAAAAAGCGTTTACCCCTAATATTATGGGTGCATTGCACCTTTTCTTTAAAAAAAAAAATGATGAATTTACCTACCATATCTTTAAAATTCATGTCCATCGCACACTGAAAAGTGGCTCTAGTGTTGATGAGACCGAATGACATCCTTCAGTAAGAAAATATTCCACACTTTGTGGTGAAGTAATTCTTCATTCGATCCTCATAATTGACCAACACTTGGCTATATCCTAAATAACCATCCAAGAATGACATCATATGTGATTCATTGACTATTTTAGCACTTCATCAAGGGAAGGAAGTGGATAATTATCCTTCTCTAAAGCTTTTTTCAAATTTCAAAAAATTATGATAGTCTAATTTCTCCATTCTTTTTATGCATAGGTACTAGATTTGCAACCCATGTAGAATGCCTAACAAGAAAGATAATTCTGGCTGACAACAATTTTTTCACCTCTTTAAGGATTAGGGGTTCAATCAAGGCATTGAATGGCCATTGCTTCTGATAGAATTTCTTTGCTTGAGGCTTGAGAGGGATGGTATGAGTTATCACCAAAGTGTCAAATGTTTTCAATTCCTCATATCCCCCGACAATTGTTACAATGTCTTCCTTCAACACCTTCAAAATTTTATCACAAATGTCCTTCGGACAAGTCTTCCCAATAAATTTATTCCTTTTTGGGTCAAAATCTACTATATTATATGTTTCATATTTCCCCCCTTTAGTATTTGTAGGTAGTTTCTTGTGATCCCAAGGATTGGAATCAAAGATCCTCTCCAATGCTACCATTCCTTTGGGGATGTTGTTAGTTTTCAAATTAACTATGCCTTCTATATCAAAATCCTTTGGCTTCTAGTCCCCTTCATCTCTATCAAAATCATCCATGATATTTCCTTCAAAAAAAATTGAACTTCCCAAAAAGGTAAGGATGTGCTAATCATCAACAAAAACTTGAAAATTTCTTACATTATCATGAATAGCTAGTATTGAAACTAACTCAATAGAAAACCTCTTTAACTTGGAATCTTGCATAGGATCCAATATACTAGCTATTATAGCCAGTGCATCTACAATCTGATTATCCTCTTTGGAAATCAACTTAATGTCAAAGGCATTGAAATCTTCAATCAAGTTCCATACCCTATTTTTGTAAGCAGCCAATCTTTTGTTGTGGCATGCATACTAGCTATGAACCTGCTTCATGATCACTTCTGAATCTCCCATCACTTTGAGACCTTGTACTTTCTTCTGATGCATGAACATCAGTCCCATAGCCAACACCTCATACTCTAAAACATTTTTAGTACACCCAAACTATAACCTGTAGGAAGCAAAATAAGTTTTCCCTTTTGGGTTAGTTAGTTCTACTCTAGCTCCGCTCCCTAGTTTGGTTTAGAACCATCAAACTTGAGGGTCTATAATTGGTCTCAGGATACAACCTCATTCTTCAAGTCAATTTTAGATTGCTATTCAAGAGGATTAAATGGTGACTATAACTTTTGTGGGATGCTGAGATTAAAGGATCTCTATGTTTGAGGATTGTCAAATACTTTTTTTAGATTAAGCACATGTGCAGAAATTATTTCCAACAACTCTTCATGGTTATTGGTTTTGTAACTCAACTTTCCTTTGAGTAATTCCTTCATAATCAAAAGTTGATAAGGGTCAGGGGTATCTAGCATGTCTTGGAGTTCTTTAATATTAGCCTATAAATCTAGACATAGGGTTGGGGTCTAATCAGTAAATGATGAGATTCCTTCCTACATGTTGTTCATTCCTGTCAAAATAGTCATAGCATTAGTTTTAAATGAAAAATGATTTTAGACTATTGTAAGATTTCCATTGTGAGCATCCCCTAACTAACAAACCTAATTCAAAATATGAAGGAAAGGATGACAAGTTAGCTTGAAATGGTTCTGATAGTGGACCCTACACCACTTTGGGAGTAACAAACTCCACAAGTTTTCCTCCTCTCCTAAGACTAGCTTGTCTTGATGTAATTTCTAAATTAACACTTCCTAGTTAATGGTAGTCATAGAATCACTATTTTCTAAGGGTTTTACTTGATCAAGATTAGGCATTGAAAAGGTCATAACCTTGTCAATCTTATAAATGCCTAATTAAGTTCCAAAATAAGCAACCTCATTACGGTGATCATACTTTGTAATCATGTTCTTTAAGTGAGGTTGTCTTTCTATCCTAATTTGACTCGACATACCCTTCTATGGCAGCCACATGTGTGTAAATTCTAATGAAAGGTAACCTCCAATGGTCTTCATCCAATCCCTGCTCAACAACATACCATACATTTCAAGAATGCCACCAACTTGAATATCCATGTAACTTTGGATCCTTGGATCTAATCCGATCTATATGTGTACGTTCTTCAACTCTCCTACAACATTCACTTACATTTTGTCCAATTGTATAACCTTTTTGTGAGTTTGAATTGGGGTTAGGTCTGATTTCTTCCAAATGGAAAATGGCATAACATTACCTAAAGCCCTAGAATCTAGCAAGCAGTTGTGTAATTTCTTCCCAAATATTCTTGAACTCAACAAAAATAGAGGTGTTCCTGTCTTTCCCCTATATAGAGTTGTGTTCATCTCAACAATAAGAGTCCCTTTTAGCTTTCCCTTCAACTAATTTTCCTCAGCCAAAGATTTCAACATGAGCTCATGTTGAGTGGGACACCACTTCAGAATGCCAAAGAATGACAGGGAATTCATCTGCTTTTGCATTTTTGTAATCAAATCATACTCCTTGTTATTATTATTTTTTTTTAGGAAAGAAAGCAGAATTACCTCTATTTGGGATCTCAAGTGGCCCTTTTGGTGGAGGTGGATTATTATCCACTCTTGGATTTGGGAATACCATATTTTTGAAAAGAGGAACAAATTTGGTGATTGTTCATTTGTTTTGGTCCCTCAAAAAATAACATCCTTCTGCTTGAAAAGCTTGAGCATTGTATGTATCAATTTCTTGCTCATTTTCTCCTCGAAAGGGAAATTGACACTCATCATAAGTCTTGGAGACCATGGTTGTATCTAGAGGCCTACCACTTTTGTTAGCATTTCCTTATGCTGGTTGGGAATCAACTTGAGAAATCTTAACAATCTTTTCCATTTCTGGGCAGTTGACCTTAGAATGAGTGGCAGTATTGTGTAGCCTACACCAATTGGTCATGAGGTTTAGATTTGTAATATTTGTAGTGTGTGTTTTGTCTTCATTTACCCAGTAATTGTGTAGGAAACCTCCATTTTTTGGTCTTGTGTCCCATTGTCTATTGTTGGGACTCTAGTTATACCCCCTATTTTGCTTTTGGTAATTCTAATTTTTGAAATTCTAGTTTTGAAAGCTCCTCTTGTTCTGGTTGTTATTCTAGTTGGGGTAATTATTCTGGTTTGAATACCCTCCCTAGTTCGAGTATTGATTTTGGTTTTGGTTTTGAGGGGGGTTTAACTTGAACTGTGTCATCTCATTGGCCACTTGTGACATGATTTTCTTTAGAGTTTCCAACTCTATTGAAAAACATGCAGTTTGTTCAATTTTTGTAGTTGTTACAACTTGATTAGTCTACTTTGTAGTTGATAGGTTTATTGTTGGATTCTTTCCTCCTACATAATTATGAGAATTTTTTCGCTGCTAGGAAGAATCTAGGGTTCTATCGTTAATCCAAGGAAACAAGGGAAGAGGATGTACTTCAGTCAGGGGTCCATAAATAGAATTGGACATTCCTAGGACTGTGTTAAATATTGGGGTACCATAGGTAAGTGAATTGTTAATTGTGTTCATCTAATTAGACATTATAGGATACCCCAGGATAGGAAATGTCCCTCCTATACAATCTAATTGGGAACTTATCTACTGTTGCAATTTGATGGCTAGGTGGTATACTTTGGATAGTGAATCAATGTCTGTGTCAATATTAGTTCTTTGTAAGAATAAACTAGTTAATGGATCTATGGCTTTGAGGTATGATTGAATGGAAATATTCTCAGCTACTATGTAAGGTGGTTGTAACCACCTGTATATTCTCTAGAGCCATGTTGAATAGAGGCAAGGGTTTGTGGGGTTCCTTCCTAATCATGGAAAACTGGCGATACAAAATGCCTGGGTCTATGTAAACTTGAAATTGATTGATGAAGGAATCCTCCAAATTGGTCCAGCTTCCTATGGATCTGGTGGGAAATTTAATGTACCAATTATAGACCATATCCCCTAGTGAATAGGGAAACAATTTGCAGGCCACATTGTGATGTTCTATTTAGGCATGAGTGCACACATCTTTGAATTCTTGACTGTGCTCTTCTGCACTTCAGGATTCCCCATGGGCGTATCTAAGACAAAACTTCTCTACATTTTTTGGCATCTCATGGATACCATTGGGGATGGTCCCTAATGGTGAGGGATTCCCTATGAAGAATGTCATTGGTGGTAGTGGGTTAGGTGGTATCAATTGTGGTATTAATGGAAATCCTAGTGGAGTCACTAGTGGTGTTAATGATGGTGGGATTGGAGCTCTATGTGTTCTCTATTGAGTAGGAGATCAGATTTCTACAAATGGCTATGGGTTGGGAGTAGATCTTAGAATCTATTCAAACCTGTTTGGTGAAAAGGATCTGATTCGCTCTAGTTTGTTCCTTCAGGATCTCCTTCTAGCACCAGTTCTGTTAATGGTCAAAATAACACAATAAACATTAACAAGAATATTTCTATCCTACTTCTCCTAAAAAAGATAGCTAATATCAAATCACCTATCTTCCAAGGTCTCAGTAGTTGGTTCTCAACTATGTTATCATACATCAGTAGTTCATGTAATTGTAATGTTCAACGGGGATTTGTTGGCAAAATAGGAAAAAATGGCTATTTCAAAGTATTCTAATAGGGGGATTTTAAAAAAATAGAAAAAGATAGATCATTGGATTTTGGAATAGGAAAAAAATGTGAACAAACATTTTCCCAAATTTAGACACACAACTTTTGTAATAAGAATTTTAGTAAAGTATAAATAGATAAATGAAATAATTCATGAATAGTCATACAGTTATACCCATTCACAGTGTTGATTTAATAAATGTACTTTTATTTCATTTTTTTTGAATCAATTCAATAACGAACATTATCAACTTGCCACATAACTTTGAAGATAAAAAAGAAAAGAAAATAACATTCACAAATAATGCAACAATGGTTTTAAATTCAACCTCATCTATTGATTTTCACCAATTAAGAAACATTTATGCATAGCAAGATCCACTAGCGATGAAAAACCGTTGTCTATTAACACCATCATTAAACTAAGAAATTTTTGAAATTTAACTATTTACATAAAATTGAAAAAGAGTCTAATTGTTTGCATAAAATATCTTGAAAATCTAACTTAGCCTGCAAATTTCACTTCAATTTTTTGACCTTTACAATGAGGAGAATTTTCTAATTAATCGAAAAAATAAAACATTATAATCTCCTCCAAAAAAAATCCTAGATCCACAATAATTGGGATGCCCATTCAAACTGGAGTCTTCATTTTATCAAAATTGTTGATGTGAGGAGGGATGCCTCTTTCGTGTGCCGTCAAAAAACTAATTTGGAGCTAACTACTTTTCAATGGGATGCCTAGGAAAATTTGACTTATGTTGACTAGATTCCTTCTCAAAAATAGAATATTCTTTCATTTACTTGGCCACTTTGACCTGTTTGAAATACTCTTTAGTATTGTTGAAAATAGGTTCCAAGGTCTCCTCCTCAGGTCCATCAACCCATTCAACCTTGAGCATTGCTCTTTCAAATTCCTTAGTAGTGGCAACTAACATATCCTATAGTCGGCTAACGTCCTTAGCAACATCTCATGCATTGAACTTGATATCCATGAATTTTTCTAGAATAGTCCCTTCATCATTATGTATTTCCTTTATTAACCCTTCCAACTAGATATTCCATTGATCTTTTCTTTCCTATAGGGAAGTCATTCCATATCTTGATGAAACCTCCTTATTGGTTGTATCAACAATAATTCCTTTAAACACCTCTACTTGATCAGATATATCCTATTGAACTTGGAGCAAGATCCTGCTATGCTCCATGAGAATTTTTGATTGAAAGATCAATATATTCCTATACTTATCAAAAAACTTAAATCCTAATCCTCCAAGATAAGGTATTCAATTATTTCTCCCCTAGGAAACTTGTTTATAATTCTCAACTTCTGCTTATATTCTCCATACTTATCTTCTTCTACTCATAACTTTTGAGCATATTCGTTTAGAGTCTTTATTAGCTCCCATATGTCAATATAACACTTATAGCCTATAGTGAAAATATCCTATATCTTTTTTTTAAGAATACCAACCAATTTATCCATCATTTGAGTTTTTATTTTCATCTCACTCAACTCATCAACTTCCTTACGACTCATTAATATAGATATTTCCATTGATGTTGGATATTCAGAAGTAGATGTGGTTAGCTATTTTAGAAATCATTTCATATGCCCTACTTGATCTTTGAGCTCATCCTTGGCTTGTTTTTCCTTAATCATTATTAATTTGTTGAGGTATCCACAATATCAATGAGGTTCATTTGTTGAATCCTCATTTTCTTTCCCAAATTAATAGTATTGATTTGATAATCTAAGGCTTGTAACTCCCTATCATCCTCATCAACTATTGGAGTTGCAATGTCTACCACAAAGTCCCTACCATCAGTAAGATTCATGGAATTAATGGCTCTTGGTTTCTTCTTAGGTTTCACTTTATCCACTTCTTTTACCATATCCTTCCAGCTCACTAGTTGAGCTTGAACCTATTTTCTTTTCTCCAGATTTAGATTTAACCATGTAGGGGCACTTGGTTGACATGTTACATGTTGGACGTGCTTGGAGGTATTGACTTAGGAGGTGAAGTAATTGTCTCAATTCTCAGTGCAGACACAACTTGTTGTTGCTCAAACCTTTCATTCTCTAGTCTCTCTTGTTCTTTTGATGTGCCTCCACCTTCTCTTTTAACAACCTTTCATGTTCAATATTTTCATTCTGAGCCTTTATCTCTTACATCTTCTTTATTTCCAACTCCTTATGTAAAGCCTCTTCTTCATCCCTTCATTTTTATTCAAGCTCCTTTATCTGAGCTTCCTCCTCATATTTCTTTTGTTCTTCTTCTTCTTCACAATCCAGGTCCTCAATAACCTACTTTTGAGAACTTTTCAATATCTCTTTTTGTTCCTCCTTTGTCAGGACATCATTCATTTTTTCTTCATTCCAAAGGTTTCGCTCTTGAAACTTAGTGTCCTCTACTTCATCCTCTTCCTCAAAATACTCTTCATCTTCCCCTTTTCCTTCATCATGGGAAGGATTTTGCTCAGATTCTAAGGGGATGGGTGTTTCCATTACATCAATTACTTGAGCCTCTTTTTCCTAACTTATTGTAGTTTTTGTAGTTAAAGGAACAATAGATGGACCTTCTTCAGCTATTTTTGTGACCAGTGGTTGTACAGTAGTAGTACCTTCTTGACTGGATTTTGTGCTTGGTTATACTATAAAAATTGGTTGAACACCCAACCCTGCCACTACTCCAGTAGAGGAAGATTCATAGGTAGTAGTAGCCTTCTTGAAATCCTTTGTAATCTTTTCAATAGTTGGGGCTAGATCTTCCATTTGTGTAGTATTCTTTTTCAACCTCTTATATTGCCTTGTTTCCGCTAAAGAGGTGGGCTCACTGTTGGAATATTTCTTCCTCCTTGTAGACTTAACTCTTGGATAATTGATATAGAGATTAATCCACTTTAAGCTCCTATCAATGACTACTTGTGAAATTTTATTAATATTTTTCTCCTTATTTTCCATCTAATTAATGGCATTGAAATCCCTAGTAGCCACTTGATCAACTTCATATTGAGGATCAAGAACAATTCTGTCATCTAAAATACCCTCTGGTATATCCTCCTTAACTTCGAAGTCTATCATTTGTGGGATGGTTAATCTCTAATATTGTTTCTTTCTTACTTCAAGCTCATCTAGAAAATCAGCCCAAAAATCCTTGAGAAGTGGCTCATGGAAGGGAAACAATCAAGTATACGAACCATTCATTTTTCCCTTTGGATCAAAATTCTTCCTTGATGTATCAAATTTCAAGTTCAAAGCTTGAAATTCTTATGTGGCTGATTTAGCTGCTACACTAGATGAACAAGAATAAAATCCAAATTTAGTAGAGAATATTTGGAAAACTCCTTTATGTTTTTCTAAAAACTTTGGATTTACTTTTGTTGCCTAACGAGAGAATTCCATCAAAATCCATATGTCTCTGTATTACCTTGGCAACTTGAATGGATGCTTGTCAAAACCAAATAATCTGATATAAGTGGACTTAGGGTATTGGATAAACCAATTCCCTTACTCTTCAATAAATTCCATGGCTTCCCTAGACAACCTAAAACTAACATCTCTTCTAAGCCGGTTTATGACTACATATAGAAATGCATAATTCACTCTTTTGAAATGGCTTTCTGATGCCTTAAGCTCTAGATGATCATAATATTCCCATACCTTCTTCTCCCTCAGATTCTCTCCAAGTACTCCCATAGTAGTCAAACTAGGAAAACTTCCCATTAGTGTAGCACACTAAATTACATAGGAAGACATGTAGAATGGCTTGATTTCCTTTACTTTGATCATCTGACTATGAATATTATTAGATATCAACTACCCCCAATCCAAATATTTCTTTCCATCTAAAATCATTCGAATAAATCAAAACATCTAATTCCCGAATGCATGAGAATCTTCTTTCCCAAATGCTATAGATAGTAGTGTAATGAAATCCCCTACTTCCCCAAAGAAATTAGATCTTTTTGGCTTGGGTGGTATTTTCTTTGTTGATTTCTTTTCTATTTTTAGTCACCTCTTATTGATATATCTTTTATTTCCCTCTTCATTTGTTGCCCATCGTGCCAATGCATTAGCCTCCAACATGATCTCTATGTTAGGGTGAGGAGGTGGGTTAAACACCAATCTTATTAGTCTTGGAATCAATTTCATGATATCATTCCCCCATGAATCAATGAAATTTCTTTGAACTAGATTATAAGCTTGTGCAGTAGCTAATATGAACTATGGGAACTGCACTACTATAGGAAATGTGGCCACATGTGCACACCCAAAATTTGTAATCTTCTTGGCTCTTGGACTAGCATCTTCTGAAAAGGTATCATCGTGAAACTTTCTTAGTTCAACATGACCAACTATGGTATCAGTGATTTTCATGACTTCTGATCCAAATTTTGAGACTACTAGAACCCCATGGAATTTATACTTCATAGTGATAGGAACTTGTTTTGGTTTTTTTTTCTTGGTATTTGTTCCCTTTGGCACTTCCTTAGCACCAATCTCTTCTTTTGAATCAAACATTTGTTAAACCTGCAATAGTGACATTCATAAAAAAAGAAAAGAAATATGAGGAGTCAATTTATCATAAGAATCCATATTTAGTCCCCATACATTAAGAGGAATTTCCATTTACAAGTTAATTCCATGTTTTCAGGCTTTGGGTTTGGGACAGAGCCAAGGAATTAATCATTTTAGACTTAAAAGTGAACTTTGTCAGAAGTCAAGATTGGGAAACACTTGAACATAATCTTCACAAAAAATCCCTACAATACTATCGGAAATTAGAATTGGGCTACAAATCAAAACTTAAACTCTATAAAAAGGTGTGTCAGAAGTCAGGATTGAGATATCACTTGGCTCCAAAATGTGCATTGGTCAAAGGTTCAAGTTCTATTGTGGGATCCAATGCTAGAGTGTAGTCAGAAATTAGGATCATGTTGACACTCAACATCAGAACTCAATGTTATTTCATGGGTTCAGTTCCCTTCCAAGGTCCAATCCTGAAATCAATGTAGGGATTGGAATTGGGTTGAAACCCAACTCTTGATATCTGATAGGAACAAAGTAAAGGTTCTATTCCAAACTTTGATTCTAGCCAAAGGTTAGAAATCAAAGTTAGAACATTGTTAACAGTGTGATCACACAACAATGCATAGATAAGGTTCGCTCCAAAACTTGATCCTGTAAGCAATGTGGGAATCAGAATCAAAACATAGTCAAATAATAAGGTTAACTTAGCAAATTTTCAAAAAAATTCAAATAGCCCTTCAAGATTGGGATTGGGATAATTTCTAAACACTAAAAACCTAATAAACACTGATTTGAAAACTTAACCATATTTCCATTTTTTTTAGAGATCAGATTTGAAAAAACCACAGGGTTTTGACTCAAAGTTGCAACGGTCGACAATTTAAAGACTTTCAAAATTTGTCACCCCAGTGGTAGGGAAACTCTAGCCAAACTAGGGCATGATCGAAACAAAGAGACCACACAAGAAACACAATGCAAACAACAAGAAAAATGAAAACCAAGAAAACTCAAAACAAAAGGGATGTTAGCGAACCAAAAGGTTTAAGAAAAATAGGAAACAAGCAAAAGAAAACACACGAGAACACAAAATGAAAGAAACAAGTGACCCAATAAGAAAACAGACAAGAAAAAACATAAAAACTTAAAAAATAGGAAGAACAAAACCAAAAAACACATACCTCAAAAATTGTGATGAAAAAGTTAATAATACCTAGTGAGAAATCGTCAAACTCAAATTCTATCTTCAAACCCTCTACTCCACTCTAGCTCTTTACATCAAAAATACAAAGCAACAATAAGTGAAAACCAAGAAGCAGTAGGAATATAAATTGGTTTGAACGTGTGAATAGATTGTCAATAATGCACAGTAGTTCAGGAATTGGGGTTGGGAAGGCACTCAAAATAAAAACAATGTGAAACACAAAGGCAAGTCAGAAATCAGGATCAGGAAGGAACTACCCACTTGAACTTTCAATGAGTGTAAATTTCCAAAAAAAATCCCTAATCCAAACTCGACAAGCAAGAGGGAAGACGAACTCGAGAATCAGGATCAAAACGTAACCAATAACAAGAACCTTAGAAAGGTTCTCGGTTCTAGTTCCTATTTGATGTTCAATCTCGAAACACACAAGGGAAAATTAAGAGTCAGAAATTGGAGTCAAAATGAAAACTAGAGCTAGAACCTTATGAAGGTTCTTCTTTCAAGTTTCATTTTGAAATTCAATTCTGAAACACACAAGGGAAAACAAAGATTCAAAAAACAAAGTTAGGATGAAAAAAAGAACTAGAACCTTAGGAAGGTTCTTGGTTCTAGTTTCATTCTGAAACTTGATTTTGATAGACAAAAGGAACACAAGGAAAAGACCCAGGGATTGAGATCAAATGGAAATGAGAACTTGAACTTTTGAAGATGCAATGTGGGAGTTCCAATCCGTAACCTGAATGCACCAAGGAAAAAAAAAGAAGACAAAGCATAGGGATCGAAATTGGGAAGAAACCAAAACTCAAACCTAATGAAGGATTTAAGTGCCAATGTCAGTTTGAAACTCAAACCTGACAAAACAAAACAAAATAAGGCTTTGAAAGAAAAATATAACTCCCATATCCAAAACAAAACCACCAAAGGAAAAAACAACACAGGGGGACCCATTTTGTTTTTGGTCAAAATGGGGTGGTTATGCAAGGTATAACAAGAGGGGGAGGGGATGGGAGGGAGATACCTAAGAGAGAGGGAGAGAGAAAGAGAGGGATTGGGAGAAGGGGATTGGAGTGAGAGGGACTTATTGAGGTAGGGAAGGAGGGATAGAGAGAGATAGTTCTCTAGTTAAGGAGGGAGGGAGAGACTTCAAAGAGGGAGAGGTAGTGGGAGGGAGAGACCTGAGAGAGGGAGAGAGAGAGGGGGGGAGAGAGAGATTAAGGGTGGGAGGTATAGACTTGAGAGAGGGAGAGGGGGTATGATAGAGAGACCTAAGAGAGAGGGAGAGAGAGAGAGAGAGTTATCTTGTTATGTAGGTAGGGTGCCTAAGGGAGTGAACTAAGAAAAAGGGGTGGGAGGGAGAAACCTATGAGCCTAGAATGGGGTGGGTGGGAGAGACTTGAGAGAGAGGGAGAGAGAGGAAGTGGGAGAGAGGGAATGGGAATGAGATAGAGTGAGAGAGAGACCTAAGAGAGAGGGAGAGAGAGGGAGAGAGAGAGAGAGAGAGAGAGAGGTTGGAGTGAGAGGAACTTATATAGGTAGGGTGGGAGGAATAGAGGGAGGGAGGGATGGAGGGAGAGAGAGGGGGGGTAGAGAGAGAGGGGAGAGAAAGAGTGAGAGAGAGAGAGAGAGACTTATCTAGGTAGGGTGGGAGAGATAAAGTGAGGGAGGGAGGAAGGGAGGGAGAGAGAAGGTTCTCTTGTTAGGGTGGGAGAGATATGTCTGACAGGAGGGAGAGGGAGAGACCTGAGAGAGAGAGAGGGAGTGGGAGAGAGATAAAGGGAGTGAGAGAGAGACATGAAAGAGGGAGAGGGGGTGGGAGGGAGAGACCTGAAGAGAGAGGGGCAGAGAGAGAGTGTGTGTTTTAGGGTGGGAGGTAGAGACTTGAGGAGGGAGAGGGGGTGGGAGAGAGGGAGAGAGGGAGAGAGAGAGAGTTATCTAGTTTTGTACCTATAGGTTTCCTAAGGGAGATACTTGAGAGAGAGGGGGTGGGAGGGAGAGACTTGAAAGAGAGGGATACAAAGTTTGGGAGAGAGAGGGAGTGGGAGAGAGAGGTAGTGGGAGAGAGAGGGAGTTAGAGGGAGAAAGACTTATTGAGGTAGCATGGGAGGGATAGAGTTAGGGTGGGAAGAAAATACTTGAGAGAGGGAGAGGAGATGGGAGAGAGAGACCTGAGAGAAAGGGAGAGAGAGAGAGATACAATGGGAGGTAGAATTGAGAGAGGGAAAGGGGGTCAGAGAGAGAGACCCGAGAGAGGGAGAGAGAGAGGGGGGTGGGAGGGAGAGACCTAAGAGAGAGGGAGAGAGGGATTGGGAGAAATGTAGTGGTGGGATAGACTTGAGAGAGGGAGAGAGGGCAAGAGACAGAGACATAAGAGATAGGTATAGATAGAGCAAGAGAGAGAGAGTTCTATAGTTAAGGTGGGAAGGAGAGAATTTTCTAGTTAAGGTGGGTGGGAGAGATCTGAGAGAGAGGGGGAGAGAGATAGAGTGACTGAGTGAGGGAGAAACTTGAGAGGGAGAGGGGGTGGGGGGAGAGACCTGAGAGAGATGGAGATAGAGGGGGAGAGAGAGGGAGTGGGAGAGAGGGGATTGGACCTAAACCCTAAACCCTAAACCTTAAACCCTAAACCTTAAACCCTAAACCCTAAAACCTAAACCATAAACCATAAACCCTAAACCCTAAACCCTAAAACTTGAAGCCTAAACCCTAAAACCTAAGCCCTAAACCATAAACCCTAAACCCTAAACCCTAAACCTTGACAAATTCAACTTTTTCAAAACATGAGTGCACTTTGGAAAATTTGAAATATGGATGTTGTAAGAGCAAGCCAAAACAAACTCACATTATAATGCGAGTGCATTATAAAAGAAGTGGGTTTTGTCTCTTTTTAAAAATGGTAAAAAAGGAATTGACACCCATGACTTGGCCTGCATGCTCTATTATTCTCCTTCTTTTTTGGGTGATCCAATAAAATAACACTTTTTGAGACTGTTGGAGAAATCACATGCAAGAATTTACACATTCCTCCACCACCTTTGCATCAACTTTCCACCACTTTTTTTTGGTTTACAACTTAGGTGGGAAATAATAGATTTTTTACATCAAATTTTATTATATGAACTAAAATATTGATGTTTGTAGTGTTGCAATATTCATTATATGATTGAATTGTTATAATTTAACATTATACATTGTTTAATTCTATAGTTTTTAGTAATTCTTGGAGAGATATAGAATTGAACATTGAAAAAAAAGTTTTTGAAAAGCTCCAATTTTTTAGCACTTTGATGTAAAAAGAAAAATATTACATTGAACTAGGTAGTTTATCCAATAAAATCTTTGATTCTAAGGTATGTCAAGTCTAAATATATGTATGTTCTTTATAACTTCTTATAATACATGTTTAATACAATGATTTTATTTTTTTATGTTAAAATGCATATTCAATGTTTATCATTGTTTTTTTTTTACTTTTTGAAAGCTATGAGCATTCAAGGGAGATTTCAAGTTGAAAAATCACAGTATAACCTTAGCCCCTCTTGGCACCTTTAACCTAGATAATTCTTCACTCTTTGTAGTGGTTTGACTACTCTTATAGTATCATACAGCTCTTGGGAAACCAAAAAATTCATTATTTTCATTGCTGCAACATCCTCCCTACTCTAACCTTAATCTCTTCCTCTACAATTTCCTCCACTAAAATCATTACAGTAGGAACTATCAACCAATCTCTCACATCTATCAGCCTCTTTCCTATCTTCAACATATCATTCACTTTATCTTTCCAAATACATTAACTAGACTCATATATGGCTCCACATCCTCTTGTTAATTTATCTTTTCCTTTAGAATACTTCCTTTTAATGACCCATTTCATGCTACCAAATCTCTAGATGCTACTTATTTTATATTTTTGGTGCTACCATCCATTCTAATAATGTTCCATGTATTTGTGATCAATACAAACTACTCCTCCTTAATGCACAATTTTGCACTATAATTGTATAGATCACTTCCCAGCAATGGTATTAACCCTCCTATCATACACCTCTTCTTTTTCAAACTACCATGGACTTCTTAATGACACACATACATTGTTCGAATATCACATAACACCTCATCATGGAATGCTTTGATCTTTAAGTTTATCTAGTACTGTTCTTGTACCAAAATTAAATCCATTTACTATAATCAACCAAGGCATAATGGATCTGGATGCCTCAACATCCTTAGTCCTAGATTGTCAACCATTTCCATAAACATTAGATTGTTTTTGCTACAACTATCTACCACCATATCACAACACTTGCCTCTTTCCTTGCATCAATTATTGAACAAGTGTTTCCCATTTGTTAGTTCACCTCTCCTATTACAAAAATTAGAGCATTTTGTGAAACTAAAAAAATCCCCTTACTCATGATGTTCTAACCTAGTTATTGGTTTGTAATACTCCTCCAAGCACTCTTTCATAGTCATCTCTACTACCAGAAATTGCTGCCACTTTTATTGCTGCAAACTTGTTGTCAAACCCTCTATGGCTAGGAAAGAACTTCAACTTCACCCAAACTAGAAAAAATCACTTATATAACAAATAATCCAAATGAAAATGTTGGTTAAGGTCTGATATGAAATATGTAGCCAACTTAAGACCCTTATATTAGAAAGAGACACTGCATATGTCATATGGTGTTTTCATTGATGGAAACCCTAGTCAGTGATTTGATCCACATGTCATCATTTGATCATATAGGAAGTTAGATCAAAATTTTGTGATTTACTGTCAAGTTAAAACAGAGCATATGACAAAATTGTGTTCATCGATTCACATGCAATTATCTATTATCATTTTGAGTTGTGGATCTTAGGAAAGGTTTTTTGGTAGATGATCTTTTTCATTCTTGAATCTTAGAGCCTTGCATTGATCCATGTGCAAGTTAAAAGATCCAGTTGATTAATTTTCTATTTAACAGTGCATGAAGGCCGACTAAGTGAATGTAGCCATTGCAGATATTTGAGGAGTAATTTTTTAAGTGTTTTTGTGTTTGTGCATGCTGATTTGGGTCATCACTATGTTGTGGCCGACTTTGATTGGTGCGCATTGAAAATTAATTATGGATTGAGCCAACAGTTTGTAAATATTTCATATTTTGTTGGAGTCGACATGTAGCAATTAAATCTTTAGTTGCAGATATATATAAGTGATCAATTATATCATTTTGATATATGTACAAAGTGTGTTGATGTATGTTGTGAATGTCAGAAGGATTGTAGAGTGTTTATGCACAGTTTCACTTGTGCATAAAAGGATTTGTGATGCGAGTTAAAGCAGTCAGAGCAAAAGAGTAGAATCAAACAAAAGGTCAAGAATTCGATTGATGAGCTTAACCAGAACTGTAATTAGGCATTAGTAGATGCTACTTTCTCAGTTCAAATCTTTGGGATGTTATACAAATACTTTTGTAAGGCAGCGAGCCTTTCTATTTTTGAGCAATGAGCTCTAGGCAGTGTGCTTGAATGCAAGTGCATTCCCATTTTGTAAACATCCTTTTTGAGAATACTCATATAATATTGTGGGTTGACCTCCATTGTGGTTTTTCCCCTAATAGGGTTTCCATGTAAAAATCCTTGTGTTGTGGTGTTTTGGTTGCTTGCTTTATGTTCATGCATATTTATTTTGGTTGAATGTTATAAGTGCTTTAAAGATCAGATTAATAAAGCTAAAAATTGTAGAACACTGATTCACCCCCCCTCTTAGTGTTCCTTCATTCCAACACCTTTGATATGATAGGATTGGTAATAAGTGTTTTTCTACATGCTAAAGTAGCTTAAATTGACTGATATGCACATTTTCACACCTATAATACTCAATTTTTTTTAGAAAAAATGAATAAATATTTGCTATATGTTATAAGAATCTCATATGGTGAATATCTAGCAATTTGGATTGATGAAATTAACTAGTGTTCTTATGCATTTGGATTGATCACATTAACTATGTGTAATTGATTATAAGGATTTTATGTTGAAATCATCCAATACCATGCATTCTTTTATTATTCTTATGGTGTGTCCAAGTGCACTTATGCTCTTTTTTCCACCCTATGTTGGAACTAGTATATTGTTTGTATCATCATGCCCTATGCTATAGATAATATTTTTTTCATGCCAAGGAAATGGTCAAGGTTTAAACCAACACATGAAGAGAAAGAAGCTAAAAATGCAAAAAAATAAGAACATATGAGGGAACCTCATGACCAAAGGAGATTGGACCTGATAGAAGAAGATGAACCTCAACATTAACAACAAATATGTAATTGGTGGCACAAAGGGAACAAATGCAAAACCTTTGTGCTATGAGAAAATTGAATACCGTTGTTGGAGACATGTCCTCTACTGTAATTCAAGGTGGAGGGACACCATCTAACACATCTCAAGTAGAAAGTACATCATCACTCACATGTGAAGGAGGAGGTATGCCATCTTTCCCATCTCAAGTTCAATGTATGTCATCTATTCCATATCATATCGAAGGTGCACCATCTAGAATTTTGAATAGAAATCCAAAGTATTTGATTAATGTTGATGAGAATATTGTGTAGCCAATGGAAGGTAAGATTTCAAAACACACTTGTAGAAGATATGCTCATAAGATTTGGAGAGTTTTCTTTGAAAATTTAAATGAAAATTCAAGATGTCAACTATATTTTGAAATGATGTGAAGTATAAAGTATAGGTCCATCATGAATATTCTTGGGTTGAGAACATCAGAGGCTTCAAGTGAAAAAACTATTGTGAAGAATCTAAAGAGTGCATATGAGAGTGTGGGTAACACCTCACACAAAAAATATAGTAATGTCACATGATGTGTCATTACATAAACAATAGTAAATAATAAAACAAGGAAAGCTTGTCTCATTAGAAAGATGGGTCATCACAACCATCATCCTTAGACCTTGGTCCTTTTGGACACTATCCTACCCTTATCTTCCTATCTAGTCCTAAGTAAGCATATTCAAGCCTTTTCTAAGTGGTTATCCAAGCCTAAGTAATAATATTCAAGAATTTTCTAAGTGATTATCCAATCTAAGGTAAGAAAAATATCCTCTATCCAACCCTTAGTCAAGTGATTATCCAAGCTTAAGTGATAAAATCGAAGCCTTTCCTAGTCAATTATAAAATTCTAGTCTAAAAAAACCCCATTATCATCAATAGATGATCTATTTTAGCTTGAGACAATATTGGTCTTCTATCTCCCTTTTCATCATTATCCCCTTTTCTATCCATTTTATCATTATATATTTGTGGGTTAGATTAGTGTTCTTTAGGATTTTTTATGTTTTATCTTGAAATGTATATGCATCATGTCCATATTCCAAAACTACAAGCAGCAGGTACTAGAATGTATGAAATGTAAAAGGAATCAACTATGAAAACAATTGAAATGAATTATATCAAATTTAATGAGATAGATAATGTATTGACAGAAGAGATTCTTCCTGCTCTTGAGAAGATAAGGAAGGTGGGTCTATAGTATGTGCACTGGGAAAATGACAATGTATAACTGGAACAACAAGTAGTAGAATGTATGGAATGAAAAAAGGAATATACTCTTAAAACAATTGAAGTGAAAAAAGGAATCTACTCTTTAAAAAATTACTAGGAAAGAAGTTGAGGAAGGTGTTCATGCAGTATGTGCATATTATAAAATCAAGGTATTCCATGAGACCACATTTCTTCCAAAACATTTCAATCTATAATATTGAAAAAATATCTATTTGATTATGCTTTTATGGATGTCCATACCATATTCCAAATCTCCCATTTTAGCATAGGAAGGAAGCATGCTAGCAAATATTATCACCAAAAATTATTTTGTGCATATCTTGTAATCCATGCATTGCATAAGATGACATTTGTTTGAGGTATCATATCAAACAATTTGTATTCCTTTTTTATAATTCCACATTTTGCATACATTTCTAAAACATTTTCAACATGTCTACCAAGGGAGTTGCAATTATAACATTTGACAAAACCCCCCCTTTCTATCAATGATATGATTGCTACCTGTAGACACTGAAAAATGTCTTAGATGATATCATACACTCGAATCAGGTATACTATCATTTCCTCTTGAAACCCATCCTCTTTTCACTTAAATAATTGAATTATACCAACTAAATAATTAATTGCATCATTTTCATCTATTAACCTAATGCATCAAATTAGGTTAACTCACCCCCTTTCATGCTAACATTTCATCTCATTAAATTAAATAGATAAAAAAATATTTAATTCAATTCCTTAAGTCTTCTAATTTAATTAAATAACCCTAAGTTATTTAATTAAATGTCATTTCATCTCTCCCCCAATTCATTAAATCATTTAATTTAATGAATATCACTTTAATTCTTGAAAACCCCTAATTTTATGATTAAACCTTGTTTAATTAGCAATTAAAATAATTTTCCTCCAAAAGGGGAATATTCTCATGGAATATCCCTTATCCCTTTTTTTCACAATTAAAACTTTCTTTTAATTTACAAAATATCTTTTATCCTCGCCCATGAGAATATCCCAAAGAATATTCTCTCTCTCCTCCAGTCATCTCAATTAGTTTCTTGAGAAAGCTAAAATTTTAACCTCTTCAGCAAGTCACCTTGTGACCTTTGTGTGCAGCTCAAAAGTGTGTTTTCTTGGAAAAAATATGAGCCCTAGATTAATTCTCATCTGGGTATGTGCAGGATCATCATAGAAAAAACAGGCCCTTAAGTGGCAATGAAAATTCAAAAAAATCAGAGTTAGGCAACTTGACATAAAAATTTGAATAAGTTATCTATATTATTTAAAAAATATGTAAGAATAGAATCCATGGAAAATTGAATGTAGTTTCTAAACTACTAAGTTTATTTTATTTTTTAAAAGTATTTGGTGAAATTTCAATGCAAAGTACTTAAATTTCAAAAAATAAGAAGTAGGTGTCTATATGACCACCCTAACCACAATAAAATGATAATATTTTTTTATTAGATTTTAGATATAAGTAGAGGACTCATGTCGGATGTATATTTTTTTGTAATTTTTTTCCAAGTAAATAATTAATTATGAAATTTTTATTACAACTTTTAAAAATATAAAAACTTGTATGTTTGACCACCTTAACTTGGTCAAAAATTCAATTTTTTTAATCCTATAGTATGAAGCATAGAATGTGATGCATGTTTTGGATTCAAAATATATGATACCGTTTGAAAGTTATAGATGTTTTTTAATCAGCCTATCAATTAGGACTTTAGTAAGTAATTCTAATAGAAAATGAATAATAATTATTTATTAAATTCAAAGTAAAGAATAATTTATATTGGTGGAAATTTGAGAGTCTCCTCTACAAACCCTTTTTGTTTCATCAATTTTGGCTAAAAAAAGTCGTCAACCAAATGGGCAAAGTCTAGAAAAGCAAGGTAAGTTGTCAAACACGTTTTTTGCGTTGACTTCTTAGGATTGGCATGTCCAAGCCAAATTCCAAAGCAAGCCCGAGGCTAATCCCTAGGAAATAAATTCTTGTTAGAAATATCAGATATCTATTTCAAATCGGATATCCGTTTTGAATCAGATATCCGATTTGGTTTATATATGATTTTAAAAAATGTTATACACTTTATAAGATATGATTTATAAAATACAATAAATATTTTATAGTTTATTTTAATATATAATATATTATATTATTATGTAAAATATTTAAATATTATTTCTATATTTTAGTTAATGTATATATATATATTACTAATATATAAAATATTATATAACTAATATATTAACATATAAATATTTAAATATTATCTCTTTCCTCTCCCTCTCTCCCATTATTCCCCTCAAATCTCTCTCTCTCCCTTCTTCCCCTCTTCCCTCTCCCTTCCCTCCTCTCTCTCTCTCTCTCTCTCTCATCTCTCCCTCCTACCCCCTCTCCCTCTCTCAAGTCTCTCTCTCTCACTCACTCCTACGTCTCTCCACTCTACCCTTAGCCCTCTACCCTTAAACCTTAAACCCTTAAACCCTTAAACCCTCAAACCCTCTTCCCTCTATCTCTCTCCACTCCCTCCCTCTCTCTCTCTCTCATGACTCTCCCTCATACCCCCTCTCCCTATTAGCTCTCAAAAATGCAGGCTAAATGCCTCAAGAGGTTGCCAATCTCTTGATATATTTTAGGGTAACATACAAGGTCAAGAGAACTCAACCTTCTACTCTTTAGGTGCTACTAAACCTAGGCGGGTGTACTTTTTGAATTGAGTAGACTTATCTTACGATTATCCTTTTGAAATGCTTTGTCCATGATGGTAGATGACAGTGAACAAATGAAATCAAATCTTATAGCAATCTTCTAATCTAAATCCTAAAATTCTTAATTAACAGATATAAAGAAACTGAGTGAATTCAAATAATGAAATTGCAAAGACCAGTGCCTTATTGGGTATGTGGAGTCAAATGAAACATAAGTGGGCAACTTATTCTGGCAGAAAATCAAATTGTAGGCATATGATCTGTTCATAACTTGTATAAACAATGTAAGACTATGACCACTAAGTTCTTCTTTAATAATCTAGATGAATCTTCCTGATTACTGTGATCAACGAAAATGATTTAATCTCTACTTGAGAGAACCAGTCAATTAATCACACAAATACATCAAATGTGCATTGATAAACCGAAAGTAAACTTGTTACATCAATTTAAACAACCAGAAAGAATCAACTTGGAGATAGCTTCAACAATACTTTTCAATAAGTTCAACATACAATTGACACCAGAAATAACCTACCACACCAGCTGATTTTCATTAAATTCGCCATTTGAAAACATGCACATAGTCTCTGATAAGAGAAAATTATTCTACTATAGCCATTCCTAATCTACTATATCTAATCTAAAATCTGATGATGTTTCAATTACAATTGGGGTGCATATTTATACTCCAGCATTCAGGAAAATAAATCAAATTGGAAAACCATGTCAGCCACCATAGAATTCAGGCAAAAACCAAGTTGGCCTACAATGGTTAAAATTCCATATGTCGGCCCACAGTGTTTGAATATTAATCATCAATGGAATAGTCGCTAGGACATCCTATAAGTATGCCGAAGGAAAAATAACATTAATTGCTATCTTCCCATGTCCTCTGTTCATGGTCGTGACCACCTGAGTTGTGGAGATATCATATCAAAAACCCTTAGTCATACTGAGAGCACATATGTGTTACATTTTTTCTAATCGCTGAGACACAAGAATCATCATCCCGAAATGCTCCCTTTGTTTTATTCACTATCGTCGTAGCTTCCATTTGTTGAGGAAACCTCTTGTAGATAACAATGTTTCACCGAAAGTCTTCAATCATGTTCAAGTCGTCGAGACATAAGACTTTTCCTGCCGACGAGGATCCTCTGTTGTTATAACCTCCAACCCTCGACGAGACGTCTTGTAGAACATTTTGTTACACCAAAACAACTGAGCACACCAAGATCACCAAGAGAAATCAAAGCTCTTTGCTGAAAGCCACTCGTTACCTGTTGGCAAGACCTGACCTTTTCATTATGACCTCCTGCCGCAAACTCATGCTTGGCCGAAGCAAAACCCAAATGTCATTCGGTGAGACACCACAAACCTTATGCCGACAGAGTTCACATATGTCTCATCGGTGAGACACTCCCACATTCGTCGAGACTTACTCTGAATCCACCATAGCCTCACCAAAAGTATATTCAAAGAGAAACCATGTGTAAGGTCGGCGAGACCGAAGGTCACTCGCCAAGACCTTACAATGAGAGCCATGACTCCCCCTGATATGCATCCCTTACTTGCCAGTCGGTGTGAAAAAATGAAATTACCATGACAATTGCCGATAACCCAACTCTTGCCAAAGACCCATATGGACAAGTTGGGGAGACGGACTGAGTTCGATAAGACACAACCCCAACAAGGAAACCACTGTCAATAGGTGAATGCACAAGACTTGTGATCGTCGAGACATCAAAGGAGTTATGTCGATAAAACCTGTAGCATGCAAATGTTAGAATAAAACAACATGGGTGTCAGGGAGACAGTCATGGACCTATGCCGATATGGACCCAGACATGAAAAATGCATAACTTGATTGAATCAATGGGACAATATGGAAAACTATAGATGAAATATGCATAGGGTAGGACCAAATCAAGAAATTTATGAGGTAAATCAACATGTAAAACCATCAGATTTTTACAGTTCCAATAGTGGCTCCGTCCAGGGATGAATGATAGTGAAATCATTGCAAGGGTCCAAAATCTTTGGGTGAGCAGACCAGACACAAAATGAGCAAACTGGAAATGGACAGAAAGCAAGATGGAATGGATGCAAAATGAATGGAAAATCGAGGTGAACCAGAACCCTAAAATACTATGCACAGAAAAGAATTTTAAAGAGGATAAGCAAGAGTTGTCCATGCACTGGCAACCCTCAATCCTCTGTGTTTTAATTTCTCTTGTCTGAGCTGTTACAATCTGAAACTCAAACCATTTTCCCCTGTCAAACACTTGGTTTTGTCTTGAGTTCATCATATTCCTCTTGAAGACACAGATGCAATATTTCCTATCACTGAAATTTTTTAGAGAATCACTATGCTCAATCTAGCCCAAAATCCATACACCATTCTGTAATTTATATTCTTCATCATCAGACAAATCTCTGCCAGCATAAAAAATGCATACATATTTAATGCAAAAATTTGTATTATCTCTCTCACTATTATGTATTATGAAACACTCTCCTAGCTATATAAAAATTTCACAATCAAAGTGCTTCTCTTGAAAAACAAAAAAAATTGTCATATCATTACTGTTTGAGGAAAACAAGTCAGAAACCTTCTGCACTTCTTCAATATCTCTATTCGGAGACAATACTGGATCATGACTCATATCCTCCATATCATATATATGTGAACCAATAAAATCTAGACTTCTATCATCCTTGGTATGCAAACAAATGTCTTCTTCAACTGTATTATAAATTTCAAACTCACATACCTCATCCCGAATGGAAGCAGACTTTTGATCAACACCAAAAGTATCACCATCATTCCAAGAAATACACAGGGAGTCATAAGAATTTTTACACAAAGATTCTTCACTGTCAAAACAAAAGTAGGTTGGAGAAAAAATTTCAAGATAATCTTTATGCGCGCATCCTTGGTATTCAGAAGTAAACAAATCTACAATCTGCTCACTACCAAGTGAACAAGTCTCTATATTTTCATCACTACAATTATACTCCTCACTTTTGTCATCATCAAACAAAAATCCAATACCGTCAGAGAATGGGAAATCAGAAACATCATCAGCACAGTCATTTATTCCATCATTTTGCTTATCTGAAATTATTTCCTCCTTTTCATAGAATGGATTTGAAAATATATGAAACTTACTCATTGACACACCTTGGAAAAAAATCATCTGATCTTCATTTAACTCTTCATCATACAACAAGTTTGAAAAAATTTGGAAATCACTTTCAAATGTACAAACCTCATCATGATCAAATGTATCTTCATAACTTTCAACTGCAGCCAGAGGTATTGTATATTTACTATATGATGAATCAACATTTCCCATTGCCTCTTCATCCTGACCTTCATAAGAAGTAGAAAAATCCCTTGATTGCAGATCAAAATTCTTAGGTTCATCATCAGAATCAAAATATTCACTGGATTCCTCATAACATGCACTGCTTTCCATGTCATGATCAGTTGTGCAAGAGAGATGCCTTGCACCTTCATCCTCCTCAACATGGTGAAAAGTATTTAAAGCCAGATATACTGTGTGATCTTCTCCATTGTTTCCCATCAGCATTCCCTCTTCTTGTATTCTTTGGGAAACAACACAATAATCTGGGGAATGTGGCTTATCACAAAAATCACAAAAGTAATTGTTACTTACCATGTAGGTTCCCCCTATCAATGGATCAGGAGCTTCCTTGTTTTTAGGCCTAGCTGTTATAGTTTTTTCATCCTTCTAGTCTGTATTATAAGGCATGTCATTCAACCTCAACCTTTCATTTATGTAAGTATTCTCCTGTCGGTATTGATAACTGCTACTTTGCTGACGAACCTTAGGATTGTCTCTTTTACTGATTATCTTAGTAGCCTTCCTATTGTTTTCAATTGTTTGTGCCATCTTTTGTGCTTCAGCCAAACCTCTTGGGAATTTATTTCTTAACTCATACCCTGTCTTGGGGTCAAATGCATTCAAATAAATACTCAGTGCTACAGAATCTGGCAACATTGATCTAGGAGGTATCTTATTCTGCAACTTATTGAATCTCTGATTGAAATCATAAATTGTATCACTTTGATCTTTCTGAATGTGCATTAATTCACGAAGAGAAGCATCTGGTGCACCTAGATTTCCAAATTGCTCGAGGAATTGATCTTGAAATCCTTGGAGAGAATCAATTGAGACAGCTGGTAGGCTATTGAACCAATCCCTAGTGTCTTCAACCAGTGATATCATGAATAGCCTCATGTGTAAATCTTCATAGGGAACACCCAAATCTTGGATGAAAGCATTGAAACTTCTTAAATGCTCTTCAGCAGTAATTGCATCACTCCTTGTAAACTTTGGAACAACACCTCTCCAACTGCCATCCATTGGATACGGGGATAACTGAATCCCTACCAAATTAAACTGTCTAATCATTGTTGTGTATTGATGAGGGGGGGTGCTAGGTGGGTACTGATGCTAGTATGGTGGACCATTGTATTATGGATGATAATATGGCATATACTGCTGACCATGAGGAGCTCCAACATAACCTCCCTTGAACTGAGATCCTCTTCCATTCATGTTTGAACAAACGCACAAATTCTTTCAGAGTCGCCACCTACTTTTCCAAAAGTAGGAAAATCATTATTTCTGATCTTTTCCCCACCAGGATAACCTTTTCTAAAACTTCTCAAATTACAAGTTTTCCTCCAATGACTCTATAATGTGGTTTTCAACCGAATTTTCTGATATAATCCCCAGCGGAGTCGCCTATTTGTTAGCTCTCAAAAAATAAGGTTGAATGCCTCAATAGGCTATCAATCTCTTGATACGCTTTAGGGTAACATACAAGGTCAAGAGAACTCAACCTTCTACTCTTTAGATGCTGCTAAACCTAGGCAAGTGTACCTTTTGAATTGAGTAGACTTATCTTATGATTATCCTTCTGAAATTCTTTGTCCATGATGTTAGATGACAATGAACAAATGAAATCAAATCTGATAGTAATCTTCTAATCTAAATCCTAAAATTCTTAATTAACAGATATAAAGAAACTAAGTGAATTCAAATAATGAAATTACAGAGACCAGTGCCTTATTGGGTATGCAGAGTCAAATGAAACAGAAGTGGGAAACTTATTCTAGTAGAAAATCAAATTGGAGGCATATGATCTATTCATAACTTGTATAAACAATGTAAGACTATGACCACTCAGCTCTTCTTTAATAATCCAGATGAATCTTCTTAATTACTGTGATCAACGAAAAGGATTTAATCTCTACTTGAGAGAACTAGTCAATTAATCACACAAATACAACAAATCTGCATTGATAAACCAAAAGTAAACTTGTTACATCAATTTAAACAACCAGAAAGAATCAAATTGGAGACAGCTTCAACAATACTTTTCAATAAGTTCAACATACAATTGACACCAGAAATAACTTGCCACACCAGCTGATTTTCATTGAATTCGCCATTTGAAAACATGCGCATAGTCTCTGATAAGATAAAATTATTCTACTGTAGCCATTCCTAATCTACTATATCTAATCTAAAATCTGATGATGTTTCAATTACAATCGGGGTTCATATTTATACTCCAGCATTCAGGAAAATAAATCAAATTGGAAAACCATGCTAGCCACTGTAGAATTCGGGCAAAAACCAAGTTGGCTTGCAACGGTTAAAATTCCATATGTCGGCCCACAGTGTTTGAATATTAATCATCAATGGAACAGTCGCCAGGACATCCTGTAAGTATGCCGAAGGAAAAATAACATTAATCACTATCTGCTCGCATCCTCTGTTCATGGTCGTGACCACCTGAGTCGTGGAGATATCATATCGAAAACCCTTAGTCATATCGAGAGCACATATGTGCTACATTTTTTCTGATCGCTGAGACACAAGAATCATCATACCAAAATGCTCCCTTTGTTTTATTCACTGTCGCCGTAGCTTCCATCTGTTGAGGGAACCTCTTGTAGATAACAATGTTTCACCAAAAGTCTTCAATCATGTTCAAGTCGCTGAGACATAAGACTTTTCCTACCGACGAGGATCCTCTGTTGCTATAACCTCCAACCCTCGACGAGACGTCTTGTAGAACTTTTTGTTACACCAAAACAACAGAGCACACCAAGATCACCAAGAGAAATCAAAGCTCTTCGCCGAAAGCCACTCGTTGCCTGTCGGTAAGACCTGACCTTTTCGTTATGACCTCCCGCCTCAAACTCATGCTTGGTCGAAACGAAACCCAAATGTCATTTGGCGAGACACCACAAACCTTATGCCGATAGAGTCCACATGTCTCATCGGTGAGACACTCCCGCATTCATCGAGACTTACTCTAAATCCTCCATAGCCTCACTGAAAGTATATTCAAAGAGAAATCATGTGTAAGGTTGTTGAGACCGAAGGTCACTCGCCAAGACCTTACAATGAGAGCCACGACTCCCCCCGATATGCATCCCTTACTTGCCAATCGGCATGACAAAATGAAATTTCCATGACAATTGCTGATAACCCAACTCTCGCCGAAGACCCATATGCACAAGTCAGGGAGACAGACTTAGTTTGATAAGACATAGCCCCGACAAGGAAACCTCTGCCGATAGGTGAATGCACAAGACTTGTGATCCTCGAGACATCAAAGGAGTTATGTTGATAAAACCTGTAGCATGCAAATGTTAGAATAAAACAACATGGGTGTCGGGGAGACAGTCATGGACCTATGCCAATATGGACCCAGACATGAAAAATGCATAACTCGATTGAATCAATGGGACAATATGGAAAACTATAGATGAAATATGAATATGGTAGGACCAAATCAGGAAATTTATGAGGCAAATTAACATGTAAAAACATCATATTTTTACAGTTCCAACACTCCCTCTCTCAGGTCTCTCTCTCACTCACTCCCTCTATCTCCCTCTCCTCTACCATTAACCATAAACCATAAACCCTTAACCATTGAACCCTCTACCTTCTACGCTTAACCCTTTACCTATATCTCTCTCCCACTCCCTCCCTCCCTCCCTCTCTATCTCAAGTCTCACCCTCCTTCCCCCTCTCCCTCTCTCAGGTCTCTCTCTCTCACTCCTATCTCTCTACCATCTACCCTTTTAACCCTCTACCCTTTATCTCTCTCCCACTACCTCCCTCTCTCACGGAATCCCTCTCTCTCCCCTCTACCCATAACCCTCAAACCCTCTACCCTCTATCTCTCTCCCACTCCCTCCCTCCATCCCTCCCTCTCAAGTATCACCCTCCTCCGCCTCTCCTCTTGGGTCTCTCTCTCTCGCTCACTCCTATCTATGTCCCTCTACCTTAACCCTCTACCTTCTTCTACCCTCTACCCGCTGTCCTCACTCCCACTCTCTCACTCTCTCTCTCACTTAGTCCTCTGGCTCTCTCCCCTCTGCCCATAACCCTAGGCCCCAAACCCTCTACTCTCTACCCTCTGCCCTCTCTCTTTTCTCTCTCTCAGGTTCTCTCCCTCCCTACCCCCTCTCTCCTCTCTTGGGTCTCTCTCTATCTATCACTCCTCCCTCTATGTTTCTCCCCTCTGCCCTTAGAGCCCTAGGCCCTTGATCGCCAACCCTTAGCCCTTAGACCCTAAACACTTAGAGCCCTACCCTCTACCCTT
>VDFB02168118.1:22006709-22055730 GCA_007258455.2 Sequoia sempervirens
TCTCCTCTCTTAGGTCTTTCTCTCACTCACTCACTCCATCTATCTCTCTCCCCTCCACCCTTAACCCTAAACCCTTAAACCATCTACCCTCTACTCTTAACCCTCCATCCCTCTATCTCTCTCTCCCACCCTCCTTCTCTCTCTCTCTCAAGTCTCTTCATCCCACTCCCCTCCCTCTTAGGTCTCTCTCTCAACACCACTCCATCTCTCCCCTAACCCTAAAACCCCAAACCCTTAACTGCTAAACCCTCTACCCCACCCTTGACCTCCTCATCTCTCTCCCACTCCCTAACTCTCTCTCTCTCTCATTCTTCCCCCTCCTAATTCTCTATGCCTCACTCAACCCTTCTTCCCCTTTTTCCCTCTCCCTCCCCCCTCCTAATGAATTTTCTCTCTCTGTCTCTCTCTCTGTCTCTCTCTCTCACTCCCTCCCTCCCCCCCCCACTTCTTCCCATAATTCCCTCTCCCTCCCCCCTCCTAATCAACTCTCTCTTTGACTCTCTCTGTCTCTCTTCACTTCTTCCCCTCTTTCCCTCTCCCTCCCCCCTCCTAATGAACTCTCTCTCACACACACACATTCTTCCTCTCTCCCTTCCCCCTTCTAATTCTCTCTCCCTCACTCTCCCCTTCTTCCCCTCTACCCTCCACTCTCTCTCTTGCCCTAGACCTCTTCCATGCATACCTAACAAAGCAAGTATTCACTGAGGTTATATTACAAGAACGTCCAAACCCATAGCAGAAAAAAGATAATGATTGTTGCCCCATTCCTATTTCTCTAAATCCTTTGTTTTTTGATATCATCAAGACGTCCTTGGAATGAGTGCAAATAAGATAAGTCAAAAGATAAAGACCAAGTAACCAAACAAATTGATACTCTTCAATATCGCTAACGGAAAAAGGATGTGTTTTCTAAGGATAAGAACCAAAAATTATTGCCAAAAGATAATGCCCATTGTAGGAAGGATTCATCCTAGGACATGTCAGTGGATGGCGGCACATCATTTCATTTATCCAAAAGTGTTCTAAGGGATGATTGACATAGGACTGATTGGATGATGAGTTACCAATACGAAGAGATGACCAACTTGCTTATGCACTCGACTTAGACCAAAGACTTGACATTTTGAGTTTTTACTTTCGACCTATTGGGCTTGTTTCGAACTGTTTCACCAAAGGTTGAGGATGACAATCAGTTTATTATGGATGGTGTTTATTGTGGGTGAAAGCGAGATGAGATAGATGGATTTTTTCAAATATTTGGATGTTTTTGATGTTTTGCAATGTTTAGAGGCTATTTTTGGTATTTTTCAAGGTTTTACAAATGTTTTTATTTTCAAAATTTTCAATGTTTTGGGATTTTCTAAAATTTTGACTAAGAGACTAACCTAAAGACCTATCCTAGGGGTCTCGAGGTCTAATCAATAGATGAGCCTTGCCTACGTTATACATGTATAGACCACGTAGTTTGACTGATGACTTGACCGATTACAGATGATGGTATACATGATGAGATGTTAGCTTATTATGACAGACTCCTAAAGGACTGACCTAAGTGTCTCGGGGGATGATAAAAGATCAACCTTGGGAAAGTTCAAGCTTAGAGATGACGTAGTTTGACAAGACGAATCTATTTTTGAATTTTGATGATTTTTTGACCTATTTTTGGATTTTGATATGTTTTGATGTTTTTGGATTTTCTGATTTTCTGATATTTTTGGATTTTCTAATTTGAGGACTTTAAGATCATACACGAATCTGATCCGATGAGAACATGCCTCCAATGTGAGGCAGTCGACTACTTCGATAAAGGCAGGACAAAATGACCTTGAGGATGGGCCGAGTAGTACTAGGAGGGATCCTGATATGAAAACAAGACCAAGCTATGGTACGAATGCGAGTGGATGAGTGATGGATGGAGATCTGGATGTGATGGATGATGGAAGCATAATGGATGGATGATGCAAAACAAGCCATATAGATCTTGGTGGATGGAAAGTGCTTATTTACGCAAGGTGCCTGTTTGCCAAGTTTTCACCAAGGTACTTGGCCAAAGTGCCACGGAAGTGGTTTTCACTAGAGGACGATTTTTTCATCCTTTTTCTGATTTTTTTGGATTTTTTGCTTTTTTGATTATTTTGTTGTTACCAAGACGCCTATTTGCCAGGTTTTCACCAAAGTAACCATTTTTTCAGTACATTTTCTAATTTTTTGGATTTTTGGTTCTATACTTTGAAAGATTTAGGCATAAAACTTTTTGAGTTGGGAGCTATTCATGGGCTCCTATAGAGGTTCCCCTTCAGGTGTTGATAACTGATATGCCCCTGATTTGTAACTTGTTGTTATGACGAACAGTCCCAACCAATTGGGTTCAAATTTTCCTTTACTGCTTAGGTTTAAGATATTCTTCTGATTTTCTTTTAAGACCAGTTCTCTAACTTGGAACGTATTGCTTCTGATTTTCTTATTATAGCTCCTTTTGAGTCTATTCTAATAGACTTGCAAATGCTTCAAAGCATCTATACATCTCTCATCTAGTAGCTCCAACTCATTCAATCTTGACACTCGGTATTCTTCATTAATGATGAGGTTGTGTAGTGATATTCTGAGGGATGGGAGCTCGATCTCAATGGGGAGTACCGCTTCTGATCCATAGACCAAGGAGAAGGGGTGGTGTCGGTGGGTGTGTGGATGTTGGTTCGATAGGCCCAGAGGGTGGGATTAAGCTATAGATGCCAGTCACGACCTGCGTCATTGACTGTTTTCTTGAGAATTTTCAAAATGGTTTTGTTTGTAACTTCTCCTTGGCCATTGCCTTGGGGATAGTACAGGGTGGAGAAGCAATGTTGGATTTTGAATTTCTCGCACAAGTCAACGACATCGTGGTTCTTGAATGGTGTCCCATTATCTAAGATAATGGCTTGTGGGACACCATATCGGCAAATGAGATAGTTCAGGATGAACTTTGAAATCTGCTTCCTAGTTATATACATCATGGGTATGGTTTCCACCTAGTTATTAAAGTACTCACTTGCGGTTATGATGAATTTGTGGCCATTAGATGAGGTGAGTGATTTTCCCAATGAGATCGAGTCCCCACTACGAAAAGGGCCACAGTGTGACGATAGGATGAAGCTCTTGAGTTGGATCATGGATGAGGTCCCCATGTTGCTAACATTGTAGACACTTTCTAGCATGATCATGTGCTTCTCTTTCCATTGTGGGACAATAATAACCCATCCTCAGCAGTTTCTTGGCTATGGTCATTCCACTCGAGTGTGAAGCACAGATACCGTTGTGTACTTTAGTTAGAGCAGTTAATTCCTCCTCAGTATTTAAACAGTGTAGTAGGGTACCTTCTATGCTTCTATGGTATAGGGTATCACCTAGGATGAAAAATATGGATGTCTTTTCAATAAAGGTTTGTTTTAGGTTTGATGGCAGGTCAGCGGGTATGACCCCTATGCGAAGATATGTGTAGATGTCATGATACCAAGGATCACCAGGATGAACGATTTCACACACGAATTCTGATTCTAGTACCTCAAATGCAGGCACGAGAAGCTGCTCAAGCAAGAATTTATATTTTGGAATGTTATGAGGGATGTCTAATAGGGGTCCAATTGTTGCCATGGCATCTGCTACTTTGTTGTTGGTTCTAGGAATCTACTCAAATGTTATTTCTATAAAAGATTCTTGGAGAGTCTCCACCAATTTTTTGTATGGAGTGAGCTTGTCATTCTTGGTCTGATATTCATTATTGACTTGATTTATGATCAACTGAGAGTCTTCGTACCCTTTGAGAGCTATGATGTTCCATTGCACTACTATCCTGAGACCTATAGTCAAAGCCTCATATTTCGCAATGTTGTTGGTGCAAGGAAATGCCAGTTTGTATGACCTTGGTATGCAATCCCCTTGTGGGATAATGAAGAAGAGACCAGCTCCTGATTTGCACTGTATGTATGAGCCATCGAAGTATAGTTTCCAGTGGTCAGCTACGTTGAGGTTAAAAATGGACTCATCTAGAAACACTGAGACAAGAGGATTCTCAGAATAAATAGGTGCTTCTGCTAGTTGATATGCAATAGCTTGTCCCTTAATTGCTTTCTGCTCTACATACTCTATGTCATACTTTGACAGTATCATCACCCATTTTTCCATTCTTCCTATGAGCATTTCCTTTGATAGTAGATACTTGAGGGGGTCAATTTTGGCGATGAGCTTTATCTTGTGTGCCAGCATGTAATGTCTAAATTTTTGTGATGCAAACACTACTACAAGGCATGCTTTCTCGATGAATGAGTAGTTTAGCTCATGACTGACCATTGTTCTATTGATATAGTAGATAGCCCTTTCTGTTCTATTTTCATCATGCTGAGATAGGATAGCTCCAAGGGCTACTGTTGTTGCTGACACGTATAGAATCAATGGCTTTCATGGGATTGGTGGCATTAATACTAGTGGTGTTAGTAGATATTCCTTGATTTTGTTAAATGCCTCTCCGTATTTTGTACCCCATTTGTACGCTACCCCCTTGTGGAGTAGGTGAGAATATGGGTTTTTCTTGTCTACCTGTTGTGCTATGAATCGTTAGATGGAATGAAGTCTACCTTGGAGGCCTCTCAATTGTTTTATTTTCTTTGGTGCTTCCATCTTGAGGATTACTTTCACCTGTGCTGACTTTTCCTGATGAATAGATCCTAGAGGAAGATTGAATCCTTCATCCTCGGGCACCTCAGAGAGGTTTTCAATGTTGGATACGTCCTTTCTTTTTAATTTCTACTTGTCAAAGAGTGCCACAATGTTGTTTTCACTCAAAGACTTGGATATGATTCTTAGTTTCTCACTTTTGCGATTGAAGGATTCAATTGTTTCCCCATAATAGGCATGTGTGTCCAACTCGATTATAAACCCTACCTTATGATCTCCATCTAGAATGTCATCCCTCAATCCCATGAATTCTAAGAGTGCCTCATCATTTTCGAACATATCAAGAACTGGTGGTCCTCGTTGGTCGTAGTTGATGATTTGGGGATATACTAAGCGGATCTAATGATTTTGATGGTTTGGTTCGAAGGATAGGGTACTAATCATACACAGGGTGGTGTCCTCAAATAACCTAGGTAGATTGGTCATGGTATCCTCCTCATCACTACTAATATAGACCTTAGTTATAAAGTTATGTATGTCTCTACCTATGGATATTGATGAGCGTACTTCTGCTGCTATTGGCTGAGGAGAAATATTAACCGTTCTAACTGGAGGACTTCAACTACGTATGGTTATGCTTGGAGGGGTACATCCAAGGCCAAGCTTTGTTATGGGTCGCGTCTCTAGCACGATAGGTATTATGATCCCATTATCATTTTCTCCCAGTCTTTGATTTCTGTCGTAGCCCATTGTGAGCATCATTTGTAGACCCTTGCTTCTTTCATCCATTGGTAATTCAGGTGTTGGTATTTCATCTTGATATAACATGTGTGATGGATCTGCTTCAATAACCTCCTGGACAAGGTCTCCCCATCTTGTGAATTCAGGATAGTCTTCAGGAGATGTTTGTGATGTGGAAGCTTGCTTTTCTTGCAGACCTCCCCATGATCTAGGAGATTGTGGTAACTCTCCTATCACAAAAGTATTGTTAGGGAGCTTGTAGCTTCTGCAACCGTCATCCTAGATGATAAGCTTGCTGTCATAAATGGTGAGAATGGTGGGTGTCTCTATCACAGAAGTGGGCGTGAGAGTGGCGGGGTCGATGTATGGTGTGGATGGGCCCTCATCATTTTTTGGCACTTGGGGGATTTTGTAATACTTTGCTTCAAGATTTTTGCAATATGAGAAAGGTTCAGGATCTCCATGGACAGTAACCTCTTGTCCATTATGTGTAAATTTCACACATTGGTGGAAGGTTGATGCTACAACTTTCATCGCATGGATCTATGGGCATCCTAGGAGGATATTATATGAAAAGTAAAGGTCCAAGACCTGACAAGTGGTTTCCATGAGATTCGTCCCTACTTGAATAGGGAATTTGATTGTGCCCTGAGACACTCTTTCTTGGTCATCATATTCTCTTATCATGATGCCCTTTCCTTTGTCGATGGAATCTTCTGATATTTTCAACTACTTGATGAGGCTTAGGGAATAGATGTTCAAACCCACACCTCCATCCACCAAAACTCTCTTTATTTTTGTCTTATGTACTATGGCTTCCAAGTGAAGTGCACGGTTGTGAGATAGTTGGGCGGGGAAATCTTGGTTAGAGAATGTGAGAAGATTACATGTAATGATATTTTTGACCATAGCTTGGAATTGCTCTACATCAAGATCTGCGGGGATAGTGGATGAGGCCAATGCTTCTTCAAGGATCTTCCTATGGGCAGAGGATATTTTTAGCAACTCCATGATGGAGATTTGCATTGGCATTCTCTTAAGTTGATCTACAATATTTTATCCATGCGGAATAGATCTAGACAAAGGGACTCTATTTGATTCGGATGATCCTGCGATGGTGACTTTTCCACCTCTTGTGGTAACTCCACAATCTTCGTCATGGGCGCCCTTGATGGTGATGACCATGCAGTCTTCATTTCGGGAGGCAACGACTGTTTCATACACATGATTTACATTGCCCTTCCCTTTATCATTTTTATTCCCTCTGTTGCCATGATTTGACATAGGATTCATGTATATCTTAAGATCTTGATTTCCCGTAGGTTGTTCTACGTTTATTATTTTCTTATTGATGAGATCTTGGATGATGTTTTTGAGTCTCATGCAACTGTTTGTGGTGTGACGTTTGATTTTATGGAATTCGTAAAGTTGATTCTCGTTATACCAAGGAGGTTTGACATCTGGTTCTTGGAAATTCTCAAACGTAGGAGGCTTGATGATTTTTTCGTTGATCAACTTTTCCATTATGTCCTCAAGTGGCTCCCCCAAAGTGGTGTATTTTTGTCTGGGATAAACTTTGCGTTGGGGTGGTCCCCATTGGTCATTGAGATTATTGATGGTTGGATTGTTGTTGGGTTGGTGTGTTGTGTGATGAGTGTTTTAGTTTTGGATTTGTGGTGCGGGTGTATGTTGGCGTGGGGCTGTAATGACCACCTTGGCATCAACAACACCATCATTAGTAATGTTTTTGTTCCTTTCCCACGTGCAAATTTTATCATTGTAATTAGATGGTGGGTGGTTGTTTTACTATTCCAGGTATGATGTTGATTCTGTGGGTTGAGTCGCAAGGACTCTTTCGATGCTAAGTGCCTTGGGGATCAACTAATTGTATGTGGTGATGCCATAAACCTTGAAATGAAATGCCAAGCGGCCTTCAAATTTGGCTATGATGGTGCAAACTTGTTGTTCTTTTGGAATGGTCCACTTGCTCTGATTGGCCTTGGATCACCATCATTGTAGGAATGAGGAGAATGATTCACCTTTTCCTTATTTTAAAGTTGAGAGTTCTTCGAGACTAACATCCATTGTAATGTTGCATGCATAATTTTTAATGAATGCATCCCTAGTTTCCTGGAATGTTCTAATGCCTGAAGGTAAGCAAGAAAACCATTCTATAGCGTGGCCTGCCAAACTCCTAGGGAATAGCCACATCAGATAAGTATCGTCATATGTGACCTCCATGCAATGAACCTAGAATTCCCTGATGTGATCTTTAGGGTTTCCCATCCCTCAATATTTGTCAAATTTTGGGATTTCAAATCCATTGGGGAATGGTTTCATTACTAGGCTCCTATCGAATGGATAGGGACACAAGTTGCTTGGTGTTTTGGTTGTTTGTCCTGATTGAAGGTCGAGCACTTGTTGTGAGAGCAACCTGAGTTGTGTCGTCTCATCATTTTGCGGATCAGGGGGTGGGATGAAAGAGTTTTCAGATGTTTCAATCGTGGGTTGGATGAGTGGGTTGGTCGATGTGTTGTTTGATGGTATCTGTATGTTTTGGTGAGCGAGGTAGGCTTCCACCTACTTTTCTATGAACAACACTTGTTGTTGATCTTGTTGTTGTTGCGCTAAGATTTGTGCTTGTTGTTGCGCTTGTTGATGTTCCAACAACACTTTTTGTGCTTATTGTTGTTCCAACAATGCTTGTTGTTGGGCTACCAATTCTACTGCTTCTTGCTGCTCTTGATATTTCTTTATTGCTTGTTGATATTCTTGCAATTGCGCTGCTTGTCTTTGTGCAACAAGTTATGCTTGATATTGGGCTTGTTGTGCATGATATTGAGCTTGCGCTTGTGTTCTTTGTGCTTGTACTGCTTCTTGTTGAAATAGAAGTTGTGCTTGAGTGGCCCTTTGTGCTTGCAATCCTTGTGTAGCTAGTGCAGCTTGGGTGGCTTCTTGTTGTTGTTGCAATAATGCTTGGGCTTGCGGCGCTTGTTTCGCTTGTAATGCAGCTTGTGCAGCTTGAGCAGCTTGCTGAGCAGCTAGTTGTTCAGCTTTTTGTTTCTGAACTTGTTGGTATCCTCTTTGGAAAGTAGCTAGCAATGCCGTATCATTTTGGCTTGATGTGGTGGAAGTTGGAGGTGGTGGAGGTGGTGGTGGATTTGGAATAGTGTTTGTGAAGGTGGTGTTGGTGTTTTGCGTGATGGATGGTGTAGTTGATGTGATTGGTCCTTAAGAGACCATGCTTTGTAATGTTAAGGGGGTGTTTGATGATGATTATATTGCTTGTGCATTTGTCATCTGTTGTTGCGATATCAACGACAAATTTTGAGTGTTTGGCATAATGCTTTGATTGATATTTGGGATGTTGTTTCGATTGATATTTGGGATAGTGGTTTCATTGATATTTGGTACAGGGGGAAGCCATAAACCAAGGAGTGATGTGGATGATGGTGGCAATGGTGGAAGAGATGGAAATGTGAGGGGTGCAAGTTCTTGTGAAAATGTTTTGGTGTCAAAGATGCCCCCCGGTCCGAACATATCTCCCTCCCCTTGTGAATTTGTGAGGAGGGGAGTTTGGGGCATTGCACAAAAGTATGATGATGATGGATCATGATGGAAGGTGAGAGGAACATTCCTATGTAATGGGTTTTTGGATATGTTTTGTTCCAAGGTGGTGTTTGCATCCAAGTTTTGATTATTAACAAGGGGGTGTGCCTGAAGTGCATTAAGGAATTCATTTCCCTTGTTAATGTTGGGTTGGGTTGGAGCAAAAGATGTCATGATTTGCGGAATGTTTTGCGTGATGTTTTGGGATGGGGGTGTAGATGAAATAGGAATGGAAGATGAGATTGGAGGAAATGATGTCTACACTATGTTACTCACATCAAAATCCGAAGGTAGTTTGGCTCCTTGTTTTGCTAGTTCAAGCATGTATAATGAAGGGTTGAGCCTCATCATGATGTTGATGATTCTATGGTTGTCTGGATTTTTGAGCATTTCAGTTATTTCTTTGTGAGACATTCCAAGGATAAGATACTTTCCTTGGTTTTCCTCTTGCATATTTTGGGATGATGAGATGGTCAATGGATTGCTTGACTTGGCGAGATTTATCTCAACGTTTCTTTGGCTAAGATCACTTGAAGCGGGTGTTTCTTTGTTGGCTTCCATACTCTTCTTGTATTGAGATCTAGTTAGAACCATAAAACAAGGATCACTCTTCAAGAATATGGGAGATGAATCTCTTGATTCTTTGGATTAATCTTTGTTTTATGCCCAAAGTAGAAAGTTTTAGGATATCTTGAGGATCAAAGGTGATGATATGATGATGACGTTAGGGATGGATGATACGGATGTTATGATATTTTGGTAGGTCTTGAAGGAAATACTAGGATTTTAGGACTTGCAGATTTTGATTTTGATTTGATTTTGGATTTGGTATTTTCTCCTTGATTTTGATTTTGAACAAAAAGACCCTAAGAGTTGGATAATGATCTAAGGGAAAGATTTTCTCAAAGGATGATAATGTAAATATGTGTGAGGAGAAGGATGCATCTACCCACACCTATTCAAACAAGATGATCGTTTCACAAAGTATATGAAGAAGGATTCATCTACATATACTAAGCTAGACAAGATGATTTTGATAACTTTGAATAATTATATACAAAAGGATGCATCTACACATACCTAGCCAAAGGTGTTTTTGATAATGTTTTTCAAAGATTTAGTCTCAATGATTTTGATGATTTTTGATTTTTTGCCAAAAAGCTTAGTAGTAAGGATGATTTTCAAGATTTTCCAAAAGGCGATGATGATATGATGTTATTTTGATTGTTTTTGGAGAATGGATGAAAAATATTTTGATTGGCTTTGATCCTAAGATGAACCTACAAAAGACACTTTGTTTGCCTAGACCTAGGTATTGAAGAGCATACAATGCTTCCTAAAGACCTTTGTAGCCAATAAATATTTCATTTGAACATTCATTTTTGGATTTTCAACCAATGATTTTTGCTTTGGGATTGTGAGTCTTCAACACATATGAAAGTTCATTTGTCTTAGCTTTGCTTAATGACTTTATTTAAGGAGACAAATCGAGATATAATCCAATGTTTAGAAACCTCTAAAGATGTGAATCCCAAGGGAAAGCAATAACATATGGATTGAGTCAATTGTATTTGTCTTCAAAAGGGTTTGAAATTTGGATGAGGTTCAAGTGTTTGTTTTCCATGGTGTTTTCAATCAAGCAATGCATTTTGTAACCCAAGAATAAGTACAATCCTATGGATGTGTAAGACAATATTTGTTGGACTCCCACTTGGACAAGTCTAGCTATGCTTATCTTGAGTGAATGGTTAGATGCTTGATCCCACTGGCTCCCCTGCATGGCACTCACTTATACGGGGCAGCCAAGCATCAAAACCCATGAAACTCCCATGGCATATTTTCCATTTCTACTAGAAGACCGTAAAAGTGTGGGGTGGCTTCAAAATGACTGTTCTTGCACCAACAAATAGTTTAAAGGATTTTTGAAAATTCTAGCACATATTTTTCAATAAGGACTTTTTGTTCATGGAGATTGACCCATACGACAAGAGTCACCTTTTGGATCCATTTTGTTGAAATCAACTATGTGATATTGGCGTTTACTCCAATACCCACATTTATATACCGGTTGGAATAACTCTTCGCTTTAGAGTGTTACCGGTTGAGTCATTCCCTTGGGTGAGTACTTTTTCCCCAAGGCAGGCTCTCTAGGATAAACAAAAGTGAATGAAGAACAATATTCGTAACTCGATCAATCCTTGTTGGCAACAAGGAGAGAGAATATATGCAACCATGCCCCCACTCACACTCGCACAAGATTTTGTTCAATTTTAAGTCCAAATCGAAGTGTTGAGGTGAATGCTTTATCTCAACCCAAAGTCATGAAAAAGGCATTTTGATTCTCAAGATCGCTATAAAGTGGGAGAGAAGCGCATACGTCCTTTTTTAATGCCTTTAGTTCAAGTAAGCCCTCACAAAAAACAAAGTTACACTTGTTCTTTTCAAATCCACAAAGAAAAATGTTAGTTTTTTTTAAGCACCAAATGACAAGTGAGACATTTTGTTTGATTTGTTAACCAAAAACAAACTTTAGTATGTTGTTGATCCTATTGTTTGTTTTAGCCCTTTGCAAGAAATAAACAAAAAGTTCTTTTTAAACCCAAAGGAAGTTAGGATCCTAAGAAAGAAGTGCTAATAATTCCTTGAAGAAGTGTTAAACAAAAACTAAAGTGTTTAAAAACACTTTGATTGGATGAAATATCATCATCATGCTCCTCCTTCATTTGTTTTCGATTTCCAACCTACAAGTGAGAAAAACTAGTCAGATTCTAGAAAATATAGAAGTTAAAAACTAGAAAACATAATATAAATTAATCATCAATCAAAAGACACCTGTTAAAATTAAATTTTCCCTTTTTACTGTCTTCTAGCGTCGCAACTCGTAACTGTGTCGAAGTTTGTTTCCTGAGTAGTGCCCTCACAGTGCTGCTTACCAGTCAGCATCGCTTTGTGTTAGGATAGAGAGCTCAACTGCATCGCTCTTTTTTCCCAGCGTCACAGTTTTCTTCCAGCGTCGCAATTTTTAAAATTTTGAAAATTCCTGCAAGTCAACGAGTCTAGCGGGGGAGTTTGAAATTCAAATATTTTGGCGGGATGAGTCCAGCATCACAGTTTTAGTTTCAAGCGGTGCCATATAGCGATGCTGAAGAGTCAGTAGTGCCAAAACAGTGACGCTGAGCTCCCAGCATCGAAATTTTCTGTGTTTGAGTGAAAATGCAAATTTTTTTTAAAAAAACAAAATGAATGATATCCAACCCTCCTTCTAGCGCCAAATGTGCTAACCCTTTTCCTAGTACCTGCAAAACAACATGAGTAATCAAGTTAAACAAGGAATTGCAAGCCAAAACAAGGACTCCCCATGAAATCCATTTACAACATTAAAACTAGGAAGAAAATATTAAAGAACACAATGGAGATGATAAAACAAAGATTGAATCCTAATTAGATGTGCAAACTCATGATCCCATGGGGGAATTGGTGCCAATTTGATGTGAAAATTGGCCCTTTCCCAATTCCTAAGATGCAAGCTTGATATGTTGAAGATGATTGATCCACTTTGATGGTAGAAGATGAGAGCTCCAAGCCAAAATCTGCAAAAACCTCGCTAAGAACTCAAGAATGACTGATGAAATTTGATGGATATTTTGGCATGGCAACTTTGCATAAATTGTGGATGATCAAATGAGGATATGAGCTCTCTATTTATAGAATTTCAAGATGGATGAATGCCAAAATTTGAGCAATGTGGGACTAACATTCATCCAATGGTATGATGCCATTTGTCAAGCTATGAATTGATGAAGGATGTGCAAGATTTGGGGTTTGTCCCAATAAATGCATAATTTTGAATTTCAAATTTGTTGAAATGACATGTAAAAGGGAAGGGAAAATGTAATAAATGCCACTTGGCTCAAGGAAAAGGACATGTAAGATGAATTTATTTCCTTGTTGGATGTACATGTTGACTTGAAATTTTTGAATTCAAATTGAGAGAATATTCCAAGAGATGCCTTGTGAGGAAAATAGAGATTTAATAAATGAATTAAATCTAATTTCATGTGCAACTTGCATTATCTAGAGGATGGGATATGAGATGAGATTAAATTAATCAAGGGTTAATTAATTTAATGAGAGAGGTTAGATGATGTGATCTATTTGACTCAAATTTATGGATTTATTTAAATCAAATAAGAGAGGAATATGACAAGAGACTAATTAAATAAGGATTTTGATTTATTTAATTAAAAGAGATGGTCTTAGATTAAATCAAATAATGTTTTAATTTATTTAATTTAATGAATAGACTTTAAAGATTTAATCAAATAAACTTGATTATTTAATTAAATAGGAGTAATTAGATCAGATGGATTGATTTAATTAACAAGAGAGAGTGACTTAATTAGACAAAATGATTTATTTAATTAAGGGATAAAAGTTGATGAATTTAATCAGGTAAGGATATTTGATTAAATGGTTAGACCGAGGGATGATTTAGGAAGAAACGATATTGGTAATCAAGATTAGATGCACAATGTCAATTGGTCTATTTTATGTGTCTACATTTTGCCCCTATTTGAAGCAATGCACTCGTTGCATTGGTTTAAAGAATAAACGATCTCAATCAAAGCCAAAAAAAATTGATATTTAAAAACTTACCCCACTGCTTCCTAGTGGAAGAGAATATGCTAATATAATGCCCCCTCGAGAGATTGGATGAAAATTCCAATTTTTGGTTGATCTCGCAAAAAAAGAAGACAAAGTACCCAATAGGTCCGAAAAGGCTCCAGGAGGTTAAAAACATGTCTAAACACAATAAAATGATGAAAAACAAGCCTCAACTAGACAGAAAGTGGTTTGGGGGTCCAAAACCCTAGCATGACAGTCAAACAGGGTGAAAAAACCCTAATTTTTAGGCTTAAAAGGGGCTTGAGGGATCACTTTCAAGTCATTTTCACACACCTCCGCTAACAACCTTGATATTTGAGCTCTGACTCTCCAACGATATGGCACAATGATAGCTTCCCCTACACATCACTGATCGAGTTCGAATGTACCAGCGGCCACATGGCACTGGGGCACCGGTATGTGACCCTTACCCAAGCTTAGTCTTTTCTTTTAATGCTTTAATTAATGCTTTAAAGGGGCAGCTCACCTGTAGTGGTACTATATAGCACCGCTCGGCATTCAAACTACGTCACGTGGTGCTGTTTTGTGCCATAGCGGTGTAGTTCAGAGTTTACAAACTCCGACGTTGAGCTCAGGTTTGGTGGGCTAGTTTGAAAAAGTGTGATGCAGTGTCGCTGAATTCACCCAAACTGCGACGCTGGAAGGGAAAGTGCACCACGGCGGTGCAATTTTTCTCTTTTTGGGCTCTAGCGTTGGAGTTTGAGTAAAATCAAACTGCAACACCATCACAAACTATGCCGCTAGGGAAGTTTTTTGGAGCGTTCGACCAAATTTTTTTTTCAAATTTTTTTAACATGTTGACCTTTCCTTGATGCAGAATGCGGTGAGGGAGCTCTATTCTTGGGAGCATCAGTCACGAGATTTGGCTAGCTTCTTGCAAGACCTAAGTGACATGCACCAGGATCGACTCGGTGTTGTGGGGTTGTAGCACATTGTGTACTCGACACCCGTGTGCACTCACCTAGGGATGTCAGCGCTGGCCGAGAGGTGGCACAGCAAGATGTCATCATTTCATCTCCCCACTGGTGAGGCTACTGTCACTCTAGAGGACATTTGGCATATTCTTCGATTGTCGATTCATGGCCAACAAGAGATTTTTGATATGGACGAGGGGCGCGAGGCCTACTGCAGAGTCCTTGCCACATGGGACATCATCTTTTGTGAGGGACAGATAGAGCTAGAGCGATACTGGGTCATAGCACCTCCCTACCGCTGGGTGGTTGCAGCTATCTTTTTGGGTCTTGTTGCTCCAGATAGACGAGGGTAATACTTCAATCCCAGTTGGGGGTATTGCTAGGAGCGGATGGTCCGAGACAAGCTAGTTCATTTTGCATGGGGGCCTGTTCTTCTAGCTTCGCTTTATAGGGACCTCCATGAGTACGTCTACATGGATGGCAGAGCGCTGGGGGCTGGAGTTACTTTACTTCATGTCTGGGCGTGGGAACAAATTTCTATACTATGTCCACATGTTGTTCCAGTTTCGATGGGGGCAAAAAATCCCCTCATGGCACGATATAGAAGCGGTGTGTCCTTTACACACACTAGTGAGCACGGGGTTCCCTACTGGAGGTGGGTCTTAGATGAGATGTTGGTTTTCACTTGGCGATCATACCTTGGTCGGCCTGGATAGGCCGACGATGCCGATTAGCTATTTTATTGCCGCTGGGACTAGTATATGTAGGGGCGGGAGCATACTATGATCGAGAGGTACCTGCCCAGGTGTGTGCAGCGTCAGTTCAGAGAGCTACATGATCAGCCTAATGATGGCTACGTAGCCATCTTTGCTCGCAGCATGACATAGGTGTCATGGGGATAGTACATTCCTACCTTAGAGGCAGTTGATAATTTTTGATAGTTGGTAGCCCGACCATGGGCCTATGATCAGGGTTTAGTAGATCCAGGCACCACTCAGGCCTATAGGGACTGGTTCTGACCTCCAGTTCGGCTAACTATTCCAGGTGATGACCCAGATCTGTGCAGGGTTAGAGGTAGAGGGAGAGGACGAGGGTGAGGAAAGAGGGTTGAGATTCGACAGGATCCACCAGTTGTACCTCCAGTCCCTCTAGGTCATGGAGATGTACACATGCAGGATCAGCAGCAGGAGCCACCATGAGATGAGGATCAGCCTGAGGTGTAGCCACAGGGACAGACAGATGCTCGAGATGTGTTGATTGCACAGTTGCAGGCCCAAGTCCAGGCCGTGACCGCCGAGAGAGATCAGGCGAGGGCCGAGAGAGAATAGCTCATAGTAGAGAGAGATCAGGTTGTGTAGCAGAGATAGGCTGCAAAGCTACAAGCAGCCACTGAGCTAGGTCGGAGGTAGTAGATAGAGAGTATGACAGCCTCCTCCTCTTAGGGTACAATATAAGTTTGGTCCTACAGGGACACTATTTGAGAGGCAGAGTATTATCGGCGATCTTATCATGAGGCCGTACCCAGAGCAGAGTGGGTCCCAAAGTATTCAGAGCAGGCCCGCCATAGACCAACAGAGGGTCATGGTGACAAGGGCGAGGGAAGCATTCAAAGGGACCGAGCCTGATTGAGATGATATGATACTTTTTGTGCCTTATGGGCTCATTTTTGATAGCTTGATGGGCCTTTTGTACTGATTGACATATATGTAGAGTGATCCAATTTATTCTTTGTACTATGAAAGTGACATTATTGATGATATATATATATGAGTCGGTGATGATTTTGATGCGATGTACCGTGCTATCTTTATGTATGATTTTATTTCTATATGCTTTGCAATGATGTCTTTATGGATGCATTTATTTCTAATGATGCATGTGTTATGATTATGACTAACAGATCTATATTATGTTAACCTATGATATGCAAATATGATGGTCTATTTATGAAAATGCAAATGCGATGGTTTGATATGTGAATGATATGATCTATGGTGCGCATGTGAAATGATATGTAAATTGTGCTTATGAAATATTTATGAAATGGATGTGTATATGTTTTGTTTGTAATGAATTTTATATGTCTATGCCCATGTGGAATGATCTATGCAATGAATGTTTTATGATGAGATGATATGGATGATGAAATATGAATGTTATGGTCATGATATGATGTAAATGAAAATGATACTAATGCATAATGAGGTGGTTTTATGAGATGCTTAGAATAAAAAATGTTATTATCCTAAACGTAATAAATGATGATGTATGTGATGCAATGATATTTTAATGCGTAATGTAATGTGAACGTAAAGTGGTGAGATGATGTCATGATATTATGCAAGTATATATGTCAATTAAATTCCTATATATTTATTGTTTATGATTATGCAAAAATGATTATGAAATGCTTCCGTAGATGCTATGCGATGATTTATATGATAGATGGTAATATAAAATGGTTATGAAATGCAAATGAATGTTTATGCAATGATTGATATAATGCCATGCAATGCAATGTAATGGGTGAAATGCAATGACATGGATGCACCTATCTATGAAGAATGTTTATGATAACCTGTTTATATGATGATTAAAATGCAATGTGCATGTTTCCTATATGATATGTTTATGTAATATTCTCATGATTTTTGGATGCAGGATCGATGACGATGATGGTGATGATGATCAACTATCATAGTACCTTGTTAGTGCGGTTAATAAGAAAAGAAGAAGTCATTTCAACAAGACTCAAGATGATGCAAATGCAAATGATGTTGATGATGATTGCTTTCTGAGGAATTGGGATTTTCAAAGGGAAAAATTTTCTTATGTTTGATAACACACGTGGTATGATACATCAAGGTATAGAAAACAAGGATGACGTTGTACCCAGTGAGATGAACTTTGACTTGACAAGCAGATGGGAGTATTCTTGTTCACACCTGACATACGAAAACCTTGCTAGGATGCATTTCAGAAGTTTTAGGCACCTTGGACCAAAACACGGAAAGGTAAACCTATCCATGCAATAGTCAACAAGTTTCCCTAGACCTCTTCCATACATACCTAACAAAGCAAGTATTCACCGAGGTTATATTACAAGAACGTCCAACAAGCATAGTAGACAAAAGATAATGATTGTTGCCCCATTCCTATTTCTCTAAATCCTCTATTTTGGGATATCATCGAGACGTCCTTGGAATGAGAGCAAATAAGAAAATTCAAAAGATAAAGACCAAGTAAACAAACAAATTGATACTCTTCAATACCGCTAACGGAAAAAGGATGCATTTTCTAAGGATAAGAACCGAAACTTATTGCCAAAAGATAATGCCCATTGTAGGAAGGATTCATCCTAGGACATGTTAGTGGATGGCGGCACATCATTTCGTTTATCCAAAAGTGTTCTAAGGGATGATTGACATAGGAATTATTGGATGATGAGTTACCAATATGAAGAGATGACCAACTTGCTTATGCACTCGACTTAGACCAAAAACTTGACATTTTGAGTTTTTACTTTCGACCTGCTACGCTTGTTTCCAACTGTTTCACCAAAGGTTGAGGATGATGATCAGTTTATTATGGATGGTGTTTATTGTAGGTGCAAGCGAGATGAGATAGATGGATTTTTTCAAATATTTGGATGTTTTTGATGTTTTGCAATGTTTTGAGGCTATTTTTGGTATTTTTCGAGGTTTTACAAATGTTTTGATTTTCAATTTTTTCAATGTTTTGGGATTTTCTAAAATTTTGACCAAGAGACTAACCTAAAGACCTATCCTAGGGGTCTCGAGTGTTGATCAACAGATGAGCCTTTCCTACGTTATACGCGCAGAGACCACGTAGTTTGACTGACGACTTGACCGATTTATAGATGATGGTATACATGATGAGATGTCAACTTATTATGACAGACTCCTAAAGGACTGACCTAAGTGTCTCAGGGGATGATCAAAGATAAACCTTGCCTATGTTAAAGCTCATAGATGATGTAGTTTGACAAGACGATTCTGTTTTTGACTTTTGATGATTTTTTGAACTATTTTTGGATTTTGATATGTTTTGATGTTTTTTGATTTTCTAATTTTCTGATGTTTTTGGATTTTCTGATTTGAGGACTTTAAGATCATACACAAATCCAATTCGATGAGAACATGCCCCCAACATGATGCAATAGACTACTCCGATAAAGGCAGGACAAACTAACCTTGAGGATGGGCCAAGCAGTACTAGGAGGGATCCTGATACGAAAACAGGACCAAGCTATGGTATGGATGCGAGTGGATGAGTGATGGATGGAGATCTGGATGCGATGGATGATGGAAGCATAATGGATGGATGATGCAGAACAAGCCATACAGATCCTGGTGGATGGAAAGTGCTTATTTATGCAAGGTGCCTGTTTTCCAGGTTTTCACCAGCGTACTTGTCCAAAGTGCCACCGAAGTGGTTTTCATTAGAGCATGATTTTTTGATCCTTTTTCTAATTTTTTTTAGATTTTTTTCTTTTTTTATTTTTTTATTGTTACCAAGACGCCTGTTTGCCAGGTTTTCACTGAAGTAACCATTTTTTTAGGACATTTTCTAATTTTTTGGATTTTTGGTTCTATACCTTGAAATATTTAGGCATAAAACTTTTTGAGATGGGAGCTATTCATGGGCTCCTGCAGAGGTTCCCCTTTGGGTGTTGATAACTAATATGCCCCTGATTTGTAACTTGCTGTTATGACGAATAGTCCCAACCAATTGGGTTCAAATTTTCCTTTGCTGCTTGGGTTTGGGACATTCTTATGATTTTCTTTTAAGACCAGTTCTCTGACTTGGAACGCCATGCTTATGATTTTCTTATTATAGCTCCTTTTGAGTCTATTCTGATAGACTTGCAAATGATTCAACACATCTATACGTCTCTCATCTAGTAGCTCCAGCTCGTTCAATCTTGACACTCGGTAGTCTTCATCAGTGATGAGGTTTTTCAATGATATTCTGAGGGATGGGATCTTGATCTCAATGGGGAGTACCGCTTCTGATCCGTAGACAAAAGAGAAGGGGGTGGCACCGGTGGGTGTGTGAATGCTGGTTTGATAGGCCCAGAGGGTGGGATTAAAATATAAATTTCAGTCACGACCTACGTCATTGATCATTTTCTTGAGGATTTTCAAAATGGTTTTGTTTGTAACTTCTACTTGGCCATTGCCTTGGGGATAGTACGGGGTGGAGAAGCAATGTTGGATTTTGAATTTCTCACACAAGTTATGGACATCCTGGTTCTTGAATGGTGTCCTATTATCTAAGATAATGGCTTGTGGGACACCATATCAGAAAATGAGATAGTTCAGGATAAACTTTGAAATCTGCTTCACAGTTATATACGTCATGGGTATGGGTTCCACCTAGTTAGTAAAGTACTCAGTTGCGGTTATGATGAATTTGTGGCCATTAAATGAGGTGGGTGTGATTTTCCCAATGAGATCGAGTCCCCACTGCGAAAAGGGCCACGGTGTGATGATAGGATGAAGCTCTTGAGCTGGAGCATGGATGAGGTCCCCATGCTACAAAATTTCTTGCATGATCATGTGCTTCTCTTTCCATTGTGGGCCAATAATACCCCATCCTCAATAGTTTCTTGGCTATGGTTATTCCACTCGAGTGTGAACCATAGATACCATTGTGTACTTCAGTTAGAGTGGTTAATGCCTACTCAATATTTAAATAGCGTAGTAGGGTACCTTCTATGCTTCTACTGTATAGGGTATCACCTAGGATGACAAATCTGGATGCCTTTTCAATAAAGGTTTGTTTTAGGTTTGATGGCAGGTCAGCGGGTATGACCCCTATGCACAGATATGTGTAGATGTAATGATACCAAGGATCACCGTGACCAACGATTTTGCACACAAATTCTGATTCTAGTACCTCGAATGTAGGCATGAGAATCTACTCAATCAAGAATTCATATTTTGGAACGTTATGAGGGATGTCTAATAGGGATCCAATTGTTGCCATGGCATCTGTTGCTCTGTTGTTGGTTTTAGGAATCTGCTCAAATGTTATTTCTATAAAAGATTCTTTGAGAGTCTCCACCAATTTTTTGTATGGAGTGAGCTCTTCATCCTTGGTCTGATATTCATTATTGACTTGATTTATGATCAACTGAGAGTCTCTGTACAGTTTGAGAGCTATGATGTTCCATTGCACTGCTATCCTGAGACCTATAGTCAAAGCCTCATATTTTGTGATGTTCTTGGTGCAAGGAAATGCCATTTTGTATGACCTTGGTATGCAATCCCCTTGTGGGGTAATGAAGAAGACACCAGCTCCCGATTCATGCTGTGTATATGAGCCATCGAAGTATAGTTTCCAATGGTCAGCTACGTTGAGATTAAAAATGGATTCATCTGGAAACTCTGAGACAAGAGGATTCTCAGAATAAATAGGTGCATCTGCTAGTTGATTTGCAATAACTTCTCCCATAATTTCTTTCTACTCTACATACTCGATGTCATACTTTGACAGTATCATCACCCATTTTTCCATTCTTCTTGTGAGCATTGCCTTTGATAGTAGATACTTGAGGGGATCAATTTTGGTGATGAGCTTTATCTTTTGTGCCAACATGTAATGTCTGAATTTTTGTGATGCAAATACTACTGTGAGGCATGCTCTTTTAATGAATGAGTAGTTTAGCTCATGACCGACCATTGTTCTACTGATATAGTAGATAGCCCTTTCCATTCTTTTTTTCACCATGCTGAGCTAGGAGAGCTCCAAGGGTTGCTATTGTTCCTAACACGTATAGAATCAATGGCTTTCATGGGATGGGTGGAATTAAGACTAGTGGTGTCAGTAGATATTCCTTGATTTTGTTAAATGCCTCTTCACACTTTGTATCCCATTTTTAGGCTACCCCCTTGTGGAGTAGGTGAGAATATGGGTTCTGCTTGTTTGCCATTTGTGCTATGAATCGTTGGATGGATTGAAGTTTGCCTTGGAGGCCTCTCAATTGTTTAAATGTCTTTGGTGCTTCCATCTCGAGGATTTCTTTCACCTTTATTGGATCCACCTCGATACCCCTCATTGACACTATATATCCTAGGAGCTTTCCTGATTGTACGCTGAGGACAAACTTCTTTGGGTTTAGTCTGACCTTGTACTCCTCCAGTCTATCAAAGATGGCACCTAGGGTTGCTATGTGATCTTTTCTCTTTCTGGACTTAGCTAGGATATTGTCAACATAGTCTTCAACCATTTTATGGATCATGTCGTGGAATATCAATGCCATGGCCCTTTGGTATGTTGCTCTTGCATTCTTTAGGCCGAATGGCATCATGTTCTAGCAATAAGTCCCCCATGGATGAGTGAAAGTTGTCTTATGTTGATCTTCTTTTGCTATCATGATCTGATTGTATCCTGAAAATCCATCCATTAGTAATAACATCTCATGTCCTACTGTCATGTCTACTATCATGTCGATGTTGGGAAGTGGGAAGTCATCTTTTGGACATTCTTTGTTCAAATCTTTGAAGTCTATGCAAATTCTAATGGCTCCATCAGGCTTTGAAATAGGTAGCAAATTTGACACCCATTCTGGATAATCTATTGGTTGTATGAATCCTGCATCTAGTAGCTTTTTTAGCTCCATTTTTACTAACAGAGTGATTTGAGGATGCATTTTTCAAAGCTTTTGTTTGACCGGCTTTTCTTTTGGATACACTACTAATTGATGAACCATAGTCTCTAGATCAAGCCCTGTCATGTCATCATAACTCCATGCAAAGTTTATTTTCCTTTCCCTTAGGAATGCTACTACGAGTTCTTGCTCTTCTAATAATAGTGATTCTACATAGAATGTAATATGGGGGGTCTCCTCGGTTCCTAGGTTGATAGGATTGCATTTTTTGGCCAAGACTGTTGACTTTTCCTGATGAATAGCTCTTAGAGGAAAATTGAATCCTTCATCCTCAGGTGCCTTAGAGAGGTTTTCACCATTGGATATGTCCTTTCTTTTTACCTTTTTCTTGTTAGAGAATGCCACAGTGTGGTTTTCACTCAAAGACTTGGATATGATTCTTAGTTCCTCACTTTTGAGACTAAAGGATTCAATTGTTTCCCCATAATAGGCACGTGTGTCCAACTCCATTATAAACCCTACCTTATGATCTCCATCTAGAATGTTATCCCTTATTCCCCTGAATTCTAAGAGTGCCTCATCATTTTCGAATGTATCAAGAACTAGTGGTCCTTGTTGGTCATAGTCGATGAGTTGGGGATATACTAAGCGGATCTCATGATTTTGATGGTCTAGTTCGAAGGATAGGTACTAATCATACATAGGGTGGTGTCCTCAAATAACCTAGGTAGATTGGTCATGGTATCCTCCTCATCGCTACTAATATAGACCTCAGTTATAAAGTTATGTATGTCTCTACCTATGGATAGTGATGAGCGTACTTTTGCTGCTATTGGCTGAGGAGAAATATTAACCGTTCTAACCAGAGGACTTCAGCTACGTATGGTTATGCTTAGAGGGGTACATCCAAGGCCAAGATTTATTATGGGTCGCATCTCTGGCATGATAGGTATCATGATCCCATTATCATTTTGTCCCAGTCTTTGATTTCTGTCATAGCCCATTACGAGCATCATTTGTAGACCCTTGCTTCTTTCATCTATTGGTAATTCAGGTGTCCTGTCTTTCATCTTGATATAACATGTGTGATGGATCTGCTTCAATAACCTCCTAGACAAGGTCTCCCCATCTTGTGAATTCAAGATAGTCTTCAAGAGATGTTTGTGATGTAGAAGCTTGCTTTTCTTGCAGACGTCCCCATGATCTAGGAGATTGTGGTAACTCTCCTATCACAAAATTATTGTTAGGGAGCTTGTAGCTTCCACAACCGTCATCCTAGATGATAAGATTGTTATCAGAAATGTTGAGAATGGTGGGTGTCTCTGTCGTAGAAGTGGACGCGAGAGTGGCAGGGTCGATGTATGGTGTGGATGGGCCCTCATCATTTTTTGGCACTTGGGGGATTTTGTAATACTTTGCTTCAAGATTTTTGCAATATGAGAAAGGTTCAGGATCTCCATGGACAGTAACCTCTTGTCCATTATGTGTAAATTTCACACATTGGTGGAAGGTTGATGCTATGGCTTTCATCGCATGGATCCATGGGCATCCTTGGAGGATATTATACGAAAAATCAAGGTCCAAGACCTGACAAGTGGTTTCCACGAGAGTCATCCCTACTTGAATAGGGAGTTTTATTGTGCCCTGAGACACTCTTTCTTGGTCATCATATGCCCTTATTGTGATGCCCTTTCCTTTGTCGATGGAATCTTCTGATATTTTCAACTGCTTGATGAGGCTTAGGGAATAGATGTTCAAACCTGCACCTCCATCCACAAAAACCCTCTTTATTTTTCTCTTATGTATTATGGCTTGCAAGTGAAGTGCACGGTTGTGAGATAGTTGGGCAGGGAAATCTTGGTCAGAGAATGTGAGAAGATTATGCGTAATGATATTTCTGACCATAGCTTGGAATTGCTCCACATCAAGATCTGCGGGGATAGTGGATGAGGCCAATGCTTCTTCAAGGATCTTCCTATGGGCAGATGAGATTTTTAGCAATTCCATGATGGAGATTTGTGTTGGCGTTCTCTTAAGTTGATCTACAACATTGTAGCCATGCGGAACAGATCTAGATAAAGGTACTCTATTTGATTGGGATGATCCTATGATGGTGACTTTGCCGCCTCTTGTGGTGACTCCACAATCTTTGACATGGGCGCCCTTGATGGTGATGACCGTGCAGTCTTCATTTAGGGAGGAAACGATTGTTTCATACACATGATTTACATTTCCCTTCCCTTTATCATTTTTATTCCCTCTGTTGCCATGATTCGGCATCGGATTCGTGTATATCTTAAGATCTTGATTTCCCATAGGTTGTTCTAATTTATGATTTTCTTATCGATGAGATCTTGGATGATGTTTTTGAGTCTCATGCAATTGTTTGTGGTGTGACCTTTGATTTTATGGAATTTGCAACGTTGATTCTCGTTATACCAAGGAGATTTTACATCCGGTTCTTGGTAATTCTCAAATGTAGGAGGCTTGATGATTTTTTCGTCAATCAAATTTTTCATTATGTCCTCAAGTGGTTCCCCCAAAGTGGTGTATTTTCATTTGGGATAGCTTTTGAGTTAGAGTGGTCCCCTTTGGTCATTGAGATTATTAATGGTTGGATTTTTGTTGGTTTGGTGTGTTGTGTGATGAGTGTTTTGGTTTTGGATTTGTGGTGTGGGTGTATGTTGGTGTGGGGCACTATTGAGCACCTTGGCATCAACAACACCATCATTAGTAACGTTTTTGTTCCTTACCCATGTGCGAGGTGTATCATTGTAATTGGATGGTGGGCGGTTGTTTTGCTATTCGTGGTATGATGTTGATTAAGCGGGTTAAGTCACAAGGGCTCTTTCGATGCTAAGCGCCTTGGGGATCAACTAATCATATGTGGTGATGCCCTGAACCTTGAGATGAAATGCCAAGCGGCCTTCAAGTTTGGCTATGATGGTGCAAACTTGTTGTTCTTCTGGCATGGTCCACTTGCTCCGATTGGCCTTGGATCGCCATCGTTGTAGGAATGAGGTGAATGATTCACCATTTCATTATTTTAGAGCTGAAAGTTCTTCAAGACTAACATCCATTGTAATGTTGCATGCATAATTTTTAATGAATGTGTCCCTACTTTCTTGGAATGTTCTAATGCTTGAAGGTTAGCAAGAAAACCATTCTATAGCATGGCCTACCAAAATCCTAGGGAATAGTTGCATCAAATAAGTATCGTCATATGCGACCTCCATGCAATGAACCTGAAATTCCCTTATTTGATCTTCAGGGTTTCCCATCCCTCGATATTTTTAAAATTTGGGGATTTCAAATCCCTTGGGGAATGGTTTCATTACTAGGCTCCTATCGAATGGATAGGGTCACAAGTTGCTTGGTGTTTTAGTTATTCACCCTGATTGAAGGTCGAGCACTTTTTGCGAGAGCAACCTGAGTTGTGTCGTCACATCATATTACAGATCAGGGGGTGGGATGAAAGTGTTTTGGGGTGTTTCAATCATGGGTTGGATGAGTGGGTTGGTTGGTGTGTTGTTTGATGGTATCTGTATGTTTTGGTGAGCGAGGTAGGCTTCCACCTACTTTTGTATGAACAACGCTTGTTGTCGATCTTCTTGTTGTTGCACTTGTTGATGTTCCAACAATGCTTGTTGTTGTGCTTGTTGTTGTTCCAACAACTCTTGTTGTTGTTCCAACAACTCTTGTTGTTGGGCTGCCAATTTTGTTGCTTCTTGTTGCTCTTGATATTGCTTTATTGCTTGTTGATATGCTTGCAATTGCACTGCTTGTCTTTGTGCAAGAAGTTGTGCTTGATATTGGGCTTGCTTTGCCTGATATTGAGCTTGCGCTTCAGCTTGCGCTTATGTTGTTTTTGCTTTTCCTGCTTGTTGTTGCAATAGAAGTTGTGTTTCAGTGGTCCTTTGTGCTTGCAATGCTTGTGTGGCTTGTGCAGCTTATTGTTGTTGTTGTTGCAATAACGCTTGGGCTTGCATGACTTGTTGCACTTGTAATGTGGCTTGTACAGCTTGGGCAACCTGTGCAGCTTCAGCAGCTTGCTGAGTAGCTAGTTGTTTGGCTTTTTGTTTTTGAACTTGTTGGTATCCTCTTTCGAAAGCAGCTTGCAATGCCGCGTCATTTTGGCTTGATGTGGTGGAAGTTGGAGGTGGTGGTGGATTTGGAATAGTGTTTGTGAAGGTGGTGTTGGTCTTTTGTGTGATGGATGGTGTTGTTGATGTGATTGGTCCTTCAAAGACCATCCTTTGTAATGTTAAGGGGGTGTTTGATGATGATTCTATTGCTTGTGTGTTTGTCGTCTGTTGTGATATCACCGACAAATTTTGAGTGTTTGGCATAATACTTTGATTGATATTTGGGATGTTGTTTTGATTGATATTTGGGATAGTGGTTTGATTGATATTTGGTAGAGGGGGAAGCCCTAAACCAAGGAGTGATGTGGATGATGGTGGCAATGGTGGAAGAGATGGAAATGTGAGGGGTGCAAATTCTTATGAAAATGTTGTGGTGTCAAAGATGCCCCCTGGTTCGAACATATCTCCCTCCCCTTGTGAATTTGTGAGGAGGGGAGTTTGGGGCATTGCACGAAAGAATGATGATGATGGATCATGATGGAAGGTGAGAGGAACATTCCTATGTAATGGGTTTTTAGATATGTTTTGTTCCAAGGTGGTGTTTCTATCCAAGTTTTGATTATTAAAAAGGGGGTGTGCCTAAAGAGCATTAAGGAATGCATTTCCCTTGCTAACATTGGGTTGGGTTGGAGCGAAAGATGTCGTGATTTGCAGAATGTTTTGCTTGATGTTTTGGGATGGGGGTCTAGATGAAATGGGAATGGTAGATGAGATTGGAGGAAATGATGTCTCCACTACGGCACTCACGTCAAAATCCAAAGGTAGTTTGGCCCCTTGTTTTGCTAGTTCAAGCATGTATAACGAAGGGTTGAGCCTCATCATGATGTTGATGATTCTATGGTTGTCCAGATTTTGGAGCATTTCAGTTATTTCTTCATGAGACATTCCAAGGGTAAGATCCTCTCCCTGGTTTTCCTCTTGCAGATTTTGGGATGATGAGATAGTCAACGGATTGCTTGACTTGGTGGGATTTATATCAATGTTTGTTTGGCTAAGATCACTTGAAGCGGGTGTTTCTTTGTTGGCTTCCATACTCTTCTTGTATTGAGATCTAGTTAGAACCATAAAACAAGGATCACTCTTTGAGAATATGGGAGATGAATCTCTTGATTCTTTGGATCGATCTTTGTTTTATGCCCAAAGTAGAAAGTTTTAGGATGTCTTGAGGATCAAAGGTGATGATACGATGATGATGTTAGGGATGGATGATACGGATGTTATGATTTTTTGGTAGGTCTTGAAGGAAATACTAGGCTTTTAGGACTTGCAGATTTTGATTTTGATTTGATTTTGGATTTTGGATTTTGTCCTTGATTTTTATTTTAATTTGCTTTTTATTTTGAACAAAAAGACCCTAAGATGTTGGATAATGATCTAAGGGATAGATTTTCTCAAAGGATGATGATTTGAATATGTGTGAGGAGAAGGATGCATCTACCCACACCTATTCAAACAAGATGATTGTTTCACTAAGTATATGAAGAGGGATTCATCTACATATACTAACCTAGACAAGATGATTTTGATATCTTTGACTAAGCCTATGCAAAAGGATGCATCTACACATACCTAGCCAAAGGTGTTTTTGATAATGTTTTTCAAGGACTTAGTCTCAATGATTTTGATGATTTTTTATTTTTTACGAAAAAGCCTTGTATTAATGATGATTTTCAAGATTTTCCAAAAGGTGATGATGAGATGATGTTGTTTTGATTGTTTTTGGAGGATGGATGAAAAAGATTTTGATTGGCTTTGATCCTAAGATGAACCTAAAAAAGACATTTTGTTTGCCTAGACCTAGGTATTGAAGAGCATACAATGCTTCCTAAAAACCTTTGTAACCATGAAATATTTCATTTGAACATTCATTTTCGGATTTTCAACCACTGATTTTTTCTTTGGGATTGTGAGTCTTCAACACATATGAAAGTTCATTTTTCTTAGCTTTTTTTAATGACTTTATTTTACCAAAAACACTTTATTTGATTACTTTTCAAACTAAGTTGTCCAATGTCTTAATTTCTTCAAACCCCACAATATATGTTATGTGGAAATTTGATGAACTTAAGGCAAGGGTTTCCCTATTGTTTACTTAAGGAGACAAATCGAGATATAATGCAATGTTTAGAAACCTCTAAGGATGTGAATCCCAAGGGAAAGCAATAACATATGGATTGAGTCAATTGTATTTGTCTTCAAAAGGGTTTGAAATTTGGATGAGGTTCAAGTGTTTGTTTCCATGGTTTCTTTGATCAAGCAATGCATTTTGTAACCCAAGAATACGTACAATCCTATGGATGTGTAAGACAATATTTGTTGGCTTCCCACTTGGACAAGTCCACCTACACTTATCTTTAGCGAATGGTTAGATGTCATTCCCACTGCTCCTCCATGACACACTCACTTACAATGGGTAGCCAAGCATCAAATCATGTTCTACGGTATGTTTTCCAGCCTTCCTACTAGAAGACCGGTAGGTGCGTGGGGTGGCTTCCACAATGACTATTTCAAATTCAACAAATAGTTTGAAGATTTTACAAATTCTAGCACAAGGGTTTTGGCTGTATGACTTCCATTCAAGGAGATTGACCCATACGGCAAGAGTCCCCTTTCAGATTCATCTTGTCGACATCAAGTGTGTGATATTGGCATTTAATCCAATACCCACATTTATATACTGGTTGGAATAACTCTTGGCTTTAGAGTGTTACCGGTTGAGTTGTTCCCTTGGGTGAGTACTTTTTCCCCAAGGCAGGCCCTCTAGGATAAAAAAAAGCGAATGAAGAAAAATATTTGTAACTCGATCAATCATTGTTGGCAACAAGGAGAGAGAATATATGCAACCATGCCCCCACTCACACTCGCACAAGATTTTTTTCAATTTTAAGCCCAAATCGAAGTGTGGAGGTGATTGCTTTATCTCAACCCAAAGTCATGAAAGAGGCTTTTTGATTCTCAAGATTGCTATAAAGCACGAGACAAGCGCACGTCCTTTTTCAATGCCTTTAGTTCAAGTAAGCCCTCACAAAAAAAAAGTTACACTTGTTCTTTTTAAATACACAAAGCAAAATGTTAGTTCTTTTTAAGCACCAAATGACAAGTGAGAGACATTTTGTTCGATTTGTTAACCAAAAACAAACTTTAGTATGTTGTTGATCCTATTGTTTGTTTTAGCCCTTTGCAAGAAATAAACAAAAAGATTATTTTTAAACCCAAAGGAAGTTAGTATCCTAAGAAAGAAGTGCTAATAATTCCTTGAAGAAGTGTTAAACGAACACTAAAGTGTTTAAAAACACTTTGATTGGACGAAATATCATCATCATGCTCCTCCTTCCTTTGTTTTTGATTTCCAACCTACAAGTGAGAAAAACCAGTCAGATTCTGGAAAATACAGAAGTTAAAAACCAGAAAATAGAATATAAATTAATCATCAATCAAAAGACACCTGTTAAAATTAAATTTTCCCTTTTTACTATCTTCCAACATCGCAACTCGTAATTGCGTCGCAATTTGTTTTCTGAGCGGTGCCCTCACAACACCGCTCACCAGTCAGCATCACTCTGTGTCAGGACAGAGAGCTCAAATGTGTCACACTTTTCTTCTAGCATCGCACTTTTCTTCCAGCAATGCAATTTTTAAAATTTTGAAAATTCCTGCAAGTCAACGAGTCCAGCGGCGGAGTTTGAAATTCAAATATTTTGGCGGGATGAGTCCAACGTCGCATTTTTAGTTTCGAGTGGTGCCATATAGCAACACTGAAGAGTCAGCGGTGCCAAAACAGCGATGCTAAGCTCCCAGCATTGGAATTTTTGTGTGTGAGTGAAAACACAAAAAATTTTTAAAAAAGAAAAAGAATGATATCCAGCCCTCCTTTTAGCGCCAAATGTGCGAACCCTTTTCCTATTACCTACAAAACAACATGAGTAATCAAGTTAAATAAGGAATTGCAAGCCAAAACAAGGATTCCCCATGAAATACATTTACAACATTCAAACTAGGAAGAAAATATTAAAGAACACAATGGAGATGATAAAACAAAGATTGAATCCTAATTAGATGTGCAAACTCATGATCCCATGGGGGAATTTGTGCTAATTTAATGTGAAAATTGGCCCTTTTCCAATTCCTAAGATGCAAGCTTGATATGTTGAAGATGATTGATCCACTTTGATGGTAGAAGATGAGAGCTCCAAGCCAAAATATGCAAAAACCTAGCTAAGAACTCAGGAATGATTGATGAAATTTGATGGATATTTGGTCATGGTAACTTTGCATAAATTGTGGATGATCAAATGAGGATATGATTTCTCTATTTATAGAATTTCAAGATGGATGAATGCCAAAATCTGAGCAATGTGGGACTAACATTCATCCAATGGTATGATGCCATTTGTCAAGCTATGAATGGATGAAGGATGTGCAAGATTTGGGGTTTGTCCCAATAAATGCATAATTTTGAATTTCAAATTTGTTGAAATGACATGTAAGAGAGAAGGGAAAATGTAATAAATGCCACTTGGCTCAAGGGAAAGGACATGTAAGATGAATTTATTGTCTTGTTGGATGTACATGTTGACTTGAAATTTTTGAATTCAAATTGAGAGAATATTCCAAGAGATGCCTTGTGAGGAAAATAGAGATTTAATAAATGAATTAAATCTATTTTCATGTGCAACTTGCATTATCTAGAGGATGGGACATGAGATGAGATTAAATTAATCAAGGGTTAATTAATTTAATGAGAGAGGTTAGATGATGTGACCTATTTGACTCAAATTTATGGATTTATTTAAATCAAATAAGAGAGGAATATGACAAGAGACTAATTAAATAAGGATTTTGATTTATTTAATTAAAAGAGATGGTGTTAGATTAAATCAAATAAGGTTTTAATTTATTTAATTTAATGAATAGACTTTAGAGATTTAATCAAATAAACTTGATTATTTTATTAAATAGGGGTAATTAGATCAAATGGATTGATTTAATTAACAAGAGAGAGTGACTTAATTAGAAAAAATGATTTATTTAATTAAGGGATGAAAGTTGATGAATTTAATCAGATAAGGAGATTTGATGAAATGGTTAGACCAAGGGATGATTTAGGAAGAAATGATGTTGGCAATTAAGATCAGATGCATAATGTCAATTGGTATATTTTATGTGTCTACAAATTTATTCTGACTTCTTAATAGATGGTTTCTTTATTCATTTTGTGCCTAAAAACTCAAACTTTCTTTAGACGGGTTCTTGAATAGGGGAATAAGAGTTTTGCAATTTTAATGGCTTGAATCTCATCCCACCTACTGTGTGCCAATGTGAATCAGTGGGATGAGTTGGTAGGGATTAGGAAATGATATTTCAAGAGTGGAAGGCATGGAGAACTGGGTTTTGAAATAAAATGAAGAGTTAAAGGTCTAAAAATGGTGGTTTTTTTTTCATTTGAAAATAGAGTTTTTACCCTAGGGTTTGCAAAAATCTATGCGATACCAAAATTTTCTTTGTTTTCTAAGCATATTGGGGCCTAAATAAAGGTGTCTAAGGTGGTGGAAGAGTCTGAAAGGTTGTGGAAGTGCTACATCCAATAAACCCTCAAGAATTACACTAAAAACAAGGGTTTTCTGATTTGATGGTTATAGGTCGGTACAAATGGAATCCAATTGTAGAATATTTTTTTTCTTGGCAATTTATTTGCTGCCCCAAGGTTTCATGGGTATGTGTGGTGTTTGAAGGTATGTTGCTTTGCATTTTTGGGCTAATTGAGTAGCCTGTTCAAAGGTGAATGTATAGGAAGTCAACGCTAGTCCAAAGGAGTCTATGTTGTTTCTCATATATGTTGTGTAACTTGGATATGGGTGTTTCAATCATTCATGTGTTGGTCTGGTGTTTTGGAAAATTGTGGAGTAATTGGACAAAAACTAGTTTCTCACTATTACAAGGGTTTAAGGGGGTTAAAGAGGGAAATGTGTATTTAGTTGCTTGTCAAGTTTTAAGAGAGTTTTGGAATTTCCAAAGAGGTTAGAATAATCTTGTTAGATGCCTCAAATAGGCAGGTTGCAAAGAGTTTGTGATTGTGCCCTTGTGTCTGCATCAATTTTTCACCTAATTTCACTTGGTCCAATGTAGCTCGGAATGATTCGGTGTATTTGGTTGCAAAAAAAGACCATCCCTAGCATAAACATACCCATCCAGATGTGTTGGAACAATCTGTTTGGTCGTACGAGTTACCAAATGAAAGTTGCACCACTTTGCAACTTTACACTACTTGCATCTGGCAACTTTTCCCTCCACTAAAAAGTCATCACCACATGAAAACGCCTCTGAGATAGAAAAAACCGAGAGAAATTTTTGTAGATGGTCCCAACATGGTCCCATAGCCTCAGACGGAGAGTCTATAAGCATCATGGTTTCCAAGAAATAAACCTTCAAAGATTGTTTCCTTTTAGCACTTTGGACTCTTAAGGGAAATCGCCAATCCAATGTAGCTTGGATTGATTCGGCGTATTTGGGTGCAATATAGGACCATCCCTAGCATAAACGTACCCATCTGAACATGTTGGAATAGTCCATTTGGTTGTATGAGTTGCGGAATGAAAGTTGCACCACTTTGCAACTTTACATTGCTTGCATCTGGCAACTTTTCCCTCCACTGAAAAGTCATCACCACAGGAAAATTCCTTCAAGATAGGAAAAACTGAGAGAGGTTTTTGTAGATGGTCCCAACACGATCGCATAGTATTGGACAGAAATTTTGTAGGCATCATGGTATTTGAGAAATAGACCTTCAAAGATTGTTTCCTTTTAGCACTTTGGACTCTTAAGGGAAATCGTTGATCCAATGTAGCTCAAAGTGATTCGACATATTTAGGTGCAAGAGAGGACCATCCCTAGCATAAAAATACCTATACAAATGTAAGTGGAACAGTCTATTTGGTAGCACGAGTTGTAGGAATGAAAGTTGCACCACTTTGCAACTTTACATTGCTTGCATCCGCAACTTTTCCTCCACTAAAAGTCACCACAGAAAACTGAGATAGCAAAAACCGAGAGAGGTTTTTGTAGATGGTCCCAACACAATCCTATAGCCTTGATGGAGAGTCTCACAATTTCTTCATGGTCTCTCGAGAAATAGACCTTCAAAGTGCTATTGCTGCCTTTTATAATTCTTTAGACTCCAAGGAAATCGTCATTCAATGTAGCTCGGAAGAAAGGGACTCATGAATTGGGGTGCAAGAGAAGACTATCCTTTACGTGAAACTCACCTATCCAGATGTATTGAACAATCCATTTGTCGTATGAGCTGTGAAGTGAAAGTTGCACCACTTTGCAACTTTACACTACTTGCATCTGGCAACTTTTCCCTCCACTGAAAAGTCATCACCACAGAAAAATGCCCCTGAGATAGCAAAAACCGAGAGAGGTTTTGGTAGATGGTCCCAAAATGATCCCATAGCCTCAGACGGAGAGTCTGTAAGCATCATGACCTTTGAGAAATAGACCTTCAAAGATTGCTGCCTTTTAGCACTTTGGACTCTTAAGGGAAATTGTTGGTCCAATGTAGCTCAGAGTGATTTGGAATATTTGGGTGCAAGAAAGGACCATCCCTAGCATAAAAGTACCCATCTGGATGTGTTGAAACAATCCATTTGGTTGTACTGAAATACAGGAATGAAAGTTGCACCACTTGGCAACTTTACACTACTTGCATCTCGGCAACTTTTCTCCACCGAAAAAGTCATCAACACAGAAAATGCCTAGATAGCAAAAACCAGAGAGGATTTGTAGATGGTCCTAACACAATCCCATAGCCTCGCATTTCCGAGTCTCGAACATCATACTATGGAAATAGACCTTTCAAAGATTACGCCTTTAGCACTTTGACTTCAAGGAAAATCGCCAATGGTGGTAGCTCTGAGTGATCTGGCTGCATTTGGGTGCAAGAGAGGACCATCCCTAGCATAAACGTACCCATATGGATGTGTTGGAACAGTCTGTTTGGTTGTATGAGTTGCAAAATGAAAGTTGCACCACTTGCAACTTTACATTGCTTGCATCTGGCAACTTTTCCCTCCACTGAAAAGTCATCACCACAGGAAAATGCCTCTGAGATAGCAAAAACTGAGAAAGGTTTTTGTAGATGTTCCCAACACGATCCCATAGCCTCGAACGAAGAGTCTTTAAGCATCACGGTCTCTGAGAAATAGCCCTTTAAAGATTGCTGCCTTTTAGCACTTTGGACTCTTAAGGGAAACCATCGGTCCAATTTAGCTCGGAGTGATTCGATGTATTTGGGTGCAAGAGAGGACCATCCCTAGCATAAACGTACCCATCCAGATGTGTTGGAACAGTCTATGTGGTCGTACGAGTTGTGGAATGAAAGCTGCACCACTTTGCAACTTTACACTGCTTGTATCTGACAACTTTTCCCTCCACTAAAAAGTCATCACCATAGGAAAATGCCTCTGAGATAGAAAAAACCAAGAGAGTTTTTTGCAGATGGTCCCAACATGATCCCATAGCCCTCATTTAAGATTCTATACATCATGGTCTCCGAGAAATAGACCTTCAAATATTGCCGCCTTTAACACTCTTTTAGACTCTTTAAGGGAAATTGGGTTGGTCCAATGCTTGGAGTGATTCCGGGCGATTTGGGGGTGCAAGAGAAGACCATACTCTAGTATAACGTACCATCCCGTGACGTGTTAGAAATAAATATGGTCGTATTTACTATGAAAATGAAAGCCAGCCACTCGCAATCCTACACTCCATGGTATCTCGCAACTTTTCCTCCACTCTAAAAGTCATCACCAGGAAATGCCTCCCAAGATAAAGCAAGGTAAAAACCGAGAGAGGATTTTGAAGATGGTCCAATAAAATCCCAAGCAATTTCGGTACCTGAGATTTCCTAGGGCATCACGCCTTCGAGAAATAGACCTTCAAAGATTGCTACCTTTTAGCACTTTGGACTCTTAAGGGAAATCGTCGGTCCAATGTAGCTCAGAGTGATTTGGCATATTTGGGTGCAAGATAGGACCATCCTCATATTAAACAAATGTACCCATCCGTATCGTGTCGGAATAGTCCTGCTTGCGTAATGAAGTTTGCGGGATTGAAAGTTGCACCCACTTTGCAACTTTACCGCTTACACATCCCGGCAACTTTTCCCTCCTCCATCAAAATTCATCACTACAGAAAATGCCTTCCGAGATAGTAAACCGAGAGAGGTTTTTTAGATGGTCCTAACATAATCCTATAGCCAAACAGAGAGTCTGTAAGCATCATGGTCACTAAGAAATAGCCCTTCAAAGATTGCTTCCTTTTAGCACTTTGGATTCTTAATGGAAACTAGTGGGTAACATAGTTAACTTCTTCAAAAACTTGGTTTGAAGTAATTTCATTCTTTTTTGTGCATTTAAAATGGAGTTTTAAGCCTTCTACCCTAAAAGTGACCTCTAAATAACTTCAAACACCTTAACTACCTCATTCTTATCCATTTGTTTTGCAAACAAGCATTTTCATTCCAAGAGGCTGAGCTTTCATTTTTGCTTGTTGGATTGAATGTGGACCGTGACACAACTTTCTTTTTTCAAAAATTATTCAACATCATTGAACTAAGAATTTATCACACATATGTAGAGAAACAAAGGAGTACTACAAAATAAAACACATTACACTTCGGTTCTCACTGACTTGATGTACTCTTCAACATCTCTCTTCTCTAAAAGCGACCTCTAAATCACTTTAAACACCTTAGCTACCACATTATTATTCATTTGTTTTGCAAACAAGCATTTTCATTCCAAGAGGCTGAGCTTTCATTTTTGTTTTCAAAGAAAAATATTCCTATGCCACTGTTACACTGCACAGGTAAACCAGGTTTTGTATTGTGGACCTATATTAAGCTACCACTCTCAAGACCAATGTAACAATGATACAAAATAACTTTTGAGATTGCAAGAAGACATCTGATAACTCTTGAGTGTACTAAAAGAATTCTTATGATTTTTGAAGAATGCTGATAACTCTACTCAGTTGTCTTATTTTTTCAATATCATACAAATTGAACCTCATATCAATAGACTCAGAGTATCGTCAAGTTACGACAATTCAAGTTTCGTTCTATGAATATTTATTATGCATTTTTTAAATGACATTCAAGTTTATGGTGGTTTTTTTCTTTATATGATGTTATTTGATATTCTAATTGTAATTCATGCTTCTAGGCTGCACATATATATATATATATATATAATTTTTACATGTTTTCTCCATTGTTCAACCCCTACATTGCAAGTAAATTGTTGCATAGCATGTGGAATGAGGGGGCAGAAGGCCTGAGATCCCTTTAAAGTTTGTTTGAGTGCATTTAAAATGAACTTTTAAGCCTTGCACCCTAAAAGTGACCTCTAAATAACTTCAAACACCTTAACTACCTCATTCTTATTCATTTGTTTTGAAAACAAGAATTTTAATTCCAAGAGGCTAAGCTTTCATTTTTTCTTGTTGGATTGAATGCAGACCATGACACAACTTTCTTTTTTCAAAAACTGTTCAGCATCATTGAACTAAGAATTTATCACACTTCTGCAGAGAAACAAAGGAGTACTACAAACTAAAACACATTACACTTCGATTCTCACTAACTTGATGTACTCTCCAACATCTCTCTTCTCTCATGTGGAGAGTTAGAATTGCTTGGCCATGCCTTTGCATCATTAGGGAATTTTTTCTCTTTTTGACAATGTCAAAAGCATGGCTACATACAGATTAGGAAAAAGACCTTTACTTTTAGATCAGCAATGCATGGAAGATTCAAAAAGTATCCTTGATATTACAAAAAGGTATGTGTTTATACACTTCAAACATGCAATCACTCTCAGGACCAATGTAACAATGATACAAAATAGCATTTGAGACTACAAGAAGACATCAAAATGGCTAGTGTACTAAAAGAATTCTTATGATTTTTGAAGAATGCTGATAACTCTACTCAGTTGGCTTTTTTTTTCAATATCATACAAATTGAACCCTTGCATCAATCGACTCTATATATGAAGCTACCACAATTCAAGTTTCAACAACGAATATTTATCATGCATGTTTTAAATGGCATTCAAGTTTATAGTGGTTTTTTTTTTTTATATGATGTTATGTGATATTCTAATCATAATTCATGCAGAGAAACAGAGGATTACTACAAACTAAAACACATTACACTTCAGTTCTCACTAACTTGATGTACTCTCCAACATCTCAATGCATGGAAGATTCAAAAAGTATCCTTGATATTACAAAAAAGGTATGTGTTTATACACTTCAAATGTGCAATCACTCTCAAGACCAATGTAACAATGATACAAAATCATGTTTGAGACTACAAGAAGACATCAAAATGGCTAGTGTACTAAAAGAATTCTTATGATTTCTGAAGAATGCTGATAACTCTACTACTAGTTTATTTTTCAATATCATACAAATTAAACCCCGGCATCAATCAACTATGTATATCAAGTTTACCACAATTCAAGTTTCAACGATAAATATTTATCATGCATGTTTTAATTGACATTCAAGTTTATAGTGGTTTTTTTTTTTATATAATGTTATGTGATATTCTAATCGTAATTCATGCTTCTAGGTTGTATATATATATATATATTATTTTTACATGTTTTTTCCATTGTTCGGCCCCTGCGCTGCAAGTAAATGGTTGCATAGTGTGTGGAATGAAGGGGAAGCAGGCCCGAGACCCCTTTAAATTTTGTTTGAGTGCTTTTCATTTTTTATGAGTTTCGTACAAGTTTCACTGGGGCCAAAAAATGTGGGTCTCTCATAGAATTCCGCTTACGTTAATGCAATTGATAGCTGCCCTAGTTATTAAGAAGTCATGTAATGTGAAGCACTGCACAACCCGCTTTTAGGTTGACCTTGTAAAACTATATTGTTATTGAAATCTTTTTTCATCTATCAACATCTAGTTGTTACTTATGCACCTAAGCGTAATGCTTGAGTTTGAAAGATGTGCAACGCAATGTAATCAGCAGATGAATATAAACTACATAATATTTAACCATTCTTTTTATGCTATTGTACATTGATATTTAACCATTGCTCACTTGATTAAATTTCAAAGAGTTTAATCATGCACATGAGGAGCAAATTAAATTTTGATTGTCAACTTCTATATATAAAATTATCCAATAATCAAGTGTATTTCCATATACAAAAATGGCATCAACGCAAACTCAAACAAAGTTTTACAATATGTGGCATATGCCATCCTGGTATCTATTCAAAATTTACATGCCAAAATACCTATCTCATCCTAAACTACTAGTGGATCATCAAAATGGAGCCTCTTTGAAGCACTCATTGGCTCTAAAGGTAGCTGCACAAGAAAAAGTCAAACCACAATTGAGATTAGTTATACTATATAATTTAAAATAGAATAATTAACATAAAAATCAATATACATTGAATTATAATTGAACTCTAAAATTGAAATCTTGATTACCTGAAATATACGTCTCTTCAAAGGGTCAGGAGTCCTAGAATATACCCCTCTCAAAGAACTAACCAAACCAACTTTTGTAACATCAATCTATATATGTGAACAAAAACATAAATTTGATCCAAGTTTGCATAGAATTGTCTGTAATAAGAACATATTTACCAAGTACAAAATAAAATAAACACATACCTCTTTAGGCTAATCTTTTTATGTATCTCCTTTAGGTGTTTCGACACCTCCTCCTTGAGGTGTTTCAACACCTCCTCCTTCAGGTGTTCGAATACCTACTCCTTCAGGTGTTGTGACACTTATCAACAATGATGTATAGATCACAACCGCTTGTACATAAAAATGACAAGTACATATGAAACTACGAATCTATGTCAATGTATGCATAATCAATAAAAGATCTTATAACTCTTAATTCAATCAAATTTTAGTTCAATTACCTTTCCCTTATCTAACATTGTGCCTCCATAGTCTGGAGAGCGTCGCACCTCGCTCGCACTAGGTGTTTCCTACAAGCAGAGAATAAGATAAACATATAAGTTAATATATAATTTCATTAATGACAATTAAAATGACAAGCAACTATATAGTAAAAAAATGTAAATGAGTGAGTGCGAAAATACATAATGTGTGTGTGTCGAGGCCAAATGAAATGGCCCTAAGGGTGCTATCAGTCACCTGTGTGAGCTCCTCCTTAGACATTAACTGTTAAATAGACCATGTAAATAAATATTAGTACTTGATACTATCTCTTATTAATATTCATTTTTAAAAAAATGCAATTTATGAATTTACACCTTAAATGTTACCTATGTAACTATTCCAATGTCCACCTCTCTAGCAGGAGAGGACTTTATAGGGTGTGCTCCACTCCCCTACGTGTGATCTGCTATAATCTCCACATCCTAGATGTCATAATATGAAGTGTCTAATGGATGCTCATCGGGTTGTACAATAGGACCCAAGCATATCTGTTGGCACGTATTGCAAATATGTGGCACACAAATATGTGCACCCAAGGAGGATGATGCAGCAGCACTGAATCCATCACCAACATCACCAGAATGTGGCTGAGCTATTGAAGAAGCATGGGAAACCAAAAGACCTCTCAAAGAGTGAATGGCCTGGATAGTTTGTGTGGCTACACCCTTCATAATATCTGGATGTTTTACTGGAGGTGGCGGAGGAAGGGGAGGATGGGGAACATGTGGGCACCTGACTACTCTCACTGCCCTTGGCCTATCCTGGGGCATACCTCCACCAATGCCCTGGAAGGGTTTAATGTCAAAGAAATAGACATGATGCCCTAACAAAAACTTAGCATATAGTTTTTTAATAAAGTAAAAAGGTACATCAAGATTATTGTTGGGTGGTTTATCAAAAACCATACACCAATTATCCTAAAAGTTATCTACTATGCCCCTATGCGTGCACCATTTTATATAAATTTTTGGTTTGTTAACATTAACTGGCAAACCAATGTTGGGGCTAATAAATAAAGAGGCTATTTGGGATTTTATTATTTGGATATTTTTCACATCATCATAAGACAATCCACATGCATAATATTCCCTCATGGTTTCTCGCCACGAATGAAACGCATTATGTTGGGTGGAGAGGGTTTCTATATTTTTAATTATTCTTGTCAATGTGGTTGACATACGGGATAATCGAGGGATTTTCCTATAAACATCAAAAATTCCCCTTAATTGCTCCAATTTTTCACGAATTAAGTCTTCAATTGATGGTTGCGGAGGTGGTGGAGCATTTGGCATTTCTGCATTTTGATTCTCAACTGGTGGAATTTGTGCATTCTCATTCTCAGCAGCCATAATGCTTGATTAAATTTAAAAAATAATTAATCTAATTAGAATTAGGCAATATAAATGAAAATATTATAAAAATACCCTAGTTTTAAAAAAAATCCAAAAAAACCCTACTTTTTAACAAAAATCTATAAAATTCTCTAATTTTTAATACAAATACATAAGCAACACTATTTTTAAATCAAAATCCATAAAAAACATTCATTTTTTAATCAAAATCCATTCTAAACTCAATTGTTTTAGAAAAATTCAATCAAAAATCATATTTTGAAAAAAAATCCACAAAAAAACATTCATTTTTTTATCAAAATCCATTCTAAACTCAATTTTTTCATAAAATTTCAATCAAAAACCCTATTTGAAAAAAAAACTATAAAAACATCTATTTTTTTAATCAAACCATTCTAAACTCAAATTTTTCATAAAAATTCAATCAAAAACCCTATTTTAAAAAAAAACCACAAAAAACTAATTGAAATTATCCAAATCTAATTCAAAATTGAATCAAAGCAAATAAAAATATAAAATCTTACCTTTTCAAATCAGATATTGGCGAAATTGGATATCCGTTACGTGAAGAATGTCCTCACTATGCGCCCGCAGGTTGTTGACTGTCAAATGATTTTAAAACAACCATAGATTTTTTATATATATACTTTTTACAAATCAGATATCCGATCCAAATCGGATATCCGATTTGGAAAACTAGGATTGGTGTTTGCTTTGGTGGTGTGTACTAACACCCAAGCCTAAAAAAATTCAACACAGTATTTTCACATTTTTGGGTCGATGAAAGACGTGTTTTTTTGCTCATTGCCACTTTTTGGCCCACCATGAACCTACACATACCCATCTTGCACTCTCATCCATTGATGAGAATCCATGATTCATGCCTCCTATTTCCTCCATTCTTGACCGTTGATTAATATTTTCAATCTCAACCCTTCATTTCGCATTTGCTCTTTTATAAATAGTACACTATTTGGAGACATATGGATCCATCTTTCAATTGAAAACTTATGGTGTTGAATTCACTTGCATTCACACTCTTAATTTACTCACTTTTAGCTAATTTGGGTTCATTTTTAGTTGCATAATAGCTTAAGACATCCATTAATGGCTTCCAGCATCCATTTTAGCTTGTTTATAAATTAGGTTTTTCATCTTTTAGCTTAGAATTAACTTAGATTAGCTTAGAAATTGATAATTAGATCAATTTTAGCATAAAAACATGTTAATTTAGCCTACATCATGTTTAATTTAACATAAATCAAGTTTTCATCCATTTATCACAATGGTTTCATCAATTCTCTTCTATTGAAATGATTGAAATATGCTCATGAATCATGAGATTGGGAAAGGGTCCTTGTTCCACATCAACACGACACTAATTCCAAAACAGGATAGGTTTCAAATGGGTTAGAGGTGACATTTAACTATTTTCATAGTTTGCAATTTTCAATTTCAATAAATGCTTAGTTTAACTTTCAATTTGAATGATCTTGTGTGAGATTTAGGTTTAGTGGCTAAATTATGCTTTGATTCATCATGGATCAAGCTAAATTGACCCACACTAACAATCCTCAATCCACATTCTAGCACTAGAAGAAGGGCAAATAGTTAATTTAATCATTTTTTAGCTCAAATTTTGTTCGTTTGCTTTTTGCAGGATATAATGATGCCCAAATCAAATATAGCAACACCTTTGAAGTGTGCCACCATATAGCAATGCTATCGCTATTTCAAATCATGATGCCAATTAAATGCACTAACACTGATCAAATAAATAGTGACGTTAATTTAATATCGAGGTATTGAAGACTTCAAACAATGACACCCCAAAGTCACCAAAGTGATGCTCAACCAAAGACTGACGCTATCGTGCTCTCTATTTCTGTTGTAGAGTGACACCACAAATTCACCAGAGTGACGCCTAAATGAAAAATTGTGATGCTATCATGTGCAGTGACGCCCAACTCTAGTAGGAAGTTTTATGATCATTTTTTTGACATATGCTTTAATTTTTTTGATTTGTTAGGTCACTAATACACTTCTAACATTGTTCTAGTTGTTAGACTAATAGGGTTTTGTAGGTTGGATGACATGGAGCTAAAGTCAAGAAAGCCTTCTTATCTTGAAATTCTATAATTGTAGTAAGTGTTTGACGCTTTTGGGGCAATTATAACCCAATGTTTTATGCTTTCTACTTTATACTTTAGGACCTCACTAAATTTCATTTGGGTTTAAAACGAATGCTCAAATGGTAAAATTGAACCCTCATATCATCATTGTCTTTTAGGTTTAAAATTGAACAAGCCAACTTCATATTTTGTTTGGTGCATAAAATGAGTTCATCTTAGCTTAGGGGTTAAAATTTACAACTGTTTGCTATGTTTTTTGATTTACACTTCTGTTATTGAATGTGTATTCAATTCTCTTGCACCATTTGGAAACCTTGAGAAACAAAAACATTCCTTCACACTTTGTATAATCACCTACATCTTTCAATTTGGATTAAAAGTGAACCCCTTTGCGAGTGTGAGAAAAAGGCATGGTGTGTGTTCTCTCTTTTTTCATATGAATGGAGATGATCGAACTACAGATGTAGTCACTTTCTATTATTTATCCTTAGAGGGCCTACCTCCCCACTTCAAAAGGAGGGAAAAACCCAAGTGGTAATGAGCTAAAGCCAAGCTCTTCCAAACCACTATATAAATGTGTGGTTGCAATGAAAATTGCGATCAATGGGATGTGGTAAATGATAGCTCTCCCCCAATATATTCATGATGTGTAAATCCCTTGTTCTAAGGGTTGGGAGACCTCTTGATGAAGTTTATCATCGTATCCCCTAAGCTGGAAGCCCTTACTACAAACCATTGTTTAGAATCCAAAATCCTTAATACTTGTTGGTGCAAGAACGGTCGCTCTGAAGTAGCCCCACATTGTACTATTCATTTTTGAAACAAAAAAATCATTTTGATCTCTGAATTTTAAGGATTTTGAGATTTGGTGGTCCCGAGAAGTGTGTATCATGAAGGGGAGCTAGTCTCACCAAATCTCTAATTGTTTGCATTGTTTAGTGTTTGGAAAAATCTAAGTGGGGACTCAACAAGTATATTCATCTCAAACCTAGGGTTGTAAATGATTGTGAGTCAGTTTAATACATTTCTTGGTTTCAAAACATTACAAAAACAAATAGTCACTCTCTTCCTCACAATTTCCAAAACTTTGGCTTAAATATGGATATCTTTTGAAGATAGCCTTGATATTACTACTTGTCCTAAAGATTTCTATCCTTAGAGATTTCTAAATATCTTGACATATATCTCAAATCCATATTTTCCAAAGACAACATAGGAAATTATGGTTTCAACCTCATGATTCTCACGAAATGGACATTGTGAAAGTTATGATGTTTTTGACATAAACATTTAGTTTGGAAACTTAATCAAGACATGTGATTGTGGTAAAATAAATTCACTTAAGCAAGATAAACTAACAAATGAACCCCACATCACTATTTGGAGACCGATCACTCCCATTGAACAACCTGACCTTCCAAGTGCTATCATTCAACCAAACTTTGAACTCATTAATGGAGAATAAATTGATCTCATTAGCAGTTTGAGAAGCTTCACTTTTGAAACAAAAGAAACACCTACCTAGTGGAGAAATGCAGCAACCATTTTAGATGAAGAAGAGGAACAAGTTGATATTGAGGGTGGAAGGCCCACATTACCACCATCTATGTGGCAATAAATATCTTCCTCTCTTCCATAAACTTGAACTATTTCTAAATGATCTCATGCAATGTTAGGATCCCTAAAATAAGGTCTACAGGTCATCATTCTAGACTTAGGCATCTTAGTCCAAAAGCTCTCAAGAAACACCTTTGGGCACTTCATGAAACCAGAACTAGGTTGGTATACAAATTTTATAAATGTGCTTCAAGACACAATCAAAACTTTTATTCCTTCTATTATTGTCATAATCCTAGTATTTTCCAAAGTTTCCAATTTCTCACATAATCATGATCTTGAACTCCCCTAAATGATCTATCAAAAAATAAAAATATGTAGGGGAAGATCTACAAATCACCATTATAGACGTAGGTATCATAATTCCAAGTTTAGTAGGAAATGGGCGTTAATACTTTATCGCAATCACAACCTCTTGTTAAGAAACCATTATGCTCGATCTAGAAAGAACCAAACAAATTTGCATACCCATATCCATACTCTTTAGGATTTGAAAACTTTAGAGGTTTAGCATCATTCTCACTACCTTGGTCTTGTCAAAATAAAGGTTCATTTTAAGTCAACATTGGGTCAAACATCTCATCCACCCCTTCATAAAAATTTCATTCTCCACTTCACCTATCTTTGCAAAAATTTTGAATACACCAACACTTTGTGACTTAAACATCTATCAAACCAATCCCTTAACTTGGCTATTTTCTATGTGAAATGTATCCATTTCCATGCATTTAATGGATTTAGTTATCATCTTTGAACTAGTTTACCTTGAAGGTCACAATTCTACCCTAAAGATTTACAAGTTCATCAACATCCTTTATCCCAACATCAAAACATCAAATTTAAGCCAAAAGTGTTGTCCCAAAATGTTTGCAAATATCACTTCCCACATCACCCATATTTTCATTCCCCATTATCACCATTGCTCCTAAAAGACTTATATCATCCCTTTTTCCTATATTTGAGTCAACTAGAGAGTTCAAACATCATAAATCACAACACAACTCTCCCAAAGGTGACACAAAATTTATGGTAAAAATGAGATCACAACACAAGAGAATCATGGAGAGAACCAAAGTTACATTTACCTCAAGTAATCCAAATCCTTTAAAGTTTTATCAAAGGAGTCAAGTTACCCCATCACAACATCCTTCATCACCATCAAGGCAATATGAAATAGAAGATATCACAAACAATTCATTTGAACTCACTAGGGGATAACTCATGGAACATCAAGCCTTTGAAAATGTAGCTCCTATCTCCCCATCATTTGTTGCATAGAATTTGACACAGGGCTCCACAACTCCATCACTAGGGCTACATCAAACCTACTTTCCTAATATTGCAACAAGCTTGGCTCAATAATTCGGTAATGCTCTTTCATTTGAAAATAGCACAATTGTGGGGACACTTGGAACCAATCCAACATGTCACACAACCACTTGGATACCTACCTTTGGTGCTTCTCTAGTTCTTGAAGATCCTAAACAGCCATACACACCTCTTAACCTTCATTACTCCAACATAACTTATACATATTGGGGACATCCTTCTTCATTCATGCCCATGAGTACCACAAGCATTCCTACCATCACACAAATAAATGAAGATCAAGTATCTCAAAACAATGTGTAAGGGTATATCAGTACCATACCACAGAGTCAACCCTTAAAGAAAATAGGGACATCCTTACCCAATCCTCCAATTGGTTCATCCATACCATTTGTTTCACAAAACACATCCATCCCATCCATTATCAACCCATCTCAAAGCAATCCCTTGGTAACAAATCCTACCAACATAGGTAATACATTATCTACATCCCTAACACAAGGAAATCCTCAAGACATGGGATAAGGAAACAATTTTAACTAATAGACTCAAGGTCATAGTATTTCATTTCTATCACATAATCTAATGGCACCATCCTCATCATTTCCCACAGTCCCCTTTATTGTGCCAAATCAAACAAGTTCTCAAACATACATTCCTCCACCACAATCTACTATCTTACAATGAATGTTGAACCAAGGGAATCCACAACATCTAATCACCAATCCATTACCCACTCAAAACATCAATATCCATAATCTTCCACCGATGTCCCAACAACCACCTGATGCCTCTTTTAAAGTACATGCTTTGGCCTTACAACAATCACAACAAGCCTATCAACAAGCCCTAGTGGAACAACAACAACAATAATAACAATAAGAAGCATCCCTAGCAGCACAACAAGCATCCTTAGTAATAAATAACAACAATGGAAGCAAAAAAAAAAAAGCCTTAGCACAACAACAAAAACAACAAGCAGCCTTATAACATCAACAACAACAACAACAACAAGCAACATTAGCAACACAACAACAACATCAAGCCCATCAAGCAGCTTTAGCAGCACAACAACAACAATAGGCCCAACAACAAGCACTAGTGGCACAACAACAACAACAAGCTCAAAATCAAACCTTACTAGCTCAATAGTATTCCCAACAACAACAACAAGGTTCCTATTATAATCCTTAATTGAACATCGTCAATCCAAATGCTTTAGGAACATATACATCAATACCCCAATCACCTTCACCAAATTTTACACCACCATACACCCCATACAATTCATCCATCATCCCACAATATGTTCCTCCACCCAACCTGAAAGATGATCTAGCATCATAATTTAAGGCATTCTCACAAGAAATGCAGGACCTTCACATGGGCAAGGGAAAGAGGCCCATACACAGAACTTGTGTCCATATCCATTCGATTGAAACATCGCAATGGTACCATTCCCTCCCAGTTTTGAAATACCCAAATTTGATAAGTATAAAGGGAGAGGAAGTCTTGTGGACCATATCAAATAATTTAATTTCATTTGCATGGAGGTGGCTTATAACATGATTTATATTTAATGTGCCTCTTCCCTCGAAGTTTATCAGGTCCTACTATGGATTGGTTTTCTCATCTACCTCTTGGTATCAAAACTTTTCAAGAAATTACTGATAAATTTATTGCTCATTTCTCCTTCAATCTTGACATGGATGTCAATCTAGAGGAATTATACACTCTTAGGAAAAACAAAGGATAAAATTTCACTAATTTCTTACAATGGTGGATACAAAGAGTTAGTAAGAGCAAGTGGCCTCTTCCCAATGAACAACAAGTGGGAATCATCATCTCCAATCTAGATATAGATCTATCCTTCCACTTGAAAATGAAGTGCATCACATCATATGATGAGCTTGTCCCTAGAGCCCTTAACATTGAGAGAGCTCTAATCTCATAGGGAAATACTCAAGCTTACAAAGACAACTGCCCATCAACTAGTTCAAATGAAAAACCTTGTGTTTGGGCTAAGAACAAGATTGTGACAAATCATGGTGTGGTGGATGCTAAGGTAATCCTAAGTGCTCCAAGGCCAAGCAAAATTCAAGATTCTAACATCCAACCAACTATGCAACAAAATAAAACTTCTCAAAACAATCAAATCAATAAAATTGAAATGCAAAGGTGAACCCCTAACAAGAACAACCACCCTAAACAAAAGTACAAAAAATTATTTGAACCCATCAAAACTATCATGAAAAAGTTGGTAGATTCAAATCTGATCACACTTCCTAACTTTGAAAAATACCAAGAACCACAAGAGAAACCATCCTAGTATAACGAGAAGGATCTTTGTGATTTTCACAAGATCAAAGGACATAAAGCAACAAACTACACGAGGCTCAAAAACATTATCCAAGACCTCATAGAGAACGATAATATATATGTGAGGTACCATTTGGGAACTAGGATCTTAAGATATACAAGAACCCTATGCTAGATCATAACAAAGCAAACAACATTGGAAAAGCTAAGGATTACATGAATGTACAACATACCTATTCCAATGTAGTTGCTTACTATGAGAGTGTCATCACTATCATCACCATCAAAGGAAATAGTGAAGAGTGTGGAGTCACCACACGATGTGGTAAATTTATCATCCAAGGAGTCCCACCCCAATATAGGGTACATCCTACTCTGCCAACATCAAGTACCAACAAGTACAATCTCTTAAAAAAAACTCAAAAAAACCCCCGCATAGATATCAATCTTAGAACTCTTAAAGTTATCCCCCGCACATAGGGAAATATTGGAGAAAGCTTTATATGAGTCATCCATCCCCAAGGATATTGATACCGATCAGTTTCAAGCTATGGTAGGTCATATACCTAATCATCTTCTCACCTTCTCCAAACAAGACCTACCGTCACAACCATCTCATAACCATGCTTTACACCTTGAGGTTATCATTCATAAGAAAAAGGTCAAAAGAGTCTTAGTAGATGAAGGTGTTGGATTGAAAATTTTCTCCCTTCAGCTGATAAAAAATATGGGCTATTCAAAGGATACTATTGAGAGGATGAAGATTATCATCATTAGGGAATACAATGACCAAGAATGGGTATCACAAGGAATCTATTCACTTCACATCCAAGTAGGCCCTCTCATTGCAAAAACTACATATCAAGTGTTGGACCTTGATCTTCCCTA
>VDFB02168118.1:22055830-22133575 GCA_007258455.2 Sequoia sempervirens
AATGATATCCAGCCCTCCTTTTAGCGCCAAATGTGCGAACCCTTTTCCTATTACCTACAAAACAACATGAGTAATCAAGTTAAATAAGGAATTGCAAGCCAAAACAAGGATTCCCCATGAAATACATTTACAACATTCAAACTAGGAAGAAAATATTAAAGAACACAATGGAGATGATAAAACAAAGATTGAATCCTAATTAGATGTGCAAACTCATGATCCCATGGGGGAATTTGTGCTAATTTAATGTGAAAATTGGCCCTTTTCCAATTCCTAAGATGCAAGCTTGATATGTTGAAGATGATTGATCCACTTTGATGGTAGAAGATGAGAGCTCCAAGCCAAAATATGCAAAAACCTAGCTAAGAACTCAGGAATGATTGATGAAATTTGATGGATATTTGGTCATGGTAACTTTGCATAAATTGTGGATGATCAAATGAGGATATGATTTCTCTATTTATAGAATTTCAAGATGGATGAATGCCAAAATCTGAGCAATGTGGGACTAACATTCATCCAATGGTATGATGCCATTTGTCAAGCTATGAATGGATGAAGGATGTGCAAGATTTGGGGTTTGTCCCAATAAATGCATAATTTTGAATTTCAAATTTGTTGAAATGACATGTAAGAGAGAAGGGAAAATGTAATAAATGCCACTTGGCTCAAGGGAAAGGACATGTAAGATGAATTTATTGTCTTGTTGGATGTACATGTTGACTTGAAATTTTTGAATTCAAATTGAGAGAATATTCCAAGAGATGCCTTGTGAGGAAAATAGAGATTTAATAAATGAATTAAATCTATTTTCATGTGCAACTTGCATTATCTAGAGGATGGGACATGAGATGAGATTAAATTAATCAAGGGTTAATTAATTTAATGAGAGAGTTAGATGATGTGACCTATTTGACTCAAATTTATGGATTTATTTAAATCAAATAAGAGAGGAATATATGACAAGAGACTAATTAAATAATAAGGATTTGATTTATTTAATTAAAAGAGATGGTGTTAGATTAAATCAAATAAGGTTTTAATTTATTTAATTTAATGAATAGACTTTAGAGATTTAATCAAATAAACTTGATTATTTTATTAAATAGGGGTAATTAGATCAAATGGATTGATTTAATTAACAAGAGAGAGTGACTTAATTAGAAAAAATGATTTATTTAATTAAGGGATGAAAGTTGATGAATTTAATCAGATAAGGAGATTTGATGAAATGGTTAGACCAAGGGATGATTTAGGAAGAAATGATGTTGGCAATTAAGATCAGATGCATAATGTCAATTGGTATATTTTATGTGTCTACAAATTTATTCTGACTTCTTAATAGATGGTTTCTTTATTCATTTTGTGCCTAAAAACTCAAACTTTCTTTAGACGGGTTCTTGAATAGGGGAATAAGAGTTTTGCAATTTTAATGGCTTGAATCTCATCCCACCTACTGTGTGCCAATGTGAATCAGTGGGATGAGTTGGTAGGGATTAGGAAATGATATTTCAAGAGTGGAAGGCATGGAGAACTGGGTTTTGAAATAAAATGAAGAGTTAAAGGTCTAAAAATGGTGGTTTTTTTTTCATTTGAAAATAGAGTTTTTACCCTAGGGTTTGCAAAAATCTATGCGATACCAAAATTTTCTTTGTTTTCTAAGCATATTGGGGCCTAAATAAAGGTGTCTAAGGTGGTGGAAGAGTCTGAAAGGTTGTGGAAGTGCTACATCCAATAAACCCTCAAGAATTACACTAAAAACAAGGGTTTTCTGATTTGATGGTTATAGGTCGGTACAAATGGAATCCAATTGTAGAATATTTTTTTTCTTGGCAATTTATTTGCTGCCCCAAGGTTTCATGGGTATGTGTGGTGTTTGAAGGTATGTTGCTTTGCATTTTTGGGCTAATTGAGTAGCCTGTTCAAAGGTGAATGTATAGGAAGTCAACGCTAGTCCAAAGGAGTCTATGTTGTTTCTCATATATGTTGTGTAACTTGGATATGGGTGTTTCAATCATTCATGTGTTGGTCTGGTGTTTTGGAAAATTGTGGAGTAATTGGACAAAAACTAGTTTCTCACTATTACAAGGGTTTAAGGGGGTTAAAGAGGGAAATGTGTATTTAGTTGCTTGTCAAGTTTTAAGAGAGTTTTGGAATTTCCAAAGAGGTTAGAATAATCTTGTTAGATGCCTCAAATAGGCAGGTTGCAAAGAGTTTGTGATTGTGCCCTTGTGTCTGCATCAATTTTTCACCTAATTTCACTTGGTCCAATGTAGCTCGGAATGATTCGGTGTATTTGGTTGCAAAAAAAGACCATCCCTAGCATAAACATACCCATCCAGATGTGTTGGAACAATCTGTTTGGTCGTACGAGTTACCAAATGAAAGTTGCACCACTTTGCAACTTTACACTACTTGCATCTGGCAACTTTTCCCTCCACTAAAAAGTCATCACCACATGAAAACGCCTCTGAGATAGAAAAAACCGAGAGAAATTTTTGTAGATGGTCCCAACATGGTCCCATAGCCTCAGACGGAGAGTCTATAAGCATCATGGTTTCCAAGAAATAAACCTTCAAAGATTGTTTCCTTTTAGCACTTTGGACTCTTAAGGGAAATCGCCAATCCAATGTAGCTTGGATTGATTCGGCGTATTTGGGTGCAATATAGGACCATCCCTAGCATAAACGTACCCATCTGAACATGTTGGAATAGTCCATTTGGTTGTATGAGTTGCGGAATGAAAGTTGCACCACTTTGCAACTTTACATTGCTTGCATCTGGCAACTTTTCCCTCCACTGAAAAGTCATCACCACAGGAAAATTCCTTCAAGATAGGAAAAACTGAGAGAGGTTTTTGTAGATGGTCCCAACACGATCGCATAGTATTGGACAGAAATTTTGTAGGCATCATGGTATTTGAGAAATAGACCTTCAAAGATTGTTTCCTTTTAGCACTTTGGACTCTTAAGGGAAATCGTTGATCCAATGTAGCTCAAAGTGATTCGACATATTTAGGTGCAAGAGAGGACCATCCCTAGCATAAAAATACCCATACAAATGTGTTGGAGCAGGTCTATTTGGTGATACGAGTTGTAGAATGAAAGTTGCACCACTTTGCAACTTTACATTGCTTTGCATCAGCAACTTCCCTCCACTAAAAGTCATCACCACGAGGCAGCCCTGCGAGATAGCAAAACCGAGGAGAGGTTTTGGCAGATGAATCTAACACAATCCCATAGCCTCATATGGAGAGTCTGTAAACATCATGGTCTCTAAGAAATAGAACTTCAAAGATTGTTGCCTTTTAGCACTTTAGACTCTTAAGGAAAATCATTGGTCCAATGTAGCTGAGTATTTCGGTGGTGGGTGCAAAGAGAAGACCATCCTAAGCGTAAACCTACCCATCGGATGTATTGGAACAATCCCATTTGATTAGGTATGAGATGGAATGAAAGTTGCACCACTTTGCAACTTTTACAACTGCTGCATCGATAACTTTTCCTCGAAAAGTCATCACCCTGAGGAAAATGCCTCCGAGATAGAAAAAGGCGAGAGAGAGGTTTTTGTAGAATGGTCCCAACATGATCCCATAGCGGGCCGAAGAGTCGTAAACATCGCGATCTCTGAAAATAGACCTTAAAGGTACTTCAGCACAGCACTTTTGGACTCTTAAGGGAATCGCTGGTCCAATGTAATCCCGAGTGATACCAACGTATCACGGGTGCAGAAAAGGACCATCCCTAAGTAAACATACCCATCACGGGCGATGTTGGAACCAAATCCATTTTAAGTTTGTCGCAGTTGCGGAATGAAAGTTGCACCACTTTGCAGCTTTACACTACTTACATCGGCAACTTTTCCCTCGAAAAGTCATCACCCGCGAGGAAAATGCCTGCGAGATAGCAAAAGCGAGAGGATTTTTGTAGATGGTCCCAACGCACAATCCCATAGCCTCGGTGAAGATGCAGCAAACATCCACGGTTCGTGAAATAGACCTTCAAAGATTGATGCCTTTTAGCACTTTGGACTCTTAAGGGAAATCGCCGGTCCAATGTAGCTCGGAGTGATTCGGCATATTTGGGTGCAAGATAGGACCATCCCTAGCGTAAAATACCCATCCAGACGTGTTGGAACAGTCCGTTTGGTTGTACAAGTTGCGGAATGAAAGTTGCACCACTTTGCAACTTTACACTGCTTGCATTTGGCAACTTTTCCCTCCACTAAAAAGTCATCACCACAAGAAAATGCCTCCGAGATAGAAAAAACCGAGAGAGGTTTTTGTAGATGGTCCCAACACAATCCCATAGCCTTGGATAGAGAGTCTATAAGCATCATGGTCTCTAAGAAATAGACCTTCAAAGATTGCTTCCTTTTAGCACTTTGGACTCTTAAGGGAAATCATCGGTCCAATGTAGCTCAGAGTGATTCGGCGTATTTGGGTGCAAGAGAGGACCATCCCTAGTGTAAACGTACCCATACAAACATGTTGGAATAGTCTGTTTGGTTGTACGAGTTGCGGAATGAAAGTTGCACCACTTTGCAACTTTACACTTCTTGCATTTGGCAACTTTTCCCTCCACTAAAAAGTCATCACCACAGGAAAATACCTCCAAGATAGAAAAAACCAAAAGAGGTTTCTGTAGATGGTCCCAACATGATCCCATAGCCTCAGACGAAGATTCTATAAGCATCATGGTCTCCGAGAAATAGACCTTCAAAGATTGCTGCCTTTTAACACTTTAGACTCTTAAGGGAAATTGTTGGTCCAATGTAGCTTGGAGTGATTCGGCGTATTTGGGTGCAAGAGAAGACCATACCTAGCATAAACGTACCCATCCAGACGTGTTAGAACAGTCTGTTTGGTCGTACGAGCTATGAAATGAAAGTTGTACCACTTTGCAACTTTACACTGCTTGCATCTGGCAACTTTTCCCTCCACTGAAAAGTCATCACCATAGGAAAATGCCTCCAAGATAGCAAAAACTGAGAGAGGATTTTGAAGATGGTCCTAACAAAATCCCATAGCCTTGTACGGAGATTTTGTAAGCATCACGGTCTTCGAGAAATAGACCTTCAAATATTTTTTCCTTTTAGCACTTTGGACTCTTAAGGGAAATCACCGGTCCAATGTAGCTCAAAGTGATTCTGCATATTTGGGTGCAAGATAGGACCATCCCTAGCATAAATGTACCCATCCAGACGTGTTGGAATAGTCTGTTTGGTGTACGAGTTGTGGATTGAAAGTTGCACCACTTTGCAACTTTACACTGCTTACATCTGGCAACTTTTCCCTCCACTGAAAATTCATCACCACAGGAAAATGCCTCTGAGATAGTAAAAACCGAGAGAGGTTTTTTTAGATGGTCCCAACATAATCCCATAGCCTCAAACAGAGAGTCTGTAAGCATCATGGTCACTAAGAAATAGCCCTTCAAAGATTGCTTCCTTTTAGCACTTTGGATTCTTAATGGAAACTAGTGGGTAACATAGTTAACTTCTTCAAAAACTTGGTTTGAAGTAATTTCATTCTTTTTTGTGCATTTAAAATGGAGTTTTAAGCCTTCTACCCTAAAAGTGACCTCTAAATAACTTCAAACACCTTAACTACCTCATTCTTATCCATTTGTTTTGCAAACAAGCATTTTCATTCCAAGAGGCTGAGCTTTCATTTTTGCTTGTTGGATTGAATGTGGACCGTGACACAACTTTCTTTTTTCAAAAATTATTCAACATCATTGAACTAAGAATTTATCACACATATGTAGAGAAACAAAGGAGTACTACAAAATAAAACACATTACACTTCGGTTCTCACTGACTTGATGTACTCTTCAACATCTCTCTTCTCTAAAAGCGACCTCTAAATCACTTTAAACACCTTAGCTACCACATTATTATTCATTTGTTTTGCAAACAAGCATTTTCATTCCAAGAGGCTGAGCTTTCATTTTTGTTTTCAAAGAAAAATATTCCTATGCCACTGTTACACTGCACAGGTAAACCAGGTTTTGTATTGTGGACCTATATTAAGCTACCACTCTCAAGACCAATGTAACAATGATACAAAATAACTTTTGAGATTGCAAGAAGACATCTGATAACTCTTGAGTGTACTAAAAGAATTCTTATGATTTTTGAAGAATGCTGATAACTCTACTCAGTTGTCTTATTTTTTCAATATCATACAAATTGAACCCTGACATCAATAGACTCTGTATATCAAGTTACGACAATTCAAGTTTCAACGATGAATATTTATTATGCATTTTTTAAATGACATTCAAGTTTATGGTGGTTTTTTTCTTTATATGATGTTATTTGATATTCTAATTGTAATTCATGCTTCTAGGCTGCACATATATATATATATATATATAATTTTTACATGTTTTCTCCATTGTTCAACCCCTACATTGCAAGTAAATTGTTGCATAGCATGTGGAATGAGGGGGCAGAAGGCCTGAGATCCCTTTAAAGTTTGTTTGAGTGCATTTAAAATGAACTTTTAAGCCTTGCACCCTAAAAGTGACCTCTAAATAACTTCAAACACCTTAACTACCTCATTCTTATTCATTTGTTTTGAAAACAAGAATTTTAATTCCAAGAGGCTAAGCTTTCATTTTTTCTTGTTGGATTGAATGCAGACCATGACACAACTTTCTTTTTTCAAAAACTGTTCAGCATCATTGAACTAAGAATTTATCACACTTCTGCAGAGAAACAAAGGAGTACTACAAACTAAAACACATTACACTTCGATTCTCACTAACTTGATGTACTCTCCAACATCTCTCTTCTCTCATGTGGAGAGTTAGAATTGCTTGGCCATGCCTTTGCATCATTAGGGAATTTTTTCTCTTTTTGACAATGTCAAAAGCATGGCTACATACAGATTAGGAAAAAGACCTTTACTTTTAGATCAGCAATGCATGGAAGATTCAAAAAGTATCCTTGATATTACAAAAAGGTATGTGTTTATACACTTCAAACATGCAATCACTCTCAGGACCAATGTAACAATGATACAAAATAGCATTTGAGACTACAAGAAGACATCAAAATGGCTAGTGTACTAAAAGAATTCTTATGATTTTTGAAGAATGCTGATAACTCTACTCAGTTGGCTTTTTTTTTCAATATCATACAAATTGAACCCTTGCATCAATCGACTCTATATATGAAGCTACCACAATTCAAGTTTCAACAACGAATATTTATCATGCATGTTTTAAATGGCATTCAAGTTTATAGTGGTTTTTTTTTTTTATATGATGTTATGTGATATTCTAATCATAATTCATGCAGAGAAACAGAGGATTACTACAAACTAAAACACATTACACTTCAGTTCTCACTAACTTGATGTACTCTCCAACATCTCTCTTCTCTCATGTGGAGAGTTAGAACTGCTTGGCCATGCCTTTGCATCATTAGGGAAGTTTTTCTCTTTTTGAAAATGTCAAAAGCATGGCTGCATATAGATTAGGAAAAAGACTTTTCTTTTAGATTAGAAATGCATGGAAGATTCAAAAATTATCCTCGATATTACAAAAAGGTATGTGTTTATACACTTCAAATGTGCAATCACTCTCAAGACCAATGTAATATTGATAAAAATAACGTTTGAGACAGCAATAAGATGTCAAAATGGCTAGTGTACTAAAAGAATTCTTATGATTTTTGAAGAATCCTGATAACTCTACTCAATTGGCTTATTTTTTCAATATCATACAAATTGAACCCTGGCATCAATCAACTATGTATATCAAGCTACCACAATTCAAGTTTCAATGATGAATATTTATCATGCATGTTTTAAATGACATTCAAGTTTATAGTGGTTTTTTTGTTTATATGATGTTATATCATATTCTAATCGTAATTCATGCTTCTAGGTTGTATATATATATAATTTTTACATGTTTTCTCCATTGTTCAGCCCCTACACTACAAGTAAATGGCTGCATACCGTGTGGAATGAGGGGGCAGCAAGCTTAAGACCCCTTTAAAGTTTGTTTGAGTGCTTTCTTTTCATTTTTTATGAGTTTCGTGCCAAGTTTCATCAAAAAAATGTGGTCTCATAGAATTCCATGACAAGCTAATGCAATTGATAGCTGCTCCTAGTTATTAGTTATGTAATGTGAAGTAATTGCATAACTGCTTAGGTTGACCTTGTAAAAACTATATTGTTATTGAAATTTTTTCATCTATCAACATCTAGTTGTTACTTATGCAATTTGAAGTAATGCTTTGAGTTTGAAAGATGTGCAATGCAATGTAATCAACAATATGAATATAAACTACATAATATTTAACCATTCTTTTTATGCTATTGTACATTGATATTTAACCATTGCTCACTTGATTAAATTTTCAAAGAGTTTAATCATGCACATGAGGAGCAAATTAAATTTTGATTGTCAACTTCTATATATAAAATTATCCAATAATCAAGTGTATTTCCATATACAAAAATGGCATCAACGCAAACTCAAACAAAGTTTTACAATATGTGGCATATGCCATCCTGGTATCTATTCAAAATTTACATGCCAAAATACCTATCTCATCCTAAACTACTAGTGGATCATCAAAATGGAGCCTCTTTGAAGCACTCATTGGCTCTAAAGGTAGCTGCACAAGAAAAAGTCAAACCACAATTGAGATTAGTTATACTATATAATTTAAAATAGAATAATTAACATAAAAATCAATATACATTGAATTATAATTGAACTCTAAAATTGAAATCTTGATTACCTGAAATATACGTCTCTTCAAAGGGTCAGGAGTCCTAGAATATACCCCTCTCAAAGAACTAACCAAACCAACTTTTGTAACATCAATCTATATATGTGAACAAAAACATAAATTTGATCCAAGTTTGCATAGAATTGTCTGTAATAAGAACATATTTACCAAGTACAAAATAAAATAAACACATACCTCTTTAGGCTAATCTTTTTATGTATCTCCTTTAGGTGTTTCGACACCTCCTCCTTGAGGTGTTTCAACACCTCCTCCTTCAGGTGTTCGAATACCTACTCCTTCAGGTGTTGTGACACTTATCAACAATGATGTATAGATCACAACCGCTTGTACATAAAAATGACAAGTACATATGAAACTACGAATCTATGTCAATGTATGCATAATCAATAAAAGATCTTATAACTCTTAATTCAATCAAATTTTAGTTCAATTACCTTTCCCTTATCTAACATTGTGCCTCCATAGTCTGGAGAGCGTCGCACCTCGCTCGCACTAGGTGTTTCCTACAAGCAGAGAATAAGATAAACATATAAGTTAATATATAATTTCATTAATGACAATTAAAATGACAAGCAACTATATAGTAAAAAAATGTAAATGAGTGAGTGCGAAAATACATAATGTGTGTGTGTCGAGGCCAAATGAAATGGCCCTAAGGGTGCTATCAGTCACCTGTGTGAGCTCCTCCTTAGACATTAACTGTTAAATAGACCATGTAAATAAATATTAGTACTTGATACTATCTCTTATTAATATTCATTTTTAAAAAAATGCAATTTATGAATTTACACCTTAAATGTTACCTATGTAACTATTCCAATGTCCACCTCTCTAGCAGGAGAGGACTTTATAGGGTGTGCTCCACTCCCCTACGTGTGATCTGCTATAATCTCCACATCCTAGATGTCATAATATGAAGTGTCTAATGGATGCTCATCGGGTTGTACAATAGGACCCAAGCATATCTGTTGGCACGTATTGCAAATATGTGGCACACAAATATGTGCACCCAAGGAGGATGATGCAGCAGCACTGAATCCATCACCAACATCACCAGAATGTGGCTGAGCTATTGAAGAAGCATGGGAAACCAAAAGACCTCTCAAAGAGTGAATGGCCTGGATAGTTTGTGTGGCTACACCCTTCATAATATCTGGATGTTTTACTGGAGGTGGCGGAGGAAGGGGAGGATGGGGAACATGTGGGCACCTGACTACTCTCACTGCCCTTGGCCTATCCTGGGGCATACCTCCACCAATGCCCTGGAAGGGTTTAATGTCAAAGAAATAGACATGATGCCCTAACAAAAACTTAGCATATAGTTTTTTAATAAAGTAAAAAGGTACATCAAGATTATTGTTGGGTGGTTTATCAAAAACCATACACCAATTATCCTAAAAGTTATCTACTATGCCCCTATGCGTGCACCATTTTATATAAATTTTTGGTTTGTTAACATTAACTGGCAAACCAATGTTGGGGCTAATAAATAAAGAGGCTATTTGGGATTTTATTATTTGGATATTTTTCACATCATCATAAGACAATCCACATGCATAATATTCCCTCATGGTTTCTCGCCACGAATGAAACGCATTATGTTGGGTGGAGAGGGTTTCTATATTTTTAATTATTCTTGTCAATGTGGTTGACATACGGGATAATCGAGGGATTTTCCTATAAACATCAAAAATTCCCCTTAATTGCTCCAATTTTTCACGAATTAAGTCTTCAATTGATGGTTGCGGAGGTGGTGGAGCATTTGGCATTTCTGCATTTTGATTCTCAACTGGTGGAATTTGTGCATTCTCATTCTCAGCAGCCATAATGCTTGATTAAATTTAAAAAATAATTAATCTAATTAGAATTAGGCAATATAAATGAAAATATTATAAAAATACCCTAGTTTTAAAAAAAATCCAAAAAAACCCTACTTTTTAACAAAAATCTATAAAATTCTCTAATTTTTAATACAAATACATAAGCAACACTATTTTTAAATCAAAATCCATAAAAAACATTCATTTTTTAATCAAAATCCATTCTAAACTCAATTGTTTTAGAAAAATTCAATCAAAAATCATATTTTGAAAAAAAATCCACAAAAAAACATTCATTTTTTTATCAAAATCCATTCTAAACTCAATTTTTTCATAAAATTTCAATCAAAAACCCTATTTTGAAAAAATCCATAAAAAACAATCATTTTTTTATCAAAATCCATTCTAAACTCAATTTTTTCATAAAAATTCAATCAAAAACCCTATTTTGAAAAAAATCCACAAAAAACTAATTGAAATTATCCAAATCTAATTCAAAATTGAATCAAAGCAAATAAAAATATAAAATCTTACCTTTTCAAATCAGATATTGGCGAAATTGGATATCCGTTACGTGAAGAATGTCCTCACTATGCGCCCGCAGGTTGTTGACTGTCAAATGATTTTAAAACAACCATAGATTTTTTATATATATACTTTTTACAAATCAGATATCCGATCCAAATCGGATATCCGATTTGGAAAACTAGGATTGGTGTTTGCTTTGGTGGTGTGTACTAACACCCAAGCCTAAAAAAATTCAACACAGTATTTTCACATTTTTGGGTCGATGAAAGACGTGTTTTTTTGCTCATTGCCACTTTTTGGCCCACCATGAACCTACACATACCCATCTTGCACTCTCATCCATTGATGAGAATCCATGATTCATGCCTCCTATTTCCTCCATTCTTGACCGTTGATTAATATTTTCAATCTCAACCCTTCATTTCGCATTTGCTCTTTTATAAATAGTACACTATTTGGAGACATATGGATCCATCTTTCAATTGAAAACTTATGGTGTTGAATTCACTTGCATTCACACTCTTAATTTACTCACTTTTAGCTAATTTGGGTTCATTTTTAGTTGCATAATAGCTTAAGACATCCATTAATGGCTTCCAGCATCCATTTTAGCTTGTTTATAAATTAGGTTTTTCATCTTTTAGCTTAGAATTAACTTAGATTAGCTTAGAAATTGATAATTAGATCAATTTTAGCATAAAAACATGTTAATTTAGCCTACATCATGTTTAATTTAACATAAATCAAGTTTTCATCCATTTATCACAATGGTTTCATCAATTCTCTTCTATTGAAATGATTGAAATATGCTCATGAATCATGAGATTGGGAAAGGGTCCTTGTTCCACATCAACACGACACTAATTCCAAAACAGGATAGGTTTCAAATGGGTTAGAGGTGACATTTAACTATTTTCATAGTTTGCAATTTTCAATTTCAATAAATGCTTAGTTTAACTTTCAATTTGAATGATCTTGTGTGAGATTTAGGTTTAGTGGCTAAATTATGCTTTGATTCATCATGGATCAAGCTAAATTGACCCACACTAACAATCCTCAATCCACATTCTAGCACTAGAAGAAGGGCAAATAGTTAATTTAATCATTTTTTAGCTCAAATTTTGTTCGTTTGCTTTTTGCAGGATATAATGATGCCCAAATCAAATATAGCAACACCTTTGAAGTGTGCCACCATATAGCAATGCTATCGCTATTTCAAATCATGATGCCAATTAAATGCACTAACACTGATCAAATAAATAGTGACGTTAATTTAATATCGAGGTATTGAAGACTTCAAACAATGACACCCCAAAGTCACCAAAGTGATGCTCAACCAAAGACTGACGCTATCGTGCTCTCTATTTCTGTTGTAGAGTGACACCACAAATTCACCAGAGTGACGCCTAAATGAAAAATTGTGATGCTATCATGTGCAGTGACGCCCAACTCTAGTAGGAAGTTTTATGATCATTTTTTTGACATATGCTTTAATTTTTTTGATTTGTTAGGTCACTAATACACTTCTAACATTGTTCTAGTTGTTAGACTAATAGGGTTTTGTAGGTTGGATGACATGGAGCTAAAGTCAAGAAAGCCTTCTTATCTTGAAATTCTATAATTGTAGTAAGTGTTTGACGCTTTTGGGGCAATTATAACCCAATGTTTTATGCTTTCTACTTTATACTTTAGGACCTCACTAAATTTCATTTGGGTTTAAAACGAATGCTCAAATGGTAAAATTGAACCCTCATATCATCATTGTCTTTTAGGTTTAAAATTGAACAAGCCAACTTCATATTTTGTTTGGTGCATAAAATGAGTTCATCTTAGCTTAGGGGTTAAAATTTACAACTGTTTGCTATGTTTTTTGATTTACACTTCTGTTATTGAATGTGTATTCAATTCTCTTGCACCATTTGGAAACCTTGAGAAACAAAAACATTCCTTCACACTTTGTATAATCACCTACATCTTTCAATTTGGATTAAAAGTGAACCCCTTTGCGAGTGTGAGAAAAAGGCATGGTGTGTGTTCTCTCTTTTTTCATATGAATGGAGATGATCGAACTACAGATGTAGTCACTTTCTATTATTTATCCTTAGAGGGCCTACCTCCCCACTTCAAAAGGAGGGAAAAACCCAAGTGGTAATGAGCTAAAGCCAAGCTCTTCCAAACCACTATATAAATGTGTGGTTGCAATGAAAATTGCGATCAATGGGATGTGGTAAATGATAGCTCTCCCCCAATATATTCATGATGTGTAAATCCCTTGTTCTAAGGGTTGGGAGACCTCTTGATGAAGTTTATCATCGTATCCCCTAAGCTGGAAGCCCTTACTACAAACCATTGTTTAGAATCCAAAATCCTTAATACTTGTTGGTGCAAGAACGGTCGCTCTGAAGTAGCCCCACATTGTACTATTCATTTTTGAAACAAAAAAATCATTTTGATCTCTGAATTTTAAGGATTTTGAGATTTGGTGGTCCCGAGAAGTGTGTATCATGAAGGGGAGCTAGTCTCACCAAATCTCTAATTGTTTGCATTGTTTAGTGTTTGGAAAAATCTAAGTGGGGACTCAACAAGTATATTCATCTCAAACCTAGGGTTGTAAATGATTGTGAGTCAGTTTAATACATTTCTTGGTTTCAAAACATTACAAAAACAAATAGTCACTCTCTTCCTCACAATTTCCAAAACTTTGGCTTAAATATGGATATCTTTTGAAGATAGCCTTGATATTACTACTTGTCCTAAAGATTTCTATCCTTAGAGATTTCTAAATATCTTGACATATATCTCAAATCCATATTTTCCAAAGACAACATAGGAAATTATGGTTTCAACCTCATGATTCTCACGAAATGGACATTGTGAAAGTTATGATGTTTTTGACATAAACATTTAGTTTGGAAACTTAATCAAGACATGTGATTGTGGTAAAATAAATTCACTTAAGCAAGATAAACTAACAAATGAACCCCACATCACTATTTGGAGACCGATCACTCCCATTGAACAACCTGACCTTCCAAGTGCTATCATTCAACCAAACTTTGAACTCATTAATGGAGAATAAATTGATCTCATTAGCAGTTTGAGAAGCTTCACTTTTGAAACAAAAGAAACACCTACCTAGTGGAGAAATGCAGCAACCATTTTAGATGAAGAAGAGGAACAAGTTGATATTGAGGGTGGAAGGCCCACATTACCACCATCTATGTGGCAATAAATATCTTCCTCTCTTCCATAAACTTGAACTATTTCTAAATGATCTCATGCAATGTTAGGATCCCTAAAATAAGGTCTACAGGTCATCATTCTAGACTTAGGCATCTTAGTCCAAAAGCTCTCAAGAAACACCTTTGGGCACTTCATGAAACCAGAACTAGGTTGGTATACAAATTTTATAAATGTGCTTCAAGACACAATCAAAACTTTTATTCCTTCTATTATTGTCATAATCCTAGTATTTTCCAAAGTTTCCAATTTCTCACATAATCATGATCTTGAACTCCCCTAAATGATCTATCAAAAAATAAAAATATGTAGGGGAAGATCTACAAATCACCATTATAGACGTAGGTATCATAATTCCAAGTTTAGTAGGAAATGGGCGTTAATACTTTATCGCAATCACAACCTCTTGTTAAGAAACCATTATGCTCGATCTAGAAAGAACCAAACAAATTTGCATACCCATATCCATACTCTTTAGGATTTGAAAACTTTAGAGGTTTAGCATCATTCTCACTACCTTGGTCTTGTCAAAATAAAGGTTCATTTTAAGTCAACATTGGGTCAAACATCTCATCCACCCCTTCATAAAAATTTCATTCTCCACTTCACCTATCTTTGCAAAAATTTTGAATACACCAACACTTTGTGACTTAAACATCTATCAAACCAATCCCTTAACTTGGCTATTTTCTATGTGAAATGTATCCATTTCCATGCATTTAATGGATTTAGTTATCATCTTTGAACTAGTTTACCTTGAAGGTCACAATTCTACCCTAAAGATTTACAAGTTCATCAACATCCTTTATCCCAACATCAAAACATCAAATTTAAGCCAAAAGTGTTGTCCCAAAATGTTTGCAAATATCACTTCCCACATCACCCATATTTTCATTCCCCATTATCACCATTGCTCCTAAAAGACTTATATCATCCCTTTTTCCTATATTTGAGTCAACTAGAGAGTTCAAACATCATAAATCACAACACAACTCTCCCAAAGGTGACACAAAATTTATGGTAAAAATGAGATCACAACACAAGAGAATCATGGAGAGAACCAAAGTTACATTTACCTCAAGTAATCCAAATCCTTTAAAGTTTTATCAAAGGAGTCAAGTTACCCCATCACAACATCCTTCATCACCATCAAGGCAATATGAAATAGAAGATATCACAAACAATTCATTTGAACTCACTAGGGGATAACTCATGGAACATCAAGCCTTTGAAAATGTAGCTCCTATCTCCCCATCATTTGTTGCATAGAATTTGACACAGGGCTCCACAACTCCATCACTAGGGCTACATCAAACCTACTTTCCTAATATTGCAACAAGCTTGGCTCAATAATTCGGTAATGCTCTTTCATTTGAAAATAGCACAATTGTGGGGACACTTGGAACCAATCCAACATGTCACACAACCACTTGGATACCTACCTTTGGTGCTTCTCTAGTTCTTGAAGATCCTAAACAGCCATACACACCTCTTAACCTTCATTACTCCAACATAACTTATACATATTGGGGACATCCTTCTTCATTCATGCCCATGAGTACCACAAGCATTCCTACCATCACACAAATAAATGAAGATCAAGTATCTCAAAACAATGTGTAAGGGTATATCAGTACCATACCACAGAGTCAACCCTTAAAGAAAATAGGGACATCCTTACCCAATCCTCCAATTGGTTCATCCATACCATTTGTTTCACAAAACACATCCATCCCATCCATTATCAACCCATCTCAAAGCAATCCCTTGGTAACAAATCCTACCAACATAGGTAATACATTATCTACATCCCTAACACAAGGAAATCCTCAAGACATGGGATAAGGAAACAATTTTAACTAATAGACTCAAGGTCATAGTATTTCATTTCTATCACATAATCTAATGGCACCATCCTCATCATTTCCCACAGTCCCCTTTATTGTGCCAAATCAAACAAGTTCTCAAACATACATTCCTCCACCACAATCTACTATCTTACAATGAATGTTGAACCAAGGGAATCCACAACATCTAATCACCAATCCATTACCCACTCAAAACATCAATATCCATAATCTTCCACCGATGTCCCAACAACCACCTGATGCCTCTTTTAAAGTACATGCTTTGGCCTTACAACAATCACAACAAGCCTATCAACAAGCCCTAGTGGAACAACAACAACAATAATAACAATAAGAAGCATCCCTAGCAGCACAACAAGCATCCTTAGCACAACAACAACAACAAGCAACAAAAAAAGCCTTAGCACAACAACAAAAACAACAAGCAGCCTTATAACATCAACAACAACAACAACAACAAGCAACATTAGCAACACAACAACAACATCAAGCCCATCAAGCAGCTTTAGCAGCACAACAACAACAATAGGCCCAACAACAAGCACTAGTGGCACAACAACAACAACAAGCTCAAAATCAAACCTTACTAGCTCAATAGTATTCCCAACAACAACAACAAGGTTCCTATTATAATCCTTAATTGAACATCGTCAATCCAAATGCTTTAGGAACATATACATCAATACCCCAATCACCTTCACCAAATTTTACACCACCATACACCCCATACAATTCATCCATCATCCCACAATATGTTCCTCCACCCAACCTGAAAGATGATCTAGCATCATAATTTAAGGCATTCTCACAAGAAATGCAGGACCTTCACATGGGCAAGGGAAAGAGGCCCATACACAGAACTTGTGTCCATATCCATTCGATTGAAACATCGCAATGGTACCATTCCCTCCCAGTTTTGAAATACCCAAATTTGATAAGTATAAAGGGAGAGGAAGTCTTGTGGACCATATCAAATAATTTAATTTCATTTGCATGGAGGTGGCTTATAACATGATTTATATTTAATGTGCCTCTTCCCTCGAAGTTTATCAGGTCCTACTATGGATTGGTTTTCTCATCTACCTCTTGGTATCAAAACTTTTCAAGAAATTACTGATAAATTTATTGCTCATTTCTCCTTCAATCTTGACATGGATGTCAATCTAGAGGAATTATACACTCTTAGGAAAAACAAAGGATAAAATTTCACTAATTTCTTACAATGGTGGATACAAAGAGTTAGTAAGAGCAAGTGGCCTCTTCCCAATGAACAACAAGTGGGAATCATCATCTCCAATCTAGATATAGATCTATCCTTCCACTTGAAAATGAAGTGCATCACATCATATGATGAGCTTGTCCCTAGAGCCCTTAACATTGAGAGAGCTCTAATCTCATAGGGAAATACTCAAGCTTACAAAGACAACTGCCCATCAACTAGTTCAAATGAAAAACCTTGTGTTTGGGCTAAGAACAAGATTGTGACAAATCATGGTGTGGTGGATGCTAAGGTAATCCTAAGTGCTCCAAGGCCAAGCAAAATTCAAGATTCTAACATCCAACCAACTATGCAACAAAATAAAACTTCTCAAAACAATCAAATCAATAAAATTGAAATGCAAAGGTGAACCCCTAACAAGAACAACCACCCTAAACAAAAGTACAAAAAATTATTTGAACCCATCAAAACTATCATGAAAAAGTTGGTAGATTCAAATCTGATCACACTTCCTAACTTTGAAAAATACCAAGAACCACAAGAGAAACCATCCTAGTATAACGAGAAGGATCTTTGTGATTTTCACAAGATCAAAGGACATAAAGCAACAAACTACACGAGGCTCAAAAACATTATCCAAGACCTCATAGAGAACGATAATATATATGTGAGGTACCATTTGGGAACTAGGATCTTAAGATATACAAGAACCCTATGCTAGATCATAACAAAGCAAACAACATTGGAAAAGCTAAGGATTACATGAATGTACAACATACCTATTCCAATGTAGTTGCTTACTATGAGAGTGTCATCACTATCATCACCATCAAAGGAAATAGTGAAGAGTGTGGAGTCACCACACGATGTGGTAAATTTATCATCCAAGGAGTCCCACCCCAATATAGGGTACATCCTACTCTGCCAACATCAAGTACCAACAAGTACAATCTCTTAAAAAAAACTCAAAAAAACCCCCGCATAGATATCAATCTTAGAACTCTTAAAGTTATCCCCCGCACATAGGGAAATATTGGAGAAAGCTTTATATGAGTCATCCATCCCCAAGGATATTGATACCGATCAGTTTCAAGCTATGGTAGGTCATATACCTAATCATCTTCTCACCTTCTCCAAACAAGACCTACCGTCACAACCATCTCATAACCATGCTTTACACCTTGAGGTTATCATTCATAAGAAAAAGGTCAAAAGAGTCTTAGTAGATGAAGGTGTTGGATTGAAAATTTTCTCCCTTCAGCTGATAAAAAATATGGGCTATTCAAAGGATACTATTGAGAGGATGAAGATTATCATCATTAGGGAATACAATGACCAAGAATGGGTATCACAAGGAATCTATTCACTTCACATCCAAGTAGGCCCTCTCATTGCAAAAACTACATGTCAAGTGTTGGACCTTGATCTTCCCTATAGCATCCTTCTTGGCCGACCATGGATCCATGCCCTAATAGTTGTGGCCTTGACCTATCATCAGTGTGTGAAGTTTTCTTTCGAAGGTAGAGAAATCACTATCCATGGAGATCCTAAGCCTTTTTACTATTGCAAGAATCTTAAGGCAAAATTCTATAAGATACCCCAAATACCCAAGAATGATGAAGGGCCTAGACCATCTACCTCATTTGTTGACCCATCATCCCTTGGATCTACCTCACAATCACAATCATCTATTGTGCATGGTGTTAGCTCTCAAAAACGCAGGTTTGAACCACGAAAGGTTTCCAAGCTTTCACTACATTTTAGGGTAATAGAACAAGGTTTAAAACAATAAAACCTTCTACTCTTCAGGTGCTGCTAGACCTAGGAAGGCATACCTCTTTGAATTGTGTAGACTTAACTTATAATCTTCTTTCCTACAGCAATTTATCCACAATGGCATATGGATGTGGAAAAAATGAACCAAACCTGATACAAACTATATACTAAAATGAAGACTAAATCCTAATAGGCTTATCCAACAGATGTAAACATATGAATGAGATTGAAATATGCAAATGGTGAGACCAGTGCCTTATATGGGATACAGAGTCAAATGAAACCTTAAATGAGTGACTTCTTTTTGGAGGATATTCAAATTTTCTGGCATATTTTATTTATAACTGGTATAAACTTGCATGACCATAGTTATTAAGTTCTTCTTATTGATCTAAATGAACTCCTTGATTACTGTGATTAATTAAAAGGATTTAATCCTTCCTTGAAAGAACCGATCAACCAATCACATGGATACAACAAATGTGTACTGATAAACCTAACATAAACTTGTTATGTTCATTCAAATAACCAAAAAATATCAATTTTAGAGACAACTTAAATAACTCTCTCAATAGGCATAACAAAACAATTGACACCAGAAATACATCAGCAAATCAGATAATTCTCATTGATATCGCCATGACTTTGAAACATAGACTAGGGTCTCAGATCTCTGGAACATTGTGTTCCTCTATTATTTTTCTATCTTACTGTGTTCTACCATCTAACCCTTCCTCACATTTGAGAACGATTATTTATACATCAACATCTGAATAGATGCATTATTTCATTTTCCAATATCAACAAACAGTTGCAACCATTTGTATTTGGGCTTTTCTCACATGTCGACCATAGTGCATAAAATTTCATCAATCAGTCGCTATAACACACCCGGAGGTATGCCGAAGGAAACAATCTTGCTGATCACCCTTTGATCTTCTGTGTCTCGCTATAGCATTCTGTCTGTCACAACAAAACCACATAATATTATTTTATTCCCTTTTTGTTTCATCTTCGCATTCGTTATAACTCATTTGGGTCGGTGAGATGTCATAGAGATTTCACATTGCTTTACCAAAAACCCTTATTCATCTTGAATGTCGCCGTAACGCCTTGCTTGTTACACCGAAAGTTCCTAGTGTTTTCCCAGTCGCCAAGACATAGGAAATTTCTCACCAATGAGTACCCATCATCGCCTTCGCCAAGACAATAGATAGTCTGCAAGATGTCTCAAAGATTTCATCTAGTCACACCGAAAATCCATATTTACTTTTTGTCGCCATAACTCATCGCATTCGGGGAGACCTCCTATAGACTTCTTTTCCTTTCCCCAAAAGCCCCTTTGCCTTTTGTTATGTCATTGTGACTTAAAAGTTTTCTCGCTGACGAGTCCACTTGTCATATGTATGTCGCCAAGACATTTCTAATTCGGCAAGACGTCTCATAGAGTATATCAGGCTACACTGAAAACCATAGAACCCAACCTCATGTCACTGTGACCAGGCCATTCCTATACCAATAACGACTCCCCACTCACTATCACCAAGACAACATGTATCGGGGAAAGGTTATACAGAGAACTCATGCTACACCGAAAAGCCCAAGCTCATTTGTGTTCACCAAGAGAACATCCCTCTTACACCGACGAAGGCATCCCCCATACATTATTAGCAAGACCCACCTGTATCGCCAAGACCTACTCCAAAACAAACATTTCTCCCTGAGACCTCTTTGATATGCACAAAGTCGACGAGACCAAAGGTCTTTTGCCAAGACCTCAACCCGACAGCCCGAACTCATACTGATACATTCTCTTAATCTCTGGTCAGTGTGACAAAATGACATCACCAAGACCTTTCAACGAAAAGAAAAATTCACACCGATGCACTACTAGATACATGTCGGTGAAACAAATGGAAGTCGTTATAACTTCATACCGAATGCCCTCGGTCTGGCCGAAAAGAACATTCAACATTATTGTCGATGTGACCATGAGAGTTTTCCAAGAAAAAACAAGACTCTCGCCGAAAGCCATTTTATACCATGTAGGCAAAACCTGACCCTTTCGCCAAGACCTCCTACCGCAAATCAAAACATATGTCGATAGAACCCAAAGTGCACCTGTCGCTGAGACATCAGAAACTTGGCAAGATGTTAGCCTGATAACCATAAAATACACTGATAGAAGTCTCCACTATTGCCAACACAAGAGAAATGTATTTCCGATAGGCAACATACATTTGCCAACAGAAACGGATCAGGGAGACCTCATATCTATCACGCCAACACACCTAAAACATAAATTATAAGCAAGAAAAAAAAATAAAGTGGGTTGGGAAGAGAAATGGAGACCTATGCCGAAATGGAAAATATGATAAAATATCACAGACTAGATGGATTCAAATGGATGATATGACAGAATATAAGCAAGGAAATATGAGAAAGAGGTTTTATGCTTATGATGAGGGCTCAGTTTTGGAACTCTTGAATGCAATAAACTATAAAAATTTCAAAATTTTACAGTTCTAACAGTGGCTCCATCTGGGGATGAATGATAGGAAGATCATTACAAGGATTCAGATTTCTGGGTGAGCAGACCAAACTCAAAGTGATGGAACATGTGAGCAAGCTGGGACAAATGGCAATAGCAATGAATGAGACCCTACACTACTATACATGGAAGAAATTATTTCAAAAGAAGGAAAATCAGGATTGTCCATGTACATGCAGATCCTGCTCCTTTTATTTCCTAAACTACTGTGCATGGAAAAGAATTTCAAAGAGAATCACCAAGAGTTGTCCATGCACTGGAAACCCTTAATCATTTGTGTTACTTCAAGAGAAAAAATGTTTTAGAAATTTCCCATGTATAGGCAATTCCTGATCCTCACTAGCCATATTCTACAAATAGTATGAGTCTTTGCCTTTCTTTCCAACCACCACAAAAGGCCCTAGCCATAAGGCTTCAAACTTCCCATGTTTTCCCTTTTCCTGGCACCTTGCATTCCACATCAGTACCAGATCACTTTCTTCAAATTTCCTATCCTTTGCCCTTTTGTCAAATAAATATTTCATCTGTGTCTACAACTTTATATTTTGATTTTGAGCCACTCTCCTTATTTCATCCAACTCAGCTAGCTGCTCCATTCTTTCCTCCATGGTTTAGGAAAATCCAAATCTTCCTGAAGAATAAACTTGTAAACTGGTAACAAGTTCTGCAAAGGCATCCTAGCTTGTGCTCCATACACTAACTCAAATGGGGACTTCCCAATTGCCTTCTTCATCGTAATTCTATCAGCCCATACAACCAACCTTAGTTTCAAATCCCAAGCCTTCTTGTTCTGACCTAACATTCTTCTTATAATTTTTAGAAGAATATTATTACTAGATTCTACTTGTCCATTAGCCTATGGATGATAAGGGGCTGCATAAGAAATGGAAATACCATATGAGCTACAAAAGCCTCTGAATTCATCTGATCTAAAACACATCCCATTATCAGTGATCAACCTCAATGGCGTACCAAATCTGGTAATGATATTATCCATCAGGAATTGTGTCACCACCTTACTTGTAGCTTGTTTAGTTGGGATGGCCTCTACCCACTTGGTAAAATAATCAGTAGCCACCAATATGCACCTATGTCCACCACTTGATTTTTCTTGTATCTCTCTGATGAAATCAATTCCCCATTGATGAAAAGGGGCATCAGCCTGCAAAGGTCGTAATGGAAAAGCTCCCTGGTACTTCATCTTTCCAGAGAACTTCTGGCAAGCTTCACATTTTCTCACATATGCAAAAGAGTCATTAAAATTTTTAGGCCAATAATACCCTACCCTGAGGATCTTATGAGCAGTTTTTTTTGCTGAGTAATGTCCTCCGCAAACCCCTTCATGCATTTCACTCAAAACATGTTTAGCTTGAAACTCATCCAAACACAACAATAGCATACCATCTCTGTTTTTCCAAAATAAATCTCCATCTATAAAAACATATTTGGACGCATGCAACTTCAATGTTCTTCTCTGGTTGTCATTCATTCCCTCTGGACACTTCATGTATTTAAGATAATACATGATATTTGTATACCATTGAGTATGCTCAATGCTTGCAATTACATCTTCTTCTTCCACATTGCAAATCTGATTTGCTTCGATATTTGCCTCTACCATTAATTTAGCCAAACCCTAACCTTTGACTAGTTTAGTAATTTGAATCTCCAAGTCAAATTCTTGAATTTTTTTGATCCACTTGCATCTTTTACCTATTACTTCAGATTGTGTCAGAATATTCTTGACAGCTGCATGAGGAACATATGCAACTACCTTTGCTCCAACAAGATATGGCCTGAAAGCTTTTACAGCTTTCACTAGTGCAAATGCTTGCTTCTCTATTATATCATATTTTAGTTCAGAACCCTGTAATGACTTACTGAAAAAAGATGCTAGCTGCTCATGACCATCTTCATTCTTCTGTAACATGACAGTTGCAACAATATGCATTGATGCAAATGAAAAAATTTGGAAAGGTTTTGAAAAGTTAGGCAACTTAAGAATAGGAGCCTCCTTGATGGCTCGTTTAATAGATACAAAAGCTTCCAAAGCTTCTATAGTCCATTCTATCTTTTGTCCTTTCTTTAACTTTTTTGATATAGGTTTGATAATCTCAGCAAAGTTAGAAACAAACCTTCTAACAAAGTTAATCTATCCAAAAAATGACTGCATCGCCTTAACATTTTTAGGAACAGGGATTTTATCAATAGCCTCCACCCTTTCAGGGTCTATCCTAATCCCTTCCTTTGAAACAATGTGCCCCAAAAGCTTACCCTCTATGACAGCAAAATTACACTTCTTGGGGTTTAAGCTAATACCATACTCAAGGGCTTTTATAAATACCTTTTCCAAATGATGAACATGATCCTCAGCTTTCTTGGAGTAAGCAGTGAGATCATCCTGATACACCACCATGAGAATATTTTTCAAATCAGAAAATGCCACATCCATGGCTCTTTGAAAAGTCACCCCTACATTAGTAAGACCAAATGGCATCCTCAGATAAACATGCGTTCCCCAAGGAGTTGTGAATGCAGTTTTGTATTGTTCAAACTCTTTAACTTTATCCTGATTATACCCTTAAAATCCATCCATCATGGACAACAATTCGCAGCCTGTCACCTTATGCAATATGGCCTCCATATTAGGCAAAGGATAATTATCTTTAAGGGATGCTATGTTTAGATTTCTGAAATGTACACATAATCTGGTATCTCCATTTTTCTTTCTGACAGGGACCAAATTTGACACCCATGTTGAATTTCTGATTGGCTTAATGATTCCACCATCTCTCAGCTTCGCCAACTCCTCTTGCATTTTAAGTTCTAGAGTTGGATTTATCGGCCTTTGCTTTTGTCTGAATGGTTTAGCATCTGGCTTCAGAGGTATTTCGTGCTGAAACAAGTCTTCTCTGTATGCTTTCAGATCTTCATAAGACCAAGAAAATACATGTTTATACTTTCTCAACAATTTAATCAGTATTCTTCTAATTGCAGGACTGATCATTTTACCTATGTACACCTTTTTTGGTGCCATCTAAGTTCCCAAATTAATTTCTTCAATGTCATCCCTTCCAACTGGTGTTTTTTTATTAAAAACCGATCACTTCCATCATATACCCTCTCTAATGCCACCAAACCTTTAGGAATCTTATTTGTTTTAAGCCACAAAATCTCTTTCCCAAATACTATCTCTTTTCCATCAACTTCTTCAACAAAGGCATTGAAGTCGATCTCTTGAGATTCATACTGGTCTATACAGTGAAGGAATTTTAAAAGATCAGTGTCATCATTAAAAACTTGCCAACTATATACATTATTAGGCACAACAGGCCTTGTCTTAAATTCAATTTGGGACACTCCAGTCGATGTAACATCATCTCTCTTCAATGCTATATTAGCTAGAAAATCTGCCATTATATTCTTTTATCTATCTACCCACTCAATTGAGAATGCATCAAAAAACTCTATTGTATCCCATACAACATTTATGTATTGCTTTAGTCTTTTGTTTTTTGCTGTATACTTTTCCTTAATTTGCGAGACAACTAACTCTGAATCTCCTAGAACAGCCAGCAACTTTATTTTATGCTTCACCGCTATATTCAATCCAGTTAACAGAGCTTCATACTCTACCACATTATTTGTGCATTCAAAGGTTAACATGAATGAATACTTAAATGTAATACCTTTAGGTGAAACAAATACTATCCCAGCTCCATTACCTTCCTGGTTGTAGGCTCCATCAAAATACATCTTCCACACACCATTTTGGTTCCGTGCAGCATGCTTCTCCATAGGATCACTATTAGTTAATTCTGGCTGTGCAAGTTCTACTTTGAAACTCCCAAGATCAACATCACAAAAAAAATTGATTTGGTCTTGTGGCACACAATCAATGAGCTGATTCATCCTTGGCTCCCTGTACAGCTTCACTTCTTAACCATTTACAAGAATGGTTGCATAAGACAGATCGAACTGGACATTTCCACCAATAGCCGCCATCCATTGCCTTGATAAAAGCATACCGAATTGAGGAGGGGTGTCTATCACTGTTATATCAATATTGTAAGCTATTTGAGTATAAGCAGCTAACTTGACTTCTACATCTTTCATTATACCAACCACAGGAACAGGTCGGTTATCCATTGCATAACATTTTCCTTCATGTGTATCCACCCACATGCCTAGTTGTTTCATCACTCCTATTGGCATAATATTCATGGCAGCACCAGAATCTATCATACAATTTCTCAATAATTTATTATTTATGAGTAATGTGATAAAGAAAGGATCAACCTATGGCGGACTTGTCAATACATCACTCAAGCAGATTTCAGGGATGTTTACTCTATCCTTCTTATTTTAGCAACCGTTTTATTTTTAGTACTTACATGTTTTTCACTTTCATTTGTTATCAATTGCATTGCACTGTCCCTGTACTCCTTAATTTTTATCATTTCTAGAAGTGGGACAGACATCTTTACCTAAGACAAGGCTTGAGTGAAATCAAAAGAAGAACCTTCTACCTTAATCACTTTCTTTTGTTCTGATGTTTCTCCTTTATTCACTTATTTTTCTCCTCTTCCTGACTGATCAGTTTTTTGAATTTCTCTATGTAGCTCTTTTAATGCATCCTTTTGGACAAGATTCTGTTTTCTTTCCTCACGTTGTTTGTTCTCAATTTTCTTTGAAACTCCTTGTACAACTTTCTGATCTTTCATAAAGATACCCCTAGGGACACCTTCCTTCTCATTTACTGTCCTACTTCTCAACCAGTACTTATTATTGGCTTCTTCTACTGCAGCAACAGTCAATCTTTCTATCTCTTCCTCAGTAAGTCTCCTCACATTATTGTGAGCATGCACCTGAATAGATGGTAGTTCTACATAATCATCCTCAGAATTAAAAAAAACATACTACTGAGCCACATGGACATTGTACCTTTGTTCTGCAACATCATACTCATAACCTCCCTCCTCCGAAGACAAGTACCTCTCCTCAACATGTTGAGAAGCATTTGAAGTTAAGTAGATCATGTGATCTTCTCCACCATCTCCCATTAACACTCCTTCTTCCTGCATTCTCTGAGCTACTACACAATAATCAGGGGAGTGTGGTTTATCACAAACTTCACAAAAATAATTACTATTCACCATATATGTTCCCTTCTTCTTCAATGGATCAGGAGTTTCTTTGCTTCCAGGCCTATCTGTTACAGGTTTTCCATCCTTCCAGTTTGTGTTATAGGGCATGTCATGCAACCTTGGCCTTGGCCTTTCATTCCTATATATGTTCTCCTGCTTATATTGATAATTATTATTTTGTTGAGGAGCTCTAGGGTTTTCTCTCTTATTCATTATCCCAGCAGCTTTTCTGTTGTTCTCAATTGTTAATGCTATCTTTTGTGCTTCAGCTAAGTCCCTCGGGAACCTATTTCTCAGCTCATACCCTGTTTTAGGGTCAAATGCATTCAGGTAAACACTTAATGCTATAGAGTCTAGTAACTTTGACCCTGGAGGTATTCTATTCTGCAATTTATTGAATCTTCTATTAAAATCAAAGATTGAATCATTATGACCTTTTTGAATTCACATTAGTTCATGGAGAGCAGCATCTGGCGCACTTAGATTCCCAAATTGTTCAAGGAATTGATCTTGAAATATCTGGAGAGAATAAATAGAAGTTGTTGCTAGGCTATTGAACCAATCCCTAGCTTCCTCAATAAGAGACATCATGAATAATATCATATGCAAATCCTCATAAGGTACATCCAAATCCTAAATGAAAGCATTGAAACTTCTTAAATGATCCTCGGCTGTGATTGCATTACTTCCTGTAAATTTGGGTACTAAACCTCTCCAACTGCTGTCCATGGGATAAGGGTATAATTGAAACCCTGCTAGATCAAATTGTCTAATCATGGTTGTATATTGATAAGGAGGAGGATTAGGTGGGTGCTGATATTGGTACATAGGATTATTGTACTGCATATTTTGTTGTGGCACATGATGCTGACTAGGAGGTGGATAATTATTTGGATGTTGTGTGGGAACATAAGGTGGATGATTTGGCTGTCTATATTGATTCCCAATTTGATGGTGAGGAATCCTTGGTGGTTCAGAATATCCAGCACCATGATTACCCTATTTATGGGGTGGTACATATTTTGGGGGACAACCAGATGTGTGAGGAATATTTTGAGCCTTTTGCAGTTTGAATTCTCTCATTGCTTGGATCATTTGAGCCTTTTCCTACTCTTCCCTTTCCTTTCTCTAAAATTCATATCGTGCCCTAACTTCCTCATAACTTAAAGATTCATAATCTTCTTGATGAATTTCCTGATTAGCAGGTCTACTCTAATTACCCTCCATTTTTTGGTCATATTCATATTGAATTTTGAGTCGTTCAGCTTCAAGTCTAGCTTCAAACTCAGCTTGTTTTCTAACTTCAAATTCAACATTTTTCTGAGGGTTGTAAAAAGGATTTTTCTGATCTTCCGGGGTACAAGGCTCTTCAGTTGAATTATCTTTCCATGTGTCAAAACAATTCTCACCAAAAGGTATTGACGATTTTTCTTTGTTTATGAAGCACATTTCCTCACTTTTCCCCTTACCTTTGTTATCCTTATCATCTTTATGTGTCCACCTACTATTACCAGGAGGAGATCCAGAATGACTTCCCCTCAATTGAGACCTTCTTCCATTCATATTGCAATGTTTGATCAGAGTCGCCACTCACTTTCTTGAAAGTGAGATAATGATTGTTACTTGTTATCCCCAGCGGAGTTTGTATATGAGACTTCTGACTCTATAATTAAGGCACAGATTATTTGTTATCCCCAATAGAGTCACCAATTTGTTAGCTCTCAAAAATGCAGGTTTGAACCACAAAAGGTTGCTAAGCTTTCACTACATTTTAGGGTAATAGAACAAGGTTTAAAACAATAAAACCTTCTACTCTTCAGGTGCTGCTAGACCCAGGTGGGCATACCTCTTTGAATTGTGTAGACTTAACTTATAATCTTCTTTCCTACAACAATTTATCCAAAATGGCGTATGGAAGTGGACAAAATGAACCAAACCTGATACAAATTATATACTAAAATGAAGACTAAATCCTAATAGGCTTAACCAACAAATGTAAACATATGAATGAGACTGAAATATGCAAATGGTGAGACCAGTGCCTTATATGGGATACAAAGTCAAATGAAACCTTAAATGAGTGACTTCTTTATGGAGGATATTCAAATTGTTTGGCATATTTTATTTATAACTGGTATAAACTTGCACGACTGTAGCTATTAAGTTCTTCTTACTGATCTAAATGAACTCCTTGATTACTATGATTAATTAAAAGGATTTAATCCTTCCTTGAAAGAACCGATCAACCAATCACACAAATACAACAAATGTGTACTGATAAACCTAACATAAACTTGTTATGTTCAATCAAATAACCAGAAAATATCAATTTTAGAGACAACTTAAATAACTCTCTCAATAGGCATAACAAAACAATTGACACCAAAAATACATCAACAAATCAGATAATTCTCATTGATATCGCCATGACTTTGAAACATAGACCAAGGTCTTAGATCTCTGGAACATTGTGTTCCTCTGTTATTTTTCTATCTTACTATGTTCCACCATCTAACCCTTCCTCACATTTGAGAACGATTATTTATACATCAACATCTAAATAGATGCATCGTTTCATTTTCCAATAGTTGCAACTATTTGTATTTGGGATTTTCTCACATGTCGGCCATAGTGCATAAAATTTCATCAATCAGTCACTATAACACACCCGGAGGTATTCCAAAGGAAACAATCTTGCTGATCACCCTTTGATCTTCTGTGTCTCGCTATAGCATTTCATTTGTCACAACGAAGCCACATAATATTCTTTTATTCCCTTTTTGTTTCATCTTGGCATTCGTTATAACTCATCTGGGTCGGTGAGATGTCACAGAGATTTCACATTGCTTTACTGAAAACCCTTATTCATCTTGAATGTCGCCGTAACCCCTTGCTTGTTACACCGAAAGTTCCTAGTGTTTTCCCAGTCGCCAAGACATAGGAAATTTCTCACCAATGAGTGCCCGTCATCGCCTTTGCCAAGACAATAGATAGTTGGCAAGATGTCTCAAAGAATTCATCTAGTCACACTGAAAACTCCAAATTTACTTTTTGTCGCCATAACTCATCACATTTGGGGAGACCTCCTATAGACTTCTTTTCCTTTCCCCGAAATCCCCTTTGGCTTCTGTTATGTCGCTATGACTTAAAATTTTTCTCACCGACGAGTCCACTTGTCATATGTATGTCGCAAAGACATTTCTAATTCGGCAAGACGTCATAGAGTATATCAGGATACACCAAAAACCATAGAACCCAACCTCATGTCGCTGTGACCAGGCCATTCCTATACTGATAACCACTCCCCACTCACTATCACCAAGACAACATGTATTAGGGAAAGGTTATACAGAGAACTCATGCTACACCGAAAAGCCCAAGCTCATTTGTGTTCGCCAAGACAACATCCCTCTTACACCGACGAAGGCATCCCCCATACATTATTAGCAAGACCCACCTGTATTGCCAAGACCTACTCTGAAACAAACATTTCTCCCCGAGACCTATTTGATATGCACAAAGTCAGTGAAACCAAAGGTCTTTCACCGAGACCTCAACCCGACAGCCCAAACTCATACTGATACATTCTCTTAATCTTTGGTCGGTGTGACAAAATGACATCGCGAAGACCTTTCAACAAAAGGAAAAATTCACACTGATGAACTACCAGATATCTATTGGTGAAACAAATGGAAGTCGTTATAACTTCATACTGAATGCCCCCGGTCTGGCTGAAAAGAACATTCGACATGATTGTCGGTGTGACCATGAGAGTTTTCCAAGACAAAACAAGACTCTCACCAAAAGCCAATTTATACCATGTAGGCAAGACTCGACCCTTTCGCCAAGACCTCCTGCCACAAATCAAAACATATGCCGATAGAACCCAAAGTGCACCTATCGCCGAGACATCAGAAACTCGGCAAGACGTTAGCCTGATAACCATAAAATACACCGTTAGAAGTCTCACCTGTCACCAACACAAGAGAAATGTCTTGCCGATAGGCAATAGACATTTTCCAACAGAAACGGATCGGGGAGACCTCATATCTATCACGCCGACACACCTGAAACAGAAAGTATAAGCAGGAAAAAAAACAAAGTGGGTCGAGAAGAGAAATGGAGACCTATGCCGAAATGGAAATTATGATAAAATATCACAAACTAGATGGATTCAAATGGATGATATGACAGAATATAAGCAAGGAAACATGAGAAAGAGGTTTTATGCTTATGATGAGGGCTCAGTTTTGGAACTCTTGAATGCAATAAACTGTAAAAATTTCAAAATTTTACAGTTCTAACACATGGAATACCTGATATCAAAGTAATAATTCAAAATGATGGTTGTGGAAACTACAAGCTAATGAAGAACACCTTTTTCTTAGGGGAACTACTGACTTCTCCTCAATCTCATGGGAAACCCACATCTTGAACCAAAGAGCCCAAAACCATCAAGATGGCAACTACTACCTTCACCAAGTGGGTGGATTTGAACCAAGAAGATGTCAATGAAGAAGATATCTCTAAAATCCTCTATCAAGATGAACGACCTATCCCTATTCTTCCCATGGAAGATGATAACAAAAGCTTGCAACTCATGCATAATTGGGGATATAACAAGAATGAGAAGCTAGGACATAATGATAATGGTTTGCTAGAACCCATAGTTCCTAAGAAACGATGAAAGAATCTTGGCCTAGGTTGTACCACTAGCAAGGTCACCTTTATTGGAAAAGGTACTTCTACTAAATGAGTTGAGGCTTCCTCTTAGTTACCTACATCGCATGATACGACCTTAGATGACTTCCCTCTTGATGTTGTCTAACTATTTGAGAACAATAACTTCATAATATTTGTTACATCCTTTACTCCAAACAATCAACCAATTGAAATACACCTAGTCTACCCACAACTCATTTACATGGACCAACAAGGACCACCAATTCTTGATTTCTTCAAAAATAATGAAGCAATCTCAAAATTCATGGGACTCCATGAAAACTTACCATGGGAAAATCACAAAGCATTCTTTGACATAGAGCTATAAATAGATGCATACTATGGGGAGATGATTGAATCCTTCAGTCACAAAATTAATGAAATGCAACTAACATGTAGATCCTTGAGTCGAAACCACATGGTGGCACTCTTTGATTCTAAAATAGTAAGAACAAAGAATGCATTAAACAATGAAAACCTATTTGAGGTTCCCAAGGATGAGGGATTCAATCTCTCCCTTAGTGTAATGCATCCAGAAAAGCCAACAATGCTAGTAGAAAAGGCCACACTAGTCAACGTGGGAACATAAGAAGCACCTAAGATCACTTTTATGTTGAATCCCTATTGGATGAAGAAAAAAATAACCTAGTAGCATTCCTAAAAGAAGTGAAGAGCTAACTTTGCATGGTCATGCACAGATATGCCAGGCCCTTATTCTGAAGTAGTTGTGTATCACTTAGTAGTCTGTTATGAAGCCAAGCCATACAAGTAGAAATTATCTTGAGTGGGTTTCAAACCTGGTACCAGTCTCAAAACCCACTAGGGCATCAAAATCTACACTGATTTCAAAGACTTAAATAAATAATGCCCAAAGGATGATTTCCCTCTTCCTAATATTGACCTCATTGTGGACTTAACAATAGGGCATGAAATGCTCTCACTCATAGATGGTTTTTCAAGCTACAATCAAATCATAATCACCAAGGAGTATCAACAAAAAACTACGTTCACTAGTCTATGGAGAACCTATTGCTGGAACATAATGCCATTTGGGTTAAAGAATGGAAGAGCAACCTATCAAAGACAAATGACCCTCATCTTTCATGACATGATCCACAAAATAGTTGAAGATAATGTGGATGATATTTTGGAAAAATAAAGGAAAATAAGTGAGCATATATAAGTCTTAGGACCCATCTTTGACAAACTTGAAGAATACAAGGTAAGGATAAATCCGAAAAAGTGTGTCTTTAGGGTCACATCAGGGAAACTTCTTGGCTTCATCGTATCACAAAGGGATAGAAATTGATCCAACAAAGGTAAAATCCATTCTCGACATGGAACCACCACAAACACTAAAGTAGATGAGAGGGTTACAAGTAAGACTATAGTCCATTAGAAGGTTCATAGCGCAACTATTAGATAAAATCCACCCCTTTCCACATCTTCTTCATAAAGGGATAACCTACAAGTGGGATGAGAAGTGTGATAAATCTTTCCAACAAATCAAAGACTATCTACTAACACCTCTAGTGCTTAAGCCACCAATATCGAACAAACCACTGATGATATATATCTCAACAACACCAGTAGCACTAGGAGGTCTATTGACACAACATGATGAAAAGGAAAGGAAAGAGCTATTTACTGTATCAGTAGAACTTTGGTGGGCTATTAAATGAACTATTCACCCATTGAGAAGGAATTCCTAGTAGTAGTTTCTACTTTACAAAAATTCAGACACTACATGTCACATCAAATGAAGCTCATTGCAAAGATTGACCCATTGAAATACCTATTGTCTAAAGCAATTCTCACTAGGAGAATGGCCAAATGGATAATGATCTTAACATAATTTGACATAGAGTACGTGGAGCGTAAGGAAATCAAAGGACAAGTGATCGCAGACCAACTAGCAGAGGAACCCATCTATGTTGAGAACCCCTTGATATCTGAGTTCCCTAATGAATCAGTGTTCCTTATCAAACTTACAGCTCAGTGGAAGATGTACTTTGATGGATCATTCACCCAACATGGATCCAAAGTGAGCATTATTTTTATCACCCCTCAAGGTGATTTTATTCCAAAGTCATATAGGCTATTGTTCCTTGGCACTAACAAGATTTCTAAGTACAAAGCCCTAATCATAGGTCTAAGGATAGTGGTTCGGTGGAAGATACAAGAAATGAAAGTCTATGGAGATTCACAGCTAGTTATTAGCCAAGTCAACAATGACTATCAAACTAATAATGATAAGATCACTCCTTACAAAAATATGGTAGACAATCTCAAGGACCTTTTTATAGACATAACTTTTGAGCAGATTCCTCACATAAACAACAAAGCAACAAACACCATGGCAATGATTAGATCACTACTGGACATGTTGAACAACGTCCTCTAATATGAATTCTTGGTAGAAAAACTTCTAAAAAAATTTAAGATCCATGAATCAAAATTCGTTTGTTTCATTGTTGGTCCTAGATCCCCATGGTACCATGACATCTTTACCTACATAAGCAAAGGAACCCTTCTATCCGATATCACCTCAAACTTCAAAAAGACCTTTTCCAAGAAGGAATCTTGATTTGTGATCCTAGGTGATACCCTTTACCATCGAATCATCGAAGGGACATTACTATGATGTCTTAACCAAGAGGAAGCCTTAACTAATTTAATAGAAATACATAATGGCATATGTGATTCCCATTCTAGTGGTATCACTTTAGCTAAGAAACTATTGAAGACAGGGTACTACTGGCCAACCATGGAAAAAGATTATCATCAGTACATGAAAAAGTGTGTCCAAAGTCAATAGCATGGAGATCTAATCCATGCCCTAGCTCAAGAGTTACAACCCATGATCACATCCTGGCCTTTCTCATAGTGGGGGCTTGACCTCATAGGAAAAATCACACCAACCTCCTCCAATGGCCACAAGTTTATCATAACCTCCACTAAGTACTTTACTAAGTGGGTTGAAGCCATTCATTTGACCTACATAATAGGGAAAAAAAATTCCAAGTTTATCCTAAACTATTTAATTCTCCACTATGGTGTTCCACAAACCCTAATCTCAAACAACAAAACACCCTTTAAGAATCAGGATGTGAAAGATCTATGTCAAAGGTTCAACATCCAACATCGATTCTCTCCCTTGTATTATCCCTAGGGCAACGGTCAAGCTAAGGCTACAAACAAGACCATTCTAAAAATCTTGAAGAAAATGGTCAACGAAGCTGGTCGTGACTGGCATCTACAATTGAATACCACTCTTTAGGCCTATCGAGCCAGTATTCACACACCAATAGTTGCAACCCCTTTCTCTTTGGTCTATGGATCAAAAGTTATCCTACCTATTGAGGTTGAGCTCCCATTACTGGGAGTGTCACTACAAAACCTGATCACCGATGAAGAATACAGAGTATCTCAACTGAATGAGCTAGAATTCCTAGATTAGCATCATTTTGATGCTCTCAATCACTTGCAAGTATACCAAAATAGACTAAAATGAAGCTATAACAAGAGGATCAAATGTTGGTCTTTCCAAGCAGGAGATCTTGTCCTAAAGCAAAATCAGAAGAACCTTCCAAATCAGGACAGTAAAGGAAAGTTTGAGCCTAACTAGTTGGGTCCCTTTGTCATCACAACTAGCTATGGATCAGGAGCATACCAATTGTCAACACCTAAAGGAGAACCCTTGCAAGAGCCAACTAACAACTTACATCTCAAAAATATTTATGCCTAGTCTTGAAGGGTGTAAATCTGAAAAATCAAAATCAAAATCAAAATCCAAAAAAAATGAGAAAAAGGATTAAAAAAGTAAAGAAAAAAATTGTCCTCTAGTGAAAACAACTTCAGTGGCACTTTGGGCAAGTACCTTGGTGAAAACTTGGCAAACAGGTGCCTTGCATAAATAAAACACCTCCATTTATTCTTTGGCTCTTTTTTTCCTATCATTCTTTGCACCACCATTTATCCATCTCCTATAGACATCCTTATCATAGCTTGATGATGTGAAGTATCACGACCCCTTTAGTACTACTTGGCATATTCCAAAGGTCATTTTTTCCTATCTTTATCAAAGTAGTCTAACATGTTATGCTGGGGGAAATTAATTATGGATCATACCGGGCTCTTATATATCTTATGGTCATCAAAAAATCCAAAAACATTCATACAATATCATCAAAAATAGAAAAAACATTCGTTAAACGTTCATCAGAAAATCCAAAAACATTTGCAAAATATTGTAGAGCTGAAATCCAAAAACATTCATAAAATTGTAAATGAAAAATCCAAAACATCCAAAACACATCAAAATCCTAAAAGGGTCAAACATCAAAAATCCAAAAAAATTAGTACCCCAGTTGAACTACATTGTCTTTGAGCTTGAACGTAGGAAAGGCCATCATTGATATGCCCCCGAGACACCCTAGGTTAGTATTTTAGGAGTCCGCCATAATAAACTAACATTCTGTCACCTGTGCATTTCTCATCTTGTCAATAAGTTGATCGAGTCAAACTACATGGTCTTTGAGTGTATAACGTAGGCAAGGCTTATCTTTGATCAGCCCTCGAGACCTCTAGGATAGGTCTTTAGGTTAGGTTCTTAGTTAGAAAACTCTTAAAAACCCCAAAACATCCAAATATTCAAAAAACACAAAAAATATCCAAATATTTAGAAAACACAAAAACATTAGAAAACATTCGAAAGCCCTAAACAGCCTCAAAAATTTGAAAAACCCAAAACATCCACATAAATTTTTGAAAAGACCAAAAAAAACCACAAAACATTTTCAAAATTCAAAAACATTGAAATATTCCAAAAAATCCAAAACCACCCATCCCATCTTGCTTTCACCTATAATAACTTTCACCCATAATAAATCAATTGTCACCTTCACCCTTCAACAAAACAAGTACAAAACAAGTATAGCTAGTCGTAAAGTGAGAATCTAAGTGTCAAAATCTAAAGTCTAGATCATAGGTAAATGTGTTAGTGAAGTTTATATCAAAGGCTTATCATAAAGCTCATCATCATCCTAACATCAAACAACTACCTGATCACCATTTCCTAGGATGTATCCTTCCTACGATGGAAATCAGTATTAGGCATCACCTTAGCTAAGTTAAATAGGCAAGAGGTATAGATAAAACTAACTATTTATCTTTTATCTTTTCTTATGATTTATCTTAATGACCCATTCTGAGGACCTCTCGATGATGTCTATCAAAATGATTTAGAGAGAAAGGAATAGGGCATCAATCATGTTCTTTTGTTTTTTTGTGCTTGTGGATACTCTTGTAAAATAATCTTGGTGCATGTTTTCTTAAGTTGTGTGTAGGAAGGTTGTTTGGAGTATGTTGTTGACTATTGTGTATGCTTTGGTCCAATATATTCTAAGTTTCTAACTTACATTCCAATGATGTTTTCGTATGTCAAGATGTGAACATGAACTATCCTATCTATTTACAGAGTCAAATTCCATTACACTATATACAACACCATCCTAGTTATCAATACCTTGATGAATCATGTCTATGTGTTATATCAAACAATAAGGAACAACAGAAAATCCCAATCCCAAAATGTGAGCAAATCATCATCCTGCATTCATCCTCATCATGCATTTCTTTTCACCATCTCTAATAAAGTCTTAGTGGATCATAGACTTGTTGGATCTTTTGAAGCAATCATCAAAATCAATGGTCATTCATTCTTTATTCTACTATATTCTCTCCACACTAACTTGGTTTCATGATAGCCGACAAAAACATAATCAATGCATCCATCCTGCATCCACAAATCATCAACATACATGCATCTCATAATCATACATCCTGTATAAGCATTTAAGTTGTAATGAATAATATAGATTTTTTATTCTAAGCATCTTAAATCATAGCATCACATATCATAAACTACATCGCATACCATATTATAAACATACATTACATTGCATTCTCATAAGCAAACATCTGCATTAACCATCCATATATCGATATGCATACATGATCATCTCATAAAAATGCATAGAAAATACATTAAAAGAAATGCATCCATAACATCTACATATCATATCATGAAAAAATACTAAAAAATAATATAACATTGCATCCATACATATCATAACATCACATATCATCTCATAGCAATGCATATCACATAAGCATAAATAAAGTGCATCCATACATGATCAAATATAAGCATCTCATATTATACAATCATAAACATGCAATACGATGAACACATCATATAGAATCCCTATCAGTATCATATATATATATCAAAAAATGAATGTCATGTTACAAAATATTGATTAGTGTATGTATATCAATGATAAATACAATATCCATGAGGCTATCAAAAAGGATCTAATGAATGTATATCTGTGTCAAAGAATGGGGCAACAAAATCAAAAAGTGTGTGTATACTGGAAGGTAGCCCTGATGGCTGATACCCTCTTCAGCCTACCTCTCTGGTTACTCCTCAACTTTGGGCCACACATCACTCCACTCTGAATAATGAGGTTGTCTCACTGGACCTGACACATCACTGTGGTAATGCATCCTATAATATTTCACCTTGGTCATGGCCTCTTTGTACAATCTAGTAGATACATTCCTGCCCTGGTTGGATGCTGTCATCACCTCTATATGGTGTTTCCACCTGATCTCGTGATCTCTCTTTGTGGTCACAACCTATAATTATTGCTTGGTGTGGTCCCTCTTCGCTGTGATGGCCACCACCTATTGTCTGGCCTGGTCCTGCTCAACAATAATAGCCAAAATCTATTGGTGGGCATGATCCTGCTCACCTGTCAAAATCTACACCTACTACTATAGCTACTAAATCTAGATATCTCTCGCATCTAGTGGTGGTGGTGGCTATGCACGTTGCTACTATGCAAGCTATTGCTAAATTAGAGGTTACTAAGGAGGCTGCTAACCAACTGGTGGAGCCCCTAGAACCTGCCCATCTTGGCCATCATGGCCATTATGTCCCTATCCCTATCCTTTTCCCCTACCTACTGCTCTCCCTTTGGGTCTCCCTCATAGAGGAGCACCCATTGGATCTATCAAGTGTTGAGGAGATGTGAACCATGCATCATAAGTAGGTGTCATCTGTGTGATTTCTTGACCCTGGTCATAGGCCCATGGCTGAGCTACCAACTACCTGAATCCCTCCACTACCTCCAAAGCTGGAATAGTGGGTCCCCATGTGGGCACCTCTCAAGCAGAACTAGCAAAAATGGCTCTGTAAGCATCATCAGGCATGTCCTACTGCTCACCGAACTGCCACACAACTCTATCTAGCAGGTATCACTTCATAATCATATGCTCCCAACCCTGCATATTCTAGGTCTATCTGGTGAAAAACAACTGATGTGCATTGTCATACCATCTTGGCATCTGTAGCCAGGGTTGCCACCTAAATACTGTCATGTCATCCAGTACCTATCGCCATTACGAGGCCCAATCTATCTAGTGTGTCATATGGTAATGGCACCTCTATACCACCAAATCAATAGATCATCCAACTCAACATCATCCATCTGTACTATCAGTCGGAGCATAGCTATATGCTCCCATGTCCAAATGTGAAGCAGGGTCACCCCTGCACCAATGGCTCTACTATTGCAATAGATAAAGTCATGCATTTCATGATATAATGAAGCTAGCATCATTGGCCAACGTGCGAATAAAGTCCTCCTGTGGAGCATCTTGCGCCATCCTAGGCCCATCCTAGGTTGAACCCTCTACTCTGTCAGTTTGGAGCAACCAAACCTAAAATGATGGCTGCAATAATCAATTGAAACATGGGCACGTGACCTCTATACATCTTGAGGTCGTATACATCTTGAGGTCGATCTGTGATGTGACTAGGGCAATGTTCTCCAACTTGATCACCTCGTGACATGCATCATATCTGACATTGACATCATTTATCACCTACTCACCATGTATCGACAAATGCAGAATATGCCATACATCCTCTAATGTAACTATCACCTCACTTGTTGAGAGGTGAAACAACAAAGTCTCATTGCGCCATCTCTCACATATAATAGTCATCATAGCTAAATGAGTCCAGACGATGGGTGCATATGCAATGTACCAAAGGCCAATCTCTCCCAGGTGCTCCTAGCGTAACTCTGAAAAATCACCCAGTCTCTCTAAAATTGCGGGCCTGTGCTCGCGTGACATCAGTGGTGTAATGACCTCTTGCACCCACAAAGCGCACAACATCAAAAATCAAAGAAATTTGACACAATTTGGAATTTTTTGCTCAAAAATCACAATAGTGTCACTATATTCAAATTCCAAATTGTGACGCCCGAAGGCATTTCAAATTGAAAATTGCAAAGTGCATCACCAAACACAAGGGCATCATGATTTAAGCTTTGGAAACCCTAACCCTAATTTCCAAATCTTGAAGTGTGTCACTATATACACATACACTACAATTTAAAATTAAAAACCATAATTTTAAATCACGAGTTATGTCGCTATATACATATGTGTCGCTATCATTCATTTTAGCATTGTTGATTCTCCAATTTAAAATTCAAAGTTCCACAAGAAATGCAGCAAAAATTCAAATTTCAAATCAAGTTTTGAGTTACATACCGGTGGTCCTGAGCCTGGAATCCGCTGATACTCTTGAACTCAGTTAGAAATGTGTAGTGTGAGTTGTTGTCGCACCATTTTTTTGGAGGTTTAGAGCTCAAAACAACAAGAATATCTATGGTGTGAATGCACAAATGAATTGAAAGTGACCCTTCTTGGCTTATTTATGCTAGAAAATTTGGGTTTTTTTCCCTAATTTCACATCCAACCTAGGGTTTATCATCATTTTCACCATTTTTTCCAAACTAGACCTTATTTTGAATCATTTTTGGCATTTTTGGCATAATTCTTGCATCCCAGAGCCTTTCTAGACCCCCTGGGGCAGCTTTTCACCTTTGCCAACAAATCAACCCAAAATTCATAATTTTCACCCAATTTCTCGAGGGGGCAGGGAATCAGCTTTATCCTTCTGTTAAGGCATCATAAAATTTTATTTTATTTTTGTTTAAGTAGCAGTTCTTATCCGAGGAGCATTATTCTTTGAACCTAAGCAGTAGGTTCCTCGCTTCAAAGAGGGGCAAAATGTAGACAATAAAAAATGTCCTAGATGATATCATACACTCGAATCAGGTATACTAACATCATTTCCTCTTGAAACCCATCCTATTTTCATTTAATTAATTGAATTAGCCTAGCTAATTAGTTAATTGTACCATTTTCATCTATTAACCTAACACATCAAATCAAGTTAATTCACCCCCTTTCACACTAACATTTCATCTCATTAAATTAAATAGATCAAATATTTAATTTAATTCCATAAGTCTTCTAATTTAATTAAATAACCCTAAGTTATTTAATTAAATGTCATTTCATCTCTCCCCCATTCATTAAATCATTTAATTTAATGAATATCACTTTAATTCATCAAGACCCCTAATTGTATGCTTAAACCTTGTTTAATTAGCAATTAAACTAATTTTCCTCCAAAAGGGGAATATTCTTTATCCCTTTTTTGCATAATTAAAAATTTCTTTTAATTTACAAAATATCTTTTATCCTCACCCATGAGAATATTCCAAAGAATATTCTCTCTCTGGGCATGTGCAGGATCATGGTATGCCAACAGGCCCTTAAGTGGCAAAAAATCAGAAAAATTAAGGCAACTTGGCGTAAATATTTGAATAAGTTATCTATATTATTTCAAAAATATGTAAGAATATAATTTGTATAAAATTGAATGTAGTTTCTAAAATACTAGGTTTATTTAAAATAAATAAAATCTATTTGGTGAAAATTTGAAATTTCAATGCAAGAGTACTTAAATTTCGGGAAAAATAAGAAGTAGGTGTCCGTCACCACCTAACCATAATAAAATAATAATATTTTTGTAATATTTTATATATAAGTAGAGGACTCATGTCCGGATGTGATGCATATTTTTTGTAATTTTTTCCAAGTAAATAATTAATTATGAATTTTTTATTACAACTTTTAGAAAATATAAAAACTCGTCTGTCTGACCACCTTAACTTGGTCAAAAATTCATGAAATTTAATTTTTCTTTTTTTAATCATATAGTATGTAAAGCATAGAATGTGACGCATGTTTTGGATTCAAAAAATATGGTACCGTTTGAAAGTTATAGATGTTTTTCAATCAGCCTATCGATCAGGACTTTAGTCGTAATTCTAATAGAAAATGAATAATAATTATTTATTAAATTCAAATTAAATCATAATTTATATTTTTGGAAAGCTGAGAATCTCCTCTAAAAACCCTTTTCGTTTCATTAATTTTGGGTGAAAAAAAAGTCGTCAGCCACATACCCTACAAATATTGCCACTTTTTGGCATACCATGATCCTGCACATACCCCTCTCCTCCAATCATCTCACTTGGCTTCTTGAGCAAGCTAAACTTTTAACCTCTTGAGCAAGTCACCTTGTGACTTGTGTGTGTAGGTCAAAAGTGTGTTTGTTTGGAACAAATGTGAGCCCTTGATTAATTCTCATCTTACACTCTTATCTATTGATGAGAATCCATGATCCATGCATCCTATTTCCTCCATTCTTGACCGTTGATTAATATTTTTGATCTCAACCCTACATTTCTCATTTTCTCTTCTATAAATAGAACACTATTTGGAGACAAATTGATCCATCTTTCAATTGAAAACTTATGCTATTGAATTCACTTGCATTCACACTCTCAATTTACTCAGTTTTAGCTAATTTTAGTTCATTTTTAGTTGCATAATAGCTTAATATGTCCATTAATGGCTTCCATGCATCCATCTTAGCTTGTTTATAAATTAGGGTTTCCATCTTTTAGCTTAGAATTAGCTTATATTAGCTTATAAATCACATAGTTAGATCAATTTTAGCATAAAATCATGTTAATTTAGCATGGATCATGTTTAATTTAGCATAAATCATATTTTCATCCATTTATCACAATGGTTTCATCAATTCTCTTCCATAGAATCAATTGAAATAGGCTCACAAATCATGGGATCGAGAAAGGGTTGTTGTTCCACATCAACATGACACCAATTCCAAAATGGGATAAGTTTCAAATGGGTTAGAGTAGACATTTAACTATTTTTGTAGTTTGCAATTTTTAGTTTCAATAAATGCTTAGTTTAACTTTCAATTTGAATGATCTTGTTTGAGATTGAGGTTTAGTGGCTAAATTATGCTTTGATTCATCATGGATCAAGTGTAATCGACCCACACTGATAATCCTCATCCACACTACCCATACCTTGTTCCAAAGGTAGGATGTTGACATAAGTTGTGGATTTTGGATTTACACTTTCTAATTGTATTTTCTTGAAATTTTGTAATGTATTTTAAAAAATCCATCTTGTGCATATCTTGCAATGATGGAATTCCATGAGAACACATTTCTTTAATGCATTCCATTAAAAAATTCATGTGATTTGTCTATGCTACCACATTTTGCATACATGTCTACTTGTGGACATTGTAAATTGGTAGGTCATATGTTAGAAAATGGCTAGAGAAAAGTCACATGATAAATTCTTGGAAGGTAGAAATATCACATATCATCCTCACAACCTCCCTTCATAATTGGGTGATGGTAAAATGACAATGCATAACTAGAGAAACAATTAGTAGAAAGTGTGAAGTGAAAGAAGGAATCTACTCTTGAGAAGTTGAGGAAGGTCTGTGTGCAATATGTGCAATGGGAAAATGACAATGTGAAATTGGAGGTAGCAAGTACTAGAATGTACGAAATAAAAAAGGAATCTTCTCTAAAACCACTTGAAAAGAAGTAAACCAAAGTGAATGAGATAGATAATGTATTGAATGAAGAGATTCTTCTTGCTCTCGAGAAGTTTCAAGGTGTCTATGTAGTATGTGGAATGGAAAAATGGCAATGGAGAAGTGGAAAACCTCAAGATGTTTTGTATTTGGTAATAATTTGTGTAGGAAAGGAAATTGAGAGATGATGATATAGGTGGATTTGAACAAATGAAATAAAGATTCTTGAACTTAAGACTTCCATGGAACAAATACAACTAGAAATAGATGATAAGGAAGAAGCGTTGATGACAGAGAAACTAATCTAAAGCTCAAAGTAAAATATATGAAAAAGAAGTTAGAAGATCATGAAAAAGAATAATAGGGGATGTTAATAGGTAAGAGCAGTAGATATGAGGAAAAATGTGTGGATGGTCAAGTTGCAAATGCCAAAGCAATAGTTGGAAGTGTTGAAATTGAAGCAAAAAAATTGAAGACTAAAATTAACCACTTAGAAAAGGAATTAAAAGATAAGAAGAATATTTTATCATCAATGAAAAGGAGGTTAGTCTACTCTAAAAATACTTTAAAAAGAAGCAGACAAAAATGAATGAGATAGATAATGTATTGAAGAAGAGACTCTTTGTGCTTTCAAGAAGTTAACAAAGGTGCATGTATAGATTCTTCTATATTCATCATGTGACCAAACTAATAGTTCTAACATGTCCAGATGGGTGGTTTCATGCTAGGAAAGGTTTTGTTTTGTACCCAAACATGTCAAAATAGTTCAAGCTACATTGTATTGGCAAAGTCTCTTAAGAGACCAATATGAAAAAGGGCAACACACTTTGACAAGAGATTACTCAAAAACCGCGTTACTTTGAAACATTATTTCTAAGGCTACAAGATCACGTAGGGCCCCTCTACAATAACCTATCTCTATTTTTGATATCTCTAAGGCATTTTTCTGTGGTGTCAAGTTTTCAGTTGATGGAAAATGGGTCAAATGCATGTAGTGTAAAGTTGCAAGGTGGTGTACCTTTCAATCTATTTTTTCATCCAACCAAACCAATTGTTCCAACACATCTAGATGGGTGGGTTCATGTTAGGAAAGGTCCTATTTTGCACCAAAACATGCTGGAACAATCTAACCTACATTATACTAGCGAAGTCTCTTAAGAGACCAAAGTGCAAAAGGGAAACAAACTTTTACAAGCAATTACTCAGAAACTATTTCACTTAGAAAAAATTTGTTTGAGGAAATGGGATCACATAGGGTCCCTCTACAATAACTTCTCTTGGTTTTTGATATCTCTGAGGTATTTTCTCGTGGTGTTGAGTTTTCAATTGATGGAAAATTGGTCAAATGCATGTAGTGTAAAGTTGCAAGGTGGTGTAACTTTCGTTCTGTTTGTTATTTGACTAGACCAACTATTTCAACACGTCTAGATGGGTGGTTTTATGCTAGGTAAGGTCTTATTTCACACCCAAACATGTCAAAACAGTTTGAGCTATATTGTACTGACAAAGTCTCTTAAGAGACCAAAGTGCAAATGGGTAGAAAAATTTGACGAGTGATTACTCATAAATCATTTCACTTAGAAAAATTTCATTTGAGGCTATGAGATCATGTAGGGACCCTCTATAATAACCTCTTTCAGTTTTTGATATCTCTAAGGCGTTTTCCTGTGGTGTTGAGTTTCTAGTTGATGGAAAATGGGTCAAATGCATGCATTGTAAAGTTGCAAGGTGGTGTAACTTTCATTATGTTTGTTGTTTGACCAAACTGACTATTCCAACATTTTTCAGATGGGTGGGTTTATTCTAGGCAAGGTCCTATTTAACACCCAAACATTTCCATAATAGTCTGAGCTACATTGTACCAGTGAAGTCTCTTAAGAGACCAAAGTGCAAAAGGGCAGCAAACTTTGACGAGCGATTACTCAGAAACTATTTCAATTAGAAACATTATTTCTAAGGATACATGATCATATAGGACTCCTCTACAATAACCTCTCTTAGTTTTTAATATATATAAGTTGTTTTCCCATGGTGTTGATTTTTTAGTTGATGGAAAATAGGTCAAATGCATGCAGTATAAAGTTGCAAGGTGTTGTAACTTTTGTTTTGTTCGATGTCCAACCAAATAGATTGTTCCAACATGTTTTTATGGGTGGATTTATGCTATGAAAGGTCTTATTTTGTACCCAAAAATGTCAAAATAGTCTGAGCTACATTGTACTAGTGAAGTCTCTTAAGAGACTAAAGTGCAAAAGGGTAGCAAATTTTGACGAGCGATTACTCAAAAATCATGTCACTTAGAAAAATTTTGTCTAATGCTACAAGATTACATAGGGAACCTCTACAATAACCTCTCTCAATTTTTGATAGATCCAAGTCATTTGCCCATGGTGAAGATTTTTCAATTGATGGAAAAAGCGTCAATTACATGTAGTGTAAAGTTGCAAAGTGGTGTAACTTTCATCCTATTCATCATAAACCAAACCAACATTTCAAACACATTCAAATAGGTGGGCTTATGCTAGGAAAGATCTTTTTTTGCACCCAAACATCCCAAACTAGTCTAAGCTACATTGCACCCACAATTTTTCTTAAGAGACCAAAGTGCAAAAAGGCAACAAACTTCAACGAACTTTTACTTGAAAACCATCACATTTAGAAACATTTTTTCTGAAGATACAAGATCATGTAGGGCCCCTCTACAATAACCTCTATCATTTTTTGATAGCTCCAATTTTTTTTCCCATGGTGAAAGTTTTTCTGATGCCCTAAAAACTTTCAAATGCATGTAGTGTAAAGTTGCAAGGTAGGCTACTTTTTGTTTTATTCTTTGTGAGGCCAAACAGTTAGCACCAACATGCCTGGGTGGGAACATCTACACTAGGCATGGCCACATCCCTTTGTTATAAAAGGGTCATAGTTTTTCCTATTTGAAGGGTCACAACTTTTCGCCTTTGAAAAGTTAAAACCAAATGCATATCATCACTATTTGTGAGAACCTAAATTAATTTATTTGCAATATTGTCTTCAGTTATATTCTTGATTGAATTCTTCAATGATGTAATACATGAAGTATACATAGGAAGCATGAAGCATACACATGAATAATGGTAAATAGTGAAGTATACATAGGAAGCATGAAGCATACACGTGAATACACGTAATACATGAAGTATACATAGTAAGCATGAAGCATACACATGAACACGTGGTGTATACATAGGAAGCATGAAGCATACATGTGAATACATGTAATACATGATGCATACAGAGGAAGCATGAATCATACACATGAATACACATAATACATGAAGTATACATAGGAAGCATGAAGCATACACATGAACACATGAAGTTTGCACTGAAAGCATGAAGCATAGACATGAACATATGAAGTATACATAGGAATCATGAAGCATACATGTGAATACATGAAGTATACATGGGAAGCATGAAGCATACATATGAATACATGTAATACATGAAGTATACATAGGAAGCATGGAGCATAAACATTCAAATACACATAATACATGAAGTATACACTAGAAGAATGAAGCATACACATGAACACATGAAGTATACAGAGAAATCATGTAATACACTTGGATTTCAAATATTTGAAGTAAACCATCTACAAATATCCATTGAAGTGTGGATTTATAATGTAAATATGGACACCATCAATAAAAAAGATGTGTATTAACCAAACAACCATATAGGAATACATCAATATATGCTGATATAAGTATAACATATATAAAAAATAGTCATATAGGCTTACAAGAATGTAATATAGGCATACAATTTCAAGTATATGCAATACAAAATATATTTCCACAAATTCCATATAGGCATACAGCAAAGGACCCCAATAAAAATTCATTCCCATGGGGGTGAAGAAAACATATCATGCACAACCTTTGATCATCGGGGGGATAGAGATGTGTATGATACTTGTCTACTTCAAAATCGAGGGCTGCTCCTCCTATTTAGCTCAACATGGAGCTTTAGCTATTACAAGTAAAAAGTATAGACATTAATATATAGAAATTACATTATAAAAGTGAAATATTTAACAAAATAATCACTTACCACTTGCAAATGATCTCTCTCCTCCAACGTAAGAGTGGCATGCTCAGGCTTTGGTGTGCCAAAGTCCTATAAAACCCATCCAAATAGAAATTAAACTAAAATTTAATAATCATTTGATTTTTCAATAATAAATAGTTATAACAATGAATGTAATTTGAAATTTACTAATCTGCCTCATACCCGTATGAGAGCCATCAAACAGTCTATTACAAAAGATACACCATGCTGTATTTCCCTATCAACATTGGGAGGTGTTTCTACTTGAAACATATAAAAATAAAACAACACATTATTCAATCATGAAAACTAGAATAGTGATGCAAGTCATGGCTTATAATTTGTATGAGATAATCAACAAAATTTTGAGTACTTATTGAACTATATATTTCTTACTATTATGCTTACTATTTTCCCTATCCATAGCTTGTTTGAAAGCACCTATTTTAGGCTTTTATCCATAGTAGCAAGGTAGTGAACTATCTAATAAAAATTTTTGGTAGACATGTATGAAAAATGTGGTAGCATAGAGAAGGCAATGAACTATTTGAAAAAAATTCCTTTAAGAAATGCAGGCCCATGGTGATGGAATTCCATGAAATTGTTTTTTGTCATGGAATTCCATAACCATGAGGCCACATTTCTTTGAGGAATTTTTTAAAATATTTCATTGCCTTGTCTATGCTATTATGCTCAAATGGGGTCGATGGTATAGTGTGGTCTTGGTTATGAGATGGAGGGGGATAATGACATGAAGAGGGAGGGATATTTTGATCATGAGGGGGGGGAAGAACATTAGATGGGTTGGAAGGTTTACTTCAATCTTGATTTAGAGAGTGATCATACAATGGAGTGGAAGAGGTACTTTGATCTGGACGCAGAAGGATGTCATTAGATGAAGTGGGGGAGAGGGGATTGTGAGAGGAGGATGAAGGAATATATTTCTCTTGACATGGAAAGGTATCATTAGATGATATGGAAGGGATATGTTTTTCTTGATTGGAAATGGGATGATGAGATGGAAGGGGATCATATGATGGGGGAGAAGGGTTTCCTTGATCTCTATATAAAGTGAAATATATGTTAGCATGCTTTGGATTAGGAGATGGACATAGTTCATTTGATATGGATTGTGTGATGAGGGAGGAAGGTTTTATAGGCTCTTCAACTTGGATAGATGGATTGATAGGGGATTCATAAGATTTAAGGTATTAGGTTTTATCTTGATGTGGCGGTGATGAAGGTGGATGCATGATATGGGAAGATTGCACCACTTTGTTTTTGCATGGGGAAATAGCCCCCTTTGCAAATAGTTCTTGAAGGAAGTTAGTATGAGAGACATGGGATGACTTTTCTTGGTAATATTGGGGTGATTTGGATTTTAAGGATGTGGGATATGAACAAGTAGAATAAGAGGTGGAAGCTTCCATGGATTGGTAAATTGAGGATGGGGATGAGGACCTTGAAAAGGATTTGGAGGGGAATTTTGGGTAAAGGCTTGGTCTCCCATGTCAAGGGAAGGGGACGGATAAGCAAGAGGAGATGGATTAGGACTGGATGAAGGTAGGGAGGATGGAAGTTTAGCACCAATTCCAAGGAGACATCTAAACATGTCATCCTTATAATTATGGAAGTAGTGGGTGAGAATAAAATTAGTGATGGTGGATGGGGATGATACAGATGGAACTTGAGGGGAGATTTCTTTGGGAGATTGGTGGAAAATTAGAGCATTCTGTCTATTGAAAATGGATTCAAGGTGATCCACAATGCTCTCATTATCATCATTAGGATTATATTTGGGTTGGTCAAAAAGGCTATCCTCATCATCATCAATATGGTTTGGATTGGTTGGAATGGATGAAGGTGGATTAGAATAGATTATATTGGATGGAGGATAGATTAGATGGTTAGACACAGTGGAGGATTGATTGGAAGAAGAAAGATTGTTATTGATTTTGTATGAGGATGGAAATTAGGATGATGGATTAGAAATGAACTTGGGTATTGGAAGAATAGGATCTAAGGATGAAGATGGAGGATGGGATTTTATTTGGGGAAAAAATATATGAAAGCATAATAGTAAGCAGTAGCATAGACAAGGCAATGATCTATTTGAAAAAATGCCTCAAATAAATGTAGACATCACCATTAGACCACATTTCTTTGAGGAATCTTCTCAAATAGCTCATTTCCTTGTCTATGTTATAGAGCTTACTATTATTATTTCATATATATATTTTTTAGCATCCATAGCATAGACAAGATAGTGAACTATTTGAAAAAATAACTCAATAAAATGTGGTCTCATGGAATACCATGACAAGCAAATGCAATTGGTAGCTGCTCCTAGTTATTAGTAATGCAATGTGAAGTAATTATATAACTACTTATGTTGGCTTTCTAAAAAAATATATTGTAATTAAAATTTTATCATCTATCAACATCTAGTTATTAGTTATGCAATTTGAAGTAATACTTTGAGTATGAAATATGTGCAATGCAATGTAATCAATGATATCAATATAAACTAAAAAAATGTATTAAGTACAATTCATTATTTAAACTCTTTATTTTATTACCTTAGTGAAGCTTTGAACTCCACCTCCACTCAAAGGTGTTGCCATGAAATCTCCAAGATTAGCCTATTCAACATCCAAAATCATATATTAGAATACCATTCATATAACAATAATATTAACATATAATATTTATAGTTATTTACTAGTTACATACCTTGATAGTAAATGTCACAGTGTAATACAGAGGTGGAGAACTACTGAAAACTGAATGAATGCTATGACCCTGAAATTTCATTATAATAACTAACTAAATAAGTTAATATCACATTTCAAAAAAAAATTTAATAAATTAAATTTAATGAACTTGATAACATTTGTACCTGAGTATCAAGACTAAAATCCTTATTTTGGAGGGCATATGTCATCACCAACTGCTAAGCTACAGATGTAGCCTACACACTTGTGTCCTGACTATTCATGGGGTCATAACCGTAGGGTGACCCACAAGCTTGAAAAACATGGGGTGAAAAACTACTCCTCGATGTCTCCCCCAACTCACATTGTGCTACAGGACTACCATGCTCTATGATGCTCTGGGTCAAGGAACTAATGGACTATAGTGTCTCAACCTCAATATTCTCCTTCACAATGGAAGGGATATCCATGTGATCATAGGTTGGTTTGGCAAGTGCTTGTCTCACTGGTTGTTGTGGGTCAAGATATGCCCTGTCTATCCTGTGTTAAACCCCCACCTCTATCTTGGAAGTTCTACATATCAAAATAGTTTGGCACTTTATTGAGGAAAAAATTGTAGTAGAGTTTCCTCAAAAAATATTGTGATACCTCATTATTCTTTCATGGAGGGTGGTAAAAACCCATCCACCACTCTAACAAAAAATGTTCTTTATCCCTTGGTGGTTGCACCAATGGATGGGGAACCTCTTTCTTGTAGGGTGCAGAGGTTTATTTGTTTGTGGGTTTGTGAAAAGGGTCCACACAAGTCAAATTTTGTATTTTTTTCATTTTTGACTTATTTGTAGAATATTATATTTGCATAATATTCTCTATACTCCTATCTCTTCTTTGCCCAACCATTTAATTTCTTGCTAATTGAATCTACATGTGTTAACATTGATTCAAGTGATTGTACAAGAATGGTTCTTTGTGAGGTTGAACTTGCAAGATCTTTCAACCTCACAATTCACTCCTCAATTTTTTTTTTAATATTTTTAAATTCCCCCATTAAATTTTGTTGAGTTCTAGGGGGATGTTGAGGAATTGTTGGAGGTCTTTGTTGGGATTGTTGTTTAGTGGGTATTTGGGCATGGGGTGAAAAAGGATTTTGAGGAGGAGAAGGAGGTGGATTATCAACTCTTGAAAATTAAATAAATTAACATAAAAAGCATATTAAATCTACCTATTTAATAATAAATTCACAAAACAAAAACAATAAAAACTTACCCCTTTAAGATCCCCATCGACGTGGTGGAATTTTCGCAAAGAATCGATGAAGAATCAGTGAAGAAACTGTGAATTTTGAGCTCTCAATAATATGAGCACACTTTGGAAGGGTTTGTAGGCCACGAATGGAGGAAATAGCATGAAAATCAAAAAATTAAATGAGTTTGCTTTTTTTTAACATGACATAACACACTTACATTATAACATGAGCACATTATGGCTTTGGTGTGACTGAGCATGAGGCTCAATCACATCAATCCATAAAGTGAGCACGTTATAACACACTTGCATTATGGATTTTTAAAAAAATTATAGATGGGTGGCCATAAATTAGCCCCCCATCTTCTTGCAGCCACCCTCATGTTTAGATGGAAAATGTGATAGTTACAATGGTTGCAATTTTTGAGAAATTATGTACACGTGGAGAATACATATGCAATTGGAAATGAAAAACTCAGTTTTTAAAATTATAATTTAATGGCATACACTCTAAAATATGGTAAAGAGGAAAAAAAGTATGAAGCAATTATTAAAAATTATGAATATATCAATTTATGTCTATTTTTCGAGAGAATATGTTGTATATGTGTATGCAATACATACACATAGATATTGATGATAGGACTTGAAATTCAAGTTATGCAATGAAATTTTTTCACTTCATACAATAATTTTAATTATATAATTTGGATAGAATTAAACACTTCAACCACAAAATTAGGTCCAATCATAGTAAGACAACTCCACTTAGGTTTTTATATTTATTAATAAAACATTCATTCATGTATCTAATAATATAGAGGAAGATATAAATATGATGGGTTATCATTTTTACATTTGTGATGATCACACATATTTTATAAATTTTGTGCAAGGTTGGATTGAGATGTTGTTTGGTAATTTGACTATCAAGAACATCATATTTGGTTAGCATATCATATGATAAAATAATAGTGAATCATAATTCAAGAACTTATGGATATTCTATTGGTTGACGAGGATTATTTATCATACCATTACATATATAGCATCATTATTGGCAGTAATGCATTCACATATAAGACCTTAACTTGATTAGATTTTCATATTTCCTTGCTATTACATATTTATAGGATAATCATAAAAACTATTAGGAACTTGAAGAATCCATAATTCCATCTAGGTTGGTAATTAGTGTCTACTATTTAATAAGGGCAAGAAATGAAGTAGTAATGATGTCGGGTGGATCTCACAATAAAGGATTATCTATTCTTTAAGCCCTAGGACTATCTCAAACTTTATGATTTGGATGGGAAAATAATTATAAGAAAATAATTTGATTTACTAGGGCTTTATTTTCATGCTTGGATCTCCTTATGAATTTTCAAAATCCTGGAGATATTATGTTCCATAAAGTTTTTTGTTTTGGATTTAGAACTGTCATTCATTTGTCATGGTGACATAATAATGAATAATATTATTATAAATGTTTTAAGGTTCATATATTTTCAAATATCATGAGTCTATATTATTGAGGTTAGTGACAAATATCATAAAGGAGGGTATGTGTAGGATCATGATGGGCCAAAAAGTGGTGATATGATGGGTATTTGTAGGGTATGTGGCTGACGACTTTTTTTTTACCCAAAATTGATGAAATGAAAGGGTTTTTAAAGGAGATTCTTTTATTTTCACCAATATAAATTATCCTTTACTTTGAATTTAATAAATAATTATTATTCATTTTCTATTTGAATTACGACCAAATTCCCAATTGATAGGTTGATTGAAAAACATCTATAGCTTTCAAACGGTATCACATTTTTTGGATCCAAAACTTGTGTCACAATATATGCTTAGTATACTATAGGATTAAAAAAAAAAGAATTTCATGAAGTTTTGACCAAGTTAAGGTGGTCATACATATGAGTTTTTATATTTTTAAAAATTTGTAATAAAAAATTCATAATTAATTATTTACTTGGAAAAAAATGACAAAAAAATATGCATCACATCGGGACATGATTCCTCTACTTATATCTAAAATATCATAATTTTTTTTTACATTTTATTGTGGTTAGGGTGGTCAGACAGACACCTACTACTTATTTTTTCCCTCAAATTTAAGTACTACTACATTGAAATTTCAAATTTTCACCAAATAGATTTTTGTTTTTTAAATAAACCTAGTAGTTTAGAAACTACATTCAATTTTCTATAAATTATTTTCTTACACATTTTTTAAATAATATAGATAACTTATTCAAATTTTTATGTCAAGTTGCATAACTCTGATTTTCCTGAATTCTTTGCCACTTAAGGGCCTATTGTTTCCATGATGATCCTACACATACCCAGGATGAGAGAATAACTATCATAGCCTTAAAACCCACTCTCAAAATATTATGTGAGACAACAAAGGGAGATCATATTTTTTATTAAAATTTGAAGGTCTATAATTAGGATCGTTTCATGGTCATTTAGGCATAGTTTTAATTATAAAGGATTGAGAAAACTATAAAACTTACCAATTGTTTTCATACCAAGAGATATTATCATATCACTTGGACTAACATGTACCTTCATATGGTTGTTACAATAGTCATTTATCATTGAAACACTGATTGAGAAACACAAAAGGCTAGTGGAGGTAAATATAAAATATTTTTGAAGAAATTCATATGGTCAAGGATTTGATATTTACCACTGGCTCCAAGGGTAGATATAAAAAATGAATTATTTGATAGTGATATAAAGGTGTTAATAGACATATTTTATACTTTATTATAATTGTGGGTCTAAACTAATAGTTCTAAAAATTATGGATTGGTTGGTGAAGTTTAGGTGAGTCCCTCATTCATTTCTATAAACTCATGATCCTTCTAGGATACATTCTATGAAGAAAGTCTCATAAGATCCTTGGGACAAAAAAATCCAATCTATGATGGAGTAGTTCTTAGAGTTTGTGGAACCTATGAATTTTATTCCTTGACCTACAACTAGATGTGGTATCCCTCTATAATAAAATCAAATATCTCATTTTTTCATCTTGACACCATTATAGTGTGTTAAGAATAAATGCATTCTTATAAAATATTTCATTTTAGGGTATTGTAAAGGTGCTAATAGATATATTTTATATTTCGTACATCATGTTGTTGAATCAATTTTGCTAAAAAATTGGGAAAGTGGGTGAATTATAGGGAGGCCCCCATTAATTCTCTTGATCTCTCAATCATTCCAAGTTAAATTGCCAAAGAAATATCTTAAGAAACTTGAGGCAAAAAATAGCAATCTATGAAAAAGAAGTTATCAAAGTTTTTGGCACCTAAAAAAGTTCCTTCTAGACCCATAGGTAGATTTGGAGTCCCTCCACAATAACCTCTCTCATTTTTCTAGCTCAACACAATTTGACCATGCCAAAAATGAATGCATTCTTGCAAATATATTTCATTTAAGAGCATTATAAAAGTGTCAATAGGTATATTTTTCATTTTGTGCATCATGGGGCTAAAAAACTATACCACAACATCATGTCGGGTAAGTTAATGATAAGGGAGGCCCTTTTTCATTTCTCGAGTCTCCTATTTCTTTCAAGATGCATTATATTGAGGCAATCTCTTCAGATCATTGAGAGAAAAAAAACTACCAATCTATGAAAAGTTAGCTCTCAAATTTTTTGGCACCTATGAATTTTATGTATAGACCTCTAGGTGAATTTCATATCTATCCATAATAACCTATCTCAATATTTTCTAGTTCAACATGCTCTAAATGTTGCAAGAAATAATGTATTCTTAAAAATGCATCATTTCATATCAATATTAAGGTACCAATAGGAATATTTTATTTCATGTGTGTTATGAGGCTAGATTGAATAAACCAACCCATATAGGTGGACAGATAAATGATAGGGGAGGCCCTCATTCATTTTTGGTATCCTAATCCTTCTAAGTTACATTATACTCCTATAGTCTCTTAAGATCCCTAAGATAAAAATCCTACCAATTGTAAGAGAGGGGGACCACCATGTGCAAGACCCTAGGTCACAGAGGGCCAAGATGCGAGAGGCTGATCTAGCTTACCTCAGCTAACTGTAGTGTTTGGAAATGCAAGACAAGAGTAACGAGGATCATGAGGCTTCTCAGTCACTCTGTAGACCTGAAATGAAGGAAGGGGCTATGCGAGAAAGTTTTCAGGTCCAACACTATGCCTTAGGAAGCTCTCTATTCGAGGATGAAAGTGCGATCTCTAGATGATAGCATGGTGCATTGACATCTCTAAAGTGTGCAAGCATCCATATGGCCAGACAACAATGAAGACAAGGTCAAACCAAGAAAGACTAGCTAATGGCCTAGCTAACTAACTAAAGGGCCAAAATGATGTGATTAAATAAATGAAATATTCTCTAATATTATAAAGAAAAAATGCAAAGGTGAAAAGGGCAAGAAGGATCTCACCAAGGAATTCATTCGCCAGTTGATTCCTCAAAGATCACGTACTCCTACACACAACAAGAGAGGAAAATTTTGGGTGGTTATTTAGGGGCCTACCTCAACCAGACCCCCGTATAGGTGTTTCCACCTCCAGGGACAACCAAGAGAACAAGATAAAGAAAATTATATACTAAAGAGCACTAAAGCACTACAAAATAGTAAAGTACTAACTCAACCAAGTGATAGAGGAGAGGAGAGGGAAGCTTACCACCTCCACCAAGAGCACTCAAGGTTGCTTGGGGGAGAATATGAGAGTACTCAAGCCCCTGCTACAATGGTGTGGTCCCAAACTTTCTCTACCGAAGTGATGGAGTGTTGCTTTTGCTGCAATGAGGTGCAAGAATGCTACTTGAAGCTTGAGGTGGATGCAAAAGAGTGTGTTGAAGATTGTCAATGAAGTGAAGAAGTTTAAATGCGTGTTCAAGGAGTGAATTTGAAGAAGGGATGGAGAAAAATGACCATATTTGGGTCAAGTAGCTGAAGGGGGCGTTACAACTTGACTCCCAATAAGAAGTGTAGCGCCCCTACAGGTTCAGCCACAGGAATATTCTAGGGATGTGAGCATGCCACATGGACATCTATGCACCACAAGAGCATCCCTGACAGAAATGCCTCCACCGACACTCAAAAAAGGTACCAAGTGTGTTGCAAGCAGCTGGATTAGGTGGAATTAAGCCTCTGAACTTGGTCTTCTAAGGTGGATAAAGGAAAAAAGGGGATGTGCACATGGGGTGCAAATTTTATCCTATACATTTTTCCCCCACTTTAGTGAGCACAAATACTAATGAGTGCTTGGTAAAGTAGATCAAGAAAGAGTAGGGTTAGAAATGTATACCTGAACCATCGAGGAAGCAGACCGCGATCTAGTGAACCTGAAGGTGCAAGAAAGTGAAGGACTCCATAGCTGCTTGGAACTATAAAGTTGGAAAAATAAAGCATCTTACAGGCCCACAAACCTGCAAGGAGGCAACCCCCAAGATCTCTCACATGAAGGAAGCCCCATGAATTATGTGCCTTATAGGCCCGCAGACCTACAAGGAAGGTATCCCCCAAAAAATCTAGCATGGAGGAAACCCAAAGGAAGCGAACTCCACAGATTCAAGTAGTGGCCAAGTAGGCAAGTAAGCAGGTAGTCGCACAGACTGTCGATGATTCAAAAGTCTTTCAAAGGGGTCCCTTGAGAACCCTTCAAAAGGAGAGGGGTTCCACTGAAGGGACGTGCTATTTGAAAGGTGAGGTCTAGTCAGGCTGCCCTCAAGCCAGACGTGAAGATATGAGATAGGTCTAGTCAGGCTTGCCCCAAGCTAGACACAAAAGAATCCATTTGAGATAATGATTTTCAAAGGGAGTCCCTTAGGAACCTGTCATGAAGAAAGGGGATCCACTCAAGGGACACACAGCTTGAAAGTGGATATTCCTTATCTCAAAGTGATCCATCATCAAAGGATCCTTTCGAAAGATGTTCACTTCATCAAGGAATTTAAAAGGAATGGTATGCCCCCATGCAATGGGAAGATTAAAGTTGTTCCCACTTTAGAGGAAGGATTCCAAGTCCTTTCTTTATGAACCTGTGATGAAGGAAACATGTTCCATTAGGGTTCCAAGTTGAGAAAGCGATTCTAGAGAAAAGCTTGTGCAGATTTTTGAGAAAAGATCCATTAATAACAAATGCATTTTCTAAAAATTAAAATATTAAAGAAGAAGCGTTGTCACACATGAGAGGGAAAACTCAAGTAAAGAATAGAGAAAAAGATATAGAAAAAGAGAGAACACAAAAATAAAGGACACAAGGGTAGCCTGATATTTCGAGGTCAGAATTACTCATATATATATATATATATATATATATACATGCATATGTATGTATGTACAGTTATGGTATATAAATGAATTGTCATCAACCCCCTACTCTATCATGCCATGTGAAGAATGCACAAGAAGAAAAAGTAAAAAATAAAAAATTGCGTCAACATGGAAGGGAAGCCTAAAGGCTCCCAACACTTTGCATCATCCCCAATTTATCAAAAATCAAGAACAAACATGGAAGAATGATGATATAAATAGAAGAAGGTTTACAACACAAAAACCACACCTCCATCCAAGCACCAACAGGGGTGACGAGGTTCATCCAAGCACACATAGCATGAGTACGGGGGAATACATCACAAAACACACATACACACAAGATCCAAAAAGGGGCCTCCTCCTAACATTGATTGGCCAAAAGGTCATCCACTTCCCAATCTAAATCCTCATAAGGGGAATGAGGATGATCCTGCAATGGTGGGATGTTAAGAGGAGGAGCATCCAACCCTCCCCCAGCAAGGGCTAAGGAGGAAGTCCCATCAAGGTCTTCTTCACTGAGCTCTTGTGGAGCTAAGGTCAGTTATTTCACGAAGATCGCTAACAAGGTCAAGACTTCATCCACAAATTTAAACATGTACCCCATAGGAGCACCATGTCTAACTTTAGCAGACGGGACAAGTTGTGCCTGAGGTTCATCGCTAGGCTCATTGAATGACTTGGGAGTGATGAAAAACTTAGGGGAGGCTAGGACTGGTTCTGTCATCAAGACAAAACAAGTCAACATGGGGCTACCTTGTGGAGAAGGAAGAATCCTCTTATGTCCTTCATTTTTGGAAGGACTACCCTCTACCTCTTATTTCGTCAGAGGAGAGGAACTCCCTACAGACAAGGATAAAGGTGAAAATGAAGAGGAAGAAAGAACCATGGAAAATACAACTAAGGTATTAACCATATCCACTAGCTTTGAGAAAGATTAGATATCTAGAACAAACATCAACAAAGGTAGCTCCACTGAGGGAGTGATGAACACCTGTACCCATTTAGGGTTAGGCACATTTGTACTTGCAACAAAAGCCAGGAGAAATATAGGACCAAACTGGAGAGAAGAAAGAGGAAGGGATGAAGAAGACATTATAGGAGGCCTTGAAGTAGGGGTGATTGTTTCTTCCTCCTTCCTTTGTGAAGCAGCTTGCTCAGCCAAGAGAGCCTTTCGTCAATGCTTTCATTTGTGCACAAGGTAGTTTCTACGACTCTTGGAGTTAGAGGCTAGAGTTTGTGAAGGAACAAAAAGTGCCTGCTCAACCATAGGAATGTCCACCACGACCGTTTCTAGTAGAGGGACAAGTTCCTACACGGGAATAGGCAGAACGGGCTAAGGAGCGATAGGAGGAGTCAACTCGAGAGCCTTAGTAGCAAGCCTCTTTCAGTTCACTACCTTAGGAGTAGGAATATTAGGAGGCTGCAGAGGTCAATACAAAGAGGACTCTCCTTCGGAGGCCTTCTTCTTGTTGTATCGAATGGGTCTAAGTTCTGTCAGAAAAATAGGAAGTTCAAAAGCAGGATGCTTAGGCTTTCACCAAGTGGGCATCATAGGATTCTCCTGTAAATGAGGAGTAAAATATGATGGTGCCACAATAGAGCGAGAAGAAGTTACAAACTAACCAGCGGAAGAGGAAGAAGGAGGATCGTAAGACCGCTTCTCTTCTTCCTTCTTTCATGCCTTAGTGGCATCGATGTCGGCTTTTAAGCAAGCCCTATGTGAGATGGCATAAGGTGAGGGAGGGTATCTAACTTTCAACCTTAGATGCCCTTTCTTATAGTTCTTATATGTTCAATGTAGAAGGTTTGTCCTAGGAGGAAGAGGATCAACGGGCATAGGCCAAGAGTGGTCCAAGGAGTATCTACCACGTACAACTGGTGGTCTATAACCAGTGTCATGGATTATGTGCACAAAGCCCTAGTGAATAAATTTTAGACATTTATGCACAATGGAAGGTACCACATTCATCGCCACCAACCAAGGGATACCCAACTTCACCCTAAAGAGATTAGACCTAGAGATGATGTCAAACAAGAGTTTCACAGACTTAGGTCTAACTAAAACCGATAGGAAAATACTACCCAAAGGGGGCATGGAAAGCTCGTCATGTGTGTGAATAGTACTTACAAGAGCATCGTAGCCATCCTTGTGTAAGAATTTTATTGGCATAATCTCCTCTATTATTATGTTTACTTGTGATGTCGGATCAACTAGAACACCCACTATTATGTTTCCATTTATCCATGTATGAATGTAAAGAGGAGATGGTTCCTTGTTAAAACCCATCTACAAGTCCTGTGAAGTGAAAGTTATACCAGTACCACTATCCACAGGCTATGTAGAGGGGATAGGATGGGTGCAAAAAGAAGGCCATTACACACACTAGATGATGCTTCCACAGAGTCCCTAAAGGTTAAAGGATATGACAGTGACCCAATTAAGGTTTCATCATGCAATACCTTTGGAACCTTCCAATTACACTAACTAGGGGTCATAGGTTGGGTTGTAAGGCGGTAGCCTCACAACACTCACACCTACAACACTCCTAGAGTTCGAGGAAAGGAACTGTCAAGATCGCAAGAATGGAACCAAAACGGTTCACGTCGGGTTCACCAAAAATGTAAGGGAAGGGGACCACCACGTGTAAGACCCCAGGTCACGGAGGGCCAAGATGCTAGAGGCTTCCCTAACTTACCTCAACTAAGTGCAGTGTAAGGAAATGCAAGGAGAGAATAACGAGGCCGTGAGGCCTCTCAGACACTCTCCAGACCCAAAATGAAGGAAGAGGCTAGGCGAGTTGGTTTTTTAGGTCCAAAAATATGCCTCAGGAAGTTCTCTATCTGAGGATGAAAGTTCGGTCTCTGGACGATAGTGCAACGCACTAGTGTCTCTAAAGTGTGCTCGTGTTTGTACGACCAGACAAAAGTGAAGATGAGATCAAACCAAGAAAAACTAGCTAATAGCCTAACTAACTAACTAAAGGACCAGAATGATGTGATTAAGTAAATGAAATATTCTCTAATTTTATAAAGTAAAAAATGCAAGGATGAAAAGGGCAAGAAGGATCTCACCAAGGAATTCATTTGCTAGCTGATTCCTCAAAGAACACGTATTCCTACACACAATAAGAGAGGAAAATGTTGGGTGGTTGTATAGGGGCCTGCCTCAGTCAGACCCCTATTTAGTTATTTCAACCTCCATGGATAGCGAAGAGAATGAGATAAAGAAAATAATATAGTAAAGAGCACTAAAGCACTACAAAACAGTAAAGTGCTAACTCAACCAAGTGATAGAGGAGAGGAGAGGGAAGCTTACCACCTCCACCAAGAGCACTCAAGGCTACTTGGGGGAGACTATGAGAGTACTCGAGCCTCTGCTACAATGGTGTGGTCCCAAAATTTCTCTACTAAAGTGATGGAGTGTTGCTTTGGATGTAATGAGCTGCAAGAATGTTTCTTGAAGCTTGAAGTGGATGCAAAAGAGTGTGTTGAAGCTTTTCAATGAAGTGAAGAAGTTGAAACTCTTGTTCAAGGAGTGAATTTGAAGAAGGGGTGGAGAAAAATGACCATATTTGGGTCGGTCGGCCGAAGGGGGCATTACAACTTGACTCCCAATGAGAAGTGTAACGCCTTTGCAAGTTCAGCTGCAGGAATTTGCCAAGGCATCGGTGCTCCACACGGGCATCCCTGATAGAAATGCCTCCACCGATGCTTAAAACAGGTGCCAAGTTTGTTGCAAGTAGTGGGCTTAGGTTGAATTAAGCCTCTGAGCTTGGTCTTCTAAGGTGGATAAAGGAAAAAAGGGGATTTGCACATGGGGTGCAAATTTTCTCCTATATACCAATATATGATAAAGTAGTTCTCAGAGTTCATTGCACCTATGAATGTTCCATCTAAACCTAAAAGTGAAAATGGGATCTATCCATAATAAATTCTCTCATTTTTTATTATCTCATCGTCATTTAATTGTGCTAATAATGAATACATTCTTTAAAATATACATGTCATTTGAGAGGGTAAATGTTCCAATATGAATAATTTGTGTGTTGTGCATCATGGGGTTGAATTGACTACATCAAAATTTCTAAGTGGCTAGGTTATTAATAGGGGATTCGATATTTCATTCCCCTAGTCTCCCAATCCTTCCAAGCTATAGTATATTGAGTTAGTCTCTTAAGAATCGTGAGAAAAAATTACAAATCTATAATGAAGAAGATTTCAAAGTTCATAGCACCTAAAAAAAAAATTCTTAGACCTGCTAGGTGATATGGGGTTCCTCCATAATAACCACTCTTTTTTTTTATCTCAACACTATTTTATCGTGCTAAGAATAAATATATTCTTACAAAATGCATCATTCAAGAGTAATGTAAAGGTTCCAATATGCATATGTTATGATATATGTATCATGCTCGGTTGAATCAATTATGCTCACATCTAGGTAGGTGGTTGAATCCTAGGGGAGGACCCATTCATTCCTTCAATCTCTCAATCATTTCATGTTGAATTATATCAAGCTAGTCTCTTAAGAGCCTTTACATAAAAAACTAAGAATATATGATAGAAAAATACTTAGAGTTTTCGATAGCTAAAAATATTTTTCTAAACCTACAAGTGGATGTGGGTTACCTCCATAATAACCTCTCTTATTTTTTCATCTCAACACCATTTGACTGTGCCAAGAAAACTATATTCTTGAAAATTCATCATTTGACAATTGTGTAAATGTGAAAATAGGCATATTTTATGCTTCATGCATCATGGGGCCAAAAATATTGTACCAACACATTTGATTGGTCTAGTGAACTCAAGGGGAGATCTTCATTCATTCCCTTTGACTCCTAATCCCTATAGGATACATTAACCATAGGTAGTCTCTTAAGAAAATACCTACATTTGGAATTATGGTCCCTCCATAATAGCCTCTCTTATATTTTAAGCTCGACATTGTTTGACCATACCAAGAATGAATGAATTCTTTAGAAATGTGTCATTTGAGAGAAGCATAAATGTGTCAATAGGCATATTTTGCGTTAGGTATATTATGGTACCAAATTAACCATGCTAACATATTCAAGTGGGAAGGTGAATTCTTTGGAGTTTCCCATTAGTTCCCTTGACTTGTTCATGCTTTTAGGATACATCATATCAAGGAAATATCTTAAGGGCTATAAGAGAAAAAAGCATCAATCTACAATGAAGAATTTATTAGATTTAATGGCACCTACAAATTTTCTATCTATACCTGCAACTGGATTTTGAGTCCTTCACTATAACTTCTCTCAATTATTCAACTCAACACTATTTGATCATGCCAAGATAATGTATTCTTACAAAATATATCATTTGAAAACCATATAAAGGTTCCAATAGGAATATTTTGTGTTTTCTATGTCATAGAGATAAATTGACTACGCCAAAATATATAGGTGGGTGGGTGAATGCTAGGGTGAGCCTTCTCAATTCCCCTAGTATCCAAACTCCTTTTACCTTAAATTATATTGAGGAAGACCCTTAAAATCCCCAAGAGAAAAAATAACTAATTTAAGATAAGGTATTTCTCAATATTTTTTGTACCTATAAATGTTTTTTATTGACCTACAAGTGGATGTGGGGTCCATCCATAATAAAATTATTAATTTTCATTAGCTTAACACTACTTGACTATGCCAAAAATGATTGATTTCTTGTAAATACATCATTTGAGAGGAGTGAAAAGGTACCAATTTAGGCATATTTTATATTTTATGCATCTCATGGGGCCAAAACTACTATGCTATCACATTGAGGTGTGTGAGTGAATGCTAATCTAGAGGCCATATTTTTTCCCCCAATTCTATCAATCCTTCCAATCTAAAATATACTAAGGTAGTCACTTACAAACCCTAAGAGAAAAAAAGTCAATCTATGGCGTATTTGTTCTTGAATTTTGTGACACATATGAATGTTCTATTTGGACCTACAAGTGGATGTGTTATCCCTCTAAAATAACCTCTCTTTATTTTTTCATATCAGCATCATTTGACTATGCCAAGAATGAATGCATTCTTTCCAAATGTGTCATTTGAGACTAGAATAAAGGTATCAATAGGAATATTTTAATTATTTGCATCATGGAAATGAATTTACTACACCATCACATTAGGATGAGTGATTGAATTATATTGGAGTACTCAATTCATTCCCTAGGTATATTGATCCCTCCAAACTACATTATATATCAAGACAATTTTTAAGAGCCCTAAGAGAAAAAAGCTGCCAAATTTTTTCCTACATATTCTCTCATTTGCACCTATCTAGGTGGATGCTAAGTATCTCCATATAGTATTCTAGCTACATTTTGGTCAACTCCAAACCATTTAACCTTGCCAACAAAGAAATAATTCTTACAAAATACATCATTCGTGAGTGATGTAAGGCTGATATAAGAATATTTTTCTTTTGCATCTCATGGGACAAAACCAAATTCACTAGAAAATTAAGGTGGGTAGGTGAATGTTATTTGATACCTCACTTTTTTCCCCAACACTCCCAATCATTATAGGCTACATTGCACCAAGGTAGAAGCTTAAGATTTTAAAGATGAAAAAGTTGTCAAATTTTACCTACCCATTATCTTAATTTATGACACCTAGGAATGCCTCATTTGCATAGGTATAGGTGGATTTTAGGTCTCTCTATAGTAACCTATCTCACTTTGGGGTCATATCTAAAAAAATTGGGAATTCTACAAAAAAATGAATGCATTCTTGCAAAATGAATCATTTGAGAGTAGTCTAGAGGTTCCAATATGAATATTGACACCTCATGGGACCGAAATGACTATGTTAGCACATTATGGTGGGTGGTTGGATGCTAATAGAGAACTTGTTTCATTCCTTATTTAACTTGGTCCTTCCAAACTACATTGCACTAAGGTGGTATCGTAAGAGCCTAAAGAACAAAATATTTCCAAACCTTTTCCCACCTATTCTATCAATTCATGGCACCTAAGAATGTATTGTTTGAACCTATGGGTGGAAATCATATCCCTCTACACTACCCTATCTTAATTTTTGTTGACTCTAGACCATCTAACCATACCAAATATCAATATATCCTTACAAAATATGTCATTTGAGAGCAACATAAAGGTTCCGATAGGAATATTTTTTATTTTGTACCTCATGGGACTAAACAAACTCCACCAACGCATCAAAGTGGATAGGTTAATGCTAGTAAAGGCCTCAATTCACTCATTGAGTATCTCAATCCTTCTGGGATACATTGTACCAATGAAATCACTAGGGACATGTTCTCATTGGTCAACCACTAGAAATATTAGGAAAATAATTAAAGATAAATCTTAGCAATGTAAATAATTCTAGGATGGATACATAGATATAGATTATCATTTAGTGTACCAATATTAAATATTTTGTTCCTTAGGATGAGATAGGATAATCAAACATCCCAAAATATGAATTAGATGTAAATAAATTCCTTTAGTTACTAGTGCATAAAATCACAGAAGTGTGTATTTACTCAACTCATAATGTCTAATGGAATGAGAAATATTATCTAATTTAAATTTAAATTTAAGTGAACTATAAAATTTAAGTGTTCAATTCTATGAGAATGAAGTTGACCATATTCCTATACAATTTACCTAGAACATAGAAACAATCAAATGAGGATGGGTAATGGATTTATTGAGGTTGGTGCATGAGTAGGAATAATTAATGCATGATATAGGTAAATGAATAAAAATGTGTGCATATGTGGATGAGGAATGGTTAAAGGTATGTGTAATGAAGAAAAATTCACACAAGATTGTGTCATTTATCAATATGTGCATGCATTAATAAATTCTCCCAAATGGGAAAAAAATTAAATAAAAAATTTCATGAGTATACAAATAGGAAATGGCTTGAGGAAATGGTAAATGATCCACCATTCTTAGTGGTTATGGGATAACAAGTTGCATGTGGTGGTAATTTTTCATGAGATTATGATCCATGTGATTACGGTAGTGAGTCTTTATGTAGCACATGACACTACCAAAAATATCAACATAGGATTGTTAGTTCCAATATATTTCCCCTACCAGTATAGAACAAATCCATAATATAATAAATCTTATAGACTATGATCATAGATTTGATCATTCTTTGTCTATCGAGAAGATGAAGAGATGACTCTTTGCTTGTCAAGAACATGGAGAGACAACTAATCTATATTGCTTTCAAACCCACTGAATTAACCTCCTCTCTAAATTTTTTGGGATGTCTACCTAATATAGTAAAAAATATACACATTAATATAAAGAAAATGAGATATACAATGACATATAAGTGAATGATCACTTACCACAAGATAATAATTCACTTCAATTATTTGTTGCTTATCTTCATCCAATTGAGGGGAAAGTGCATGAACTAGAGTTGTGACTCCCTATGACAAGCATCAAGAAAAAAATATAATAAAGATGAATATCATTTAAATTTACACTAATATACATGGGATAAAATAAGAAATAAAAAATAAAATTCACTAATTTGGCTCATTTCTTTGTCAAAGTAATTGAAGAAAAAACTATTAAAGAAATGCCCACCTCCATTGCACCAGAAATATTGGTATGATCTTGACCTTATTTTATCAACTAAAAATAGAACAATGCTATTTTACCAAAATCTACCTAACATTATTTATAAACGTAATGATTAAAAATAGTAAAACTTACCTCAATGAAACTTATCATACAACCACTACCACCAAGTGCTAATTTTGAAAGTCCAACACCCACATATTCATCATCAAATGTGAATTTTTAGATTACTAAACATATACGGCCAAAATTTATACATGTAATATACTTAGTATTTCCTTACAAATTATGTATACCTATGAACTATACTTGCCACATAATCAAGAACTAAAGAGTAAATAGATGTATGATGAATACTTTAACCCAAGAATTCCATTACATACATACATTAAATTTTATTCATAATACATCATATAATTAGTCCTATATTTTAAAAGAAAATATAATAATTCTCATAACCTTATTGAAAATTATCTATCAATCAATGCTAAATGTGTAATCCAAAACCTCTTATATGAATACCATATCATCTAATATGGATCTATCTTTCCCCTAGTCTCACAGAATCATGAGAACCCTTGGACTCATAATCATAGATAAATCCATATTTGTGGAAAAATTGAGGTTATTATTGAGATCTATGAGCCTCACCCCTATCATCTTGCATAATAGTCTGATATATTTAACAAGGTTTGTGTGAGGAAGTTGATGGACCATAAAGTATCAATCTTGACACTCTCTTTCATAATGTAAGGGATCATGATGTATTGAATGTTTAGCCTAGCTAGGAGTCTTTGCCTAGTCCTGGGCACAATGTGCCCCCTCTCTATCCTATGTAGAGCCTTTTCCTCTACCTTGAAAATCACACAAATAAAAATAATTTGAAATCTCATTGAGGAAATAATTGTAATAGAGTCTCCTCAGAAAATGTTGTGTGGCCTCATTATTGTTGCAGGGAGGATGGTCAAAAAAATCCACCACCATTCCCAAATATTGTCTCTTATTTCTTGGTGTTAGCACAAATGAATCGGTAACTTCTTACAACTTTCATGCATGGGCACATTGATTCTTCAATCAATGAAAAATGCACACAAATTAGATTTAAATTTTTTCTTCTCTTTCACTTGTTGGTATGATAATTTTATGGAATAAAGTTATTATATTTTATGCATCCTCCCTTTTATTGGACCACATGTTTATTTTTCCACTCATAAAAAATATATGAAAAATAATAAATTCCAACATGAGGTGGTGAGGTTTTCTTGATGTAAACTAGTTGCATTGAATTTTTCAATGTCTCAACCAATACTTGGATTTCCCTTTTGGTGTTTTGAATTCTACCTAGTAATTGTTCTTGAGTTTGAGGAGGATGGAAAGGAATATATGGAGGATTTTTTGAGGGTTGTGTTTGGTCTTCATTAGTATTTTCATCATTTAGTGAATTAGGGTTTGAAGTATTTTCAATTCTTGAAAATTATAAAGTATCAAATCAAAATAATTATAAAATTTATATTCATTTTAATTTACACCACTAAAAAACTTAAAACATACCTCCTCAACCTCACAATGTCATGGTGGTATTTTATTGGATAAAATTGACTCAATTGGCTCAAAAATGCACTCACAGGCCATTCTCACTCATTTTTGGGTGTTGGAGAGAAAGGGGGTCAAGCACAAAAATACTTGGCCTCTAACTTTTTCCTTGTTATCATCCAATAAATATGGGCATGATAGGGCTCAAAAGTGACCAACCTAGGTTGTCATTGCCAAACCATAATTCAAGCACATTACATCGTTGTTCACACACCAAAATATAGTAAATTTATTTTTTTCTTTAATTTTTCACTTAGCTAACTTGAATATCTAGTGCATGGAAAAAAATTGATGAATATTTATATTTTAATAATTTTTAATGTCATATTTAAGTTATAATTATCATACTTTTGATGGGACGTAACCTTTTATCTAAAATATTTATTATAAAAAAAAAAGTATACCCTTTTGAACAATATTCTCTCCTCTAATGTGTCATATTTTTATTTAAAAATAAATATGAAAAATCTAATTATTATCATGTCTAATTATCAGGACCTACTTGTAGTAAATTAAAAAATTAAATACTAAAACTAATTAAAATATTGAAAATATGTATTATTAGATTATAGGATTTGAGCCTTACTGAAGGGTATTTTATAATTTATTAAGAAAATAGTTAGATAAATATGTGGTGGAAGTTCATTTTTTATTAAATTTACTTCAAAAAAGGCTTTAGGTTACCACATAGAAAATTTTGGGTGAAAGAGACTCAACCAAAAATCTTTCACCAAAAATATTTATGGTTGAAGCCTTCCCATATTAATTAAAATCAATTTTAATTTTAATATCAAATTTTACCAATTTAATAATTTAGGGTGAAACTTTTGACTAAAACTCTTTGTGCCACATAAATGCCAATTATTTTTGGGTGAAACAATCACTTGAACCTATTCATTATCCTAAAATATAACATATCTCTATACATATACCCTATAATATAAATGTTATAATTTTATGAAGTATTATAATTTCAATATAATAATACTTTAAACTTTACAATATATATCCTTGTATATAAACTAATGTAAATATAATATATATCAAGAAATTTTTTTAATATATCATCATAAAATTTAAATTTCATATGAAACATAATATATACATGTGTTTTGTGTGGAAAATCTTTCCAATCAACTAATCATCTTCTCATTGGTTGTGACTTTACTTACCAGTGTTGGATGTCCCCCTTCAAAACTCAATTTTTAATTATTTTTTAAGTTGGCCTATGTTATACTCAAATTCTAAGTTTTTTTGCATCTAGGAAATCTCCCCTTCCATCGTCATATGGAACCTTTGGCTAGAATGAAACAACCATATATTTAGGAAAAATGCTTTAGATCTAAAACAAGTCATCCAAAAAATTGAGATCTTCATTTCTGAAGTAACATTATCAAGCATTTTTAGAAATGAGTAGTCAAAAAAATCATTCTCCCTGGGATTCTTTCATATTGAAGAATTGGTCCCTTCTTAAACTTCCTAAATCAGGATCTGTGCATAATAAGGGTCCTAGTCTGAATAGAAGTTTGATCAAATGGTCTCCACCTTCATGGGACATCATTAATTTGAATTTTGATGTGCCCTCTAGGGGAAACCTTGGGAAATCTAGGGTTGCAACAATCTTAAGAGATTGTTAGGGTAATTGCATTGTGGTTGTGTGTGCTCTATTAGGTGAAGGCACTAAGAATGTGACAAAATTTAATGCGTTAAGAATTAATTTGAAGTTGGCTATAAAATTGTTTATCCCCCAAATAGTGATTGAAGGGGATTCAATGGTGGTTTTCTCGCTATCTCAAACAAAATTTTGAATTCATAGAATTTGAATTATTTTTTGACACATATTCAGCTTCCACTTAAAAAAATTTCCTCTTATCAGATTATGCATTATTATAGAGAAGCTAACACTCTTGCAGACTCCTTGGAAAACAGGGCTATTGATGATGAGATTACTTTTAAGGAATTATCGAGGCATGATTACGCCTCGTTGTTTGCATAATTTTGAATTATTTGGAAAAATGTTGGTTCCCTCTCAGGTACAAAAGGCATCTATTTCATTTAACAGGGGCATTGGATGTTGTTACCAAGTCTATTATTGGTTCTTTGATTTGTATTCCCAATTGGCATGTTATATTGCTAAGGTGTTTTGTTCCACTCGTTTGAATTTGAATTACTGCCTTAATGTCTTAATTTGGTGAAGCATCTAATGAGAATTTGAATTCATATGATGGTTTCTGGGTCAGCATCCCTTGCTTGAGGGAAGCATTTCCCACGGGTGGATTTTTTGATGACCTGGGTGATGAAATTATTTTAAAATATTTAAATTTTGTTTCTTATTATCGGGATTACATTCTAACGTGTCTAAAAATGGATACATTTTTTAAGTATGGCCTTTTTTCAGCTTTATGTCCGTCTCCTACATTAATTTCCCATGAGAGACAGTCTCTCACGGACGGTTGGTGTTGGACGGGTTGACGGCGGGCAATAAAATCAAAATTCATTGGGATGGTCCTCATGACGTTCGACTTTTTTGTCATATTTCATGGATATATTTGGAAACTAAAATGGTTTCTTGTTGCTAAATTGGGGAACCTTTTCATTGGCAGGTGCTATCTTCATCTTGTCTGCTAGGAGGATGTTTTTATCTTGTGGTTGGTTGGTAGAAGGGATGTGTTTCGCGGCTCCTCTTGTGGGGGCACTAATTCTTAAAATTATTTGAAATGACTTTGGCTCAGCTTTTGTCCCTGTACTTGTGACACATGGAATGTTACTTGGGAATTGGTACATCTCCAGGCCTTATTTGTACATGTTTAAAACACCTGTACCTTTTCATGGCACAATGAGATTACAGATTCATTTAGTGTTTCTATGAGGTTGCCTTCCGCACGAATTATGGGTAATTTTACTTCTATTAATTCAGTGCTGTTGGGAGCTTTCTTGCAATCCGTTTTTTCTGTTGTTGCTGTGTGCTATGGAGTCCTCTTTCAGAGTGTTTTTTCCTATGAGGTATCATGAAATTTGTGACCACGCCATTTTCAATTGAGAAACTAAGATGATCATGCATAATAGAATGCAATCAAGTTACGGAGGCCATTTCCACGCTCTTAGGCTAGAACTGGCAAGATTTTCACACAATGGCGTTATCAAATGAAATGGCCTCTTGTTTTGTCTCTAATTTAATGGATTTGTTATGGTGTGTAGAGATGGTTAAGTTTCTTGCTAGTAATTATCTCCTCCCGCATGTTTTCCCACTGTCAGTCCTTCAACCCACGCTCGAGGGATATGGCATTCTCTATGGTACCAATGTGGTGGGAGGTGTCTTATGTCAGCAACACCTTCTTTTTGACCCACCCTTATCTGCTCTAGTTCTCAGTGAAATGGCTCAAGGCATCTTCACAGACTGAGGGCTCGATTGGGTAATACAATCTTAGATATGGTGCAAAATTTATATGATGTTGTATAGTTTTTAATAAGGCTCCTGTACTTGAGCCACATTCTACCCCTTCACTCCTCCAGCTAATTTTGAGTCATCTGTGGAAAGTGGGGTGTAAATTTTGTTTATGGCTAGGGTTTTGAGGCCTACCACCGCTCTTCGATTTGGAACATGGGATATATTTTGTCTTTTTTATTTTTGGTTCATGCAATGTAATACCTTCTCCTTCTTTATGTCTCTGTATGGTTTCTACTTTCAAGCTCCTCCTAAAGTTATGGTATCTTCTGCAGAAAGCGGGGGGTAAATTTTGCTAATGGCTAGGGTTTTGAGGCCTGCCACCTTTCTTCGACTAGGAAAAAGAATTTCATTTTGTTCTTTTGAGACTTGGTGTTTGCAATGTAACCTTCTCCGCCATTTTTTGTTAACCGAATGGTTTCTGTCTACGAGGGTTGTGTGCCTTCATGCAATGTAAATTCTTCTCCTTCCTTTACCGTTACTGGTTGGTTTCTATTCTTGAACGTTGGATTCTTTACCAGGAAAACTCTTTGTAATTTTGATTAGTAAATCTCTTCTCTACCTGCTCTTTCCTATATGTAGGGATTTTGATATGTAATTCTTAAGATGTTGGACCTGCATTGCACGATTTTGATATGTAAATCTGTTTTATTTATCAATAAAATGTTTAAGTGGCTTGCCACTTTTTTTAAAAAGAAAAAATATAAGTATTATGATATATTATCAATATATAATAACCTCTATTTTTATATAGATCTAGGTAATTAGATAATATAGAACAATATCCACTTGCTATACATTTTATAAGATTAAATATTACTAAGAAATATAGGTCTTATAATATTATTTATTAAGAGTTGCTTCTCATATCAAAGAAATGCCTCCTCAATTTTCTAAATTTTCACAAAAAAATAAAGAAGGTAGATAGATTAGATATTTTCAATTTTTAACTGTGGCTAATGGAAAAGCAAGAGTTTAATTCTCTTTGCATTTAATATGTTAAATAATTCAATGTATATATTTTTATGGATTATAACTTAAGATTTTTTTTAATTCAATTCAATTGTTTTTGAAAGAGGAAAAAAGAGGAAATAACTTAATATTTGATGGAATAATATGGAATAATAGAAAAACAATTAATTCAATTCAATTCAATTGTTGAAGTAGATAACATAATCAAAATATTTGATGGAATAATATGGAAAGAGAGTGTTCTTGTCCTATTATACTTATCCTCTATAGGGAGATACTACCCAATAAATTTGAGGCCATGATCCTATAATCAATCCTTTACAAATAGAATTATATATTTAAGTTGTAACCTAGCAAGATAATGCATAAAGAAGATAGTGATATGTTTGAGTTAAAAACAATTTTATATTTAAGTATTTATTTAATTAAACCTTTTTTATACTAGCATAATTAATCTTACTTATGTGTTTTTTGTCCCAAGTCATAGGATGATGACACATATCATGATCTATTATAATCCTTACCTAGGGTTTCATTATCCTTTATCAAGGGAAATTCATCATTACTTTGTTATTCATTTTTATGCATTAGTAGATATTGGTTATTGTAGTCATTTTATAACATTTTTTCTCTTTCTATGAGAGGTGATTAATTACATGTGATATTTACAAGTTTTAGGATTGAGGAATCAACTCCAACATGATATTAGAGTACCATATCTATGCTTCCCTATCTACTTATTATATATTTTTCTTTGGTAATTCAAATGGTGCATTCTAAAACAAAATATACCTTGACATTGCATCCAAAATGCCCGAAAAATCTAAGATTTCTTGTTCAAACACTAATACCCAAGCAAGGGGAAATCAAGGGAAAAAATTAGTTTTCAAATATTAACCTAATTTTTTTTTATAGTGTATAAATCCGTACATTTTTATATATTTCATATATTGTATAAAATTATACAATCTACACCTACATCAACTACATAGAAAACTAGCACAGGTTGTGTTAAAAAATGACAAATATTCTTATGTAGTGGCAAAGTCTCATATTTTTTTATCAAATTTTTAAGCATTTGTTATGACTTCATAGGTTTTAGGAAATATTTAAAATTTTATGGTGACATTTAAATATTTTCAATATATTCTCCAAATTCTAGTAGATTTAATATTTTGTTGACAATTTTAATCTAGTTGGTGACTTTATATGGGGATCCTAGCCAAAACTCCCTTCATATTGACAAGTGGCACTCTACACCAACATCCTAGCTGAAACCCCCCACCATGTCATCTCCATTACCCAAAAATAGCTCTCTAGTAATTAGAAAGTGGTTTTGACATTAACACAACATTTTTGCACTATGCATTACAGTTCTCAATGATTTTAATAGTTCTTAATGGTAAAGTAGCTTTTTTTTTGCAACAATGAGTTATTTTTATTTTCCAAGGAATATTTTGGCCCACAAACGAATATATTGATGACTAGATTTTTTGACATCAATGCGACATAAAAAAATGTACCACCCAACAAGCCCCCAAACCTAATTCTTATGTCCTAAAGGAGCTATCTTTTATAAAAAATGGCATAACTTGGGCATACATTGTTTAAATTAGTAAATAAGATATCATTGGAAATATAGTTCTAAGCACTTTATAGTGGCATAAGTATATTTTCATATTTTTATATTGTGTGTTTTATCAACTATCAAATTTAGATCTTTATTTTTGTCTTATGAACTCATAAATTTTTGCATGGGTCTCTATTTTTTAATTCTTGTGGCATTGGAAAATTATTTTAGATATCTTGATAGTTATCCATATACCATTTCCATAATCTATAGGTAGGTATCTTTCTTTCTTTTTTTCATTAATTCATATTCTAGTTGACTACTTGGAAATTTTGGCAACTAGAATTTTGGTTTGCATGAGATGACTTCATTTTAGCTAATCTATATGTATTTTTAGCATGTTTTAATTCTAGTATTGTAATAATCTATTGAGTTCTCATCTTAATTTCTAAATACATTGAGACAATGTGCTACCTATTATACATATATATATTGGGGATCTCACACATCATGTTGTACCATTTTTTGTACTTACGCTAATTTTTAAAGTGTCATGAGGGGACTGGGTGCTCTTTATTATTTCCAATAAGAACCTTTTCCACCTTCATGTGTGTTTCTTGGTTTTTCACACCCTTTTTCATTTCTAGATATTATGTTATTCATGTTTTGATAATTTTTTTATCCTTCTTGCACTATATTGTGACACATTGTTTCAACGAACCTATCATACCTCTCCCTTGTCAGCATTATGGGGAATATCATATTATTAATGTTATTATTCCTTGATTTAAATTTAGAGTGGGTTATGTATCTAGTCTTTGTTCCTATATACTAGGTGGATATAATGATTGATTACCCATAAATTTTGATGATTTGGAATGCATACCATATAGATACTCTTGCATTCCTATTTGTGGATTCATCCTTCCATCCTTGATTTATGAGTATTCTTGAGACTATTGGCACCTATGTTTTTGATTTGTAATATATTTTGTATTACTTGAGTAGTCTCATTGGGGTTACTCATGCATATTGGTGTGTCATCTATTTACTCAATTGTCATATTTTTTATTGAATTAGCCATATAATCATATTTTGACTAGTGTCATCAAGACCACTCTGAATATTAATTTTTTTTCTTATTCTTGATTGTCATCATGATTTTAAAGAAGGTTCTTTAGTTTTGTCTCACTATAGTAGTCATATTTTTATATTTTTTTGCAACTTCTTCATGCTTCAATGGTTTTATTATTTTTGAGGATTCTTAGTCCTTCAATTTTTTTCTCCCCTACTCATAAGGGAGATATCTATTGTATCTATGATAGAAATTATCCCCAAGGTATCATAATGATTTCTCCTTCCTTCACTTGTTCATGTCTTTCTCTCTTTTAGAGAAGAGTTTCTCCAATGATGTTTTCTCCTTTTTTCCAATTTTGAGAGATATTTTTTCATTTATGTATGGGTACCTTATCATACCTAATTATCAAGAATCATTTTTTTTAATTAATTTGTCATTAGAGGTTTTAGCTTCTCCCTAGGTTTCACTTAATGTGGGCTATTAACTAAAAGGTAATTTCCTAATTAATTATAATTAATTAGGTCCATTTTTACACTAATAAACTTTACTTAAGTCATGTGTTTTTTTGTCTCAAGTGATATGATGAGGACATGTGTCATGATATAATTTAATCCTCACCTAATTTTTTTCTCTATTCTTTTTTAAGGGTAATTCATCATCATTATATTATTTAAAATTCATTATTCATGGTTTTTTTCGCACAAATAGATCTCAAGTTGTTACAAAAATTCCATTATTTTTTTTATCTCTTTTTGTGAAAAATATCTGATTATAGATGATATTTGGGAGTTGTAGGGTTGTAATTCTTCTCAAGGAAGAGCCAAAATGAGATTAAAATGGAGATGGAATCTAATATAATTTGCAAAGTGGTCTCCTCTTCATGCAATAGGAATAATAATTATTTCCAAATCATTCATTCAAGTCTCTAGGAGGCTAATGTTAGGAAAATTTATGGGCATAATTCTTGTGATAGGTTTGATGATAGTTTTATGAATGAAAAGGATTTTTTATGTGTGTCCTACTTGAGGCCCTCATAAATACCCATCATAGTGGATCTCACTTTGTCTTAGTGGTTACACCTTAAATTCATTATGCACCTAATTAGCCCTCAAACCATGAGGCCACTAATAATTTTTTGAATGCCTTGGTTATACAATCAAACCTATACTTTAAGAATCCCACCCACATTGTAGAAATATTAATTGATTCAAAGATCAATATGTGTGAAGACTATTTGATGGAACATGCTTTGATTTATAAATTAATAGGTACTAGCAAAAACTTTCTATGCTCCATGAGTGAATATCTAGGTCATGGATGTAATTTTTGGCCGAAGATATTTTTTATTACTCTTGTGATCAATGATTTTTTATTCAATTTTTTTTTCAATATAAGAAGAATGCTCTAATGCTTAGTATATGTGATTTGATAACTAATAAATTTTGTATGCAACCCTACTTCTGTTTCTTTTATCTTACAATGGTTAATTTTAATTTACTTTAATTTTGAGTAGGATGGTGTACTTTTTATTTTAATATTGGTGGTCTTCTAGGTTGGTTTACATTACTAGTTCCTTTAGAAATTTTGTGCTTCTAGCTAAGCTGATTGTTATCTAAACCTACACTAACTATGCATGTTTTTTTTGTGGAGATGGATAGATATCTAAGGAGCTCCTTGAATAAATTATTTTGAAGGTAGGAAATAGATCATGGACACAACCTATGGATTGTGAAAAATTAAATTTCAAGTATAAAAGATCTTTTAATTACAAGAACCAAGCCTCTTTCTACGATACGAAGGATGTTTGTAAGCTTGTGATTTATTTTGGTCACATGGGCTCTATAAAGTTCTTGAAACCAATGTGGTGGATGGTAAATGAACTCTTAATTTTTTTTGCTCAGTAAATCATTGCTAAGGGGCAAAACCCTATGTTACTTTTCAAAAAGAGATTACATTGATTTCATGTTTTTTTGTGAATCCACCAAAATCGAACTTCCACCTGACACTAGACTTGACCCTTTTCATGAATAAAAAATGGCTTACTATCCCTATCTCATCCTTTACATTTTTACAAAATGGCCTTAGACCAAGCAGCCAAAGACTACCAAAAGAAACTACCAAACATATTTGACCAAAAAACCACCTTTGACAGACTGACTCATACCATAAGTACTCTAAAACATAAAATACTTGGATTATACCATAGACATTTCACAAAGCCTTTCCTTGCTCTTCTTCTTCATCCTCTTCATCATCTTCTTCTTTTGTTTCCTCCCTCTTCATGTATGCCATGTAATATGCAATCATTGGGAAGTCTGAACCAAAATCGGCATGTGTTGGGTTGCTCGCCTTGACCACCAGATCCCTTTGGTCATTCAGCATCCATTCCTCTCTTGAACATTTTGAGCTCCTAGTCTTCATCATCATCCGCTACTACTTTTCCGGCCAACCCTTCTTTTTCTAGGTATATTGCACCCACCATTTGGGAAGGATTTTCATCATTTTTGTCACCCTGAAAAGGAACATTATGATTCATTCCTTCTCATCCCACAACTTCGCCAGCCCCATCGGGTTGAGAGACCTGACCACTAGAAATTTC
>VDFB02168118.1:22133675-22263623 GCA_007258455.2 Sequoia sempervirens
ATATTTCATATGAGAGCATTATAAAAGTGTCAATAGGTATATTTTGCATTTTGTGCATCATGGAGCTAAAAAACTACACCATAACATCATGTCGTGTAAGTTAATGATAAGGGAGGCCCTTTTTCATTTCTCGAGTCTCCTAATTCTTTCAAGATGCATTATATTGAGGCAATCTCTTCAGATCATTAAGAGAAAAAAACTACCAATCTATGAAAAGTTAGCTCTCAAAGTTTTTGGCACCTATGAATTTTATGTATAGACCTCTAGGTGAATTTCATATCTATCCATAATAACCTATCTCAATATTTTCTAGTTCAACATGCTCTAAATGTTACAAGAAATAATGTATTGTTAAAAATGCATCATTTCATAACAATATAAAGGTACCAATAGGAATATTTTATTTCATGTGTGTTATGAGGCTAAATTGAATAAACCAACCCATATAAGTTGATAGATAAATGATAGGGGAGGTCCTTGTTCATTTTTGGTATCCTAATCCTTCTGAGTTACATTATACTCCTATAGTCTCTTAAGATCCCTAAGATAAAAATCCTACCAATTGTAAGATAGGGGGACCAACATGTGCAAGACCCTAGGTCACGAAGGGCCAAGATGTGAGAGGCCGTCCTAACTTACCTCAGCTAACTGCAATGTTAGGAAATGCAAGGTGAGAGTAATGAGGACCGTAAGGCCTCTTAGTCACTTTGTAGACCCGAAATGAAGGAAGGGGCTAGGCGAGCTGGTTTTTAGGTCCAACACTATGCCTTAGGAAGCTCTATGTTCGAGGACAAAAGCATAGTCTTTGGATGAAAGTGCGGTGCACTGGCATCTCTAAAGTGTGCTGGTGCCCATATGGCCAGACAACAATGAAGACGAGGTCAAACCAAGAAAGACTAGCTAATGGCCCAACTAACTAACTCAAGGGACAAAATGATGTGATTCAATAAATGAAATATTAAATCTAATATTATAAAGAAAAAATGCAAGCGTGAAAAGGGCAAGAAGAATCTCACCAAGGAATTCATTTGCCAGTTGATTCCTCGAAGAGCATGTACTTCTACACACAACAAGAAAGGAAAATTTTGGGTGGTTATATAGGGGCCTACCTCAGCCATACCCCCATATAGGTGTTTCCACCTCCAAGGACAGCCAAGAGAATGAGATAAAGAAAATGATATAGTAAAGAGCACTAAAGCACTACAAAATAGTAAAGTGCTAACTCAACCAAGTGATAGAGGAGTAGAAAGGGAAGCTTACCACCTCCACCAAGAGCACTCAAGGTTGCTTGGGGGAGAATATGAGAGTACTTGAGCCTCTGCTACAATGGTGTGGTCCCAAAATTTCTCTATCGAAGTGATGGAGTGTTGCTTTTGCTGCAATGAGGTGCAAGAATGCTACTTGAAGCTCGAGGTGGATGCAAAAGAGTGTGTTGAAGCTTTTCAATGAACTCAAGAAGTTGAAATGCTTTCAAGGAGTGAATTTGAAGAAGGGATGGAGAAAAATGACCATAATCAAGTTAGTCGGCCGAAGGGGGTGTTACAACTTGAATCCCAATGAGAAATGTAATGCCTCTACAGGTTTAGCCATAGGAATCTTCCAGGGACATAAGCACATCGCATCGACATCTACACACCGCACAAGCATCCATGACAGAAATGCCTCCACCGATGCTCAAAAAAGTTACCAAGTGTGTTGCAAGCAGCTGGCTTAGGTGGAATTAAGCCTCTGAACTTGGTCTTCTAAGGCGGATAAAGGAAAAAAGGGGATTTGCACATGGGGTGAAAATTTTCTCCTATACATTTTTCCCCCACTTTAGCGAGCACAAATACTAATGAGTGCTCGGTAAAGTACATCAAGAAAGAGTAGGGTTAGAAATGTATACCTAAACCATCAAGGAAGCAGACCATGATTTGGCGAACCTGAAGGTGCAGGAAAGTGAAGGATTCCATAGCTGCTCAGAACTATGAAGTTGGAAAAATAAATCATCTTATAGGCCCGTAGACTTGCAAGAAGGAAACCCCAAAGATCTATCGCATGAAGGAAGCCCTATGTTCAAGTAAGCACCTTATAGGCCCACAGAACTACAAGGAAGGTATCCCCCAGAAACTCTAGCATGGAGGAAACCCAAAGGAAGCGAACTCCGCAAAGTCAAGTAGCAGCCAAGTAGGAAAGTAAGTAGGTAGTCGCATAGACTGTCGATGATTCAGAAGTATTTCAAAGGGGTCCCTTGGGAACCCTTCAAAAGGAGAGGGGGTCCACTGAAGGGACGCGCTATTTGAAAGGTGAGGTCTAATCAAGCTACCCCCAAGCTAGACACGAAGATATGAGACAAGTCTAGTCAGGCTTCCTCCAAGCTAGACATGAAAGAATCCATTTGAGATAATGATTTTCAAAGGAGGTCCCTCAAGAACCTGCCATGAAGAAAGGGGATCCACTCAAGGGACACACAACTTGAAAGTGAATGTTCCTTTTCTCAAAGCGATCCATCATCAAAGGATCCTTTCAAAAGATGTACACTTCATCAAGGAATTTAAAAGGAAGGGTATGGCCCGATGAAAGGGGAAGATTAAAGTTGTTCCTAGTTCATAGGAAGGCTTCCAAGTCCTTTCTTTATGAACCCGTGATGAATGAAACATGTTTTGTTAGGGTTCCAAGTTGAGAATGCGATTCTAGAGAAAAGCTTGTGTAGATTTTTGAGAAAAGATCCGTTAATAACGAATGCATTTTCTAAAAATCAAAATATTAAAGAAGAAGCATTGTCACACATGAGAGGGAAAACTCAAGCAAAGAAGAGAGAAAAAAGATAAAGAAAAAGAGAGAACACACAAATAAAGGACACAAGGGTAGCCAAATATTTTAGGGTCAGAACTGCTCATATATATATACATATGTATGCATGTATAGTAATAGCATATAAATGAACTATTATCAACCCCCTACTATATCAGGCCATGTGAAGAATGCACGAGAAGACAAAGTAAAAATAAAAAATTGGGCCAACATGGAAGGGAATCCTAAAGGCTCCCAACGCTTTGCATCATCCCCAATTTATGGAAAGTCAAGCACAAACATGGAAGAATGATGACACAAATAGAAGAATGTTTACAACACAAAAACCACACCTACATCCAAGAACCAATAGGGGTGATGAGGGTCATCCAGGCACACATAGTATGAGTATGATGGAATACATCACAAAACACACACACATACACACAAGATCCAAAAAGGGGCCTCCTCCTAACATTGATCGGCCAAAAGGTCATTGACTTCCCAATCTAAATCCTCATAAGGGGAATGAGGATGATCCTGCAATGGTGGGATGTTAAGAGGAGGAGAATTCGGCCCTCCAACAACAAGGGCTAAGGAAGAAGTGCCATCAAGGTCTTCTTCACTAAGCTCTTGTGGAGCTAAGGTCAGCAATTTCACGAAGATCGCTAACAAGGTCGAGACTTCATCCACGGAATTAAACATGTACCCCACATGAGCGCCATGTCTAACTTTAGCAAATGGGACAAGCTACGCCTGAGGTTCATTGCTAGGCTCGTTGAATGACTCGAGAGTGATGACAAACTCAAGGGAGGCTAGGACTGGTTCCGTCACTAGGACAAAACAAGTCAACATGGGGCCACATTGTGAAGAAGGTAGAATCCTCTTATGTCCTTCATTTTCAGAAGGATCACCCTCCACCTCTTGTTTCGTCAGAGGAGAGGAACTCCCTATGGATGAGGCTAGAGGTGTGAAGGAAGAGGAAGAAAGAACCATGGAAAATATAACTGAGGTATTAACCATATCCATGAGCTTCGAGAAAGGCTAGATATCCAGAACGAACATCAACAAAGGTGGCTCCACTGAGGGAGTATTGAACACCTGTACCCATTTAGGGTTAGGTGCATTCGTACTCGCAACGGAAGCTAGGAGCAATATAGGACCAAACTAGAGAGAAGCAAGAGGAAGGGAGGAAGAAGACGTAGGAGGCCCTGAAGCAGGGTTGATTTTTTCTTCCTTCTTCTGTTGCGACATAGCCTGCTCGGCCCAGAGAGCCTTTTGTCAATGCTTGTGTTTGCGTGCAAGGCGATTTCTACGTCTCTTGGAGTTAGAGGCTAGAGTTTGTGAAGGAACAAAAGGTTCCTGCTCAACCATAGGAATGTCCACCATGGCCATTTTTGGTGGAGGGACAAGTTCCTACATGGGAGCAGGCGGAACGGGCTGAGGAGCGATAGGAAGAGTAGACTCAAGAGCCTTAGTAGCAAGCCTCTTTCCATTCACTTCCTTAGGAGTAGGAATATTAGGAGGCCATAGAGGTCAAGACAAAGAGGACTCTCCTTGGGAGGCCTTCTTCCTATTGTCCCGAACGAGTCTAAGTTTTATCGAAAAATAGGAAGTTCAAAAGAAGGATGCTTATTCTTTCACCAAGCGAGAACCATAGGATTCTCCTACAAACAAGGAGAAGAATTTGATGGTGCCACAACAAAGAAAGAAGAAGCACCAGATTGACTAGCAAAAGAGGAAGAAGGAGGATTGTGAGACCGCTTCTCTTCTTCCTTCTTTTGTGCCTTAGTGGCATCAATGTCGGCTTTTAAGCAAGCCCTATGTGAGACGGCATAAGGTGAGGGAGGGTATCTAACTTTCAGCCTTAGATGCCCTTTCTCATAGTTCTGATATGTTCAGTGCAGAAGGTCCATCCTAGGCAAAAGAGGACCAACGGGCGCAGGCCAAGAGTGGTCCAAGGAGTAGCTACCACGTGCAACCGGTGGTCTATAACCAGTGTCGTGGATTACATGCATAGAGCTCCAGTGGATAAATTTTAGACATTTATGCACAATGGAAGGTAGCACATTCATCACCACCAACTAACGGATACCCAACTTCACCCTAAAGAGCTCAGACGTAGGGATGATGTCAAACAAGAGTTTCACAGACTTAGGTCCGACTAAAACTGACATGACAATACTACCCAAAGGGGGCACAGAAAGCCCGTCATGTGTGCGAATAGTACTCACAGGAGCATCATATCCATCCTTGTGTAAGAAGCTTATTGGCATAATCTCCTCTATTATTATGTTTACTTATGATTTCGGATCAATGAGAACACCCACTACAATGTTTCCATTGATCCACATAGGGATGTAAAGAGGAGATGGTTCCTTGTTAAAACCCATTAGTAAGTCTTGTGAAGTGAAAGTTATACCAGTACCACTGTCCACAGGTTGCACATAGGGGATAGGTTGGTGCAAAAAGGAGGCCATTACACACACTAGACGATGCTTCCACAAAGTCCCTAAAGGTTAAAGGATAAGACAGTGACCCAATTAAGGTTTCATCATGCAATATCTTTGGAACCTTCCAACTATGCTAACTAGGGGTCATAGGCTCAGTTGTAAGGAAATAGCCTCATAGCACTCACACCTACAACACTCTTAGAGTACGAGGAAAGGAACTATTAGGATCTCAAGAATGGAACCAAAATGGTTCATGTCGGGTTCACAAAAAATGTAAGAGAAGGGGAGCACCGCGTGTAAGACCCCAAGTCATGAAGGGCCAAGACACAAGAGGCTGCACTAACTTACCTTAGCTAAGCATAGTATTAGGAAATGCAAGGAAATAATAATGAGGACCATGAGGCCTCTCAGACACTCTACAGACCCAAAATGAAGGAAGAGGCTAGGCGAGCTGGTTTTCCAAGTCCAACACTATGGGTCAGGAAGCTCTCTGTCTGAGGACGAAAGTGTGGTCTCTGGATGACAATGCAATACACTAGTGTCTCTAAAGTATGTTGGAATTCATATGACCATACAACAATGAAGACGAGATCAAACCAAGAAAAACTAGCTAACAACCCAGCTAACTAACTAAAGGACAAGAATGATATGATTAAGTAAATGAAATATTCTCTAATATTATAAAGCAAAATTGCAAGGGTGAAAAGTGAAAGAAGGATCTCACCAAGGAATTCATTGGATAGCTGATTCCTCAAAGAGCACGTATTCCTACACACAACAAGAGAGGAAAATGTTGGGTGGTTGTATAGGGGCCTTCCTCAGTCAGACCCCCATTTAGGTGTTTTGACCTCCACGGATAGCCAAGAGAGTGAGAGAAAGAAAATGATATAGTAAAGAGCACTAAAGCACTACAAAATAGTAAAGTGCTAACTCAACCAAGTGATGAGGAGAGGAGAGGGAAGCTTACCACGTCCACCAAGAGCACTCAAGGCTTCTTGGGGGAAAATATAAGAGTACTCAAGCCTATGTTGCAATGGTGTGGTCCCAAACTTGCTCTACTAAAGTGATGGAGTGTTGCTTTGGTTGTAATGAGGTGCAAGAATGTTGCTTGAAGCTTGAAGTGGATGCAAAAGAGTGTATTGAAGCTTGTCAATGAAGTGAACAAGTTGAAATGCTTGTTCAAGGAGTGAATTTGAAGAAGGGATGGTGAAAATGACCATATTTAGGTTAGTCGGCCGAAAGGGGCATTGCAACTTGACTCCCAATGAGAAGTTCAATGCCTCTGTAGGTTCAGTCATAGGAATCTATCAAGGATGTAAGCATGTCACGCAAACATCGACATGCCGCATGGGTGTCCTCGATAGAAATGCCTCCACTGACACTCAAAACAGGTGCCAAGTGTGTTGCAAGTAGTGGGCTTAGGTGGAATTAAGCCTTTGAACTTGGTCTTCTAAGGAGGATAAAGGAGAAAAGGGGATTTGCACACGGGGTGCAAATTTTCTCCTATACACCAATATATGATAAAGTAGTTCTCAGAGTTCATTGCACCTATGAATGTTCCATCTAGACCTAAAAGTGAAAATGGGATCTATCTATAAGAACCCCTCTCATTTTTTATTTTCTCATCATCATTTAATTGTTCCAATAATGAATGCATTCTTTAAAATATACATGTCATTTGAGAGGGTAAAGGTTCCAATATGAATAATTTGTGTGTTGTGCATCATGGGGTTGAATTGACTACATCAAAATGTCTAAGTGGCTAGGTTATTAATATGGGATTCCATATTTCATTCCCCTAGTCTCCCAATCCTTCTAGGCTATAGTATATTGAGTTAGTCTCTTAAGAATGGTGAGAAAAAATTACCAATCTATAACGAAGATCTCAAAGTTCATAACACCTAAAACTAAAATTCCTAGACCTGCTAGGTGATATGGGATTCCTCCATAATAACCACTTTTTTTTATCACAACACTATTTTATCATGCTAAGAATAAATATATTCTTACAAAATGCATCATTCAAGAGTAATGTAAAGGTTCCAATATGCATATGTTAAGATAAATGCATCATGCTCGGCTGAATCAATTATGCCCACATCTAGGTAGGTGGTTGAATGCTAGGGGATGACCCATTAATTCCTTCAATATCTCAATCATTTCAAGTTGAATTATATCAAGCTAGTCTCTTAAGAGCCTTTACATAAAAACTAACAATATATGATAGAACAATACTTAGAGTTTGTGGTAGCTACAAATATTTTTCTAAACCTACTAGTGGATGTGGGTTACCTTCACAATAACCTCTCTTATTTTTTCATCTCAACACCATTTGACTGTGCCAAGAAAACTATATTCTTGAAAATTCATCATTTGACAATTGTGTAAATGTGACAACAGGCATATTTTATGCTTCATGCATCATGGGGCCAAAAATATTGTGCCAACACATTTGATTGGTCTAGTGAACTCAAGGGGAGATCTTCATTCATTCCCTTCGACTCCTAATCCATATAGGATACATTAACCATAGGTAGTCTCTTAAGAAAAGACCTACATGTGGAATTGAGGTCCCTCCATAATAACCTCTCTTATCTTTTAAGCTCAACATTGTTTGACCATACCAAGAATGAATGCATTCTTTAGAAATGTGTCATTTGAGAGTAGCATAAATGTGTCAATAGGCATATTTTGCGTTAGGTATATTCTTGTACCAAATTAACCATGCTAACATATTCAAGTGGGAAGGTGAATTCTTTGGAGTTTCCCATTAGTTCCCTTGAATTGTTCATGCTTTTAGGATACATCATATCAAGGAAATATCTTAAGGGCCCTAATAGAAAAAAACATCAATCTACAATGAAGAATTTATTAGATTTAATGACACCTACAAATTTTCTATCTATACCTGCAACTGGATTTGGAGACCTTCAATATAACTTCTCTCAATTATTCAACTCAACATTATTTGATCATTCCAAGATAATGTATTCTTACAAAATATATCATTTGAAAATCATATAAAGGTTCCAATAGGAATTTTTTTGTTTTCTATGTCATAGAGATAAATTGACTACACCAAAATATATAGGTGGGTGGGTGAATGCTAGGGTGAGCCTTGTTAATTCCCCTAGTATCCAAACTCCTTTTTCCCCTAGCATCCAAACTCCTTTTACCTTAAATTATATTGAGGCAGACCCTTAAAATCCCCAAGAGAAAAAATAACTAATTTGAGATAAGGTATTTCTCAATATTTTTTGTACCTATAAATGTTTTTTATTGACCTACAAGTGGATGTGGGGTCCATCCATAATAAAATTATTAATTTTCATTAGCTTAACACTACTTGACTATGCCAAAAATGATTGATTTCTTGTAAATACATCATTTGAGAGGAGTGAAAAGGTACCAATTTAGGCATATTTTATATTTTATGCATCTCATGGGGCCAAAACTACTATGCTATCACATTGAGGTGTGTGAGTGAATGCTAATCTAGAGGCCATATTTTTTCCCCCAATTCTATCAATCCTTCCAATCTAAAATATACTAAGGTAGTCACTTACAAACCCTAAGAGAAAAAAAGTCAATCTATGGCGTATTTGTTCTTGAATTTTGTGACACATATGAATGTTCTATTTGGACCTACAAGTGGATGTGTTATCCCTCTAAAATAACCTCTCTTTATTTTTTCATATCAGCATCATTTGACTATGCCAAGAATGAATGCATTCTTTCCAAATGTGTCATTTGAGACTAGAATAAAGGTATCAATAGGAATATTTTAATTATTTGCATCATGGAAATGAATTTACTACACCATCACATTAGGATGAGTGATTGAATTATATTGGAGTACTCAATTCATTCCCTAGGTATATTGATCCCTCCAAACTACATTATATATCAAGACAATTTTTAAGAGCCCTAAGAGAAAAAAGCTGCCAAATTTTTTCCTACATATTCTCTCATTTGCACCTATCTAGGTGGATGCTAAGTATCTCCATATAGTATTCTAGCTACATTTTGGTCAACTCCAAACCATTTAACCTTGCCAACAAAGAAATAATTCTTACAAAATACATCATTCGTGAGTGATGTAAGGCTGATATAAGAATATTTTTCTTTTGCATCTCATGGGACAAAACCAAATTCACTAGAAAATTAAGGTGGGTAGGTGAATGTTATTTGATACCTCACTTTTTTCCCCAACACTCCCAATCATTATAGGCTACATTGCACCAAGGTAGAAGCTTAAGATTTTAAAGATGAAAAAGTTGTCAAATTTTACCTACCCATTATCTTAATTTATGACACCTAGGAATGCCTCATTTGCATAGGTATAGGTGGATTTTAGGTCTCTCTATAGTAACCTATCTCACTTTGGGGTCATATCTAAAAAAATTGGGAATTCTACAAAAAAATGAATGCATTCTTGCAAAATGAATCATTTGAGAGTAGTCTAGAGGTTCCAATATGAATATTGACACCTCATGGGACCGAAATGACTATGTTAGCACATTATGGTGGGTGGTTGGATGCTAATAGAGAACTTGTTTCATTCCTTATTTAACTTGGTCCTTCCAAACTACATTGCACTAAGGTGGTATCGTAAGAGCCTAAAGAACAAAATATTTCCAAACCTTTTCCCACCTATTCTATCAATTCATGGCACCTAAGAATGTATTGTTTGAACCTATGGGTGGAAATCATATCCCTCTACACTACCCTATCTTAATTTTTGTTGACTCTAGACCATCTAACCATACCAAATATCAATATATCCTTACAAAATATGTCATTTGAGAGCAACATAAAGGTTCCGATAGGAATATTTTTTATTTTGTACCTCATGGGACTAAACAAACTCCACCAACGCATCAAAGTGGATAGGTTAATGCTAGTAAAGGCCTCAATTCACTCATTGAGTATCTCAATCCTTCTGGGATACATTGTACCAATGAAATCACTAGGGACATGTTCTCATTGGTCAACCACTAGAAATATTAGGAAAATAATTAAAGATAAATCTTAGCAATGTAAATAATTCTAGGATGGATACATAGATATAGATTATCATTTAGTGTACCAATATTAAATATTTTGTTCCTTAGGATGAGATAGGATAATCAAACATCCCAAAATATGAATTAGATGTAAATAAATTCCTTTAGTTACTAGTGCATAAAATCACAGAAGTGTGTATTTACTCAACTCATAATGTCTAATGGAATGAGAAATATTATCTAATTTAAATTTAAATTTAAGTGAACTATAAAATTTAAGTGTTCAATTCTATGAGAATGAAGTTGACCATATTCCTATACAATTTACCTAGAACATAGAAACAATCAAATGAGGATGGGTAATGGATTTATTGAGGTTGGTGCATGAGTAGGAATAATTAATGCATGATATAGGTAAATGAATAAAAATGTGTGCATATGTGGATGAGGAATGGTTAAAGGTATGTGTAATGAAGAAAAATTCACACAAGATTGTGTCATTTATCAATATGTGCATGCATTAATAAATTCTCCCAAATGGGAAAAAAATTAAATAAAAAATTTCATGAGTATACAAATAGGAAATGGCTTGAGGAAATGGTAAATGATCCACCATTCTTAGTGGTTATGGGATAACAAGTTGCATGTGGTGGTAATTTTTCATGAGATTATGATCCATGTGATTACGGTAGTGAGTCTTTATGTAGCACATGACACTACCAAAAATATCAACATAGGATTGTTAGTTCCAATATATTTCCCCTACCAGTATAGAACAAATCCATAATATAATAAATCTTATAGACTATGATCATAGATTTGATCATTCTTTGTCTATCGAGAAGATGAAGAGATGACTCTTTGCTTGTCAAGAACATGGAGAGACAACTAATCTATATTGCTTTCAAACCCACTGAATTAACCTCCTCTCTAAATTTTTTGGGATGTCTACCTAATATAGTAAAAAATATACACATTAATATAAAGAAAATGAGATATACAATGACATATAAGTGAATGATCACTTACCACAAGATAATAATTCACTTCAATTATTTGTTGCTTATCTTCATCCAATTGAGGGGAAAGTGCATGAACTAGAGTTGTGACTCCCTATGACAAGCATCAAGAAAAAAATATAATAAAGATGAATATCATTTAAATTTACACTAATATACATGGGATAAAATAAGAAATAAAAAATAAAATTCACTAATTTGGCTCATTTCTTTGTCAAAGTAATTGAAGAAAAAACTATTAAAGAAATGCCCACCTCCATTGCACCAGAAATATTGGTATGATCTTGACCTTATTTTATCAACTAAAAATAGAACAATGCTATTTTACCAAAATCTACCTAACATTATTTATAAACGTAATGATTAAAAATAGTAAAACTTACCTCAATGAAACTTATCATACAACCACTACCACCAAGTGCTAATTTTGAAAGTCCAACACCCACATATTCATCATCAAATGTGAATTTTTAGATTACTAAACATATACGGCCAAAATTTATACATGTAATATACTTAGTATTTCCTTACAAATTATGTATACCTATGAACTATACTTGCCACATAATCAAGAACTAAAGAGTAAATAGATGTATGATGAATACTTTAACCCAAGAATTCCATTACATACATACATTAAATTTTATTCATAATACATCATATAATTAGTCCTATATTTTAAAAGAAAATATAATAATTCTCATAACCTTATTGAAAATTATCTATCAATCAATGCTAAATGTGTAATCCAAAACCTCTTATATGAATACCATATCATCTAATATGGATCTATCTTTCCCCTAGTCTCACAGAATCATGAGAACCCTTGGACTCATAATCATAGATAAATCCATATTTGTGGAAAAATTGAGGTTATTATTGAGATCTATGAGCCTCACCCCTATCATCTTGCATAATAGTCTGATATATTTAACAAGGTTTGTGTGAGGAAGTTGATGGACCATAAAGTATCAATCTTGACACTCTCTTTCATAATGTAAGGGATCATGATGTATTGAATGTTTAGCCTAGCTAGGAGTCTTTGCCTAGTCCTGGGCACAATGTGCCCCCTCTCTATCCTATGTAGAGCCTTTTCCTCTACCTTGAAAATCACACAAATAAAAATAATTTGAAATCTCATTGAGGAAATAATTGTAATAGAGTCTCCTCAGAAAATGTTGTGTGGCCTCATTATTGTTGCAGGGAGGATGGTCAAAAAAATCCACCACCATTCCCAAATATTGTCTCTTATTTCTTGGTGTTAGCACAAATGAATCGGTAACTTCTTACAACTTTCATGCATGGGCACATTGATTCTTCAATCAATGAAAAATGCACACAAATTAGATTTAAATTTTTTCTTCTCTTTCACTTGTTGGTATGATAATTTTATGGAATAAAGTTATTATATTTTATGCATCCTCCCTTTTATTGGACCACATGTTTATTTTTCCACTCATAAAAAATATATGAAAAATAATAAATTCCAACATGAGGTGGTGAGGTTTTCTTGATGTAAACTAGTTGCATTGAATTTTTCAATGTCTCAACCAATACTTGGATTTCCCTTTTGGTGTTTTGAATTCTACCTAGTAATTGTTCTTGAGTTTGAGGAGGATGGAAAGGAATATATGGAGGATTTTTTGAGGGTTGTGTTTGGTCTTCATTAGTATTTTCATCATTTAGTGAATTAGGGTTTGAAGTATTTTCAATTCTTGAAAATTATAAAGTATCAAATCAAAATAATTATAAAATTTATATTCATTTTAATTTACACCACTAAAAAACTTAAAACATACCTCCTCAACCTCACAATGTCATGGTGGTATTTTATTGGATAAAATTGACTCAATTGGCTCAAAAATGCACTCACAGGCCATTCTCACTCATTTTTGGGTGTTGGAGAGAAAGGGGGTCAAGCACAAAAATACTTGGCCTCTAACTTTTTCCTTGTTATCATCCAATAAATATGGGCATGATAGGGCTCAAAAGTGACCAACCTAGGTTGTCATTGCCAAACCATAATTCAAGCACATTACATCGTTGTTCACACACCAAAATATAGTAAATTTATTTTTTTCTTTAATTTTTCACTTAGCTAACTTGAATATCTAGTGCATGGAAAAAAATTGATGAATATTTATATTTTAATAATTTTTAATGTCATATTTAAGTTATAATTATCATACTTTTGATGGGACGTAACCTTTTATCTAAAATATTTATTATAAAAAAAAGTATACCCTTTTGAACAATATTCTCTCCTCTAATGTGTCATATTTTTATTTAAAAATAAATATGAAAAATCTAATTATTATCATGTCTAATTATCAGGACCTACTTGTAGTAAATTAAAAAATTAAATACTAAAACTAATTAAAATATTGAAAATATGTATTATTAGATTATAGGATTTGAGCCTTACTGAAGGGTATTTTATAATTTATTAAGAAAATAGTTAGATAAATATGTGGTGGAAGTTCATTTTTTATTAAATTTACTTCAAAAAAGGCTTTAGGTTACCACATAGAAAATTTTGGGTGAAAGAGACTCAACCAAAAATCTTTCACCAAAAATATTTATGGTTGAAGCCTTCCCATATTAATTAAAATCAATTTTAATTTTAATATCAAATTTTACCAATTTAATAATTTAGGGTGAAACTTTTGACTAAAACTCTTTGTGCCACATAAATGCCAATTATTTTTGGGTGAAACAATCACTTGAACCTATTCATTATCCTAAAATATAACATATCTCTATACATATACCCTATAATATAAATGTTATAATTTTATGAAGTATTATAATTTCAATATAATAATACTTTAAACTTTACAATATATATCCTTGTATATAAACTAATGTAAATATAATATATATCAAGAAATTTTTTTAATATATCATCATAAAATTTAAATTTCATATGAAACATAATATATACATGTGTTTTGTGTGGAAAATCTTTCCAATCAACTAATCATCTTCTCATTGGTTGTGACTTTACTTACCAGTGTTGGATGTCCCCCTTCAAAACTCAATTTTTAATTATTTTTTAAGTTGGCCTATGTTATACTCAAATTCTAAGTTTTTTTGCATCTAGGAAATCTCCCCTTCCATCGTCATATGGAACCTTTGGCTAGAATGAAACAACCATATATTTAGGAAAAATGCTTTAGATCTAAAACAAGTCATCCAAAAAATTGAGATCTTCATTTCTGAAGTAACATTATCAAGCATTTTTAGAAATGAGTAGTCAAAAAAATCATTCTCCCTGGGATTCTTTCATATTGAAGAATTGGTCCCTTCTTAAACTTCCTAAATCAGGATCTGTGCATAATAAGGGTCCTAGTCTGAATAGAAGTTTGATCAAATGGTCTCCACCTTCATGGGACATCATTAATTTGAATTTTGATGTGCCCTCTAGGGGAAACCTTGGGAAATCTAGGGTTGCAACAATCTTAAGAGATTGTTAGGGTAATTGCATTGTGGTTGTGTGTGCTCTATTAGGTGAAGGCACTAAGAATGTGACAAAATTTAATGCGTTAAGAATTAATTTGAAGTTGGCTATAAAATTGTTTATCCCCCAAATAGTGATTGAAGGGGATTCAATGGTGGTTTTCTCGCTATCTCAAACAAAATTTTGAATTCATAGAATTTGAATTATTTTTTGACACATATTCAGCTTCCACTTAAAAAAATTTCCTCTTATCAGATTATGCATTATTATAGAGAAGCTAACACTCTTGCAGACTCCTTGGAAAACAGGGCTATTGATGATGAGATTACTTTTAAGGAATTATCGAGGCATGATTACGCCTCGTTGTTTGCATAATTTTGAATTATTTGGAAAAATGTTGGTTCCCTCTCAGGTACAAAAGGCATCTATTTCATTTAACAGGGGCATTGGATGTTGTTACCAAGTCTATTATTGGTTCTTTGATTTGTATTCCCAATTGGCATGTTATATTGCTAAGGTGTTTTGTTCCACTCGTTTGAATTTGAATTACTGCCTTAATGTCTTAATTTGGTGAAGCATCTAATGAGAATTTGAATTCATATGATGGTTTCTGGGTCAGCATCCCTTGCTTGAGGGAAGCATTTCCCACGGGTGGATTTTTTGATGACCTGGGTGATGAAATTATTTTAAAATATTTAAATTTTGTTTCTTATTATCGGGATTACATTCTAACGTGTCTAAAAATGGATACATTTTTTAAGTATGGCCTTTTTTCAGCTTTATGTCCGTCTCCTACATTAATTTCCCATGAGAGACAGTCTCTCACGGACGGTTGGTGTTGGACGGGTTGACGGCGGGCAATAAAATCAAAATTCATTGGGATGGTCCTCATGACGTTCGACTTTTTTGTCATATTTCATGGATATATTTGGAAACTAAAATGGTTTCTTGTTGCTAAATTGGGGAACCTTTTCATTGGCAGGTGCTATCTTCATCTTGTCTGCTAGGAGGATGTTTTTATCTTGTGGTTGGTTGGTAGAAGGGATGTGTTTCGCGGCTCCTCTTGTGGGGGCACTAATTCTTAAAATTATTTGAAATGACTTTGGCTCAGCTTTTGTCCCTGTACTTGTGACACATGGAATGTTACTTGGGAATTGGTACATCTCCAGGCCTTATTTGTACATGTTTAAAACACCTGTACCTTTTCATGGCACAATGAGATTACAGATTCATTTAGTGTTTCTATGAGGTTGCCTTCCGCACGAATTATGGGTAATTTTACTTCTATTAATTCAGTGCTGTTGGGAGCTTTCTTGCAATCCGTTTTTTCTGTTGTTGCTGTGTGCTATGGAGTCCTCTTTCAGAGTGTTTTTTCCTATGAGGTATCATGAAATTTGTGACCACGCCATTTTCAATTGAGAAACTAAGATGATCATGCATAATAGAATGCAATCAAGTTACGGAGGCCATTTCCACGCTCTTAGGCTAGAACTGGCAAGATTTTCACACAATGGCGTTATCAAATGAAATGGCCTCTTGTTTTGTCTCTAATTTAATGGATTTGTTATGGTGTGTAGAGATGGTTAAGTTTCTTGCTAGTAATTATCTCCTCCCGCATGTTTTCCCACTGTCAGTCCTTCAACCCACGCTCGAGGGATATGGCATTCTCTATGGTACCAATGTGGTGGGAGGTGTCTTATGTCAGCAACACCTTCTTTTTGACCCACCCTTATCTGCTCTAGTTCTCAGTGAAATGGCTCAAGGCATCTTCACAGACTGAGGGCTCGATTGGGTAATACAATCTTAGATATGGTGCAAAATTTATATGATGTTGTATAGTTTTTAATAAGGCTCCTGTACTTGAGCCACATTCTACCCCTTCACTCCTCCAGCTAATTTTGAGTCATCTGTGGAAAGTGGGGTGTAAATTTTGTTTATGGCTAGGGTTTTGAGGCCTACCACCGCTCTTCGATTTGGAACATGGGATATATTTTGTCTTTTTTATTTTTGGTTCATGCAATGTAATACCTTCTCCTTCTTTATGTCTCTGTATGGTTTCTACTTTCAAGCTCCTCCTAAAGTTATGGTATCTTCTGCAGAAAGCGGGGGGTAAATTTTGCTAATGGCTAGGGTTTTGAGGCCTGCCACCTTTCTTCGACTAGGAAAAAGAATTTCATTTTGTTCTTTTGAGACTTGGTGTTTGCAATGTAACCTTCTCCGCCATTTTTTGTTAACCGAATGGTTTCTGTCTACGAGGGTTGTGTGCCTTCATGCAATGTAAATTCTTCTCCTTCCTTTACCGTTACTGGTTGGTTTCTATTCTTGAACGTTGGATTCTTTACCAGGAAAACTCTTTGTAATTTTGATTAGTAAATCTCTTCTCTACCTGCTCTTTCCTATATGTAGGGATTTTGATATGTAATTCTTAAGATGTTGGACCTGCATTGCACGATTTTGATATGTAAATCTGTTTTATTTATCAATAAAATGTTTAAGTGGCTTGCCACTTTTTTTAAAAAGAAAAAATATAAGTATTATGATATATTATCAATATATAATAACCTCTATTTTTATATAGATCTAGGTAATTAGATAATATAGAACAATATCCACTTGCTATACATTTTATAAGATTAAATATTACTAAGAAATATAGGTCTTATAATATTATTTATTAAGAGTTGCTTCTCATATCAAAGAAATGCCTCCTCAATTTTCTAAATTTTCACAAAAAAATAAAGAAGGTAGATAGATTAGATATTTTCAATTTTTAACTGTGGCTAATGGAAAAGCAAGAGTTTAATTCTCTTTGCATTTAATATGTTAAATAATTCAATGTATATATTTTTATGGATTATAACTTAAGATTTTTTTTAATTCAATTCAATTGTTTTTGAAAGAGGAAAAAAGAGGAAATAACTTAATATTTGATGGAATAATATGGAATAATAGAAAAACAATTAATTCAATTCAATTCAATTGTTGAAGTAGATAACATAATCAAAATATTTGATGGAATAATATGGAAAGAGAGTGTTCTTGTCCTATTATACTTATCCTCTATAGGGAGATACTACCCAATAAATTTGAGGCCATGATCCTATAATCAATCCTTTACAAATAGAATTATATATTTAAGTTGTAACCTAGCAAGATAATGCATAAAGAAGATAGTGATATGTTTGAGTTAAAAACAATTTTATATTTAAGTATTTATTTAATTAAACCTTTTTTATACTAGCATAATTAATCTTACTTATGTGTTTTTTGTCCCAAGTCATAGGATGATGACACATATCATGATCTATTATAATCCTTACCTAGGGTTTCATTATCCTTTATCAAGGGAAATTCATCATTACTTTGTTATTCATTTTTATGCATTAGTAGATATTGGTTATTGTAGTCATTTTATAACATTTTTTCTCTTTCTATGAGAGGTGATTAATTACATGTGATATTTACAAGTTTTAGGATTGAGGAATCAACTCCAACATGATATTAGAGTACCATATCTATGCTTCCCTATCTACTTATTATATATTTTTCTTTGGTAATTCAAATGGTGCATTCTAAAACAAAATATACCTTGACATTGCATCCAAAATGCCCGAAAAATCTAAGATTTCTTGTTCAAACACTAATACCCAAGCAAGGGGAAATCAAGGGAAAAAATTAGTTTTCAAATATTAACCTAATTTTTTTTTATAGTGTATAAATCCGTACATTTTTATATATTTCATATATTGTATAAAATTATACAATCTACACCTACATCAACTACATAGAAAACTAGCACAGGTTGTGTTAAAAAATGACAAATATTCTTATGTAGTGGCAAAGTCTCATATTTTTTTATCAAATTTTTAAGCATTTGTTATGACTTCATAGGTTTTAGGAAATATTTAAAATTTTATGGTGACATTTAAATATTTTCAATATATTCTCCAAATTCTAGTAGATTTAATATTTTGTTGACAATTTTAATCTAGTTGGTGACTTTATATGGGGATCCTAGCCAAAACTCCCTTCATATTGACAAGTGGCACTCTACACCAACATCCTAGCTGAAACCCCCCACCATGTCATCTCCATTACCCAAAAATAGCTCTCTAGTAATTAGAAAGTGGTTTTGACATTAACACAACATTTTTGCACTATGCATTACAGTTCTCAATGATTTTAATAGTTCTTAATGGTAAAGTAGCTTTTTTTTTGCAACAATGAGTTATTTTTATTTTCCAAGGAATATTTTGGCCCACAAACGAATATATTGATGACTAGATTTTTTGACATCAATGCGACATAAAAAAATGTACCACCCAACAAGCCCCCAAACCTAATTCTTATGTCCTAAAGGAGCTATCTTTTATAAAAAATGGCATAACTTGGGCATACATTGTTTAAATTAGTAAATAAGATATCATTGGAAATATAGTTCTAAGCACTTTATAGTGGCATAAGTATATTTTCATATTTTTATATTGTGTGTTTTATCAACTATCAAATTTAGATCTTTATTTTTGTCTTATGAACTCATAAATTTTTGCATGGGTCTCTATTTTTTAATTCTTGTGGCATTGGAAAATTATTTTAGATATCTTGATAGTTATCCATATACCATTTCCATAATCTATAGGTAGGTATCTTTCTTTCTTTTTTTCATTAATTCATATTCTAGTTGACTACTTGGAAATTTTGGCAACTAGAATTTTGGTTTGCATGAGATGACTTCATTTTAGCTAATCTATATGTATTTTTAGCATGTTTTAATTCTAGTATTGTAATAATCTATTGAGTTCTCATCTTAATTTCTAAATACATTGAGACAATGTGCTACCTATTATACATATATATATTGGGGATCTCACACATCATGTTGTACCATTTTTTGTACTTACGCTAATTTTTAAAGTGTCATGAGGGGACTGGGTGCTCTTTATTATTTCCAATAAGAACCTTTTCCACCTTCATGTGTGTTTCTTGGTTTTTCACACCCTTTTTCATTTCTAGATATTATGTTATTCATGTTTTGATAATTTTTTTATCCTTCTTGCACTATATTGTGACACATTGTTTCAACGAACCTATCATACCTCTCCCTTGTCAGCATTATGGGGAATATCATATTATTAATGTTATTATTCCTTGATTTAAATTTAGAGTGGGTTATGTATCTAGTCTTTGTTCCTATATACTAGGTGGATATAATGATTGATTACCCATAAATTTTGATGATTTGGAATGCATACCATATAGATACTCTTGCATTCCTATTTGTGGATTCATCCTTCCATCCTTGATTTATGAGTATTCTTGAGACTATTGGCACCTATGTTTTTGATTTGTAATATATTTTGTATTACTTGAGTAGTCTCATTGGGGTTACTCATGCATATTGGTGTGTCATCTATTTACTCAATTGTCATATTTTTTATTGAATTAGCCATATAATCATATTTTGACTAGTGTCATCAAGACCACTCTGAATATTAATTTTTTTTCTTATTCTTGATTGTCATCATGATTTTAAAGAAGGTTCTTTAGTTTTGTCTCACTATAGTAGTCATATTTTTATATTTTTTTGCAACTTCTTCATGCTTCAATGGTTTTATTATTTTTGAGGATTCTTAGTCCTTCAATTTTTTTCTCCCCTACTCATAAGGGAGATATCTATTGTATCTATGATAGAAATTATCCCCAAGGTATCATAATGATTTCTCCTTCCTTCACTTGTTCATGTCTTTCTCTCTTTTAGAGAAGAGTTTCTCCAATGATGTTTTCTCCTTTTTTCCAATTTTGAGAGATATTTTTTCATTTATGTATGGGTACCTTATCATACCTAATTATCAAGAATCATTTTTTTTAATTAATTTGTCATTAGAGGTTTTAGCTTCTCCCTAGGTTTCACTTAATGTGGGCTATTAACTAAAAGGTAATTTCCTAATTAATTATAATTAATTAGGTCCATTTTTACACTAATAAACTTTACTTAAGTCATGTGTTTTTTTGTCTCAAGTGATATGATGAGGACATGTGTCATGATATAATTTAATCCTCACCTAATTTTTTTCTCTATTCTTTTTTAAGGGTAATTCATCATCATTATATTATTTAAAATTCATTATTCATGGTTTTTTTCGCACAAATAGATCTCAAGTTGTTACAAAAATTCCATTATTTTTTTTATCTCTTTTTGTGAAAAATATCTGATTATAGATGATATTTGGGAGTTGTAGGGTTGTAATTCTTCTCAAGGAAGAGCCAAAATGAGATTAAAATGGAGATGGAATCTAATATAATTTGCAAAGTGGTCTCCTCTTCATGCAATAGGAATAATAATTATTTCCAAATCATTCATTCAAGTCTCTAGGAGGCTAATGTTAGGAAAATTTATGGGCATAATTCTTGTGATAGGTTTGATGATAGTTTTATGAATGAAAAGGATTTTTTATGTGTGTCCTACTTGAGGCCCTCATAAATACCCATCATAGTGGATCTCACTTTGTCTTAGTGGTTACACCTTAAATTCATTATGCACCTAATTAGCCCTCAAACCATGAGGCCACTAATAATTTTTTGAATGCCTTGGTTATACAATCAAACCTATACTTTAAGAATCCCACCCACATTGTAGAAATATTAATTGATTCAAAGATCAATATGTGTGAAGACTATTTGATGGAACATGCTTTGATTTATAAATTAATAGGTACTAGCAAAAACTTTCTATGCTCCATGAGTGAATATCTAGGTCATGGATGTAATTTTTGGCCGAAGATATTTTTTATTACTCTTGTGATCAATGATTTTTTATTCAATTTTTTTTTCAATATAAGAAGAATGCTCTAATGCTTAGTATATGTGATTTGATAACTAATAAATTTTGTATGCAACCCTACTTCTGTTTCTTTTATCTTACAATGGTTAATTTTAATTTACTTTAATTTTGAGTAGGATGGTGTACTTTTTATTTTAATATTGGTGGTCTTCTAGGTTGGTTTACATTACTAGTTCCTTTAGAAATTTTGTGCTTCTAGCTAAGCTGATTGTTATCTAAACCTACACTAACTATGCATGTTTTTTTTGTGGAGATGGATAGATATCTAAGGAGCTCCTTGAATAAATTATTTTGAAGGTAGGAAATAGATCATGGACACAACCTATGGATTGTGAAAAATTAAATTTCAAGTATAAAAGATCTTTTAATTACAAGAACCAAGCCTCTTTCTACGATACGAAGGATGTTTGTAAGCTTGTGATTTATTTTGGTCACATGGGCTCTATAAAGTTCTTGAAACCAATGTGGTGGATGGTAAATGAACTCTTAATTTTTTTTGCTCAGTAAATCATTGCTAAGGGGCAAAACCCTATGTTACTTTTCAAAAAGAGATTACATTGATTTCATGTTTTTTTGTGAATCCACCAAAATCGAACTTCCACCTGACACTAGACTTGACCCTTTTCATGAATAAAAAATGGCTTACTATCCCTATCTCATCCTTTACATTTTTACAAAATGGCCTTAGACCAAGCAGCCAAAGACTACCAAAAGAAACTACCAAACATATTTGACCAAAAAACCACCTTTGACAGACTGACTCATACCATAAGTACTCTAAAACATAAAATACTTGGATTATACCATAGACATTTCACAAAGCCTTTCCTTGCTCTTCTTCTTCATCCTCTTCATCATCTTCTTCTTTTGTTTCCTCCCTCTTCATGTATGCCATGTAATATGCAATCATTGGGAAGTCTGAACCAAAATCGGCATGTGTTGGGTTGCTCGCCTTGACCACCAGATCCCTTTGGTCATTCAGCATCCATTCCTCTCTTGAACATTTTGAGCTCCTAGTCTTCATCATCATCCGCTACTACTTTTCCGGCCAACCCTTCTTTTTCTAGGTATATTGCACCCACCATTTGGGAAGGATTTTCATCATTTTTGTCACCCTGAAAAGGAACATTATGATTCATTCCTTCTCATCCCACAACTTCGCCAGCCCCATCGGGTTGAGAGACCTGACCACTAGAAATTTCTCGACCTCCGCTTCATTTCCAAGTGACATGTAATAGTTTTGTGGTAGTGGCATCATCAAATTCCCATCCACATTGTCTAGGGCTTCATTAATTTCTTCCAACCTAGCATGAATGAAGACCATCTAGCACAATTTTGTATCCCTTGTCTTAGGCACTCCCATGTACAAAATCATCACCAAGAACATGGCAGAAATGCTTGTACTTGCCCTGAATGTGTGATACACTAGAAAGAATTATCTCCCCAAAATTTTCTTTGTCGCCTAGAGCACTACGGAGTGAGATGAGGCAAAAAATCCTTTCAACCTTTTGTTCGTCACCTCTCCATGGAAGGCCTACTACTGCCTTGTTGTGTTCAAAAATAGTGGGGTATCCATTCCTTACACTCTCAAACTATTATCTCAACCATTCCAGTTTAGCTTTCCCTCGACTTTACTTAAGCAACCACCAACTTTGACTTTTTAATAAGTGACAGCCTTACCCCATCATAATGGTGATCTTGGTGTCCATGACATTTAAAATGTTCCTTCAAATCTGTATCCTGGATAAATGATATGAATTTGCTTGTAAACCTATTAAGGGTCGTGCATTTCCTGTCATTTCCCCTACCTCTGAATTTGTTACCATGCCCTAAGCCTTTCCTGCTATTAATGGTTGTTGTCTTATCATTTACTCCCACTTCGAGTCTAGCCCTTATTATAGTACATGCTCTTCTCATCACCAGCTTGTGTAGATCATCGACAATGTCTTTTTTCCTCAACTTTTGATTTAATGTACCATCATTCAAGAATATTATGATCTCCCCACCTTTTGATTACGTTTTTTCTTTTGATGCTCGCTTTTCCATCTCATTTTCCATGTTATCCCCTTCCTAGTATACATGGCTTACTTGAAAGGCCTTGAATTTGTCTGTCAGTTGTTTGGTGGTTTGCAATAGATGGTTTAGCTTCCAATTCAATGCACTATTTTTGTAGATTGCATTAATGGTTATAAGAGAGTCTCCCTCCAGATAGATGTGTTTCATACCTTATTCGAAGCCCAATTGCAATCTGATCAAAGCTGCTTGAAATTCCACTTCATTATTCATACACAAAGATAGAGAGATGGATTTATCTACTAAGATTTTATCCTACTCATCCCGAGCTATGCAACTAGCTGCCCTGGGCCTGGGTTACCACAGGAGGCTCCATCAAAATTTATTTTGACCCATCCTTCCTCTGGTGCCAACCACACTACCTCCTTTCTTTATCTTTTTGTGTGTCGAGCCCACAACTTCCATTGAGCAATGGAGGTTTCAATCCATTGATTAGCTTCACCATTTTATCATCCCAACTGGTAAAACTTCTTTGTTTGATAGCTTTGTTGTGAGCATCTTCATTGACAAGTTTTGTAATTTCCCTCTCTATCTTGGCCCATAGCCCATCCTCTCCCATTTATTTACCTTGAAAAATCCTTCTATTCCACTCCTTCCAAATCTCCCATATGACTGTGGATGGAGCGATCTGCCATATCCCTCCAAATACTGATTTTCTAAGTTTGGATGGCTACATCTTGGACCAAGTTTCAATGTCTATTGGCATGGGGCATTGCAAATTTAATTTACTCCTAACAAGGTTCCAATAGGCATTTCCATATGAGCATGTTAGGAGTAAGGTTTAGTGCAGGATCATGGGGGTCCAAACTAGGCCTCTAAGTGGTGATGAAAATTCAAAAAATCAGAGTTAGGCAACTTGACATAAAAATTTGAATAGGTTATAACATAATTTAAAAAATATGTAATAACAAAAGTTGTAGCAAATTGAATGTAGCTTCTAGACTACTAGTCCTTTTTTGGAAAAAAGTAAATTTGTTTTGAGAAAATTTGAAATTTCAATGTAGTGGTACTAAATTTTCAGGAAAAAGATAAGAAGGAGGTGTATGTTTGACCACCCTCAATATAAGAAAGAAATAATATTTTTTTCCTAAATCTTTCAATATAAGTAGAGAACACATGCCTAAATGTGCCGAAATTTTTTTTGTAATTTTTTTCCATGTAAATAATTAGTTGTGATTTTATTTTTAGAAATTTTCATAATTATTAAAATGTCTATGTCTGACCACCATAACTTGGTCAAAAAATTATGAAATTCAATTTTTTTTTATCCTATAGTATGCAAAGCATATAATGTGGTGCATCTTGTAGGTTCAAAAAAATTTAAGTAGTTTGAAAGTTATAGAAGTTTTTTAGTCAGCCTATCAATTAGGACTTTAGACGTAATGTATGTAGAAAATAAATAATTATTATTTATTAAATTCAAAATAAGGAAAAACTTATATTGGTGGAAAGCTGACAATTTTTTCTATAAACCCTTTTCATTTTATGAAATTCGAATAAAAAAAGTCGTCAACCACATGGGAAAACTTAAGAAAACTAAGGAAATTTTGTAAACACATTTTTTTGGTTGACTTTCTAGGTTAGGCAATCCCAAGCCTACAAACTTTTTCAGACAAAACAAATATATGTTTGAAACAGATATCCGTTTCAAAATGGATATCCGTTTTGAAAAGTGAGAACCCATTTTTTTGAAAAAGAAAACGGATATCCATTTTGAAAAACAAAACGGATATCCGTTTGAAAAAGTTATCCATTTTGAAAAATAAAATGGATATCCATTTGAAATAGATATCCGTTTTGAAGACCTAAAAACCCTCTTTAGTAAAAGGGACATAACTTTTGCGTTTCTAATCAAAATTTCAACTTTTTGTAGGCGTTGGAAAGGTGATTAAGAGATCTACATAATGGAATAGGTAGTGTTTCTATATTGTACACAAAAAATAAATTGTAATCATTTTAACTTCATATTTCATTTTTGAAACATCAAATGCTCACGACTTCCACATGCAAAGTCTCCTTTTCATGTTTTTTTTGTAACACTCATCTCAAAATACTTGAAACTTTAGAAAAAGTAATGAATAAGAAATATTTATAATTTTTGTAGTAAAGAGATGAAAAAATCTTCATAAATCATCATATATCTTTGTCCCTTTCTCTACCTCTCTATATATCACTATGTCTCCCCTTAAAATTTGGACCTATCCCTCCCTCCTTTCTTCTCATACATATCTTTCTCACTCTCTCTCTTTTCTTGAGATTTAGATCTCTCTCTCTCTCTCTCTCTCTCTCTCTCTCTCTCTCTCTCTCTCTCTCTCTCTCTCTCTCTCATCCCTCCCGCTCCCTCTCCCTCTCCCTCTCTCCCTCTCCATTTCCCTCTCACTCTCCATCTCCCTTCTCCCTATCTCTCTATTCCTCTTAAGTATCTCTCCCTAGGTCTCTCTCTCAGGTCTCTTTGACTCCCTCTCTCCCTCTTAGCTCTCTCTTTCTCTCTCTCTCTCTCTCTCTCTCTCTCTCTCTCTCTTTCCTCTCTCCTCTCCTCTCCTCTCTCTCTCTCCTCCTCTCCTCTCTCTCTCTCCTCTTCAAAGCCTCCACTCCTCCTCCTCATCTTCTAATCACCTCACACCTCCCCTCCGTCTCTCCTCCTCTCCCACCTCCTCCTCCTTCCTCCTCCCCACACTATGATCCCTCTTGCTCATCTCTCACCCTCCTTCAAGTCCCCATACCTCCATCCTCCTCTCCTCTCTCCTCCTCTCCTCTCTCCTCTCCCTCCCTTGTCCTCCTCCCTCCTCCCTCTCCCTCTCCCTCTCCCTCTCCATCTCCCTCTCTCTCTCCCTCCCAGGTCTCCCATTTCCCCTCCCCCTCTCTCTCTCACACACTTTCCACCTCTATCTCAGGTCTCTCTCTCTCCCACTCCCTCTCTCTCTCAAGTGTCTCCTTCCAACCCTAACTAGATAAATCTATCTCTCTATCCCTCTCTCCTCTCTCTCCCTCCCTCCCTCTCTCCCTCTCAAGTCTATCTCCCTCCCCCTCCCTCCCTCTATCTCTCCCTCTCCCCATCTCAATTATCTCTCTCCCTTAGAAGTAACATGAGATGGTGAGAGAGAGACAGAGGGAAAGAGAGAGGGAGAGAGAGAGTGGGAGAGAGAGAGACCTAAGAGGGATATGAAGAGATAGAGAGAGTGGGAGAGAGAGACCTGAGAGGGAGATGGAGAATGTGACTAGGAGAGATAGTGAGTGAGTGAGAGAGACATGAGAGAAGATAGAGTGGGAGTGGGAGAGACCTTAGAGAGAGATAGAAAGAGAGAGAGGAGAGAGTGGGAGAGACCTAAGAGGGAGAGAGGGAGTGAAAGAGACCTAAGAGAGAGAGAATTAAGAAGGAGAGATACTTCAAAGGGAGGGGGGAGAGAGAGGGAGAGAAGGAGATGGAGAGTGAGAGGGAGAGGGACTGGGAGGGACCAGAGAATGAGAGAGGAGAGAGAGAGAGAGAGAGAGAGAGAGAGTTGAGAGAGAGAGAGATAGAGGGAGGGAGGGAGAGACCCTGGAGGGAGAGAAGAGAGAGAGTGGGAGAGAGACTTGAGATGGAGATGGAGAGAGAGAGAGAGAAAGAGAGAGAGAGAGTATGTGTGTGTGAGAGAGAGAGAGACTTAAGAGGGATGGAGAGAGGGGGGAAAGGGAGATGGAGAGTGAGAGGGAGTGTAGGGAATAGAGAGTGAGAGAGAGAGAGACCGAGAGAGATGGAGAGTGAGAGAGATAGGGAGAGAGAGAGATAGAGATACTTGAGAGGGAGAGAGTGAGAGAGGAGAGAGAGATAGAGGAGGAGAGAGAGACTTGAGAGGGGGAGAGGGAGAGAGAGGGAGGGAGAGGGAGAGACTTGAGAGGGAGAGAGGGAGAGAGGGAGAGAGAGTGGGAGAGAGAGAATTTCAAGAGGGAGAGAGTGTGAGTGTGAGTGAGGCATTGAGAGAAAGAGAGAGGGAGTGGGAGAGAACAAAGAGAGAGAGCGAGTGGGAGAGACTTGAGAGAGAGAGACCTAAGAGGGAGAGAGGGAGTGAGAGAGATTTGAGAGAGAGACCTAAGAGGGAGAGATGCTTAAGAGGAAGAGAATTCAAAGGGAGGGAGAGATAGAGGGAGGGAGAGGGGAGATGGAGAGTGAGAGGAAGATGGAGAGGGAGAGAGAGAGAGGGAGAGGGAGTGGGAGGGACCTGAGAGAGAGAGGGAGTGAGAGAGAGAGATAAGTAAGGAAGGATGAAAAGAGAGGTAGAGAGATATTTCTAGAGCTCAAGGAGAGAGAGTGAGAAAGATAGGTATAAAGAGGGATAAAGAGAGAAGAAAGGAGGGAGGGATAGGACTAGAGCTTAAGGGGAGACATGGTGATATATAGAGAGGTAGAGAAAGGGACAAAGAGATATGATGATTTATGAATATTTTTTCATCTCCTTGCTATAAAAAATATAAATATTTCATTATTCATTACTTTTTCTAATCTTTCAAGTATTTTGAGATGAGTGTTACAAAAAAATCATGAAAAAAAGACTTTGCATGTGAAAGTAGTGAGCATTTGATGTTTCAAAAATGAAATATGAACTTAAAATGATTATAATTATTTTTTGTGTATAATATAGAAAAACCACCTAGTCCATTGTGTATAGCTCTCAATCACCTTTCCAATGCTTATAAAAAGTCAAAATTTTGATAAAAAATACAAAAGTTATGCCCATTTTCTAAAGAGGGTTTTTAGGTCTTCAAAACAGATATCCATTTTGATTTTCAAAATGGATATTTGTTTCAAATGGATATCCATTTTTTTTTTCAAAATAATGGGTTCCCACTTTCCAAAATGGATATCTATTTTGAAAAAAAAATGGATATCTATTTCAAAACAAATATTCGTTATAAATGGATATCCATTTCGGTTTGGTATTACCAAACCAAAATGGATATTGTACCCAAGCTTGCAAAAATTCAAAGAAGAAATTTCGCATTTTTGGGAGTGTTAAAAATGCCTTTTTCACATCGCCACTTTTTGGACCCCCATGATCTTGCACAGACCCGTAAGTGATCTACTGTCTCTATACTATTTTTTCACATCACAAATCTTCCTGGGCCTTGAATTCCAAATGTTGCTAACCTATCTTTGGTGAGAATTCATTTATGAATTTCCATCCAAGTGAATACTCCTGCTTTGGGAAGGAAAATTTTCCCCCACAGTAGTTTGCATAGCCAATCTTTCCTTGCAATGGCTAACTCTTTGATTTTATAACCAAACTTCTCTTCATATGTACCTGTGGATGATCCACACCACCGTACAACATCCCCTTCATTGGAAGGGTTAAAATGTATGTTCTTGACAATTTCTATCAGTGTGTCTTTCTGGGCTTGTGGGGCATTGAGTTCTTGAATAGCATTCCAATTCTAGTTGGGTACTCCATTTTTTAGCACTTCCTTCCCATAATTACAAACCTTATGTCCCCATACTCGCATAGACACTGCCTTGAGTTCTGCCAATCCCGGTGTTTTTCAATGGGTGGTTTTCCACACCAAGAGTCACTCCAAAAGGTTGCACTTCTCCCATCTCTAATCTCCTAGGTGACATAATTGGAAACTATGTCCCTACACTCCAAAATGTAGTTACAAATCACAGATCCTTTTGGTGGTGCTATCATAGTGAGGATGTGGGTGGGGTCATCCGAATCCAGATATTTTCTTCTTGGGATTCTCACCCATTTATTTTCTCCTCTTGCATATAGATCCCATACCAATTTTTCTCCCATTGCTTGGTTCATTATTGTTAGCTATTTGTCCTACTCCTCTTGCCTCATTTGGAGTGCAGATTTTGTCCCAAGCTACCAAAGGGAATTTATTCTACTCTCTTGTACCACTCCAAAAGAATTTTTGGGAGATTTGGTTCAGGGCCTACTCTATTGCTTTTGGTAGTTTCAAGCATGACATTGAGTAAACCAGGATGGCCGATAGCACTGATTTTACCATTAACAGTCTTCCTGCAGATGAAAGCCAATTCCCTTTCCAAGTTCCCAGTTTTCTCTTGCAACTATTTATCAAATTTTCCCAGTAGCATTTTTTGTTTATCCCTGTGAACAAATGCAGGCCCAAGAAGCACCCAGGAAGAGTTACCACCTTCAAGTTCAAGATTTTTCCCAAGTCTCTTTGTAGACTCGATTGAGCATTGAGGAAGAAGACTTCAAACTTTCTCCAATTTATGCTTTGTTTGGATGCCTTGCAGTAGTCATTCAGCAAGGTCTTGATCACCCTAGCTTCCTTCCTACTTGTTGACCCAAACAAGATGGTATCATCTATAAAATTTTGGTGTGTAGTGAGTTCCATACTATTTGCTACATGAACTCCAACCCATTTTCTTTCTCTCCTCAAGGTTTCAATGCGTCTTCCTAATACTTCTTCCATGATTATGAATAAGAAAGGAGAGAGAGGGTAACCTTTCCTTAGACCCCTTGATGATGTGAAGAATCCATGTGCTACTCCATTCACTAGTACAAAAAATTTGGCAGTTGAGATGCATCTCTTTATCCAGTTGATCTAGTTTTCATCAAACCCAAACTTTCCCAATACTTCTAACAAAATTTGCATGTCCACCATGTCATATTCCTTTAGATAGTCTAGCTTCAGCACCATACATGCTTCCTTGGTCTTCCTAGCTGTGTGGATGGTTTCGTGGGCAACGATTATGCCTTTAGCTATTGATCTTCCTGGGGAAAATCCACTTTGTTCCTCTGATATGACCTCATTTAGGACACTCTTGAGCCTATTGGCTATGATTTTGGTGACCACCTTGTACATTGTATTACATAATGCAATTGGCCTGAAGTCGCTCATCACTTGTGGATCTTTCTTCTTGGGAATTAATGCCAGTAATGTGATTTAATGCCCCCAACATCACTATCTTTCTTCTTGACTCCTCTACATCCACTGACAAGTCATCACCTACAATATCCCAATTTTTTTGAAAGAATTCAGCTGGGAAGCCATCTGGTCCTAGGGTCTTGTCTGGATTCTGTTGAAAAGTTTCTCCTTTAACCTCATCCTTAATAATTTTTTGAAATAGCCTACTATTTTTTTCTTCATTTATGATGGTTGGGATTGTGCTTAGCATCCTTTCTCTTGTTTCCCTATTCTTTGGGCTTTCCTTGTTTAGGATTGCTTCAAAGAATCTAACAACCTCTTTGCTTACTTCCTTTGAGGATTGTGCAATTTCCCTGTTCTCTTTCCTAATTTCTGCTATTCTATTCCTAGTGTGGTTGGCAATTGATTATTTGTGGAAATATTTAGTGTTCTAGTCTCCTTCCTTTAGCCAAGTCTCTCTTGATTTTTGGGGCCAAAAGCATTCTTCCCTTTTCAAAATCTATGCTAGCTCTTCTTTTAGGCTTTTTTCATTCTCAAATTCATCTACCTCCATCTCGTTTTGAAATATATGTTAATTAAAGCCTTTAGTTCTTTCTCCACTCTTTCCTTCTCCTGAAAGATGTTTTTGAAATGAGCCTTATTCCACTCCTTGAGCTTGAATTTAATGAAACCTAACTTCTTTCTAATTTTATATAGGTCCTATTGGTCACCAAACTTGATTTCATTCCACCATTTCTCCATTAGTTCTAGAAGTTTCTCATCCCTTAACCACATATTTTCAAACTTGAATGGGCTTCCTTTTGGAGGGTCATCCTACCTAAAGAGTAACTACACTGAGAAATGATTTGAACCTATGAATGGTAGAATTTGGGCCTCATGAGTTCTCGCTGATTCCCCCCAGTCTCCATAGATCAAAAATATTTCTAGCCTTTCAGCTATATTAGTGAAGCCCTTCCTCCTGTTTAACCAAGTAAATATTCCATTTCTTGCTTGAAGATCCAATAACTTATCTTTGTCTACAAACTCCTGGAAATCACGCTAGATAGTGATTTTTCCCATGCCCCCTTGCTTATCTTCATTGTTTAGGGTAGCATTAAAATATCCTGCTAATATGCCTCTCTTATTCCTGTGGTTTTCAAGCTCACTTGATATCCTCCTCCATACTTGTCTTTTCTCCATTATGGAATTGGTCCATATACATTGATGACGAAGAATTGCTCATTCCTCATCAGACCCTTAAATCTTGTTAATTTCCAATTGCTTTCTTCTACTAATACTTCACCTCCTACTATTAATGGGTTCCATATGGTGCCAACACCCCCTAACACACCCTCTGCTTCCTTGAATTTCCCTCTCCATTACTTCCAATTGTTCATCCTTCTTTTACCTTCCTCTTTGCTCCATTTGGTTTCTTGCATTAGTATTATTTCCACCTTTTCCTGGTCAATTTGGCGCTTGACCATGCGCCATTTTTTAGGGGAATTGATGCCCTTGGCATTCCATGTAATGATCTTCATTGACCTCTAGGAAGGATCACATCTTTCCCAGGCCTAAGTTTTATGTGTTCTACTGCATTGGCTGCAATTTCCAGCTTGGCTTTGTTTGATTTCGGTCCCCTTTTTTAGGTTTCCTCTTGATGTTTAGTTTTTTTATTTTTGATTAGGACTGCTCAAGTATCCTTTCCTCAATCAATTCTCCTTCCTCAGCCTCCCCTGATCCTGATCCTCTGACTCTAGTTCTTGATCACTCCCTCCATCCTCATTTTGTGTAATGTTTCCTTCATTCTCCACTTTCTCTTCTTCAACACCTTCTTTTGCTTATGGAAGCACCTTCGATTCTTCCACTATTTCCTCCTACACTTCCATCCTCGAGTTATTTGCTTCGCTTGATAACTCTCTTATCTAAAGGTTAATATCTTTTGGTAGTTCTTTGGCTTCTTCCAGCAGTATATTTAGATCTTTTTCTACTTGTGATGTCGCCTCCTTGGAGTATGCTGGAATTGGGTGAAATTCATCTCTTCTACCCAGACAATTCCAATCTAGCTTCCACTTTTTAGATCCTGGCTCATCTTTTTGTTCTAACTCCTCTCGGTTTCGACCTTGCTCGTTATTGTCTATCTTTCCTCCTATCTCTCCTTTTCCCAAATTATTTTCCTTATTTTCTGTCATCTTTCTGGAACTACCTTCCTAAATTTATTTCTTAAAGAGGGATTTCCCCATGTGTGATCCTTCACATACCTCCACTTTCTGCTGCCAACTTCCAAACTTCATTAGGATCTCCATGTTTTTATAGATTCCCACTCCTTCTGCTATTTCCACTAGGATGTTGGCCTATGCTTCCTTTCTTCCATTAATAAAATCTTCATCTACTCAGGACTAAACATACCCCTAATCCATCCCCTATTTTCACCAAAGCTTCCAAATTCCAATATTCAAATGGGAGGTCTACTAGTTTGATCCATGTGGGGGTTTTTTTGATGGACTAGTTCCATTGATCAAAGTTTGATTCCCAGTTTAAGCAATGAAAACTATAACCTTTTAAAAATAGGGGATTTCCATACATAATTTCTTGCTTCAAATTCATGTCTATGCACTCTATAAGAAAAAAGGAGTTCAATAATTGGTGAATGCTTACCCGATCTTTGAAGCTATTTTTCCACCATTTCGTGATCTCCTCCTTAGGGCATCCCAGACAGCACCATTTTTTGAATAGAGCTCTGTCTTTTAGTCTAAAAACCCTCACTTCTATCACCTCTGATGGAACTGCAAATAGCTTACTCTCCCACAACCTAATATTGGCTTCCTTGGAATTTCTTCCTTCTAGTTCCTCTTATGTCCAGATTCACATTTTTTGTGTTCATCCTCCATCTTGCTTGATTCCATCCCCTTCCTCCTGGAACTTTTTCACCCCATGGTTTTTTCTTTCCCTTACTCGTGAAGTTAGGGTTTCCATAGCCCTTTCCTCTCCAAGGGTTGCTAGATAGCTTCAAACTCCCATTCACCTCACTTCTCCAATTTGATGATGCCTCTTCTCATGGAATTCTTTTTTTCCAGAACCACCCACACCTATTGTCTTGCATGCTCCTTCCTTCTCTACTCGTATGCCATTTGCTTGGCTTCGGCCCTAGATCTGGCACCCTTCTCCTGCCATCTCCTTGAGTCTGCCATCCATCCTATTTTTGGTTTCTCACAGTATAAGTCTCTATCCTGTGATAGATTGGGTGGCATCTATCTACCCATTTTCCATTCGTAAAAACCTATTATGAGGTGTGGGTGTTTTCCCCTACTCTGCTCCCTCTTGATCTGCCTTCTCCTAATCAAATTTCTTCTTCAATATCTCCCAATCTCTTCCCTTCTAGGCTTCCTACATTTTTTCACTCCTCTTTACCACCTTGTGCCAGTTTTTTGGTATATGAACTCTTATTATCATATGATAGTTCTATTAAATAACTTAAACGGTTATTGTGGTCTTTGCCCATCTAAAGAGGTCACAATTAAGGAGACTCTACATAATATTCATCTTGCCCCATTACATGAGGAAAAAAATTCTAGTTATAACATAATAATTTTAAATACAAGCTAAGCTAGGTAATTTGGTCCCAAATTCTTTGATATAAAAATATTTGGAAGATAAGATGCATTTAGAAAAGGAGGCTTCATGCAACATTTTAGATTGTAATTAAACAATCCTAAGTAGGAATTGTTTGCATCAACCTCATAAGAGAAAGGCTAGATTGAGGTGAAAATAAAATAAGGTATCTTCTCAAAGTTGAAATCCAATTATATGAAGATCCTTAATTTATAAGAACAATATATAGTTTTCAAGCCTAGCTAGTTATGTTTTATGTGTACCATAAGATATAACAGTTTGGTAGGATAATCTAACTTTTACTATGGAATGGATTTGATGAAAATTTTATTATTATAATCTACATCTAAAAGGTTTTTGTGTGGCCCTTTAGTGCCTAATTAATGTTTATTAGCAAAATAAGACACTGATAAATTATTTTTTATAAAAATAAAAAAGAATATGTTTAAGAGAGTTAAAAATTTTGATATTATAAATTTAAAAAGGGTTTTATTAATGAAAATCTTATGAAAATAAAAATATTAAATATAATGATTGGTATAAAATGAACTAATATAATAATAAAATTAAAAATTAAAAAAATGTATTTAGCAATGAAAGCATAGAAATCCAATGAAAAGGTGTAATCTTTAACTAAGATAAGGATGGAGAGATTAAAAAAATGTAAATAAGAAAAAGTAATAGCAAGAAGAAGGTATTAAGCAAATAGAGGTCAATACAATATTGGAAAAGGATAACCAGAAAGATATGAATTAGATTTATAATAAAGACTAAATTGAAAATTTGAAGTTGTGTCACCTTTTAGGTAAGATTTCTAGCACACCAAAATTAAAGCATTAATAATTAAAAGTTAGTTTGGGCTAAAATGTGTTATAGCTAAGCTCATTCTAGTTAAAATAGATCTAGGAAATAAAAATTTTAGTTTGAAGTGTATGTTAGACACATATGTAGCATCACTTTGGTACCAATTTATAAAAAAAGTGATTATTTTTAAAGAAGAATGTTTTTTTTTTATGTAAAGGTAGCATAGCCACAAAATTTATTAATATGGAAAAGGAAATTACATAGTGTTTGAGCGGTTACAGAAGGAGAAAAAAATTCTGCAAAACCCAAAAGTAGAAAATGGTTGAGAACCAGAAGTAACAAGGAATTATAAGACTTTCACTAGCAGACACAATACAAAATTGTTTGAGTAACTAACATGAGTAACTGGCAGGAACTAGGCATAATAAACAAAAACCCTGGTTGAGCATCAAAGAGAAGAAACCAGCTCGAAGGAAGTCGAACAAAGAGCTAAGAGAGAGGACCAAAAATGCCAACGACATCCAACGAGAAGACCTGCACAGAGTGTTTCCAAAAAAGAGCCCTTCCAAAGTAAAACGAGGAAACAACATTGATAGTATGATATCAAAATATGTCCAAGATTAAACTATTCCTAAGAAGTAAAATCCAAAAGAATAAGAGAGAAAGAATTTTTAAGAAGAGCTTTCCTCCAATGAAGCAATGTCCACGGGTGGAGGAAAATGAGGTTCTTCATGAGGATCGGTGAGAGCATGCTGAATAAGTAATCAAATTGCCTTGTGTTAGGGTTAGAATGCAGATATCTAATAGTTAAATGTGGATTTAATCAATAAATAGAGAAATAAAACCCACATAGAAAATTAACACAGAGAATTTAATGTGGTTCACCCAATCTGGGCTACATCCACAAAACCACAGCCATCTAATGATTTTATTATCCAGTGTAAAACATATTACAATATAGCTAATAATGTACTACTGCAACCCCCATCCAAACTACTTATAACAAGCCTTTTAGAAGCTTTTAGAAATAGGGTTTTACAAAGTCAATTTTTTCTTTTGTTGGTGACGAAGCAAAAAAATGGGAAAAAAAAATTTCTCAGGGGCTGTCGTCCCCGAACCCCCACTCGAGGCCCGGCTCAGCCCCGAACCTTAGCTAGGATACATGAAGAGTGTACAATATAGCATGATCATTCACCACATACCAACAATCTCCCACTTGGAGACTGATTAGGCTCCACACCAAACAATCTCCCACTTGGAGACTAACCCTAGATGACACTGTTGCACTTATAGCTCCCATTGGAAATAAGCACCTTGGACCCTACTACTCTGTTATACTTGAATTCAACCTTGAAGGCTAACCAAAGCTGAAGAGGAGCTTAGCTTCTCCCTTGTCACTGCCTTTGTAAACATATATGTTGGATTGGCATCCATATGTATCTTTTCCAGCTTTACCTATACATCCTTCAACATTGATCAAATGAAATGATATCTGAACTGTATGTGTTTGGTTTTAGAGTGCAAGGAAAAATTATTTGCAAGATGTATATCACTCTAGCTACCTGTAAACAAGTAATTTTCAGCCTTTTGTTTTCCCAACTATTCCATGAAAAGTTATAGCCATATCATCTCCTTTTCCACCTCTGTTGCAGCAAAATACTCTGCCTCCATGGTGGATAAAGCAACCACATTTTGCAATCGAGAAATCCAACTCACTGTTGTCCCACCAACTATAAATACATAACCTGTGGTACTCCACCTAGTATATACATCCCCTGCCAAATCTAAGTCAACATAGCCTTTTAAATCAGTATTAGAGCCCCCAAAACATAAACATTTATTGGATGTGCCTCTCAAATACCTGAGAATCCATTTTACCGTATTCCAATGCTCAAATCTAGGATGACTCATATACCTGCTAACAACTCCCACAACATATGTAATATCTAGTCTTGTGCATACCGTGGCATACATTAAATTGCCTACAACTGAATCATAATGTACCTTGGACATTTTTTCTTCCTCCTCTTGTATCTTTGGACACATATCCTTTGTCAATTTAACATGACTGGGCAAAGGTGTCCTGACAACTAAATTGCATTCTCCATATGAAACCTTTGCAACACCTTTTCAACATAATCAGCTTAAGATAAAAATAATTTTCTATTTTTCCTATCTTGTGTAATCTTCATACCCAGTATTTTCTTTGCTGCCCCCAAATCCTTCATGGTAAATGAATTTGATAACTGTTGTTTTAATTCCTTTATGTGATCCATGTTAGACCCTGCTACAAGCATATCATCAAAATATAAACATAAAATAATGTAGCTATCATCATCCAACCTTTTAAAATAAACACAATGGTTTGAATTACATCGACTGTAGCCATGCTCAGCCATAAAGCTATCAAATTTAATATACCATTTCTGAGGTGCTTGCTTCAAGCCATATTAACTTTTCTTCAATCTGCACACTAATTTCTCCTGACGTTTGACCTCAAATCCTTGTGGTTGTTCCATGTATATTTCCTCTTCCAAATCAACGTGGAGAAATGTTGTGGTAACATAAATCTATTCTAAATGGAAATATTTAGCAATCACAATACTTAAAACAATATGAATAGAAGTCATTTTAACAATTGGAGAAAAGATATTCGATAGATATTTTGAAGTCTTTTGATGAGTTTTATATTTCACACATCTTAAGAGAAGGTAATGGGCTAGCAGATATTTTTGCTAACATTGGCATTAAATATTTTAGGGAGTGGGGTATAAATGACCCTCTTCCTATAGAGGCTATTACTACTATGAATCATGAGTGTTGAATTCAATTGGATTAAAGTCTCATTATGGTTGGTAGCATGCATTCCCTTCATCACATGGTAGCTTGTTATGAAAAAGTATGGTGTGCAAGATTTGAATCAAGCGATTCATATGGGAGCAGGGTGTTGTAGGATATGGAAAAAATTGGTCTTTATTATCCCTTGTCCCTACTCTGGCCTCACACGGATTCTAGGTAGTTTTGGCATTGTTTTCCAAAGCCTTCTCTACTATGTGCTTGGTGTTTGTAAGTTGATTTTTGATGCTAGTGGCGAGATGGGTGGTGATAGAAATTGTGTCGAACCCAAATATTGTGATGCTGTGAAGGAAAGGAAGGAGGTCTGGCAAGTATTGGACAAGGGAGGGTTAACTCCCTATTTGGAGAAACTTCATGGCAATAATCCATAGGTAACAAACCTTTTTGTTAAAGGATGGAATGAAAAAGTACTTAAGCTTTATGGGACTGATTTTGAGGTTAATGAAGAATTCATTGCTGGTATTACTGGCTTGGCCATGGACGGTATTAAAGTATTTAGGGACAAAAAGGAGGCACAAAATACAATGAATTTTTTTTTCAAAGATGATGAAGAGAAAGATTTAAAGACTACTAAGAGTGGTGGTTATCAACGAAGTTCCCTTAAGGATTTATGGGGAAATGTAGCAGAGGAATTAATGCATCACATCACCATGGAAGGTCATTTTTTGGCAGTGAATGCATATCATTTCATTCTTCTTAACCATTTATGACATAAGAAGAGGGTTTCTTTCCCTTTTTATCTTCTTGTCTCTTGACTTGGGTATCAAGGATCACAAGAAGAACCCAAAAAATCCCATATTGCATGCTGGGTTAATTCTCCTTATCTTTGATTATGTGAAGACTTTTGGGGTTCCCAAACCCTTGGTTACCCTAAAGGGTAAACAACCCAAACCTGCTGCAAGGTATGAAATGACCTCCGAAGATGAACCTGTCAACAAAAAGGTCAAGAAAAGGAAATTGATTTTGGAAAAAGAGGATGAGCCAGAGGAGGATGTGGAATTCGTTCCTGATTCTCTTGCTTCTCTAGAAGGGGGTCCACTTTTCCCTCCCACGGGAAAGATGAAAAAAGGGGAAGCTTGTGCTAGTGGAGGTTTTTTAATTTGTAGTGATGAAGTTGTTGATGTTGTGTCATGTAGGGGTCCGAAGGTGAAGAATGACTTGTATGGGGAGGCGTCCTCACCACCCCTGGCTGCCAAGAAGAAGAATTTGGGGGAAGTGAGTGGGAAGAAAATGGTTTTGTAGTTTGCAAGCCAAATTCTAGAGTAGGGCCATCCTCTCACAATTTTGGGCGACCTCTAAGTTGCCGATGATTCCCTAAGTGTCAAGTCGGTTATGCAAGTGAAAGATAAGCATGGGAATGTTGTTGTTGCATTGGAAACCCAGGTTGTTGACTTGGAGAGGATTATGAAGAGAAAGGCGGTGACAGAAGGAATTGTGAGCTCCATCCACAAGCTTAAGTCTCCAATTGTTGTGGAAATAGGTAAGGACTCCCTTGCTGATAAGGATAGGATTAGCTCCTCTAAGGAGGAGGATACCTTGGGTAAAGAGGTTTTTAATATTGATAGAGATGATTTGTCTGATGTGCTTGGGACCGCGCGTGAGGGGTCTATTGTTTTGTTTAAGCTTTTTAAATGGTTTTTCCATGAGCTCAATAAAATGAATGTCAAAATCAGGGGAATGGTTAACAAGGCTGAGGGGTCATCTGTTTAGAATTAGATAGATGAGTTGTTTGACTCCTTAAATACTGTGGTGGATACTGTTGTGGAGGAAACCCTCAAAATGAAACAGAATATGGAAGGAAGAATCCTCATTCTTGAGGATCAAATGGGGAAATTTTGGGAATCTGTGATGAGAGGAGGGGAGGGTCATAAAATTGTTGGAAATTATGACTCTACTATTGTTACTTCCCCTATGGTTAGTGCTAAGAAGTGCAAAGATAGTTCCCATGATGTTGAGGATGTTGTTGTTGGTAAGAAGATAGGGGAGGATGTTGTTGCTAGGAAGGGTGGTGAGAAAGGTATTGTTTCGATTTCAGAGGTAAAGACGGATAGTCCTAGAGCTAGGACTAGGAACAAAAATAAAGCTTAAGGCGGGGCATCTGGGAAGGATAGTTCTGATGTTTTTGATGATGCACAGAAAGCTATAGATTGTGATGTGGAGGTGGTAGATATTTTGAAAAGCATGTACTGTTGTTGGTTGGTCCTCCTTTTTGGATATTTTTTTGTTGATGGGTCGTTGTTGTTGGGCTATCTTTTGGCTTAATGTTCTTATCTTTTATTTCAGCTGCTTTCTAATGTAAAGGGTTTCGGGTCCCTTCAAAACCTATTCTTTACCTCTAATAAAAAAAAACTAGAGAAAAGATTTTATCAAAATCAATACCCTTTTTCTATGCAAATCCCTTTACAACTAATCTGGCTTTAAATATTTCTTTCTTGGACATCCTCCTCTTTCACCCTATAAACCCATTTGTTTGGTAAATCCTTTTTACCTACAAGCAACTTGCATAATTCCCAAGTCTGATTTTTTAGCAAGGAATCCATTTATTCTTCCATTCCATGCTCCCACCGAACCTTGGTATCCACCTGCATAGCTTCATCATAACATTCTGGTTCACCAGCATCAATTAATAAAATAGAATACAAAAAGGGAGAAAATATTTTTGGAGGTCTACTTATCCTTGAAAATTGTCTAAAATTCATTGGATTTTGTGGTATTTATTGTTGGCATAGCTTCATCATAACATTCTGGTTCACCAGCATAAATTAATAAAATAGAATACAAAGAGGGAGAAAATATTTTTGGAGGTCTACTTGTCCTTGAAAATTGTCTAACATTCACTAGATTTTGTGGTATTTATTGATGTTGTTGCGAAGCATGAGGAACCACTGGGACATCGTTGTTTGGTGTATCATCCAACACTACATAATCATTTTCTTTCTTCTCATGTTGTTGCAAATAATCTTTGTACAACACTTTCTCATTGAATATGACATCTCTGCTTCTCACAATTTTTTGATTTTCAAAATCCCAAAGCCTATAGCCAAATTCATCAATGCCATATCCAAAAAATATACATTTCTTTGATTTTGCATCAAGCTTCCAGTTCTATTTTCATAATCTACATGTGCAAATGCTTCACAAATGAAGGTCTTGAGAAAATAATAACTCACCTTCTTACCTGTCCATGTTTCCTCTGGAATACCACAACCCAAAGGATTAGAGAGGTCACTTCTATTGATTAAATAAACAATAGTGTTTACAGCCTCTTCCCACATGTTTAAAGGCAACCCAACATGCAATCTCATAGTTTGTGCATGCTCCATTATTGTTTTGTTCATGCGCTCACCTACTCCATTTTCCTATGGAGTCCTTGGAACCATTTTCTGCCTACGAATACCGTTAGAGGAACAATAATCTTCAAATGTAGATATTTGCTTCAATACTCACCACCATTATCAGATCTTAGACATTTTAACTTTTTACCTGTCTCATTCTCAACCAAGCTTCTTCATTTCTTAAAAAATTTAAATACATCATATTTTTTCCTAAGGAAATAAATCCATACCTTCCTTGTTTCATCATCAATAAAAGTGACATAATACTGAGAGAAGAAACTTGAGTTGGTCCCCATACATTTATATGCACAAACTCCAATTTCTCATCTTTCTTTTGCTTCCCATCCTTGAGAAAACTAACTCTCTTTTGTTTTCCATACACACAACTTTCACAAAAATCCATATTAACACATTTTAGAACTGGTAAAACATTCTTTGAATGAAGTACTTTCATACCTTTTGTACTCATATGCCCAAGTTGATTATGCCACAGTGTTGATTTAGAATCCATAGCAACTGTCTGATTTTCTACCTGCTAAATGGGAGCAACTGTTCCTAAACATTGATTTTTATCTGCAATAGCTAAAGTAGAGGAACAATATAACCTATACAAAGATATAAGGTGCCTACTTTAACACCTTTTGCTACCACTAAGGCACCTTTTGTAACCTTCCAATTTTTATCATTAAATGTAACAACACAACCTTCATCATCTAGTTTCCTTACTGAAATTATATTTCTTTTTAACTTTGGAACGTTCCTTACCTCATGTAATAGCCAATGATTCCCATTCTACAACTTAATCTTGATTCTTCCCTTTCCAACAATCTAATAGGGTTCATTATGTCCCAAATAAACCAGCCCAAAATCCCCTTAGACATAATCAAGAAAATAACTTCTATGGGACATAGCATGGAATGAAGCCCCTGAATCTAACACCCAAGAATCATCGGCATTATAAAGTGAAAGAATCAAAGCATCCTCACTAGATTTATTACTTACCAAATTTTCCTCTTTATTGCCTTCCTTTTTGTCTCCTTTATTTTTCTGAAACCAACAATCTTCCTTTAAATGACCTGACTTACCACAGTACCAACAATCCCTCTTGTCTCTAGATTGAGACCTTTTGTCCTTTGATTTTCCTCGTGACTTCCCATGACTTCCAGAATTGTTTCCCCTCTCCTTTGTTCTTCCCATGCTTTCTGCATTCAAAACACTGCCTAATGTGGATGTTCCACCTAAGATTTTCCTACTAATTCCCTCGCTCAAAATAACACCAACGACATCATCAAATTTCAATGTATTCAAACCAAAAACATAATTGCTAACAACCATTACCAAGTTATTCTAGCTTTCAAGCAAAGAACACATAATCAAAAGAGCCCTAACTTCTTCATCAAATTTTACATTTACAGAAGTTAATTGACTGGTAACCGTATTAAACTCATTTAAATGATCAGCAACTGACTCGTGCCTTCTACCATTTTGATATTAAATAAATGCTTCATAAGAAATACCTTATTCAAAGAAGAAGGCTTTTCATATAACTTCGCCAGGGTTTCCATCAACTCTTGAGTTGTCTTTGTTGTTGTAATATTGAATGCCATCGATTGTGCCAGGCATAAACTAATGGCTTCCAGTGCCTTTTTGTCTAGAAGATTCTAATCCTCATCACTCATTGTTGTCAATTTCTTGGCTATTCCTTCCAATGGCCTCCATAAGTCATTCTGATAGAGGTAATCCTCCATCTGCATCTTCCATAACTGATAGTTCTACCCATTGAATTTATCTACCTTTAATTTACCCTCGTCTGCCATTGCTCCCACTTAACTATGAGACTCCCACTCAACCATGAGACTTTCCCATAGATGATAATCAAACACAACCCACTCTGATACCACTTGTTAGGGTTAGAATGTAGTTATCTAACAATTAAATGAAAATTTGATCAATAAACATAGAAATAAAACACACACAGAAAATTAACATAGAGAATTTAACATGGTTTACCCAATCTGGGCTACATCCACAAAATTGTAGCCATCTAATGATTTTATTATCCAGTGTAAAATATATTACAATCTAGCTAATAATGCACTACTGCAACCCCCATCCAAACCGCTTATAACAAGTCTTCTAGAAGCTTCTAGAATTAGGGTTTTACAAAGTCATTTTTTTCTTTTATCGATGACTAAGCGAAAAAATAGGAAAAAAAAAATCTCAGGGGCTATCGCCCCTAAACCCCCACCCGAGGTCCAGCTCAGCCCTCGACCTCAGTTAGGATATATGAAGAGTGTACAATATAGTATGATCAGTCACCACATACCAACACCTTGTATAACATGAAGATAGGATCACTTACTGAGTTTCTGAATTCCTGCTTAAGAAGCCTAAGGAAGACATTGAATTCACTAGGACAATCATTAAGAAGGCCATGAGCCATATCATAGAGCAATTTGGAGAGGCAAATGTCAACAAGAAGATGTTTCTTGCTAATAACACCCACAACTAGATTTGACCCTTGGAGGATATCATATTTTCCCAGGACCGGTTGTAATGAAGAAAGAGGCTACACATGAGGCAGTAAGTATGTGCCCACAAGAAACTTGACCATTTCTATGCAACCCAAAACATCCATTAAATTCAAAACAAACAGAGATGCCATTTCATAAGGTAACACCATGGAACGCATATCCATCCAGTCAAATCCCAAAAAAAATTGAATGACATCCATTACCTACTTGCATTTGAAAGAAAATTCCCTTCTCAACTTTTCTTTAGTGAACGGAGAGTCCACTCTAATTTCGTGAACTCTTGAAGGCACCAACACTCTAAAGATATTATCCATTGCATAACACCAGAAATTCCAACACCAGAAACTAGTAGAGAAATCAAGTTGATAATGAATATAAAATCAATAGGGTAAGAACATAAATAAAGTAGTGGCCACCATAAACACTAGGTATGAAAACTTCTGCATGCCCCAAGCCGTGATCAATAAATGTTCAGGCATGTCGTGTACTTACCATAAGAGAAAATGTTGCCAAGTGGTTAGCATTGGTAAAGAAGAAACTTAGCAAAGTACCCCAAAACAAAGACAATTTCTGCCAAAAAGGCACTGAAAGGCTCTTTTTCGATATCCGACTATGAGAACAAGCTCTCATGATTGAACATCAAAAAAAGCAGAGAATATAATTTTCAAATTTAGCCCAATTTACGGACAACTACCAGAATGATTTAAAGCTGGTGCACAAAAGCTTGCAATTAATTAAGATCCATAGAAGCAAAATTCCTTTAAAAAATGTATGAAAAAATAGGCAAGCTCAATTTTAAGACATCAGTGAAGGATATTTCTTAACCATTTTGATATAATCTAAGAAAAATCATGTTCCAATTTTCAATCAGTACAGTCCAGAGTGAGATATAGCTTCATCCTAACAAACATATTTAATAACATCTGCCACCATATGAAAATTTCCCAGTCAAGATCAAATTTAAGGTGAAATGATCAAGAATTTTGGGGACAACGAGAAATCCATGTCAGCAGAGCAAAATCACCATTTGAGGAGGGTCATCAATTCTTCCATACCGTTACCATTTTAAAATCAGAAATGAAATGGGGGACCAAAGATGTAATTTACACCCAAACCAAGAAAATCCTTGTGACATGCATTTACATAGTGATAATAACAAAAACATGGGCACATAAGAAAACAGGGGTGATATAGACATCCTGAATAAAATTAGGGTTGAAATAAAAGGCAATCTCAAGCTATTTGAACTCGAAAAAAATTAAGAGGAATTTTCTTTGAAGAGAAGATTGCATTCCTTGGCGGAAAATTCTCAGAAAAGTATGTTGTCATCAAGAGCTTTATTGGATAATAGATTTGCAGCAACATTGGATTCCCTGTAGCAATGAGAAATAAGGTAGCTTGGAAAATCATGAAGTTGAGATAAAATATATGCTAAGATGTAATTCAAGTGCCAGGAAGGAGTTTCTCTATTCTGAAGTGTTGAGATTGTTAGCATTGAATCCCCTTCAATGAAAAGATGAGATATAAAGAATTTTTTTGCAAGTTTAAGGCCCAAGCTTAAAGCCTTAAATTTTGCCACATTATTAGTGCCTTATGGGATTAGTTCACACATTGTTGTAATGAAGGTACCATTCCAATCTCTTAGAATTGCAACAATACTTGATTTTCCCAGGTTGCCCCTAGAGGCTCTATCAAAATTTAGTTTAATGAAGCCTTGGGGTGGAGGGGACCATGAAATATTGCTTCTTTTAGGTGAAGAAGACTTGGATGAAACTGAACCAGCCATGGGGATCTTCAAAAAATACCAATTTTTCAAAATAAAAGCATCCCAAGAAGTAAAGTGCCTACTTATATGAGTTTTTATGTGAAGAGCTGAGTAAGTTACCTCAGAGATTGACATTTCAATTCTTTGTAGGACCTGTGAAAGAGTGGAGGGATTTTTTCTAAAAAATTTGTTGTTTATTTCCAACCAAATGTTCCAGATTAGAATGGAAGGGAAAATCTCCCAAAGGGGTGAAAATATGGAAGATGAACAAATGGAAGGCCAAGAGAGAAAATGGATGTAGAGGGAATTATTCAAACCTTGGACTAGACCATCCGAGATTATTTAAGAGCCAACACTAATAAGCTTGAGAAAATTCACAATTCAAGAGAAGGTCATCAGTAGGCTCAAAATCTTTCCCATGTGCATTACACATGGGGAGAGATTAGTTATACCCAATCTATCCAGTCTCAAGCCTGTTAATATTCTATCTTTAATTGCTAGCCAAGCAAAAGCCCCAGCCTTGGGAAGAATGTGAGGACCCCAACAAAGCCTGTTTGGAATGGAAGTACTATGTTTGATATAAGAAAGAGAGTTGTAACCATCTTTAACATTGTATTGCCTTGATTTTTATTTTAACCAAATGATTTCATACTATTTATTGGAAAGATAAACATGTCTCTTATCTAGCCTAACCTTTAAGGAACTTTTTAGATGAGTAGGAACTTGCAAGAAATTAAAATCCTTCCATTTGCACAAAGTAGGATTTGATGGATCAATGTCCAAATAATCTCAGACTTTATGGCCCCATCTATTTTTTAATTCTATTTCTAATTGATTCCAATCCCCCAGCTAATGGAGTGGTTTATGGCCATTCCAGGAATCATCCCAAAAAAGAGCTTTTTCCCCATTATTAATCATCCAAGAAAGGTGAGGAAGAAGGACTGATTTGCAGGAAGAGATGAAATTTTAGATCTTGGACCCCCAAGGGAGATGCTTTTGCGTGAATATTCTTTCTTTATCAAGGGAGTCCAAGTATTTGTCTCATTAATTTACACCATTTAACCTCAGGTCTAGTGTAGATTTTCCACACCAATTTTGCACCTAATGCCTTGTTTTGAAGAAAGGTGTTTCTCAAGCCAGCCACACCATAAATTTTAGGTTCACAAATGGTATCCCACGCAACAAAGGTAAATTCCTTTTTGGCAGTCACATTTTCTAACCAAAGGAAGTCTCGAAGAACTTTTTGTAAAATTTTCCCTTTCCCTTTAGGAAGGCTTAAAACCGATATTGAAAGTAAATTGGAAGGGAGCATAAAATAGATTTAATCATAACCAATTTACCTGTAAAAGAGATCAATTTTGATTTCCAAAGAGAAATTCTATTAGAAATAGAAGAAATCAATCTGTCCTAGAAATCATGTTTTTCCTTGCCAAAGAAGAAAGGAATACCCAAGTATTTACAAGGGAGAGAATCACTTTGAAAGCCCCAAAATTTGAGTAATTTCCTTTTGATAAGGGGGGCAACATTCAAAAATAATATCTTTTATTTTGCAGGATTACAAACCTATCCTAAATGTAAAAAATAAGTTGTTATAATCTTTTTCATAAACTTTGCCTCTTCCATAGTATCTTGACCCAAAAGAAGAGTTTCACCCGCAAAAAGTGAGTGGGAGATTGGAAATGGGAAGGACCAAATAGATATACCTTTCCATAATCTTGCATTTTGAGCTGAAATTATCAATCTACTCAGACCTTCTGCCAATAAGATGAACAAAAAAGGAGATAGGGGGTCCCCTTGCCTTACCCCTTGAGAGGGGGTAAAAATACCTTGAGGTGATCCATTAATTATCACTGAAAATATAGCCCCCGAGATGCAAGATTGAATCCATTTGCACCAAGATTGTGATAAACCAAATTTTTTCAAGACAACCAATAAAAAATCTGAATTGACTTTATCATAAGCTTTCAACATATCTAACTTGAGGACCACATCAGGGGATTTGTCTAGCATGACTGGATGAAGGAACACCCAAATATAAAATTGATTGTTTTCTCAAGAAAAAACTAAACTTTATTTTAAAAATATTTAAAAACTATGATGAATCAAACTAGAGATCTTATGTTAACATGTAATATAATAATTTTCTATCTTAGATAAATAGTTAAGATAAAATGCAAAGGCCCTAAAAATTGATGGATTTTTAGTACATAAGACTTCAAATATTTATCATTTGAAATATATAAATATTTTTTGAAATAAAAAATAATAATTCATGCACTAAAATTTCAAGTTATCAATACAAAAATAAATAAATATAGATAAAACTTACTATAAAAAAATGTGACACCTATTTAAGCTTATTTTTTAGCATTTTATTAATAATTAAATTATAGTTTTCAATTTTACAAAAAACTATATTGAAATAATTTTTTAATTAAAAATACATCATAAATTATAATAAAAACTATATATTTCATTAGTTTATATCTTCTCAAAACTCAAAACATATATGTCACTTTCAAGTTATTAAACTAAAAAAGTTAGATTTGTGATGGTCATTTCCTTTATAAAAAAGATTGCATAGCTTTGAAATTTCACCTAGGAAAGAAAAGAAAGATTAAAGGTAAAATAAAATGTTGGATTAGGAGAAAAAAGGATGAAAAGACAACATAATAGAAGAATAAACAAAAAAGAGGGGATATTGATGAGCTAGGATGAGAAAAGAGGAAAAGGAGAAACCAATACCAAAGAACCAAAGAAGAGATAGAGAGAAAGAACAATGGTGAGGAAATAGAAGTTGAGGAGATTACAATGACAAACATTAGGGGAAGAAGGGAAAAATGGAAGGTTATGATGAGGAGAATAGATTGGGATAGAGATGGGGAAGGGGGGGAGAAATGGTCTAACAGTGAAAAAGTGGTGAAGACAGAGGCAAAAAGAGAGAAGGAAAACTAATAGAAAATAAGGAAGATGGGGAGCCTAGATGAGAGAGCAATTAGATATATATGGAGGATGGGTTTTGAGGGAGCTTAGAGGTGAAGAAAAACTCAAGTTCCATCCCTTACCTTGATTGGGTCTAGAAGGGAAATTCTTCATAAGAATAAATTCTTTAAGTTTATTTTTGAAAAATTCCAATTATCTTTAAATAGGACTTATGTAGTCTCCATGAAAATTTACAGTTTATTATTGAAGAAGTGTTAGGTGTAAGGGAAAAAATTTTGTTAGGAAATGGTGTGTTATCCACCTTTCATAATTTTATAATGTAATATTTTATTTATTGTGTGGTGCACCTAAGGGATCTAGGGATGTGTGCATCACATGGGCCTATCATTCTTGGGGCCACTTTGTGTGTTGTATGTAACATTAAATTAAATATTTAATGTGGGGTTACACATGGAAAAATATTTAATGTTGGAAAAAATTAGTACCAAGAATTAAATGTGGGGATTAATGGTTTTGTAAGCTCATGGTATTAGCCATATGGTTTTATGTAATACCACTTAGTGGTTTGTGTGAGTTTGTTTCTATCAAAGCAAACACATGGGTAGTTGTCTAAAGTTGGCAAGTTGGCTTGTTGGCTAATTGAGATTATCCCTTGTTATCACTTGTGAGAGTTGAAGCATGCATGGGATGTGTGATTACATGCTTGTTCACATGGAGTATTTATGGAGGGCTTGATATTTCAAAGGTATTCATGGATGACTCTAAAGATGTATTCTAATGTTTATTGTTGAATAATACATGAGTGATGGATGCTTTTGGAGGTTTGGTTTTTCCCTCTTGAGGTTTTTTCCAAGGTATATATTGTGTCATATTTGATGTTATGTTGTCAATTCTTTTTCATATGGATTTTGAATACTTGTTTGCATAGATTTTTATGTTTGGGTTATGTGGAAATTGTCTTGGTTAGATGCATATTTCTTTTCATTTGGTATTAGAGATATGGTTGTGGTTTTTATAACTCTTGTTGGAGTGGATCTGGTGAATAGTTGAATCTAGAGCTTGCATGGAAAGAATGAAAATAAATTACACAAGATATGAGGGTTTTGTGGAGGTATTTTTTTATAGATTTTGGGTTTTGAGGTTGCAAAGTTGTGGTTATTTAAATTATAGATCTAGTTTTATGAATATTTCTTGGAAAAATGGTTTTTTTTTTATGAATGTGCATTATGTGGATTTTATAGAGAAAATATTTTAGATGACCCCATAGGACAAAATAAACCTCACCATTGGATCCAGGAGGCTCGAGAGATGAAGATTGACATAAAAAAATACTATTTTGGTCACTATGAAAAAAATGGAAAAAAATTCCCCTCCTGGCCCCTATCATACAGTCGTACAACTGTTTATTTCTACAAGTAAAAAAAATTTAAAAAATATTTTATTTTTTTTGCAAATAAAAATTGAAAACCTGATTATTAGAAAATTAAAAATCAAATAAAAAATTTACATAAGTGTGGGGGGGTCGATAGAGCCCCCACACCCATAGTACCCTATGGTACTGCAAAGTACTGACACCCACTATAGTGCAGTAGGGGTTGTCTGACCTCCTAGTCGGTTGGTCAGATAGCAAGCTAATGCCCCCAGTCTAGCAGCTGGTCACTAGGACCAAATTGATCCCACCCTATAGGGCATTAAATTAAATATTAAAAATGTTTAACTGCGATTCAAATATTTAAAATGTTTCCCAATAAAATTTAAAGTTCACCCCATTTTTTAAAGTTTTAAAAAAATTGCATTAGATTTTCCCGGTGGGTCCTCAGCACCCAACAGGTAGCACTGCCCAGGTGGCACTACCGCCATCGACGAGCTTCCCAAAGGGGCAGCCAGGTTTTCCTTTATAACCAAATTATGCAACTTTTTCCCAAGGGCATAACTTTTTCCTAGACTGTCTGTTTTTTACTTCTTATACTCATTGGAAAGGTGGTTTCATGCTCTACACTATGGTATTATTGGTTTTTCTATTTTTTTAGGTTTTTATAGGGAAATTCATTTTAGAAGTTGTATATTCCTTTCGTACTTGGAAAGGTCATAACTTATGCACACATAGTTAAATTTTGGACTTCTTATAGTCAACATAATGCTTATTTAGAGAACTACATAGTGAATCAGGTTTGGAGATTTTTTGGCATGATTTATTTGCAATTATTTCTATTTATTTTGTTTATGGGTTCTTATTAATTTTGGTAATTTTTTGAGCTTATGGCTATTCAAATCTTGGTGAATTAATATTGGAGTCATTGTATACTAAAATGTATATCTTTGATTACTCTCATTTCACATGGTTATCGATAGATTTTTTGATTTGTATGTTGTATTGTTGGATCTAGAAGTTGTGTATTGTTGTAGGTTGTCTATACTTACAATTTGTATATATGACTTTGATGTGGATTGTCTATGTCCATAGATGCTTTAGTGTTGTTACAAATTCAAATTGGTGGCTTGCTTTAGTCATTTGTTTTGTTGGTTTGGTTGTCATGTTGAGGAGGAGAGATGGTATTACCAGGTATAGTCATGATGCGGGACCTATGTAGTTGACTATGTGATGTAGACATGTGTGACATGGTTGGAGTTTGTTGCTAGTACTTTTGGTGGTGATCATGGTGTCATGGATGTTCATTTTTCTTTAGGGACTTTGACATGATATAGGTACAAGATATGTTCATTGGAGCATATGATTTTCTTTTGTGGAGATGTAATATCATGATGTCATGGTGTGTTCTTGATTCTATGATTGTGATATGACTTTGATCTTGGTTGGTTCTCCTTGTATTATGTAAATTGATCATTTTTTGGGGAGCTTCATGATAATGCACTATGTTGCATTTATATTTTGATATGGATTGATCAGTTATAGGTACTCATGGATACTTGGAGACATAGGTGAGGCTAGGAGATCTCTTGTGATTAGAGACATTCATTGAGACAATTACTCATTAATGAGATTTCAACTGGAAGTCTGAGGAGCCTACAACTTGGTTGGATGTGAGTTCAACATGGACCTATGAGGAGATTGTTCTTAGATGAGTCATGATGACTTGGATATCTTGGAGGTGCATTCTCATTCCCCACTCTTGGTCTACTTGGTGGTTTATCATCTTAGAGGTATTTCCCATTGTTATTTTTAAATGCATTATGTTTTATGCTTTATCTTCTCATGCATATGGATCTTGAGCTATGGTTTTTTAGTTTTGTATGGTTCATTTGAGGGATGTTGGAATTTTTATCTCCTTATACATTGTGAGATAATTCATTGATGTTGACATTAGAAGATGTTATTAGGCTTGTTCCCTTAGTTTGTGAATTGTTTGGTTTGATCTTCCTTTGGCTTGAGATGCATACATCTTGGTTATGGATAGATGTGGATAGTTCTATTATCTTTAAGGTTTTATGGAGGAGAGCATACTTATAATAGCATAGCATTTAAAGGTGTGTGTAGAAGGACATGCTACAAGAATTGATTTGCATGTTCTCTCTTTGGTCTTGTTCTACTTCTTGGATGTTTGTATTCACATGACACTAGATTTGAGATCTTCTGTGGAGCTATGGTGATCACTAAGTTTTTGTTCATGTGTTCATTTTTCTTTGGTGATGACATGGAGATTCCTTTATCTCTTTCCTTTGTTGGGTGTGAAGAACTTGGGAGAGCTATGGAGACTTGTGATGAGAGATGTATTGCAACATTTTGGTTTGCAAGATTTTCATATCTATGTGGATGTTCCTTGATACTACATGATGTTGGTTACACCTCTATGTGATGCGATTGGTGGACCTTTGGATGCCTTGATCATTTTCAGATTTGACATTACCTTATGTAGAGGATTTCTTAGATGTGTATGTTCATCTTATGACAAGATTGGCACTTGGATCTTATGATTGCATGTTATGGGTTGTAAATATTGATCCAGTATGAGATTCACTTGTTATTATTTGTATATCTTTGAGGTATGGATAGTTGTATGTGTTAACATTTGTTGTGGGTGGTATTTTTAGCTATGGTGATTATATCTTAACAGTTATTGATACATACTTGTTACCTTTGGATTGAGTGTTTTTGTATTGGGTATCGGTTGGAGGCAAGTATTATGCTTCTTTGTGACAAATAGTGTTGCATCTCTTTGGATGGATTCTTATCTTTGTGCATTGGCATGATGGAGGATGAGAGCATTCATACTTGAGATGGTGGTCACCTTAATTCTTTTTACAAGTATCTTGATGGAGCACATAGAGTAATTTTATTCCTTGATGGTATATGTGGCTAGAGGGATTGTTCCCTTGTTCATGTTTAAGTTTACTTGTTTACCCCTTATGCAATGTATATAACAAGTGGGAGAATGTTAGGAAAAGGTGTGTTGTCCACCTTGCATAATACTATAATGTAATATTTTATTTATTATGTGGTGCACCTCAAGGATCAAAAGATGAGTGCATCACATGGATCTAGCATTCTTGGGGTCACTTTATGTATTGTATGTAACATTGGATTAAATATTTAATGTGGGTTACACATGGGAAAAATATTTAATTTTGGGAAAGTTTAGTACTAGGAATTAAATGTGGGGATTAATAGTTTTGTAAGCTCATGGTATTAGTCATGGTTTTATCTAACACCACTTAGTGGTTTTGTGTGAGCTTGTTTCTATAAAAGCAAACACATGGGTAGTTGTCTAAGTTTGGTAGGTTGGCTTGTTGGCTAGTTGAGAGTATCTCTTGTTAGCACTTATTAGGGTTGAAGCATGGCATGGAATGTGTGGTTACATGCTTGTTCACATGGAGTTCTTGTAGAGGGTTTGATATTTTAAAGGTATTCATGGAGGACTTTAAAGATGTATTAAAATGTTTATTTCTGAATAATACATGAGTTATGGATGCTTTTGGAGGATCATTTTTTCCCTCTTGAGGATTTTCCTAGGGTATATCTTGTGTCATCTTTGATGGTATGTTGTCTATTATTTTGCATATGGATTCTAAATACATATTTGCATAGATTTCTCTATTTGGGTTATGTGGAAATTATCCTAGGTGGATGCAATTTCCTTTCAATTTTGTGATCTACTCTACTATCATGTCAACATCGTGCTACTTGATTCTAAAATTGATGAAATGACCAATCTCACCAACATACGAACTCCAACAAGATCAATCAATTTTGTACACCTAAGTTGAGGAAAGCATCTCTTAGATCTTTGGTCGAAGGGATGAACAAATCTATAGAAAATGCACCTCAATCTTTGTACATGTGTTTAAAGTGGGATGGTATCATTGTTTGGAAACTTTCTAGGTAGGAATTTGTTCTAGTTTTTGGTTAAGCCCCTAAGTGGACCTATTTAATGGTGATGAAACAAAATCAAAGACAACAATCAAGCATGTAGTATGCTTAAGATGATGTTGCAATTAGAATGTTTTATAATGTGGTTATCATGTTCTCCTATGAATATACCTTAATGATCCTAGATGATTCAATCAATATTGAATGTCTTTAAATACAATAACATAACACACAAATGGGCGTGCTAGGCTGGTTCATAAAGGTTGGCTAACAATAGCTAGTACAAAGAAGTTGATAAGGCTAATTTTGAGTCTTTTGATCTAAAAGTTTGAAGTTTAGATCCAAAAATTATGGACCCAAGGTAAAATAAGTCCGATAAATTTAACATAAAATATGTCACTTATAAACATCTTATTAAATAAAGCAAACTCTCCTTACAGTATGTCCAACATACAAAGAAAAAGAGATAAATATACTATTTTCACCAATTAAAAAAAGAAAAATATGTATCACATAATATATTAAATGTGTTTTATATTTGACTATTCAACTATTAAATTACATAAATGAATTTATGATAAAAATTACAAATCAAGAAACGGTAAGAATGTAGCATTGGTACATAGCGAACTAACTGAACAATTCCTTACCTGTCGTAGGTGGCCATTGGAGGAAGTCTCACCATAATATCAGCGTACGCAATACTTTGTCTAAGACATGTTGAAGAGTCATTTATGAGTGACGGAAAAAACTTCCTGTTTTCATGGATTCTACAAAATACTTGTTAACTAATTTAAATCTCTCAAAATCTAGGATAGTTTTGACTGGTGTTTTCTCGTCCCAATTAAAACAAAACCTATCTCCATATTTTCCTTCAAAGCACAGTTATATGGGCAATGTTGTTTACTTTTTGGGCATTAATGGTAAAGGACGTTGAACCAATTTAGGTGGAGTATAACAAATCCAAATAATAAAGTCTGAAGTTGGTAATCGTTAGGGTAAGTTGGTGACGATCCACTCAACTATGGTCTTGAAAGGGCTTAAATTTTCTTAAATTGAAAATGCAAAAGGCAATACCCAACAGCTTCAATGGCTTTTAATATGATTGCACTCGGTTTAGCAATAGCCATTGCCAGTAGATGGTGTGTTGAAGCAGATGCAAAACAATTGGCCCCAGCTGTAATTGTGTTTGGAGATTCAACTGTAGATCCAGGTAATAACAATCATATTTCAACGCTTATTCAGAGCAATTTCCCTCCCTATGGAAAAGATTTCCCTGGCCATATTCCCACTGGCCGCTTCTGCAACGGAAGGCTTTCGACAGACTTCATAGGTAATCTACTTAGAAATGATTAGTTTTGTTTTCATCTGCCTTTATCTTTTTCTCTTGTTTTTTCTGATGTGGGTTGATAATGTGTTAACTAACATAGCGGAAAGACTGGGTATAAAAGAGACTGTGCCAGCATACCTGGACTCGAGACTTACGGACCAAGACCTGCTTACTGGAGTTAGCTTTGCATCTGCTGGCACTGGATATGATAATGCAACGGCGCGTGTTGTTGTATGTTCATCATTTACACATACTTTTCTTTGTTTCATGAAAATTTAGACATATCACTGGGCATTAAAGTTTGCACACAGTGTAAGACCATTTGGGATTGAACCCGCCCATATTCAGCAAGAATTAAACAATATTTTGGGATTAAACCCACCTCCAGCCTCACACAAAAGAGATTAAATAATGGCGAACATTTTTGGACAGACAGTTTTTTTAGAAGATCGTTATCTACGTGTTTGTTTTTGCTATTAGATATGAAAGTACGAGTTTATGTTGAGCCCATACTTATATCTCTTCTGTTGAGAGCCAAAAATTGAAGGGTACTCATTTCTGATATCTCTTTGACTGAAGCCAAAGACTGAGGGGTACCCATTCTCACAGTTTTTTTACAACTAAACAAACTAAAATCTCTCTTTTATTAAAAATATCAAGTTTCCATAATCCATTTTGTTGTTTGAGTATAATTTTTGGATTTGATTGTGTCATTGGTTTTTTCTTCATCAACATTTCAAATTGTGATCCATCATCAGAATAAAAAAAAGCTGAAAAAAAAGAAAATGGAAAAAACTTCAATATAATATGAAAATTTATATGATTGTAAATAAAATTATAATATCCCAACTTGTCAAATATATAATTGTAAAAAAATGCAACAGTTAATACTATTATTCATCCTAACAAATTTTTAAATTATCAAATACACCCTAATTTTGGCCACCCACCATCAAATTCCAAACCTGTATGAAAGTGAGATGGTCCACCAAAACCACCATTTTGTTTTGACAAAGACAAAATTAATACCTCCGGTTTTAACTCTGAAAGAAGGATCTTAGAAACTAAGATAAAAACCCATGGTAATATAGAAGATTCGGCCTTACTGAAAGTTTTAAAAGCTCTGTAAATAAATTTTCTAATAAAATACTAAGCATGCAGTCAGCCAATTGGCTATAAAAATCTACTTGTACAGTAGTGCAAACCTTAAGCTTCCTACTTAGAAACCACCTGGAGTATCTATTAGAAAATATTTTCCACTTTTGCAGTTTCACATAAATGATCAGCATTACTGTTTACATGCAGAGAATCTAATTAATTCTCTTTATATTTGTCTTTGCATTGCTAGTCTGTAATACCGATATGGAAGGAGGTGGAGTACTTCAAGGAGTACAAAACAAAGTTGGAGAGGATAGCAGGAATTGAAAAGGCTAACAACATTCTGAGTAAAGCAATATTCGTAGTGAGCTGCGGCAGCAACGATTTTATTGAGAATTATTACGTCAATCCATACCGCAGAAATCAGTACAACGTTTCCCAATTCCAAGACCATCTCATACAAATCAGTGCCAACGTGCTCCAGGTACAGATATATATTTGTATCTGATCAGTGTTGCTTCTATGCTAGATTGTGTCAGTTTTTTGAATTAATGTTTTGGAAGATATTTTATAATCTAACATCAATATTTTGGATCATAGTTCATGTTCCATCATCGATTTATATGGTAGATCATGGAGTATGATCGATTCAAAAAACTGACACACTCTAATATAAAAATAACATTGATCAATATTATAGATTGTGAAAATATGATATCTTTAATTATCTGAAGTATGTTATAACAGAAATTATAACTCATTACAAACTTTAAGCTAGTTATCTCTTGTTTAGATGGGGATTCAATGTTCTATGCAATGATCATATGAGGCCAGACTAAACAGTACACTCTAAGTTTTGACTTGTTTAATTACAATAGCTTCTTTGTAGAATCCACAATTAATGTGATTTCAAATGAACTACCTAAACAAATCAAAGTTTAAAATATGTTGTTTAAACCAAACCATTATACAACTTTGCACTTAGCTATATCGACTAATACCCACCTAGTCTGAGTAGTGTAATGATATTATATATATGTGTGTGACTGCAGGAGATATACAGCTATGGAGCGCGTAGAATAGCCGTGGCTGGGCTTCCTCCGTTGGGCTGTCTGCCTTTAGAAAGAACATTAAAAGTTTTTAGGAGGAAAGGAGGATGCGTCGACGACCTCAATCAAAATGCAATAGATTACAATATGAAACTGCAGGCTATGATTGATTCCCTAAGATCCAATCTTCCAGGCCTTCGAATTGTTTATGCAGACGTATACACCGTGTTGATTGACATGGAGCTCAATCCTACTAAATTCGGTAAATCTTAAATCTTCTTTGTTTGTTTCAAACGGCAGATCTAATAAACAACTACAAAATTGGGAATTTTGTGAGGCTGCACAAACAGGTGTTTTATTAATTTTATAGCAACCTTGATTGGTTTTTGTTTTTCAAATTGCAGGTATAACAACTACAAATTTAGGATGCTGTGGAACTGGGTCAGTAGAACTTGCATATGCATGCAACAATCGGACACTATTCACATGCTCTGATCCCTCCAAATATATATTTTGGGATGCTGTCCATCCCACAGAGAAAACCTACAAATTTATTGCCCAGGATTTATTCCAGAATAGTATTCCCAAGCTACTAAACCCCTAACATTCCCCACTACCCTACTTTATCAATCTTTTAATAAATTATAACCAGTTGTCTAGCTCAAATAATGGAGGATTTGGAAATCTTTCAATCTAAGAATAAAAGCACATACAATCTGGAATTTTTAATCTCTCGAGATGCTATTTTACATTTGAGAATGTTAATTTTCTTTTTGGATAAATTTAAAAATAAAAGAAACATTTATTTATATAAATATGGGCATCTCTGTTTTTAAATAATATATTACAATACTATGACGGAGTAGATATTCAAATCAGAGTTTTTTTGGCTGATCATAAATATGCATCTTCACCAATTGAACTTAATCAAGTAAAAATAGAAAATTTCAAATCAAAATATTAAAGTTGAATATTAGATTTTGTAACAGTATCATTATGAGATAATTTTAACACAATGTGAGTGTCCATACATACATAGAAGTGTAGGAGAGAATTTTTGCTGGAGTACACATCAATTTTTTCTTTTATTAAGAGTAAAAGTCAGTTTTTGAAAAGGCCTCAACCCTTTTACAAAGACTAGTATATCTATATATCAGCTTTGTTCAACAAACAACTAAAAGACTCCTTTAAAGACCAATAACATTAAGATTGTAAACTAAAAATTATAACTAAGAACTCAATAGCACAAAGACCAAGCTAAGACAAAACACACATAGCACAAAGCAAATCACCTAAAAAGAAACAAAAGAGAACATCAACGTGTGATCTAGATGTTGGAGTGAATAATTTATCTATTCACTATACTTAAGTGTACTTAGGTTGATGAGGTTGAACATCTTGTCTAACTAAATGTGCAAGCTTTTAGATCTCTAGAGGTTACCAAGTTATTTTGTAAACCTTATGTACTACCTTTTTGAGGTTGGAAGACTTTCCATCTCACCTCAAAGGTCACTCAACACTTGGCATCAAGATTGATGACTTGGTCAAATAGGTTGTTGGTTTGCACATTCCTAGTGATCCATAGGTTGACACCTATAAAACAATTGTTTACTCATTTGTGTCACATAAAGGGGCACTTGTCAATCCACGCGATAGGTGGATTGTCTCTTTCTTGGTTATTTAAGCAAGTTCATTGTAAATTCAAATTAACTCTAATGTGAATTAGGTTGATCATTGTGTGCAAGCGTGTATTTTTAGAAGCAGAAGGTTTTTGTTGTTATGATCTTGTTTGGGAATCCTATCATTAGATAGGCAACTTGTAGTTGAAACATCCCTTACTTTTGACCCTTTGAGATTATATATGATTCTATTCCATGGTGAGTGGACATGGATTATTGCCTTGTTGTTTAAGTGCGCCTACTGATTTAATACATTCATGTAGGATGTGCGATTTCAATGATATGGATTAACTATTGAAGCAAAGGGAAATGAGTTCATCAAAAATGGAATGGGGTATGATGCACCTATCTTCCTTAGTTCATTAGGAAAAAGAGAACACTAGGGACAAGATTGACTTTCAACCCTTAGGTGAGTCAACCTTGGTGGAGAAATTGATGTTTTCCTTATGACCTAGGATGAGGTAAATCAGTTGAAATAACACTTTTGGGAGAAAAACTAAAAATAGTAAACAAACCCAATTATGCAAAGTAACACTTGAAACATCAAATTTAAACCTTAATCTAGAAGAACCTACAAAATTTCAACAGATCTGAGGAGCTTAAGTATTTTTGCACCTGTCACCAAAATGCCCCTACTGACTATCCTTTGAGGCTCATTTTCCCAAGTGTGAATGGGTCTTGCTACAAGGGTTGAAAAATTGCTTTCACGGTCCTCTGGTCCTATGTCTACACTTTTGATTCCTCTAGGTTTCACAGTCAAAAATTCAAGAATAAATTTTGAAAGTGAGTTTTTTTGGCTTGACGACAACTTTGACAACTTTTGCAAGTTTGATAACTTTTGCAATTTTTCTCCTTTGATGGATCTTCAATCCTTCTTCAACCTAGAAGATTTGCAAAACACACAAAAGAAAAAAATTATTTGTTTTTGGTGAACAGGGGTTTGCCTTGGTCAAACCCCATTTTGGTAATTAAACCTTTAAATGAAACAATGAAACATAAAAGGAATGATGGATGAACAATTTTTATGTTGCAAACTACCAAACCCTTGAAGGAATAAAACTTAGTAGATCTCTCAAAGGTCTTTATCTTGCATGAAATGGCTTGATTGATGATGTGATCTTGATGATTGAATCTTGATTTGAAACTTGAAACCTACATCACAATGTTAGCTCCAAAAACATGCATGATTCTTGATAAATTTGACATGATGCTTGAGATCTTGAGTGTTTCAATAAATGCTTGATAAATTTTCTCTTGAACACTTTTGATAATAATCTTTGCTCTTGTGAAACTTTAATTAATGCTCTCATGAATTTCCTTGAATTTGAATTGATAAAAAGACCTTGCTTTTATAGACAATTTTCTAATTTCCCAAAAATTAAACATTATAAGCCAACACTTAAAACTTGAATTTAGGACTTTAAGATGTCATCAAAAACATGTTTAAAATTTTAATTTGTGATCTTAAATGGGACCCATTTGCCTGAATAGGTCCTGACCTAAATTACTAGGACCTATTCATTCCAAGGTGTTAAAAATGATAGTTGCATTAATTAAATCATAATTCACTTTTCAAAAATTGCAATTAGTTATGCTTGTAGATGCAAAATAGGTCCAATTAGAGGCTTAATTAAGTCCAATTTAATTAAGGGACCCAAACATAGTGTGAAAATGTAAAGGAGTACATTTTTTGACACTACATTTAGCCCCCACTTTAGTGAGAGGATGAGCCCTACGTCAAACTCACACTAAAGTAAACAAAAAAGTGTCAAGAGAGCTCTAATTGTACAATTTTTGGAAAGGTAAGACAACAAAGGTCAAGGAGGGTGATCAATCTCCCAAGAAATAATATCTCACAAAAAACCAACAAAGGCACAAAGAGACACATTCTTATGTTAAATATGTAGCTACAAGAAAAGATACACAAGCACACAATGCCAAAATTAAAAAAGAGAGAGATAGGGGTGGATCAAGCCTCAACTATTTATCCAACTGGTATGGATCAAGCCTTAGCTTTTTGTCCAAATATTTTTACAAGTGGAAACCCATCATCCATTATGCAAACCAAATGTTCTTACATGGGCTAGTGAAATTTGTTGTCCACTAGGTGAGCCCCAAAAAGTGGCTAATGGGTAGTTGTGTTAGGTATAGGCTCTTATTGTACTAACCATACCAAAGCTATACCTCCTAATAACTTTGATAAGGCACCACAAAAATGGTCACAAGGCTAGCAAGCTACATTATGCTAGGCACTCATGAAAAAGGCTCCACTAGCAAGCAAGTTGTGTTATGATTAGTGGCTTTGAAAAACATAAAGGATCCACTAGAAAGCAAGTTGTGTTATGTTTGGTGGCCTTGATACATATAATAAGATATTCAAAGGATTTTTTCTTAGTTCATGAAAGGTATCACTTTAGGGATCATCTTAAAGTCTCCAAGAGAGAATTAGTCAAGGATAAAAGATTCACAACTTAGGGAATGCAATCTGTAGCATCACCACTGAGAGGAATGCCATATGCTCAAAAAGGTCACAATATTGAAGGACATCAAACCCAATGACACCACCAAGAAGAAACATCATGTGAAGTCCAGGAATACCACACTTTGAAGCAAACAATGAGTGAGGACAAATATGCCCCCACTTTAAAGAATTTTCCCAACACCATGCTATGAGAAGTTACTTTAAAGTAGAATATGATGAATTCCAATACATGAGAGCTTTAGTTAGAAATCTCTATATGAAAAATATGTTTCCAAGATAGAGCTACATCATGAATGGAGGGGTTGTCCCCATATACAATCCTAAGATAACACATAAGGGATCCACAGATTTTGGGTCAATGTTTGTCATTATTGCAGTGATATAATCAAGCTTGGAATTGTCATCATTCCCCAAATGACTCATGGAACAACAAGCACAAAGGAAGAATGACACATAGAGACAAAGAAAAAGGGAAACTTTTGGGTCAACATGGAAGAGACCTGAATGTCTCGACGGCTTACATCATCTCCAAAAGGAAAACACAATTCAAGTGGTTATGACAGATAGAAGAATGTAGATACAAATAGAAGAATGCCACAATAGATTTGGTTCCCTTGTATCCTTGCACCAATAGAGTGAAAAGGGTCATCCAAAGTAGGCTCACAAACATATAAATATACACCAAGCAACATAATACAGGGGATCACATTATGCACATACAATCACAAATAACACAAAGAGAAGACTAGTATGGCACATGCAATTCAACCTATAGTAGGTCATCCACATCCTAATCTTGTTCATCATATGCGGAAGGTGGACAACTAGCCAAAGGGAAAATGACAAGTGTTGTGCTAGGAGCATCACAAGGTTCAACATGTGGTGAGTCACTCTTTATAGGAGGACCATCATGGTTGTTATCATCTAAGCTCATAGAAGAGGAAAATAATAAATTTATCTCATTATACAATTCCTCATCAATATTAGCAATCTCATCATCATCATCATCCAAGCTAATCAAAATAGGAGGCCTAATGACAATTTCCATAGAAGTTTCTTGTTGTTTTGCTGATTGATCTTGAATTTTTGTTTGATTCTCTTCTTTTAATCTACAATAAATAGCACGACATCTATGTGCTATTTAGCATTTATGTTTCCTTTTGTGTGATTTTCAAGTTGTGATTGTGTAGGAGTGGATTTATCAACCATTGGTTTTTTTTCTTCCCACAAGGGAGAAATGGAAGGAACCACATGGGAGGTTGCTCAACCACTTTCTCTTTAGCTTTATTAACTTGTTTTTATCTTAGGAAGCACAATGGGACTTACATTGTTATCTCTTTGTCTTTTATAGGAGATAGGTGAATGATTTATTATAGGTTGGTCTTGGTTATTGCGAAGGGTTTTTGGTTCAATCATGGTTTCATCTATGATAGGAGGCTCAATCATGGGTTGATGCATGTTACTTTAAGGGATAATTATACTATGTGCTTTGCCTTAAACTTTGGATAAGATTAAAAAAAAAAATCCTCATGAAGCCTAATAGGTTCCATAGGTTTGGGCTAGAAGAAATCCAATAAGAAATTTCCATGGGAAGACAAAGGGTTAAAGCCACTATGGTACACAATACAAATATCTTATTACCAAATGGAAACTTTAAGCATTTATGCACTATCAATGAGACAACATCCATGGAGCATAGCCATGGATAACCAAGCTTCACACATAATTGGTTCGATGAGGGGATGATGGAGAATGAGACATTCAATTGTTTCAATCCAACTTTGAAAGGAAGAGTGATTGAACCTATCGTAGGGCAAGAATTCCCCTACGATTATGCATTTTGATCCATACTTTCAGTTGTTCATAAGAATCTTGATAAAGTTCATACACAAATAAGAATTCCTCGATAATCACATATGATACACATACAAAATCAATTAATATCCCATTCTAAGTAGGCTTTTCATTGATTCATCTAGTGATGTAAATAGGACCATCGAGTGCACATCTAATTATGTCATTTTGTGAGAAATCAATGTCAAGGGGAACTTTGGTTTGACCCTTACAAGGTTGGACATCAATGAAGTTGACCACACATTCTAAGTCTACCTCATTTCTATTTATAATGTCATTATTTATATCTTCAAGTTTGTCAACATTTGTCACATCATTATTGGCATCATTAGCTTTCACAAAGGAGATATTATGATTTGGCATTGGGTTGGTAAATATTTGCAAATCTTGGTTGGGTGGGGCAATGAACTTATTTCCTTGATAATTAACACTGCCAATCTAGATGTGATTAGAATCAATGAGATCCTATACAATATGTTTAAGATGCTTACATTGTTTGTATCATGTTCATTTTTTTGGTGATAATGGCAAAAGGTATTCGAGTTGAAGTTTGAAGGTAAGGGCTTAGTGGTATCAATGGCTCTAACAAGAGGTGAGGTAACTAAATTCTTACTTATAAGTTACAACATGATGGAGTGAAGGGTATCAGGTAAAGGAGTAAATTTTTTACTCCTCTCCTTAAATGGATATGGATTTGTCATTTTTATAGAAGCCACTTGGGAGTTCACATTTTGATTATTTTGAGATGTATTTATTGTTGAACACCTGAAATATTGAGAGTGGGGTAAAAACAAATATTCCATTAAACCATTTGATCACAATCCATCCAATTAACAAAACACATCCAACAGTAATAATGAATGAAAGCATGAAACAATCACAATATCACATAACACATGAACACTAGTATGTTTACATGGAAAATCCAAAAAGGGAAAAACCACAATGAGGATTAGGTTACAATACATTATAACCTTTAATAAGATATTACAAAAATCTCACTCTCAAGATGCACTATCCAATAGGGCTCACAGTCACAGAAAGAAAGATAGATAGAAAATCGAATGGCCACATAGCCAAGATGTGAACTGATACAAAATTTACCTTCCTTGTGTTGAATCTAGTTCATTTGAAGCTCAAGATATTGACTCTATACACTTTATCAAATATAGAATACAAAAAATTGCTCTACTTTACAATCGCTCAATATTCACAATATCTCTTCTATACTTTTGATCATGTACATATAGAATTCACATACTCACATCTCATCATACCTCAAAAACCTCAAAAAAATGTCTTACATATATACCCAATAAATTTGCATACATTAATTAGGTCGGCCTAATTAGATGTAGCCCTAAATTAAATAAAAATTTCCTTCTCAACTCCACACTTGTACCTATAACACAGAATGGAAATTCACAATTAAGTAGTACATGCATAATTCAAATAAACCTATGTTAACAATAAAGAACAAAGGGCATAAACAAAAGAATGGTCTACACCAAAGCCCCTTATGCATTCCATGGGGCAATGAAGTGTGCAAGTATTCATGATAGTCCATTGAAGATTAAGAAAGTTGCTTCCAACAACTCATAGAGGACGGGAGGAGTAATTAATGATGAAGATAAAGCCAATTTATAGAAAATACGATTTTTGAATGACAAGCTGTAGATTAAAGATAATTAATTGAGATTTAGATTAAAGATGTATGAATACAGTTAGGTTTAGATTAGTGTGAGTGATAAAGCATGAATTGTGGGGATTAAATTAAATAATAATTTAATCTTTAGTGGAAACTAGTTGAGACACAAAGAATAAAGTCTCAGGAAGGACACATCCTGTATAAGACATAGGCTGATTGATTTTGTTATGGCAAATTTTTTTATTTGACTTGATGACCTTGTTGACTTGTTTGTCTTGTTGCTGTATGACTTGTCTTGATGTTCTAACAATTGTTTGTGTTTGACGACAATGTCTGACTTAGACTTCTCCATTTTGTTGTAGTATAAATGTCCTTAGATTTCTCTTAAGTACATGCAAATATGGCCTCATGATAGTGTTAATAGCAAAACATCAAATATTTCTAAAGTTCATTGCTTCCAAAACTCATAAGATTCCAAGAGGAATAATAATGATGAAGGTAAAGCCATAGAAAATATGATTTTCGAATGACAAGATTAGATTAAAGATAATTAATTGATGATTAAGATTAAAGATATGACATGTGATAGAGTTAGGTTTAGATCAGTGTGAGTGATAAAGCATAAAAGGTGGGGATTAAATTAAATAATAATTTAATCTTTAGTGGAAACTAGTCGAGACACAAAAGAATAAAGATTGCATGTAAAAGATAAAGATTGAAATAGATAGAAGATGTGAATAAATTAATTAAATAATTAAAGTTATTTAATTAATAAAGGCTTGCACATAGAAGATAAGAATAAATCTAGATAATGGACTGATTATCATAGAAATTATGTTCATTAGAGATAATTAGATATTAAATCACTAGATAACTAAATGATCAAATTAGATCTAGACATAAGTGATAAATGACTAATTAGATAACAAAGAGATTATCTAATTATAGAGGAATATGCTATGAATAAATCTTTTTATAAATTAAATAATGATTTAATTCAACATTCAAGATTTTGAGATTAAATTAAATAAACAAAAATTTATTTAATTAAAGAGAGAAAAGGCTAAAGAATCATTAAACAATTTAAAATGATTATTTAATTATGAGTTTAGTATGGTAAATTCAAACGTTAATTTTTAAAGAAGATTCTTAATTAATAAAGAGAATTAATTAATAGTAAAGTAACAGAGAATGAAATTCCATTATTAATTAAAGATATTTACCTTAGGTCCAATATTCAACAATGTTTAAAGAAAGATGAAGGTTAGGTGAAGGAGTTCAACACATTATCTTGTAGCAACACTTCTGAAGGTAAGTAAAAAAAACTTTAAAATGGAAAATACATCCTCTGCAAACCCCAATAAATGGAATATGCGATTCAAATCTCAAAACCCTCATCTTTTGCTACAAAATAAATAGAAAGCATTGAGAACTTAGTTTAACATTTTACTTGTTTAGGGTTAATGTTTAACACTTTTTGAAATTAATCCATTACCAAGTTGACATAGATGACTGCATATTTATCAATGATTGAGACACCTATGGATAAAGGATAATTCTTATTACGAGAGATGGGGAATCCTTCTTTTGTAACATTTTTCATTGATGGTCATGTGGTCAAAAATGATCTGAAAAATTTCACCAACTACAATATGATGCCACAAATCCAAAGTCAAACAATTCAACCTAAATAACACAGATCCAACATGTACAAAATTAATGAATGAAAATATATGCTTCCTTCTCTGTAACTAGAGGAAAAAGGAAATTTATTTCAAATCAGAATTTCTATGAAAACACTTTTCAATGCTTTATGTTGCTTCTGAAGAGGCTCATACCTTTTTGGTTAACTATAATTTTAGAGGCTATTTATACGTGTTGTTTGAACAATTCATTTAAAAACTAATTTTTGCAAACAACAATTTTCTCGTAGAATGTTGGGAAATTTTTAAGACCCATGATGTATATTTACCATAGCCAACATTTAGTTATGCTCCTTTGGTATTTCTGCAAAGATTTAAGAATTATGCTCAACTACTTCAGGTCCAAATAAATTTAGATCTGAAAATGGTCAATCAGCTTCAGCCAAACTTTCAATTTGAAAAACAAAGGGTAGTAATTGTAAACCTCACAACTCCCTCCAATGTAGATTTGTCATCTACTGGCTGTAAACAACTATTGATCTTTGTTATGTGGGACTTGGGTCCGCATGTAAACATTTTCTGATGTTATTGTGTTTTGCTTATCAGCTAAAAAGCTTTGCTTATATATTGAATTTTTCCTAGTATGTAGCTTAGGTTTCTCCTTGAGTTCTAGAGCCTGTATCATACATTGAACATTATGCATAACATTTTTGCAAGTCTGAACTTCATTCTTGCATTGTAGAAATTTCAAATTATGTTTGCACATTCTCAATTGTGGGTGCTTTTACCTCAACTATGATTAACTTATATAGATATGAATCTGATAGGCCTATTAAATAGAAAATTTCAAGGGTTGGAGAAGTAGCTTTCTCTTAAGTTTTTTATAGTGTGTCCTTGCTAGAGATGTTAGTGTTAGTGTTAGTGTAAGTTTTATTTTCCAAAATTTGGTTAGGGTTATGAATTTTTTTCGAATCAAACAACTTCTCAAGCTTACACTCTTTAAAAAAATTCAATTTCCAGGGTGTTAGTAGTGGTACATTATGTGTTACTTCTCTTATCAAAGATAGCAACATGGTAGTCTCCAATGTTGGGAACTACCGAGTTGTAATTAGTAGAGATAGCCATGTTGAAGCTCTCATTATGATCATCGAGCTGCAAGGGAGGATGAGCGAGAACGGATAGAAAATTTGGTAAGCAAATGAGCATTGTGTTGTTTTTTGCAAAATATCTTTTTTTTTTGGTGTGTTTGAATCATTGTTATGACCAATCTTCTCTAGCGTTAATTCCTATTGTAGGGAGGATTTGTTGATTGCGACTATGGAGTTTGGTGAGTCCAAGGAGTATTAGCTATATCCTGGGGAATAGGCGATTTACACATTAAAGCTTATATTTTGGCAAAACCAGACACCAAAAAGATTGAAATATAATCTGATTGTGAGTTTTTAATTATGTCATCAGATGGCCTATGGGATCTAAGGTAATGTTTTCCAGCACTCGAATAACACATTTTCCTAGGGATTTTGGTAGAGACCTTATAAATTTCACTGTCATAGCAACAATTAGCTCACATTACTTTTCTATATTCTTTTAGGTCACCAATCAAGAGGCAGTAGACCTTGCCAGGCCTTTCTGTATTGGGGTGAAGCCAAGTGTGGAACCTTCTGAGCATCTGGAAATAGAAGAGTTATTAGTAGAGAATTCCAGTTTTCCTGTAGGAGGCCCCCCTTGCTGCTTGCAGAAAGCTTGTAGAGTTCTCAGTAGCTAGAGGATCTCTAGAGTTCATAGTTGACAATTCAGTCTGGATGCAGGCAATCTTCCCCTATTTTATTAAAGTGGAAAATACCAGCATATATTTTTTTATAGCAACAAAGAAACCAAACTGATTCAATAATGCCCTTCAACACTTTTTCTTCCTACAATTTATCTACATACATCAAACAATATTTTTTAGTGTTGCAGTTGCCACATTGATGTAAGAAGAGGTGGCCCTGCATTTCGTCTGTTAACCTATCTGATATGTTTAATGTTAACCAAATGGAGGAATAAAAAATATCCTTTTTAGATCATAGCTCATTGGAACACTATCATCGTTTGCTTTCCCTGTGGATTCAATGTTTCTATAAAGTAATATGGTCGAGTTATTTGTCTCAATTTAGCAATCAACTAAAAGACAGGGTTTAGACTCAGGGCACATTAAGGGGCATGTTACAAATATATAAAATGTTTAAGAATAATATCATTTAAAGGTCAAATGGTTGATATATATAAACAAATATTTATAGTCTTATCAACTAGAAGCATGCAATAAATTTATATTTTTTAAGAGTTATTTTAGTAATTTTTGGCTAGTGCATTGGTATATTATATTTATATCTATTATTTGGTCAGGGCATTGATATCTAGAGCTCACATATTTTTGGCTTAAACTATGGACACTTTTTTCATCAACATTTCGGATAGAGAATAGATAGTTGTCTACCAGAATAGCTCTCTCTCTATATATATATATATATATATATTCTATTTTTGTGTTATACACATGGTTAGATGCATTATGAATCCCTTACTGAGAATGCATTTGATTTTTTTGTGTTACACATTGCTAGATGCATCGAATCACTTATTGAGAATGTATTTGAATGTTGAATGTTTGGTCTTTGGAATCGATTGTGTTTAGACTTTAGAGCATAGATCATTTAGTTATTACCTTGAAAAGTAACATATATTTTTAATTTATTTTTTACGATTCTTAATTGTATATCTAAAATATTAGCAATTTTTGTTAAAATGTTCCAATACAATAAATAGCTAGAATAGCTAAGTTGAGCTCAACTGTAGAATAATTCTCCATTGGGAAATTACACACTATTCACTCATAGTAGGTGCTCCTGATTATTCTGGATTTCCCTAACATTTGGGTTCTTAGTGCTCCTGATTATTCTGGATTTCCCTAACATGAGGGTTCTTGGTGATCACACAAGGAACAACCCGATCCTTGGTAACATTATAAGTTCAATAGTATCAAAATCGAGAATGCAAAGAATGGGTTTCAGTTCCATGGTTCTTTAGACCGGATGTTAAGGAACAATGTTAGAATTTGTAGGTTATTGACAATGGTAGTTACCTATACAAACCCTTCACATGTTGGACTGACTTATGTATGCATAATTATTACCATAATCTGAAAGCAACATCACATTAGTTAAATTTTTGCACCGAGAACCTGTTCCTTACATACATACCCCAGTTAGATAAATAATAAAATGTTCCTAGTTAATCAGATCTTTTGGAAAATAGTTCCTCGAGTTGTCTACTTCAAGCCTTTTTATGGTTATCTATATAAGTTGAATTCACATACTATTTGAGCCTCAAACTCAAATCTTGACAAAGTTGCAATAATTCCACAATCTGCTTTCCAAATCTTTCCACAACTACGATAAGATTAGGTACAAGCCAACTCGCAAATGTATGGATCTGTTAATTTCTCATTGAGGTTAGTGGCAACTTGCATTCAGTACCTTCTCACACAATGAGGTTGATTTCATTGTTAAAGCAAGGTATCTCTATCATGATAGGGATTCCATCTTTTTTCAGCGAATTAAGTCTATTTGTTTTATCATTTTTATTTTTTGTGTGAAGCTATTTTTTTAACTCTCAAAACACTAGCCTTGCATTGAAATAATAGGTGGTTGTTTCCTTAGAGTTTCACTATAAAAATATCAAGACCAAGAGAAAGATTTCTTAAAAAATAGGAAAATGAACATATCAGAATGACACCTTTGTCATTTGCACATCCATTTTATCATAGGGCTAAAAGGTGGGGTAGTTTAAACAACTTCAACATATCATTTTTCTTAGATTGTGCAGATTTTAAATAATTGAACCCTTTTAAACTTGATTTTGAGGCCTTTTTGATATGCTTAGTGCAAAATGTAACTTTGTTTGGGTTATAGTTTTATGTTTGAACCAATTGTAATCCTAATGCCTTGGTTTTGCACAATTAGTTTGATATTTTGAGCACTCTCAAACATATCCTGACATATAAGCTTTGCTTGTGTTCTATATTAATACAACCATACAATTAGAGTGTCTTCAAGATAGTCACCCTAGGAAAAAAGGTCAACCATGCAAGCATAATGATCAATTGTAGATGTAATGCAATAAGGGTAACTCATGTGATTGAAGTATGTATTCATGTACTCTCCCTCTTCCCTCTTTATATATCCCTCTCTTTCTGAAGTCATCTCTTTGTTCTTTAAGTCTCACTCTATTTTTTCCTCTATCTCCATAACCACCCTCTCTCTCTCTCTCCCGCTCTTCCCCCAAACATAACATGACCCTGCTAGTAATGGACCCTACTTATCTTCATCATTTAGAGGTCTTGTTTCGATCATGTTTGGGTCCCTAAAAAAGGATGCATAGCTGATTTGAACCTATCAGTTCTCCATTGAGACCTCATTGAGGTTAATGGCAACTTACATTTAGTACCCTCTCACACAATGAGGTTGATTTCATTGTTAAAGCAAGGTATCTCTATCATGATAGGGATTCCATCTTTGTTTGGCCAATTAAGTCTCTTTGTTTTAACATTTTTAGTTTTTGAGGGAAACTATTTTTTTAACTCTCAAACACTAGCCTTGTATTGAAATAATAGGTAGTTGTTTCCTCGGAGCTTCACTATAAAAAGATCAAGACCAAGAGAAATATTTCTTAAAAAATAGGAAAATGAACATATCTGAATGACACCTTTGTCATTTGCACATCCATTTTATTGTAGGGCTAAAAGCTGGTGCAGTTTAAACAACTTCAACATATCATTTTTCTCAGATTGTGCAGATTTTAAATAATTGAACCCTTTTAAACTTGATTTTGAGGCCTTTTTTATATGCTTAGTGCAAAATGTAACTTTTTTTGGGTTATAGGCTTATGTTTGAACCAATTTTAATCCTAATGCCTTGATTTTGCACAATTAGTTTGATATTTTGAGCACTCTCAAACATATCCTGACATATAAGCTTTGCTTGTGTTCTATATTAATACAACCATACAATTAGAGTGTCTTCAAGATAGTCACCCTAGGAAAAAAGGTCAACCATGCAAGCATAATGATCAATTGTAGATGTAATGCAATAAGGGTAACTCATTGAAGTATGTGATAAATGACTAATATAGATATTACACTACTAGTTATCTTCTCTAGAATTTAATAAGCTCATTTCATAAACCTTTTATGAATATAATTTATGTCATTTTGTTCAACATAATTAAATAGGGTGAGAATAAATTAATTAAATAATTAAATTTAATTAATAGAGATCATGTAGATCAAACTTGACATAGAGAAAATTGGTTAGAGAACATCAAATCTTATCTAGACTTAAGTGATTAATGACTAATTAAATAATAAAGATATTATTTAATTATAGAAGATTGGGATAAGGAGGAATCATCATTTTGATTAAATAATGATTTTAATTCAAAACTCAAGGATATTGGATTAAATTGAATAAATAAAGATTTATTTAATTAAAGAGAGAAAAGGCCAATGAATAATTAAAATAATTATTTAATTATAGTGGAAAGTGAATAGGAAATTAAATAAATAAACATTTATTTATTTTAGAAGAAAATAAGTTTAATTGTGGCACAATTAAAATGCATTTATTTAATTAGTCAAAGGAATAAAGATAGGAATGAATTAATTAAATTATTGAAATTATTAATTAATGGAGGATATATAGTCAAGAGAATTAAAAATTACTAATTGTGGGAGGTAGATGAAATAATTATGAAGAAATTAAGAGTCGTGGGCCTAGGACAATTTTTAGTGTCTAATTTTGCCCCTCTTTGATACAATGTAGTTTATCACATTGTGTCAAAGAAAAAGATATGCCCCAGTGAAAGTAGGATGAGGTAGTGGTATGCCCCTCGAGAGGAAAGGAATAAAGAACACGAGTGTGCTTTAGAAATGGATGAGAGGACTAGAAGATAAATGAAAAAAGGATAGAGGAAAATAGATAAGGATGATGACAATGTAGAATAGAAGAAGTATTAGCATGGAAAAGATGGATAGTAGCATAGAAGACATGGATGTTAGCATGGAAGATATGGATGTTAATAAATTAGAATGACTTCAATATTTTTCCAAAACATAATAGGATTTTCATTAATCATCATTGGGCACTAAGTGATACAAATGGATAAAAAACACCATGATATGAGATAGACCAAGGTGTGCAAGTTCATCCACCTGCTAAAAACATATAGTCGTAGACAAGGAATGTCCTAACTCATACTAAGGGAAAATTTTCCCCAGTATTTGTTTCAAGACAAACCACATACAACAATCAAAGAAAAGACGAGTCATGCAACATCATCACTCCTCTAAATCCTTTGTGGGACATCCTCAAGGAAGCTAGTAACCTGACTCAAAGAAAAAGCCAAAAGATAATTGATAAACAACAATCAAATAAAAAGAGTCATGAGACATCTTTGATTCTTTAAATCCTTCATGGGACATCCTCCAGAAAGCTAGTAACCGGACTCAAAGACAAAGCCAAATGAAAAGATAAGACAAAACAAGCCATAATGTCAACAGCCAATAAAAACATTTATCAAAAATTGATCATGTTTGTTGTTTAATTGATATTTGATAAATCCTCATTTCAGAAATGACACATATCCTATAAAACATCGAGTTTGGTTTTGATCATGTGACCACCTGTATAAGGCAATGACTAAGCCTGGTTTCAGAAATGACACATATCATATAAGACGTCGAGTCTGGTTTCCATCATGTGACCACCTGTATAAGGAAATGATGATTGTTTGACTAAATGATCATGTTTGTTTTCAGGAAGGACACATCCTATATAAGACATAGGTTGATTGATTTTGTTACTGCTTTGGCAATTTGTTTGATTTGACTTGATGACCTTGTTGACTTTTTTGTCTTGTTGTTGCATGACTTGTCTTGATGTTCTAACAATTGTTTGTGTTTGATGACAATTTCTGACTTATTTTGACTTCTCCATTTTGGTGTAGTTTAAATTCCCTTAGATTTCTCTTAAGTATGCAAATATGGCCTCATGATAGTGTTAATAGAAAAACATCGAAGATTTCTAAAGTTGATTGCTTCCAAAACTCATAAGATTCCAAGAGGAGTAATAATGATGAAGGTAAAGCCAATTTATAGAAAATATGATTTTCGAATGATAGACTTAGATTAAAGATAATTAATTGATGATTACGATTAAAGATATGGCATGTGATAGAGTTAGGTTTAGATTGGTGTGAGTGATAAAGCATAAAAGGTGGGGATTAAATTAAATAATAATTTAATCTTTAGTGGAATTGGTCAAGACACAGAAGAATAAAGATTGCATGTAAAACATAAAGATTGAAATAGATAGAAGATGCAAATAAATTAATTAAATAATTAAATTTATTTAATTAATAAAGGTTTGCACATAGAAGATAAGAATAAATCTAGATAACGGACTTATTATCACAGAAATTTTGTTCGTTAGAGATAATTAGATATTAAATCACCAGATAACTAAATCATCAAATTAGATCTAGACATAAGTGATAAATGACTAATTAGATAACAAAGAGATTGTCTAATTATAGAGGAATATGCTATGAATAAATATTTTTATGAATTAAATAATGATTTAATTCAACATTCAAGATTTTGAGATTAAATTAAATAAACAAAGATTTATTTAATTAAAGAGAGAAAAGGCTAAGGAATAATTAAATAATTTAAAATGATTATTTAATTATAGTTGAAAGTGTGATAGGAATAAATTAAATAATAGTTTATTTAATTTTAGAAAGAAGATAAATTTCATTAGCGAAAAACAAATAAATAATATTTAATTAATTAATCAAGGAAGAATAAAGGTAAGAATGAATTAATTAAATAATTAAAGTTATTTAATTAATAGAGGACATATGACCTTAGACAATAATTAAATAATTAACGTTATTTAATTATAAAGATGAACGAAATATGAAGAAGTTAAGGGTTGCAGGCCTAAGACAATTTTCAGTGTCTATAGTATCAAAAACATCTTCAAGCTTAAACCAAATGTGCAACACTTAATTTAGGCCAGCATGGACCTAAAATAGATCTCACTTTAAACATTGAAAATACATATTTAATCATTGCAACACACATCAAGCATTAGGTCAGCCAAGAATTAGACCTAATAAAAAAATATGCTAACTAATCAACATTAGCGATCAATCTGATCACACAAACATACACCATCTAGAATATTTGAGGTTCTGACACCTATAAGTAATCTCCCATAATTGAAAAGTCTAATTCTTATCATGAAAGGAACCCAGACTGGTTTACACATACCCATTTAGACTATACATAGCCAAAAATCTATATGTTGAACTACTGTGACTTATATCTTTCAAAATATACATCCAAACCATTTGAAATATTGAACACAGATGTAAATAATGGTTAGGAACAAATACTAGCACTGCATAAGTAGGTCTTATCACATGAGCAAATGCAGACCAAAATACCAGATCAAGGTATCTTCATTATGTTCACCAATTTAGTGTAGATATCAACAACCAATGTTGACATCAATGGAAACACATTAAGGAGATCCTTCTTCATTCTTTCTTGACAATATCCCCCTTTTTCATTGATGGAAACATGTGCCAAAAATGAATCTCCAAACTTCTCCAAAAACTTCACAAACATCTCCAAACTCCAAACATCTCCCCCTTTGCCATCAAGAACAAAGGGTGTGTTGGTAACACACATGTAAACTCCCCCTCAAATGCATATATACAAGTAAATAACTAAATTGAATACATTGACTCCCCCTTAGGGAGTTAAACCAAAAATTTGAACCATCTACATGTACAATGAGAAATTGGAAAAATAACTAAAAAAAATGAAAGATTATACAAGTAACAAGATGTTTAACTGAAGGTGGAAGCTCCTTCAAGCTCTTTGAGAATAGCGTTCCAAGAAAAATTTCCTTCATTCAAAGTTTTCTTGGTTACTACAAGAGATTTGTACAATGATTCCAGCTCTACTATACTCTCCTCTCCCTCTTCTGAAGTACTGGGATTTGGATTTATCTTTGCAAGCTTTTCAACATCATCTAGGGCACTTGACACTGGTATATGCTTGGTTTTCACCAAGTCTATCCAAACTGCCTTATGATGTCTTCTTTCTACCTTTGTAATGTGAAGAATCTATTTTGTAGATTTGTGATGGCATTCCAAGTGATGTGATCATTGTTCTATGTCAGGCCATAGGCACTGGAGGCATTGGTTATTTGTGACTCAATTGATTCCATAAGTCCTTAATTCCTTGAGTGGAATTTGACCACTTCATGTAGTATAGAAATAGATTTTTTGCCTCATCCTCGCATTCTTTGACATCCTTTATACATTTCTCCACTTTATTATACATGTTGATGCACATCTTTCTTGCAACACTAGCAACCCCTTCTCTACAACCCTTGTTTCCACTTCATTTTCAAATTTTCCTTTTAGAAAGGAGGTGTACTCCTTAAGATAATCTACCAAAAACTTAACATTTTCAACAAAAGTTAAAGAATTTTCAATTAAAGAACTGGGGGTGGCATCCTACAAAGTCTAAATTTATTGCTTCATTTATTAACTTAGTTCCCTTATGATGAGTTGCAACTATTTCTTTCCTTTCGAAGGCATGAAAAGCATCTCCAAGCTCCAACTTCTTAATTGGTGAGATCTTCTCTAGATCCACACTTCCTTGATACATAGGGAGCTGTAATAACTAAGGTGATATATAGCCAATTCAAATATTATTTGTCTTGACAAAAGACCCTTAAGAGGATTTCCAGAGGAAGATTCTCTAGAGGGCTTGGGTAGGTCCATGGTCTTTTGTGCTTTTTCATTCTTTCTTTCCTCAGACTCTTCATTCTTTGTTTTTTCCTCTTCATTGGAGGATTTTTCCTTTTGATTATCTTCATCCTCCTTGTCATCATCTTTCTTATTATCCTTCTCTTTCTCTCCTTTTTATTCTTCACCATTCTCATTTTTATTTTCTTCATTTTTTTTTTATGCATCTTCATTATTTCTATTATTGTTGTCCTCAATGCAATCTATATTATTCTTTTCTTTTTATTGCTTTCCACTATGTTTTTCATCGCTGGTGGGCTTATCAATTTCTTCTAGAGGAAAAAGTCTCTGGAGTAGCTTGTGTTTCATTTACCATTGGTGGAGAGGACACAACATTCTCTATAACATTAACCAATGGTGTTTCTTCTCCTGTATGGTCATCTACTTCCATCTCTTCCACATGACCTCCTTAAATATTTGCATAAGGAATTGCAAGAAGATTTTCACTACATCAGTTCCAACTCTTCTAAATTCTTCTCTTTCTCTTGGGATGCCTATATGTTAAGTAGTTATTCATGTCTCAAGTTTGACATCAATTTCTTTATTTAGTGCACTCTAATCCTACTTCTAGTGTATCCACTTGATCCTTTTCTCTACCCATGCTAAGAAGTAATCCCTTTGTTTAACTCTAAACTCCTTAGTGTATTACTTCATATCAATCAGCTTTATCATCACAAATATGTGGAGGATCCAATTTCCTGTTGACATCAATTTTTTTTTATCAGGAAACTCAATGGCCTCTCTTCTTCTTTCTATTAAGGCATCCCAAACAAATCTAGGAACCTTTTTCTTGATATTTCTCATATCATCTTCTAAAACAATAATGTATTTATAATAGCTTCAATAATTGTATTCCCATCTATTTCATCAATTTCATAAAAAAATGTTGTAGCTTCTACCATATTATTATAATGTAACATGTTGTTAACTAAAACATATATCTCCATAGGAGTGTGTGCCCTTACCGAAGGATTCTTCTTCTACTTCTAATCTTGAAGGGCCTTCCATCTTTCTTCTTCTCATTCTTATTCTCAGCCTTCCTTTTCTCTTTCAGTTTCTTCTTCTTCTTCTGACGTGTCACAAAATCCATTTTTTATTTATTAGCTCTGATGCTTGCCTCTTTTAAAGCACCTTCACCGCTCTTAGTACTACTATTATTTTTTCTTCTTATCAACTATTCCTCATGCTCTAATCCTAGCTCAATTTCTTCTCCAGCAACTGCTTAAGTTCTTTTCTCTAAAAGCTTTTTGTTTCTTTCTCCTTGTAGAGGAAGCAGGAGTTGCTACTGGATTCACATTCTTCCTCTTGCTTGCTCTTATGTTCGATTAAGTTATATTAATGATTTCTTCAATTACTAGAGTACTACGCTCCACCTTCTTTCCTTTACTAGTAACAATAGCACCAGCTTGAAGGACTTAGGTAGTGTAGAGGCAAGGGTGGAAGCTATTCTTCTAGATCTCCTTGGTCTAAAGAACTCTCCTACAATAATAGCTTCTCTTGCTTTGGCCACCTTAATTATTTTCTTCTATGTATCCTTCATTGCTTCCCATTCCTCTTAATCTTCAGGTTTCTTTAGTTTCATATGCACTTCTAATGATTTTTCCTCATATATCCCATACCTTGCTTGTGAGGGTCCTTAGGAATTTTGAGCAGTATATCCACATATCCATTGAATTCATTTTCAAAAAATTCATATCCAAGAGGCATAGTCCATACCATCCTTGGTTGAACAACCTCAATAATACACTCATCAGATGTAACAAGAAAGGTTATTTCCTTTTCATATTTGTCCACAAGTTTACGAGTAATTCTCTCCCTTTCATGCATCTTCTTTTGAAACACTACAAAGAATGTAGTTAAGCATCATCTTGATCCTGTAAGTCACCTAAGTTGTGCATGTCTAGTCAGAATTTGATGTAGCCACTATTCTTCTTTTGTCCCATATAACATCTTTTCTTTTGGGAAGCTCTTTCTTGAAGTAAAACAATAAACATACAACAAAGTGCTAAACTTAAATGCATACTTTCTTTCCCTTGTTATCTTTAGATTCTCAAGAATTTGTTTCCAAAGAAACTCACATAGATCAAAGTATTTTCCATTTACTACCATTTCATGTGCAATATAGATAGTTGTGGCCGAAACTGAATTTTATCTGTTTGTAAAATATATCTTATGACCTATCACCATGGAAGCATATATCTCACAGCAGGATTCCAAATAGGTTTAGTCGTTAAAGCCATTTTGTGATATTTCTATTAAGATTAAACTATGTAGTGTTATAATTCAAACTCATGACCATTTTTCATGAGTAGTGGTTCACAAGAACCCATCTCTCATGATAATGAATGGTCTGGTATGTACAGGATCATGATGGGCCAAAAAGTGGCGATATGATGGATATGTGTAGGGTATGTGGCTAACGACTTTCTTTTTACCCAAAATTGATGAAATGAAAAGGGTTTTTAAAGGAGATTCTCTAGCTTTCCACCAATATAAATTATGTTTTACTTTGAATTTAATAAATAATCATTATTCATTTTTCTATTTAAATTACAACTAAAATTTGATTGATAGGTTGATTGAAAAACATCTATAGCTTTCAAATGTATCCCACATTTTTTGAATTGAAACATGTCACATTTTATGCTTTTGCAACTATAGGATTAAAAAATTGAATTTCATGAAGTTTTGACCAAGTGAAGGGTTGGAATCATATATACGAGTTTTTATTTTTTTTAGAGTTGTAATAAAAAATAATAATTAATTATTTACTTGGAAACAAAATACAAAAAAATATGCATCACATCAAGACATGAGTCCTCTACTTAAATAAAAAAATATTATCTTTTTATTATGGTTAGGTGGTTAATAGACACCTATTCTTATTTTTCCTGAAATTTAAGTACTACTACATTGAAATTTCAAATTTTCACCAAATAGAAGTTTAAAAAAAAAACATCTAGTAGTTTAGAAATTACATTCAATTTTCTACAATTCTATTCTTACATATTTTTGAAATAATATAGATAATTATTCAATTTTTACATCAAGTTGCCTAACTCTATTTTTCTGATTTTCACACTTAAGGGCCTATTTTTCACATTGATCATTACATACCGTCCACTTAACACTCATTGCATCTAGGTAATTGATGCATGGGTGAAACCTTTGGGCCTTCTGGGAGATTCCTATCCTAGTGCTGCTCCTGGCTCAAACTGCAATATCTTCACGACCTTTCTAAGGTTTTTGTTTTCCACCTGCAACCCAATGTGTAAAACCTTCATATAGTGTTTCAATAAGGTGGCACTAGTTAAATAACACAACAACTTCATTCACCAATAAGACTTAAGTATCAGTATGGGTTTGGTATCACACAACCCTGTATGTCACCTACCCCTCCATTCTATATACAGCCATGTATGGGGTGGTTGCTCTAGGAATGGGAAGAGGGAGATGTGGGATATTCTTCAAAAATGTGGATATTTTTCAATGTGATATTACATTATGGATTGCAGTAATTCTGATGTAATGAATTAAGTACCATTATTCATGATGATATGATATGATTTTGGTTTTCAATGATTAATTTATCGGTTATATTATATTTTTGGATAGATGTGATGACCGGTAGTGTCAGCAGCATTCGTCTCATTTTTTGTATAACATTTTCCAATTCCTTGGATCTTACTCTGCTTTGATTTTTTATATGTATCCACATGTACACTACTTCTTTTGTATGTAGGGATGCAGTGCATAGTCTTTCGATTCCACCTACTTTGGCATCTCAAGATACCTCACCTAAACCCAATTCTTTTCGTTGAGACAGAGGTGGCAATGAAGTCTCCCTAGATTTGATGTCATATTGACTTGTTTAAATGGTTTTGTACGTTCTTGTAATTGTCATCATTGTGGTGCTGTGGTTATGTTTCTCGTATCCACTTTTCCATCAAAATTTTGTAAGCTGTGATTTATTTTATTTAAATGACCAAATGAAGTTTATTTTAATCATAGATTAAATTGTTGGAAATTTTTAAAATGTGGTTATTTTAGGTAAAAGTCATGAGGTATTCAGTATTAATTAAAATATTATTTTGTTTTTAATTATTCCTAACTATCTTATCTTGTTGATGGATAAAACTTAATGTAAATTCATTTAAAATGCCAATAACTATTGATAATGTCGCTATTTGCAAGAATAAAAGTTGCACTGTATCTTGTGTCTAACTGCCTTTTAAACATCCTTTTATTTAAAAGTAATAAATTATTATTTAATTAAATTTTTTGTGAGTTTTCTGACATAGAGAGGATTAGTGTTACAGAGTTGCACAAGTTTATGGATTATGTATTTTTGAATCTGGGGAAAATATTTTTCAATCTTTTGCTATAATTTTGAGGAGAGTTCTAGAAAGGGATTTGTAATTTGTTACTGGTTATTCTGGAGAGTCTTCTGAACAAAGGATCGGATTTGAGTTCGAGCACAATTACTCAAAGGAGATTCGAAGCAGGAAGGAGAAGCTCTTCGTAAAGGCTGTTAGAAACCAGTTTCATCAGATTCCCGAGAGCGCAGGACTCCAGGTTCCACTCTCTTCTCTTAATGGTTTTAAATCTGTAAAAGGAATAAAGAGGTGTTTTAGAATCAATCTCTGTTTGAAAAAAAAATCTTTTTGTGGTTTAGATTAAAATGATTTCTTTGAGATTAGAAAATGAATAAACAAATAAGTCTTCTTTGAAAGGAAAAATTCTGGTTGAATTTGGAAATCATGTTTTGCAAACAAACTGAAAAGAAACTCTTCGAATTTCGTTTAGTTATGCCCTATTTCTCTCTATTATTTTTCTTTGGAAAAAGAAATCAATCTTCGTATTTGGATGGTTTTGAAATATTATTTTTGATAGTCATTATTATATATTTTAAATATGTGTTATTCTATATTTCACACAGAAAATTGTGTTCTCTGTATTTTATGTAACTATATATATATTTTTTCATGGAAATCTTTATTGTTTCGAAATATTTGTATTTGGGCCAAATCGAATGAATCGATAAAATAAAATTCAAAATTTTGAAGTATGTAATTTTATTACAATCAAATAAAATTTTATTAAAAATAAATAAAATTATTTATTAGATTGGGGAGGGACGGCATTGGCCGAACCCCCCGTACCCTATGCGGCTGATTGACTGCCGCACAACAGTCTTGAAGACTGTTGTGCACAGTCCCTACAGGGACTACCGTGGGTAGTCCTTGCAAGGACTGCGACGGCAGGCCTCAGCCTGCAGAGCTCTTTTTTTGTTAATTTTAATTTTATTTAATTTTAATTTAATTTAATTTAATTTAATTTAATTTAATTTATATATATATATGTAGTTTAATATATATTAATATATATATATGTTTCATTATATATATAATTCAGAAATTTTGAATATAAATTAATAAAATATTTTGTAATTATATGTTTTTAATTTTAGGAAATAAATAATGAGATTTTTATGTATATATATTTAATGTAATTTGTTCAAAATATCAGTGTAATTTAAATATATATGTATAAATACATTTGTATATATATATATACTATGATATATATAGGTGTATATATTTATATATATATATTTTATATTTATAAAAGATATACTGAAATCTTTCTTATGATTGTAAAAAGATTAGGGATTTAAATGGTGTTGATTAGATAGAAATAGAGAAGCACAATATAGGTTGTCTGGTTCGAAAAATGGAATTCAAAGTTTTGTTAATTATTAAAAAGGAGAAATTATTTATCATTTGTATTTTATTTCATAGAATTCTTTGTGGGAGTAGAGTTTTTGTGATAGGATAAAATGTGTTGCTAGTTATGCTATTTTGAACTTGAAACCCTTTGGAGTGGCTTATTTTGCCATTTTAATCATTGTTGGCTTTCCTTTCGATGCAGAAACCCCGTTGTAAATTGTGAGTTCAATTTTAGTTATTATTAAACTTGGTCTTCTCCAAAGGCATGACTTATTTCTTGGATGTTTATTCTTGTATTTTGTGATTAGAATATTACATGATTTTGAGCGTTATTATTTGGAAGGGTTGTACGAGGTTGTGGTCATTGTGATTACGAGTTATCGCGAGATGGTTTTGCCTCACATGTTTTGTTTTGAGTTATATGTTTTATTCGTTATAGTACAACCCTTGCCTGGTTTTGATCTATGTTAAGGGTCTTAGGGAGAGTGGCTCTTCGTGGGGGCCGGCGCCTCAAGTTGGAGGAAGGGCTAGGAGATCCCATGAGAGCTATGCAATGACACTCTTCACTAGACACCTGTTTGCTTTGTTGCTTATTGCCTCTGGAAATGCATTTTGGATGTTCTATCAATTCTACTGGATTTGTACTCTTATTGTTGATTCAGATTCTTGTGAAAATGATTTATGAATGTTCTTTGGTGACTTGTTTAATTTTTATTGCTTTCTTTAATTGTGATGTGTTTCATAGCTTTATCTTGTTATGTTTGATTCGTGAACGTTGATGGTTATTTCATTGTATACCTTGAGTTTGTAATTGTATTTGTACTATGTTGTTCATGGAGTTGGTTTGACAATCATGGTTGAGTTAACTTCCTTGTCACCTCTGAGCACGAGGGGTGAGTTATTCATAATTCACATGGTTGGGTGGAACATGCTCCGCACCTGTTGGGTTCCCCATCAGCATCCTGTCTTCTCAGTATTTCCGCAATTGGAGTTGTACCAGTGTTCCTTTGTAATTCAAATTTCATTGTATTTATATTCTCCCACACATTGGGAAATTTGATGTAATTATTAATCAAGAGCTTGTAATGTAATATTAAAATGATGATGTAATAGTTAGGATCAATCGTAACTTGTTAAAAGAGATTCATTATGATTGTATTATGTGATGTATTAATATTCTCGCTCTTGGTTATTGGATGTATTCTTATTCATGGTTTATAATGTTAATGGATATGTTACTTATTATCTTTTACTTTTGTTATTAGTTGTTTTGCGAAGTAACCTCGCGTGCCCCAGAGAATGTAACGTTAAGTTGTTAGTGTGCAATGTATATGTAATTAATATGTAAATGTAATTAATGTAAATATGCATGTTTACTTTATGTATTATTTTTTTAAAAAAAATTGCAATGTTTGTTCTCTATCACCATCTTGATTCTATTCTCCAAGAATTTTTCTAATGCACCATAGATTTTTTTCCTTACTTTGGTCTCCTCATTGCACTTTAAGATTTATGTTTCTTGCTTCAAGGCCTCTATTTGATCAGTGGAAACAACATCATTCTCTTGGGTTGAGGGCTAGTACACTACCATTTTAGTACTTTGAGAAGGGTCTACCCCTTTCAGTTGTTGCTTTAGCTTCACATCCTCTATAAACAAATTGTTCACTTCATCATTCATATATGTTTGTGCTTTTTCATATTTTGCAAGTTTATTCTCCAAACTCTTGACAATTTCTTGGGTGAACATAGTAGAATGTATAGTCATGGTAGTTGCTTCTAAGGCCGAGGTATCTTTGAGGGTCTCAACCATGCACTCCCTCCCATTTTTTGTACAATGTAGAAAAAATTTAGCTTCTTTTTTTTTTTTTGCTTAGCCCAAAAGGCTAAGGCCTCAATTCTTGGATTACACCCTATCCTACTCATTCCTTCCTCTAAAGAAAACTCAACCATTAACATGGGGTATTCTTGATTTCTTACATGATCAAGTAGGAACATCCTTTTCAAATCCATCCCAAGTATAAGCAAGATATTTCTTTTCAGCACCATTTTCCTAGCTTCTTGTGGACTAATGTCAACATCATTTATCCTCAATTCGTTAAAATTTTGGGCCATAATTTGATCATGCTGAGATTCCTCAACACCCATCTTGTTCATCTCAATTTTGTCCTCAAACTCTTTCATTTTCATTTTAATCTAGAAGTCTTTGAATTCTAGGGTGTTGATAAATTCATCATCCTCCATGAATATGAGGGTTGTAATCATTCTTTCATCATCGTGCATCTCCTGCTTACCCTGTGCATATATATCCACCCTCACCTCTGCCTTGTGTGCTCCAGCTTCATGCTTTTGGAGTGGTTGATCAACTTCAACATCATCTTTTAAGTGTCCTAGCACACTAGCCACCTCCTTTGTATCTCCAACCTCTTCACTTATCTCGTATGATACAAGGGGATTTGGCTCCTATACCCTTTGTCTCTTGGGCCCTGATTGCTCTGGAGGTGATTCTAGAGAACCATAATGTATTGAAGTAGTATCTGGAGGGGGCTCAAAGATTACAACTCCACTTGGTCTTTTGGTAGGAAATTTGGTGGGCTTATCCAACTCTATTCTTGATTTACCATAAAATTTCTCAAAATTATTAATCATTAGGTTTATCCTCTTGATGGGATCTAACATTTCATCTATATAAAATCCCAAGAAATCGATGTTTGCCTTCCTCTAATTTTGTTAATATCACCCATTTTCTTCTCCTCTGAAATACTTCTTAGAGTGTCAAACAGTTTCTTATTACATCCTCCTCATAATCAACATCATGGGTGATCCCATACTTAGTAATGATTTTTTTCCTCGCAAAATTCATGTGGCCTTCAGGGTCAAATACTATTTCTCCTCTAGACTCCAAAGAATATCTTTTTTTTAATTAATGTTGCAACTCCTCAAGAGTATCGGATCCAACAGAAAATTCTTCACATATGGTCAAGTTAGGAAAGAATGTTCCTTTCTTTTGTTTATGCATGACCTCCTTCTCCATCCATAACATTTTCCACATAAACTCTAAGAAATCCAACCAGAGAGGTACAAACTTGGGAAAAACATGTGGGGCTTGGGGACATCCATATACTCTTATTACTATAACATCTAGCAAAAAGAACCAATCACCAATGTTATGGGTATTCCCTTTCTCTAGCCTCAATGCCAAGGGTCTTAACAGTTGTAGCATTGGTGTATGTAACCTTGGTGATTTATGACCAAGCACAAACATAATTCTTACTACAAAATCATCATGAAAAATCACATAGTTACTCCTCTTGCATCTACTGTCCCATATATAACACCAATTTTAAACATGTAGTTGATCACCTTGTTGATCAACCATTCCCCAACACATTCTCCTAATCCATTTATCACTATTTTGGTATAGAATTAGATGATGGAGTAAAGAGTAACATTTAAACGTGATGGGGGCTTTATCTTCTCTTGCAAAAATCCTTCCTGCAATGCTCTCTCAATGAATGAAGCAAAATCATACTCAATATTTGTCTCAAGGTTTTGGATCCTCATGGCCATCATCATTAGGCCAATTGGCGTCTTCTCTTGAGCATCCATTCCAAGAATTTGGCACAAGGAAAAATAGGTTCTCTTAAAATATATTTGAAAATATTCTACAAGAAACAGGTCAATGTTGGAAGAGGAGATAGTTATTCTTCTATTATTTTCACCCTTCCTCATGTGCATAGAGATTTTATCACTCTACAATTGCAGACTTGGTTGATATCACTAGTGGTGAACCATCTGTCATCCTTATGGTTGTAATGGTTTGATGATAGCTTTGTGCTAATACTTTAATGAATTCAACATCTATAAATACATTTGAGACTACCAGCTTGGCTAGGTCTAGAGTCCAAGGGTTCGACATTGGGATTTTTCCATGTCTCTTTTATCATAAAAATACCAAAACAAATCCCACCTTGAGATGGGAATGATTGCATCCCAACACCCATGAGCTATGTCTCTAAGCACTTTCTTAAATCCTCTATCTGTTGAATCAAGTAAAATGTCTAGTATGGATTGTTGCAAAGGTGTTTTCTTCACCTTAGGTTATTCCTTATTACTCATAGGTTAACTCTTCTTAGGTGGAATGGTGTAAAAATTTTACTTCCTTATGAATTTTATAAACCCTTAACTGCAAATCCTAGTCAACCAAATGCTTTATAATTTCTTACAAAGAGTGTTCATGCACTTACCTAGTGATATAGTAGTTGTACAAATTTTCTTCCTTGAACGACAATCCTTTTGCAAATGATTACAAAAAATGATGCCAAATTCTAGATATAATTGCTTCTAAACTCAGTCATTTCAACATTAATGTCTACTTCATTCAAAATATTTCATAATGTGCGCCTATTTTTATTTTTAATATATGTTGTTGATCTTAGAACATAAAATGGTTCATGATAGTCAAATAATTACTATCATAGTTGACATAAATTCTCTTACCAACCTATACCATAGTACTGTCATCACTTCTCTTAATCGTTGTAGGATGGCAGTGTCATGTAATATACTCATTTTGGCTATCCCACTATACCATAGGGTTTATTTATGTTATCACTTAAATTATACTATGAGACTATGGTTCTCATACCACCATACCGTGCACTTCTTTTATGTTGTATTTTTTTCATTTTGGGATGGCCAATTATACATCCTTATACCATCATACCACAAGTCCCTTTTAGTTTTAAAATATGTTTTTCATGGGGTGGTGGGTTATATCGCTTCATACTGCCATACCACACACTTATTTTTGCTTTACAAATTGTTGATCACAGGATAGCAGGTTACATAACTTAATGTGCCACCATACCACATGTTATTTTAATGTCATTGTTTGATGACTATGGGATAGTGGGTCAACCTTTGATAGTTAATTTGAGATCATACCGCCATATTGTAGTTTGTATTTTATATACTCACTACTTTCCATGAGGTAGTGGTATATACTTATATACTAAAGAGACCTATCACCGCCATCCTACACACATCTTTTATGACTACCATGGTAAAGCAGTATATGATTACATCTTATTTTGTACCCTGCCATACTGTTGAGTGCCCTTATAACTGAACAACTACTCCTGCAAGGGTGTGGTAATGGATTTTTATGAATGTAAAGGCACTAACATATCTTATTTAAGCATATGATGATTTATTAAATATTTGGAACTGTATGGGGCTTTTCAGTTTCATTCAAACCTAATGTTAAGATATCTATATGTATTATTAAATCACATATGTTCATTATTGTTTCCTTCCAACAAGCATTTCGATACATGTGGAGGCTAGAAGTTGTATTGCAAACTAAAGCTATCCAAATATTAGAGAAATGACTACAATTTATTTCCAAGATTTTAAAGAGTTTTTTGCTTTCATAGGTATCATTTTGCATTATTTGATACCTTTAGACCTTTCTTGCTTCTTTTCATATCTATTGGTTCTAGAGAAGTTAGAAAACTCTAGCATCTAGAAAACATATAGCACATACAAGAAATTATAATATAACTAAACAAAATTAATTTGAACCAAAGTAAGAAAACTAAGAAAAATGATTGAACCTAAATTTAAATTCACTTCAAATCAATAGTGAACATCTCAGGTTTTGTAGACAATGTACCTACAGAATAATGATGATTACATTCATAAATGTATTAGTAAAACAATAGTGAATAAGCACACCTATGCTCAAATATTTATTACATTCAATAATCAATTACACCATACATATAACCAAATTTTAGGTGACACACTTACAAGTTAAGGTTGTAGGCCCTAGTTAAGGTGACAAAACATCATCATAATCATCTGCATTTCCAGCAAGATCAGAACCCTGATAACTCGTGTCTGTATATTCTTGATTTTCTTCCTCATCCTCATCTATGACATGCAATACATTTTGTATCCCAATCTCCTTTTTGGTAATCAAAATCTCTTCTTCAAAAACTCCATCATCATCTTCATCCACTTCTTTGAATGTTTCTTGTAAATTAACATATTGCTCATCAGGCATTATATCAACAACTTCCATGAATTTTTCGTTTTGAACAAGACTCTGTTTGAATGACATACGACCATCCTGGGCTTCTTACAACATTCAATTAGAAATGATTGGTTAATTTGAAGAGGGGAAACATATGGCTCATCTATCTCTAATAAAAAAAATTGTGTATTTGCGTGTACAAATCCATACTCATCAAATTGTACTATGGAAGGTTGGATCCACTTACATTTTAATAAAATAGGACTATTTTCACCAAAATTCACTTGAATAATTTCTTGGATGAATCCAACATTAAATGTCTTCTCAGTTTCATGAAGAAATTTAGCACTAACAACATAATCACAATTTGTCTTTCCTTTGTCTTTTTCTTCCATTATTAAACGGCTACCATAGGCCCACATTCCACTAAAATGCATAGCCCATAAATGTGGAGATTTTGAAATCTCACTTTCCTCTATGACCTTGTTCTTTTGCATCATTGACTGCATTAGCAATCCATTCTTCAAATTTTGGAAAAGAATCACCTCCAATCAAATCATGACGTCTACACTTTTGAGGTTGATGTTGCATCCAAGTTTGATTCTCTTCTTCATATTTTCTACATAGAATATTAACGTACAAATGGTAAGATTAATAATATAAATGTGTAAATGCAATTGAGTAAATAAATTATTGTGTAAATCTTTTTTCCCTACGCCACTTATTGAACAAAGATGTGTTTTGAAGAATATAGGCATGTATCACACTTCTTTATTAATGTGATAGCTTGAAGTGACAATCCATTTCCTTCTAATACTTCACCTACAACTCTCTCATCTTCATCATCATCCCATACACATCAATTGACATTTTTAAAATCCTTCATATATTTTGTGCAAAATCTCATGGCCACTTGCATTAAATATCCCTTAGACATGTTTCCTTATGATTTTTTCCTTAGTACAAACATTTTTTTTCATATATCATTCTATAGGATACATCCATCTTGTTCTTACTGGGCCACAATGCTCTAGTTCATATTCTAGATGTATCAAAAGATGCATAGATATTTTAAAGATTGTTGATGGAAATTCCCGTTCCAATAGACAAAGGACTTCAACAACCTCCTCCCTCAAACTATCAAAGTTTGAAGGATCTAATACATGTAAACTCATTCTCTTTAATATTAGGCCCAACCTTATAATTTCCAATCTTGGACCCTTTGACAAACTTGATATATTTACCACAATAGGTAAATATTCTTAATTATGACATGATAGTCATGGGTCTTGAGGCCTCTTAAGCTATTAATGTCAGTTTGTCTTGTAATACTATTACTTGCATATCCAGTGGGAAAGAAAGTCTAAGACATCAATTCTAAGAATTGTGCATGTTGTTTCTTTGTCCAGATATAAGGAGCACTAGGTTTTCTATATTTTTCATCATCATATTTTTCAATGACCCAAATATTTCAAAAAATATTTAGTTCTCAAAAGTCTTCATGTGATGAAATAGTATCAAAAGCACCAAAAATAGTTTCTATAATAGCATAGGTTATATTTTTCTCAGTATGCATAAGGTCAATATTATGCCTAATGGATATATCCTTAAAGTATGAAGACTTATAGGATATGCACAACCATTTTACACCACTTTCATTACATGGATCATATCTAATATCAGCAATCTCATCATTTTGAATTATAAATGACATTCTTTTTTTTCCATTCTCAATAATGTAATCACATGTTATTAGCAATGGTACTTCACAATTCTCCTCTTGACAATTGAAACATATTTTTTGTTGATGATATGGATGATCCATTTTAAGGTAAGCATAATTTCCAAAATAAATGCACTTACAAAAACTTCTTGAGTGCCTCACAAAATCCTTAAATTAGCAAGCAAGACATTCATGGTATCCATAAACAACGAGACCAGACAATGTGCCATATGTAGGAAGATCATGAATTGTAAACAATAAGGAAGCTCTTAAAGTGAATTTGATTGAATGACTATACCTTAAAGATTGAATTCCTTCAATTCCTTTCCACAATTTCATTAGCTCATCATATAATGGATCTAGATAATAATCAATTATATCTAAAATCACACTTTTCTTTCCTAGTATAATCAATGATAGCATTAAGAAAAATGGTTTAGTTGCTAACCATGGAGGCAAGTTGTAATTTATTAAAAACATTAGCCAATTTGACCATTTAGTACTTTGATCTAAGAATGGGTTCACCCCATCTAGAGCCAAACCCATCCTTATATTATGAGGATCTTGAGAAAAATCAAGTCATTTGTTATCAAATTCCATCCACATCTTAGAATCAGGCACATATCATTATTTTCCATTGGTGCTCTTATTTTGGGCATGTCATTTCATAAGTTTAACAATGTCTTTGCACCTATACATTTAGAGTAATCGTGGGATTATCGAAAAGTGGCAAAGAACCTTTCTAGGAACCATAGCTGATTTCAACCCTTGTCTATACCTCACTTCATGACATTTCGGACATTCACTCTCAATATTATTGTGAAATAATACACAACCATTCACACATGTGTGGATGTTTCCATACCCTAATCCTAGCTTAGTGATTTGATTTTTACATTGACTTCATTTTGTTGGCAATGTGGATTTAGGTGGTAACAATGAACTTAATAATGCTAATAACTAATCTACACTCTCATTTGTCCAACTAAACACCACTTGCAAGTTAATAATTTAAAGGATTGTTTTAAAATGACTTAACTTGTAATTAGCATACACAAGCTTTAAAGTATCCTCCATCAACTTGGCCCAATCATCGTTTAGACCCTCATTCAACATTCTATCAACTTCAAACCCTTCATCTAACATTATTTCCTATTCATCTTTATTTGGTGTCACTTCATCTATGTTTGTTTCCTCTTCATCTCTCACACTCTAAAATTCTATCATATCTTCATAATAATTGTAATCCCAAGGGCATATACCACTATGCCCATGTATCTTATCATATGTTGATAAATCACATTTCTTTTTTTCACCTTTCCACTAAGTTTTTGAAAAGGAAAAAACAGGTTTTACAGGGACTTGAAACTGCAGAGTTTAAACAACAAAAGATAACAAAATAAGTCCAAACAAACAAACGGTTGTCCCAAAAAGGAAACGACAGCACAAAGAGACAATAGGGCCCAAAAAAGGACCACCCAAAAAAACCAAAAACAAACACCACCACATTACTCCAAGGTGTTCAATAACTCCTCAGCCTCCTTTTCAACATCCTTCATGTCCTGTAACCTCTGCTTGAGGATTTGAGCCATATGTGACAAAGTCGGGGTCTTCCTCTTAGCGTTAGCCCGGGTACGAATTGAAATCCCATCACCAGCAGATCTGCAGCCTCCTCTATCCGCATCCAAATCCACGACCAGTGAACCCTTTTAGTTTTTTTCGAGCTTTTCCACCATTGCATTGATGATAATGGTGTTATGCCTAGAAATTTTGTGATTGTTCGCCACAGTGGCCCTAATATTTTGGCCTATCTTGGACATACTGTACTCGATACTAGTCAATCTTTCCTCCTGTGATTGTTGTCTTTTCCTTGGTAAGGGAGTTTCCTGTCCTTCATTCTCTCTACAACTCCAGCTAATCTTCTGCTCCAAAGCCATGACTCTGTTGCTAAGATCATTATTACGGCCTTTCAAATCACAAACTTCCTTCTGGGTCCACTTAAGAATAGTGAAAAGGCCATCCGTACTTTTTTCTGCCATACTCACAATGTCCTCAGGCTTGAGCTTATTCAGGGCTGAGTTAATTTCATCCTGAATAGGGGAGTCATAAGGGCTATTCCCAAATCTTCCAGACGCAGGGGCACTAGGGGCAGATTCCTTACTAACCATGGGTTTATCAGAAAGAATTTCCATGGAATTTCCAGAATAAGAAACAAGTTTCGTAACAGAGGTACCTTTAAACCTTTCCACTAAGTTAGTCATTACATGGACATGGATATTTTTCCATGTCCCTCTCATCGGCTACTATCTCATCATATGCATGGTATTGATTCGTAGTCAACCTTCAACATTGATCCATCTGTAATGTTTTACATTCTAGTATTAATTTAGTTTCCCATTTCAAGAAAAAAATAAAAATCTAAAAAACTCAACTTACTCAGGATCTAATACAAGTAAACTCATTCTCTTCAGCACTCTTCAGTACTTACCCAGAATTCAGAACACTTCATAGAATTAGGATACAAAGCACTTTGTAGAATTAGAATTAGAGAACTCTACAAGATATAGAGCACTTTGCAACAATTCAAATTCAAGAAATGCAGTTGGGCATCACTCTACAACATCAAATGTTCTACCTCTACATAAATATTTGTGGTCAATTTTGTGCATTTTTTACTTGTAGTATTCTCAGCTATCAATGGCTAATTAGCAGGAAACATAGAAACTACTCTGCCCTCATTTTTTTCCCATGTGCAAGATGCAGAGATTAAAAGTATATGTTGTAAACTATCTATTATTGGCACCTAGCTAATATAAGGAAACTTTGGGGTGTTTGTATACTATTTTTTTTCATTTATAGGAGCATTTTTTAATTCTAAAAATCTTGTTGATCATGTAGACTTATGTTTAGTTTACATGTCATCAACAATGTGCATAAAAGAAGACTATGATGACTGGAAATAAAAAAATGTTATTTTATCCATGTTTTGTTGAAGTCCTTCCTTGTCTAGATGGTAATTAAAGAAATGATTTAGCAATGGAACATGAAATTTATGCTTGTTCTATTAATGAACCACAAGAATTTAAGCATATGGCAATCTTGTCAATATTAATGAATACACAAACAAACAAAAAAGCTAATAAATTATTTGTTGTAACTTTGATCATTACTTACTAGCATAAATTATTAACATGTTGAGATAAGATGACTTGTTCTAATAATCGATATACCCCCATGTGTGGATATATAGTATCAATTAAAATACCTTGGTGACCACAATTTGATTTGATGAACTAGCATAACTTTCAACTATGCAATATGAGACCATCTTCTAAGATTCCATACAATTAATAGATTAGGCTTACACACAATGTTACCCAAGCATTGAGGTCTAGGCTAGGGACATGATCCTATGGTTTAATGGAAAAGTGATCAAAGGAAATGAAATTTGGATGCATGTTACAAGTTCAATTCCCATATGCTTCAAAATGCATATAGGAAACTAATGAAAAAAAGTTTGCTAAAATTAGAATTGCATGTATGGTTTTGGTACTCAATTGCCTATGTAACTACTATAAGTTACACCAACCAATAACAAACTAATTATGATGTAAATGCACTAAAAATGTCATGAAGACTTAGTGAAAAGGAGCCTTAGGGATTAGGTTGGTGAATTGGTTAAAAAAATAGAAATTAATACCATACCCATGCATGATAACATGGAACATAAATAGACAACTTCAAGATATGGTCACTACATTGTATTGATTATACAATGAATAAAAGAATCCAATTCTTTCACAAGATCAAGAACTCCACATTGTTACATGGCAGTCAATGTCTTATGACAAGATACCCTCCTATTTATGTAACTCATCTCTTATAATACACAAGGAAGTATATTTCTTTTGTCCCAATATAATACAATAGGATTTCTTTCTCCCTAGCTATCTATGGCTTTGATTTATAGTTGCAGGACCCATGAATAATTTTACAAGCACTCTTTCAACATTTCAACTAGAATATTCTAAAAATAAAATAGCATAAAGAGGAACTTGACCCAATTTCAAATTTCAGACCCAACATATAGAAAGCCTTCATTATGACATTCATTCATACATACAATTTTAGAATTTCCATTTGAAGTAGATAGCTACTTTTCACCCTTTTGCAGAAATATCACAAACCCTCGAACACTTGGGGTATACACAATCCTACAAATAGAGCTATTTTATACAGATTTTTGCAACGATAGGAAGAAACTAGTATTTCCTACTATACAAAATTCATCAAGTACTTGTAAAGGAGAAGCTCCAACTATATTTTGAAACCTATTCACAAAGAAAAGAAAATATAAAAGAATGGGAGAACAAGAGTTTCCACCCAACCGTTAATGGGTCATCAAGCCCTTATGGCTCTCACCATTACCCCCTGGCCAAGAGAGCCTATTAGAACCCTAATGACTACATTTTACAAACACAAAACTTTACACCAATTTCATCACAACATCACACACAGGGATTACCTTTTTTTATGGTTTTAGCATTCAACATGAGACACAAAATAATAACTAAATAAATAAATAGGATTTATACAAATAATGGATGCATTGATGCTCAAGCAAGACCCACAAACACTCATACTTGGCACATTCAAATTTACATCCATTCATGTGAACTTCACAAGGATCCATATAATAATTTTTTAATGTAATGAGTGTTTTGAATTATCTTTGAATTTGCTACAGAGGGTATCCCTAAATTCAACTTCACTTTAGAGGTCCTTGTTGACTTCAAATTTGTTACAACAAAATCTGAATTCCTTGCCTGCCTTTTTAGAAGTCTCCAAGTCCTCTCCAAACAAGTTTTATCGCCCATGCAAGTAGCTGACCTCTGATGAATTATGTACTCTAGTGTACCCCCCACTCCCACCAACAATTTCCCATTTCACTATTAACCCTACACACAATACAACCCACTCCCACCAATAATTTCCCAAAAGTTCATTTTTTTTTAATTACCCACTTTAATATCATATTGTCTAATTTTTATTTGTGTGACTAATTATTTTGTCATTTATAGCTATAATTTTACCCAATGATCAAATTAGTCATTTATTTAGTCATTTATTTAGTCATTTATAGCTATGTTGTAAAAAATGACTAGAATTTAGTCATTTTTAGTTTTCATGACTAAAATTTTTAGTCATGTAGTCATTTATTTTCCAAATTCTACTAGTGCACTGCACACCCAAAATCACATCAATATCACCTAGACTAATAACATAGAAATCATCACAAACCTTATGATTTCCAAAGGCTATGTCTAGCTTCTATATTTTCTCCTTGCAAGGTAGATTATACCAATCCACCATAGTGATATTGAAGCCTGTGAAATCTTCTGAATTTATCCTTCTTTTCACAAGCCCCTCATCAATGAAGTTGTGAGTAGCTCCTCCATCAATCAACACAACCACTCTTTGTCTAGAAAGGACTCCCCAAACCTTGAAAGGATGATATCTATGTGAGTCTAAGAGTGAGGCCAAGGTACTGTCTTTCTCTTCTCTTTCTTCCTCATGGAGTGGGTCTTCCAGATCATGGAACTCATCTGATTCCGATTCATTATCAAAAGTGACTTCTATATAGTGAACTTTTCCCTTACCTAGGCATCTATGTCCTGGAACCCATGTGGCTCCCTACACCAAAAACAAAGTTTCCTCCTTTGGAGCTCATTCCTTGCTTCATTATCCAACCTCTTAGTGGGTACTGGTGGCACACTCTCTTGTACCGATGTATGAAAATCTTTCTCCTAAAGACCACCTTTTTGCTACCAAGGAGTAGTAACTTTGGGTTGATGTGTCAAAATTTTCTTGGTAATGGAGGGTTCAAGTTCTAAACTCCTTCTAATAGCCTCATGCAATGTTGATGCTGCAAAATCTTTGACAAATCCCTTTAAGGGTTCCTCAAGTCCTTCCAAGAAAAGGTAGGTGATTCTCTTTTTTGATATGTCAGGAACCATAATGGAAATATTTTGGAATTATTCTACATACTCATCGATTGTGGTTTTTTGTTTGATTTTGGAAATCTCCTTGAAATATTCTTCCTCGTCTCTAAGTTCAAACCTTTCAAGACCCAAGTTTGACTGAAATATTCAAAAGTACTTAATTGATCAAGGCCTTGTGTAATTGTGTCATGATAACACCATTCATAAGCATTCCCCTCAATATGTAGGATTGCAAGTTGAATAGCATCTTTTTTCCTTTATTGGATTGAAAGAGAAATAGGTTTACAATTTTTGCAACCAATCCCTAACTGAGATTCTTTCACTTTCATCAAAAGTAGGGGCCAAAATTTTATAGATTTTTCTCTTGATATCCCTTTCATTCTTCTCTTGTTCTCTCCTCCTTTTGTCCTTTTCATGAATCTCTATAAATTTCTCAAATGGAATAGCTACTTAGAATGCATCAAATTGTTTGACATAATCCTCATACCGTTTTGCAACCATTGGAATTGGGGACCTTGTAGTTGAGATAATATGGGTAGCTTCTTCTCCATTATCTAGTAGGAAGATGGCTTTAGTTGTCTTTGAGTTGTGCATTGTTTTCTTCTAGCTAGAGGAGCTTCTACTCTATTATATTATTCACACTTCTTATTTTGTTGTGACCACATTTGTTCCATGATCATTACCAATTTTTCTATAGTTGCATGAAATTTATCTCTCTCATCATATTTTGACATTTTCCTTCCTTCTTCAGACATGATTTCCACTTCTAAATCCATACTTGCCACAAGGGACTTCCTTTTCTCCTACCTCAAGTATTTGATCACTCTATCACTTGTAATCATCAATCATTTAAAAACCCTACAAGCTAGTAGAATCATGCTCTAATACCACTATAATGTCTCTTAATTATATTTTTCAACATAAATAAGAATATGTGGATAGATCTAATGAATTAAACCATAATTGTAGAAACATAAACCACAAATATCACTTAATATATTAAAATAGATTCATAATTACATCCATAGATATGAAATGATAATTACAACTCACAAAGACTACAAATACTAATCCAAAATGGTGCACACATATCCACAACAGTCCTAAATTGACTTCCCTACTAATTCCTTGAAGCTCAAATGCAATGGTTGAATGAGAGTTCCTTCAATAACCAAAGGGGTTTCATCCTTTGATCCTGATGATAATTGGTTTTTCATCTAATGATCACAAACTCCTATGGTTTTCATCCATTAAAGTAATTAGAACACAAGTGTCCCAGTTTTATAAGAAAATGTCATAATAATCAATGCTTCCACATGAACTATCCTCCTAAATTTATATTCTATCACTCTCCCTAGAGGAGTAGGTCAGACTTGAGTTAAATTGATGCCAAAGCCTAGAAATTGCATTCTCACAAGTTACATTAGGTAAGCTAGGAGGATGTTTTATGATGAAATGCAATAGGATTCCTAGATTCTACCCTTCAACTAGTTTTATGAGAAAAGGTACATGACAACAATCTTGATTTAGACCATGCAAGGTCTCAGGACTGCATCTTCACTATACATATTTCTCTAATAAAATGCTTTCTACATAACAAAATATTGTCTTAAATTATGTTTGCTACTTACTAAGATATAAAAACATATGTATTTATAAACTGTAGGGGATCATCTTGTACATTAATTTTGTAGGTGATCATCATGTAGAAAAGATATTCATATTATCTACTAAGTATTGATTGTTGTACCTCCTTTTGAGCTCCCAGTACCCTTTATTGAATAGAATATTGTTAGCTTCACTAAATGGTAGTGTGTAGCATGTTTTACCTCTATAGCTCCCTTCTCCATTAGCTAGACAAATTTCTCCTTAGTGGTCTCCATTTTCATAGTCACTTGTAAGGTAAAAGTACAAAATTGTGTCACACTTTCAGTCGAATTATCAACACAACTAAATTTAAGTATTTCTAACTAAAAATCAATTTTGGTCAAACATATGATCTAGTAAGATTAATTATATGTAAGTCAGATAGCTCCATAAATTTTTCAACTAACATTGTTGGATAAGAATATATGGAGCACCACTTTGAGGCTAATTTACCCAAAAAATAAAATTATTTAAAAAACTTGAAGTTTCAATAAATCCTCCTCATGTAAATAACTTTTTTTTTAAATATAAAAATACCATTTTATAGATCCACAATTGTAGCTTTCAAAAATATAATTATTTTATTAGTTAAATTATTATTTATATTTTATATTTTAATTTTACTAAAAGTAGGTTGATTACAAGTGCAAGGAAAAATAATAAAACTTATTAAAAAAACTGAAAAAAATATGATGCACTAGATAAAAGAATCTTATAATTTTTTTTCTATTTTAGATAAATATTTAATATGAAAGTTGGTGTCGAATGGAAACAACTATTTTTTGATACACGCACATTTTAATATTTATTTTAAAATATATTATTAAAATTGGAAAAAAAAATATCCATGCACTAAAATTTCAAGTTATAAATACACAAAAAATTGAAAGAAAAAAAAAATTACTATAAAAAGTTTGACGTCCCATTAACTTCATTTTTCAACAATTTATCACCAACTAAATTTTAGTGTTAATTTATTAAAAACTAGTTTAAAATAATTTTTTATTCTTTTTTAAATACAAGCATAAAATATAATAAAAATACACATTTTACTAGTTTACATCATTTCAAAATTCAAAATATATGTATGATTCAATTTTAAAATTTGGATCAATGTTGATAGTTTCATAAAGTATGACATAGCTTTGCGCTTTTATCCTACAAAGAAACATTAAACAGTATGAGTCTTCTTTGAAGAGTCAGTGAGTGTCCTCCCTACCTTTCAAAAAAAACAATTATGTATTTCCAAATAATCTAAATAAAAAAATTCTTGATAGACTTGGGCTTTTTATAAATACTACAAATGTCTAAGTTATCATATTTCATATAACAGGGGTAATTTTTGTAATAATAACACCCATTTGAAACAATATTTTTTTGGGTTCTATCTTACTAGACCATAAGTGAATTTAAGTATTTTCAACTAGTTTTTTTTTGTTAAAAATATGGTCTATCTAGATTCATTCTAACTAAGTTAGATATGAGTCACAACTTTTCAAACTCTAGAAGTTAAATCTATATTTTGTACTACTTTGGGATCAATTCATGAAATAAATAAAATTATTAATAAAACTAGATGTTTCAACAACTCATACTCTTAAATATTATTATTAAATATTAAAAAACCATTTTGTACATCTATAAGTGTAATTTTCAAAAGTATATTTTTTTTAATAGTTAAGACAAAAGTGATGTCCCATGGAAACAATTATGTTTTTCAATGCACACTAATTTTAAAATTTACTTTAAAAAATATTTAGCAAAATGGGAAAAATAAATATATGCACTATAGTTACAAGATGCAAATATAAAAAAATAGAGGAAAAAAATAAAATTTATAGAGAAACCTCCCAAGCCAAAATTAACTAGTCTCGAAGTGAAAACATAAATAGATATGACTTCAATAATAAATAGAACTTGCCAAAAGAATTTTTTTAAAAAATATCAACACCATTATAAAGTGTTTAGAACTAGGTTTATAATGATATCTTGTTTGTGAAAATTAAAGTTTGTATGCCCTAGTTATACTTGATTCCATGTAATCCCTTTTAGGGAAAAAATACATTGGGGGATAACATTATTATTCCCTAGTCACCTAGGCATAGGGTCCTAGCCATTGGTCATTGCGCTTTAACCCTTGGTCACCCACATGATCATAGGCAAGGGCTATAGTGGGTTCTAATAACAAAGCATCATAGAACACAACAACTAGTGGGTGACAATTGTTGAAGATATGAAACAACCACAAAAACAAGATAAAATAGAAAATCCAAGAAAACCTTCCATAAATAAGAGCTACAAAAAATTGTTATTTCCTCATAAAAAATAATTACAAAATGAATAAAAAAGAAAAATACTTTCTTTATGTGCAAGGATAAATAACCCTAAAAAATCCTTGTGATCTTAATAAAATATAATTAAATTAAATTAAATAAATAATTACACAAACACCCCCCTTAAACAAAACTTAGGGTGGCACAAAATAATGCATGAAAAAGCAAAGTTGGGTCTGGAAAACTAGACCCAATGAAGTAACCATGTACAAATGAAAAAGATCTCTTATAATTGGAGAAAATGAGAAAACCTCATGGAAAAAAACTCCTCTCACAAAAGGAGATCCAAACATGAAAATATGATGGAAAAAATATGAAGGAATGAGGCTTCATGAAGACCCCCAAGGACAACTTCCCTTTCCCCAAGAACCAATCACAACTAGAAGTAGCAAGACAATGCTAAAGGTTTCATGAAGATGTTTGCAACCTACTCCTCTGTAGGCCTATACTCCAAGGTGAGAAAACCATCCTAAATCAATTGTCAAATAAAGTGCATGTGGATCTATATGTGCTTAGTCAAGTGATGCTCCACTAGGTTGCAAGAAATATGAATGACACTTTGATTTGTTTGGTTTTTCTTATTGTGGGAGGGGTAAAAACAAGATCAAATAAAAAGACCAAGAAAACCTTCCATGAATGAGAGTTACAAAGAGATTTGCTATTTCCTTAGGAAAATAATTATAGAATGAATTAAAAAAAATATTTCTTTATATGCAAGATTAAAAAACCCTAAAAAATTCTTAAGTGAAATTAATAAAATATAATAAAGTGTAATTAAATAAATAATTATACCAACAACAAGAGAAAATTATTGAGAAACACATACAGTCACTACAAAAAAAAATGATTACTATTCTTGATTCACCAAAATTGAGGAAGGTACCTTGCATTAGCCCACATGTAGTAGTCATAGGAAAATTATAGTCATTGCTATTTTTTTAAAATTCACTTGAAAATTATGAAAAAACACACAAAAAAAAATGATGTCAACTAATTTAATAAACCTGCATAGTAATGTCAATTAGATAGTACAAAACCCTACAAAACTAATTTAATAAACTGCATAGTAATGTCAATTAGATAGTACAAAACCCTACAAATCTATAAAAATGTATGAATCTATATAAATGTATATATTACATATAATTGTACATAATTTTTTATTCAAATCTAATACCCCACAAAAACAATATCTCAAAAGAATTTTAATAATTTGAGAGTCAATCTTAGATTTTTTTGAAATTCTAAATGGAACGATGGGGTTATTTTTGTTCTAAGATGCACTATTTGAATGCTCAAGGATGTTTTTTTTAATTATAAACTTAGTATTCTCATACCATGTTGGAGTTGATTTTTCAACCCTACTCCCCCAAATATTAGGGTGATCCCATAATATTGGTTTACAATTTTTGGCCAAACTGGACACTGAAATTATTATTTTTAACTAAATCTTCACATTCGGGCACCTATAGCGGCTAAACTGTGAGGAATTTGAAGATGGTGCAAACTAGAGTCTCATCAAATTTTGTCTGTAGATTCTAAAAATATTTTTTTTTCAATTTTTTGGAATCAAATTGCACTTCTTTTTCCATCTCCCAACAAAATAGATTTTTTTCAAAAACAACATTTTTAAAAAGTGACGCACACCGTATAACGCATAACTTTTTTTCCATGAAGGATAAAATTCTAATTCTTTCGAATTTAGATTTTGTAACTCTGATATCTAGTGCTTCCACTTGGTTAGATAGTTTTTATTGAATATTTTTTCCTTAATCAAGTTTCAAAGTCAAAAATTACAATTCAGACATAGTATATAACACGAACTTTTTGTATATGTCAAAATTTAAATTTAATTTTTTGTTGATCAAGGACTTCAATATCTAGTGCACTTATATTTTTCTAATTTTTTTTGATAATCTTCTATTTTTCCACATGTGAAGAACAAAGAAATTCATTTTCAATGAAAACCCTATGTTTATTAAAACTTAAAACAAATACATAACAAAACCAAAACATATTAAAAATTATATTCATTGATAGCTTTGTTCTAAGGAATACTATAATTCATTTGAAATAAATTTTAAAATGAATTCATTTGATCCCCCAAAAATCTAAATCAAAAGTGATTTTATCAACATTTTGATAGGTGATAAAGGAGACGATTTATAGGTATGGTTTAAAACTAGCGAGGTTCTATCCAAGGGGGTTTGATCTAAGGTGATTTGATCAAACCCTCTTCAATTGGAATCCTTAAAATGGAACTTTTTAAGGCTTAAATCATTATACTTTCTAAAAATATGTGATTTCAGCTAAAATTTGTTCCTCTCTGGAATTGTAAACCACTATTATGACAGCACCCATTATCTCTAATCAAACACCTATCATGAAAGAGAAAAAAATAGATAAATTTTATGAAAGCTTGAGAGTTTTATTGATCCAAAAATGATGAATGAATAATGCAATATACAATAAATTGTCCTTAATAAAAAATAAAGAAATATTAAATGATTTCCTAAGTGATGATTAAATTAAATCTTGAGATGTGCCTTAATCCTATAACTTGAGATTTTAAAAAAATACATGACCTAAGTAAACTTAAGTATGCTAGCATGAAAAGTGACTTGATAACCAATTTAATTAATTGGATACTTTCATTTTTACTCTAACAAAAGAATTGTGAAACACTTTCATTTAATTTTTTTTCTTCCAATGAAGGTACATTTATTCAAAGATAGATTGCATTAATATCTTCAATGAAGGTAGACCTTTGAATGCATGTCTCTTCAAATTTTAATATTTTTTAACACATGAAAGAGATCTATGTGAAGTTACCTTCAAAATAAGGCTCTTGTACAAATTCATTTGAAGGTCCTTTGAGAAAACACCTTTAAATTACTCTTTTTACTTTATAGTTCATATTTTGATCAATTTTTTGTTTTTAAATGTGTTAGAGAATAAATTTATGTTTAATTTATAATTAATCTCAATTCAAAAATTAGTAAAAATAAAATAAAAAGTATCTATAAAATATGCAACAAAAAATTATGAAAAAATATCTAAACATTAAATAATAAATTTGTTACAAATTTATGTTTAAGAATGTATTATTTTATTCTTTTAAATAAAATTATGTAATAAATGTGGCTTTTTTTTTAAAATGCATTTAATATAAGTGATAGAAAGTGAAGATTTGATTAGAAATATTTCAATGTCCCACTTTAAAATTAAACAAAATTGTGGAATGACTCTTATAGAAGTTCTCACAATAACAATTAATTAAATTTACAAATTTCAAAATATTTGTTAAAATTTGAATTTTCTTCACACAACAAATCATTTTCAATTGACAGTATATCTTTATTATTAAATATTTTATCAAATACTATTATTTATTTATTTTATTTTTTAAATTATTTTTTAATACATTCATCAATACTAACTTTGTCATCTAAATTAAATATATAATACTTGTATTGTTTATTTATCTTAAGAATCATTAACCATGAACTATTTAAATATGTGAAAAAAGATATTAACAATACATATTTTATGAAATACTATTATTTATTTATTATATTTTTAAAAATATTTATTTTAATACATTTATCAATCCTAACTTTGTCATCTAAATTGAATTTGTAATACTTAGTATTATTTATTTATCTTAAGAGTCAATAATCATGAATTATTTTAATATGTGAAAAGGACATTAATAATACATATTTTATTAAATACTATTATTTATTTATTTCATTTTTAAAAATATTTATTTAATACATTTAACAAACCTAATTTTGTCATCTGAATTAAATTTTTAATACTTGTATTATTTATTTATCTAAGAATCATTAACTATTTTAATATGTGAAAAGAATATTAACAATACAAAATTTTCAATAAAAAGATGAAATGTCAAATTTAACTTTTCTACTATTTTATATCTATATATTTGTCAGCCAAATTCCAATCATCAAAATTAAAGATTAATAATCAAACATACAACTTTACAGCTCATCTATGTCTCTCTATATATATATATATAAAAAGTTGTAATTGTTTTTGGTTTGGACTTTGTTTCTGTTTGTTGGTCTATTTAAGATTTTTTATTTCAGCATTGTCTATTAATTTTTTTATATTGATTGATAAAGCGAAGTGAAAGAATTACATAAAGATTTTTACTCACAATAGGTAACTGTCAATAAAACCTTTCTCCTGCTGTTATCTGTAACTTTTCTTTTCTTTATTTTTATCAGCCAATTCAATTCCACTGATGTATGTTTTTTAATTATTAATTTCAGGTCAAACCAGCCGGCGGGCACATGCAGTTTGTTTTGTATTCAAATACAACTGGTCAGTGATAGCGGCCCAGAAATCCACATCACCAATTTCATTTTAAGGTAAACAATGGAATAAAGAAGGGAAAGGTTTTGGATGTTATGTAGAAGTGCAATCAAACTGTGGTCATGGATTTCGATGGCATAGTAATCGTTGGAGGCGGAATTGCAGGTCTCGCCACCGCTCTGGCTCTTCACAGGTCCCTTTTTTCTTTTCATTTCTAACCTAAATTTCTTTTCTTTTTTATTTTTTCTGCGAGTATTTAAAATTACTGTTGTTCAGGGTGGGGTTGAGGAGGATCTTAGTGTTGGAAAGAGCAGAATCGCTGCGGGCATCTGGAACTGCCATTGGAATGGGGTCTAATGGTTGGAAGGCGCTCGATGCACTTGGCGTCGCAGACTCTCTCCGCCAACAACATTGTCTTTTGGAAAAGTATTTTTCTTATTACTATTATCTCAGACTAAATTCTGTTGTATTGCTTGATATAAAGTATGATCTGAAATGTTGATTTTAAAATTGTATCTAATTTGGATCAGAAGTATTTTGATTCATTTATATGGATTGTGAGAATATCATGTTTTGGATCTTATATGTTGTTTTTTAATATATAAAGATTTCTGAATTTTGAAATGTTGATTTTAAAAATTCTCAATTAGAAATATTTTGTGTTATTTGTATGGACTGTGAGACTATCATATCTTGAATTTCATCTGTTGTTTGTTTTTTAATATACACAGATTTCTGGATTTTGACTATGTAATATTTTTAAATATCAATGTTTAGGATCATATTTCATGATTTATCATTTTTTTATTATTTTGTTCTGCATAACAGTTCTAAGCTGGTATCTCACTCAGATGGAACAACTGTGAATATCCCTATTGATACTAGGTAATTAGGCTCATCACTTTATTGGGTTAGTATGAACAGCATAGAAATACAATATTGATGATTATAGTGTATTGTTGTGCAGGTTCCAGGAACTGAGGTTTGTGAAAAGAGCTCTTCTGCTAGAAGCCCTGGCGAGTGGTGTTCCTCCAGAGGCCATTAAATTTAACTACAAAGTGGTTGATGTGAGGCAATCTCCGCGTTCAAAGCTGATGTGGGAAATAGAACTGGAAGATGGAAGCATCATCAGGGCAAAGGTAGTTTAGCTCTGCTATTTCTGGATAAAATTGTGTTAAAACTTTATTATTTAAGGAATGGTTTTGAGACCCCTGCTCTCCCACAGCTCTAGACTTTTGGGACCATTAATTGACAATTAAGTATGTCTGCAATTCTATTAAATAGAAAAAAAACAAGGGTTGGTCAGTTAAATAGCAGTAAAAAGTAGTCAATATAGAAATATGAGTATGAGTGTTTTTGGATCGTATTTGTGTTTTTATCAGTATGTAGTATAATTGGGAATCATTCATATCTAATTGTAATTTTAATAAATAGAAAAAAAATAAGAGTTGTTCAGTTGATTAGCAGTAGATCAATACACAATACAAACAGAAACACTCATATTCATTGATTACATGTAAATATCCAAGTACACATAATCACAATTTTGGAAAATAGAGGGAAACAAGGTTTGTCCAGATAGTTAGCAGTAGAAATATGAATATGACTTTCTGAATTGTATTGTGTAATGATTTTTATCATTACACAGTACAATCAAAAAACATCATACTCAATTACGCATAATTGCAATTTTAATAAATAGAAAAAATGCAAGAATTGTTTAGTTAGTTAACAGTGAAAATATGAGTATGAATTTCTGAATTGTACTGTGTAATGATTTTTATCATTACACAATACAATCCAGAAACACTTATTTCTAATTACACATAATTACAATTTCAGTAAATAAATAAAACAGAGATTGCCCAATTAATTGACTGTGGAAATATGATCAAAAATCCTTCTAACCTGTACTCTGTAATGATAATTCATAAACAATTACAAATGATTACAATTTAAATAGAATAGAAAATTGTAGGATTGCCCCTTTTAAGTGCCCCTAAAAAGGGTTCAGCAATTGAAATAAGTAAAGTGTAACCAGGGTTTGGAAGGTTGGATCAAAAAGTTGTATCTGCATACATTCATACAATGTTAAACTATGAAATCTTGAATCATTAGCGTGAACAACTTGCCCATTGAGCAAAAGTATATTGCCCATGTTCAACCTTGTTCTGAATATATACATCAATGACACTGATTTTTTTGTCATTGGACATTACCACCTGTTCTGAATATACAAATCAATGACTGAGTTTTTCTCGGTTTTATTTTGGCCAGAGTCGAATTTACAACTCACCCAATAGATAAGTTCTTCCAGTCATTAGTTACCTGCATGTTTTTTTTTCCGAATTTACTGAGATTTCGATTCATAAGGAGATGTTTGAATTGAATGAACAGGGTGTGATAGCGTGCGATGGGGTGAATTCGTTAGTTGCAGAAAACGTTTTGGGGCTTCCACGCGCAACCGGTTCAGCTCAGTGTGCAGTCCGCGGATTGTCAAGTTACCCAGAGGGCCAACCTTTCCAGCCCACACGTCAACTTCATATGGCAGAGGGCTTCTTGTTTGGCATGATACCCATCACCCACAAAGAGGTTTACTGGTTCATAAGTTCCAGCTCTACTCCTCCAGGTAACCCCTTCAACTTCTGTCCCTTTAGAAATCTCAAAAAGCTAAATTACAGACAAGATAAATTGTTGCAGTCTGGAGAATTTTTTTGTCAAATAGAAAAAAAATTAATTCTTTCAAAGCTTCCATCTGATTTGAGGTTTTTCTTAAAATATTTAATATTTTGCCTCTGATTCATCCAGGCCTCATGTTATCATTTTTTACTTCTGTTTTTCTGAATTCAGAGAATTAAAACAAATGAAATCTGATTATTTTCAATTACCTTCCATGGAGGCTTCTAGATCATACTGGTAGAAGAATCCAGGGGAAGTGAAAGGTTGAGATTCCTTCTCACACTAAAAAAAAGGATTGTCAACCCTAGATCCCCATTTGAGATATCTCTTATATTTAAATTGGAAACTCCTCCTCAATCTTTGGATCAGCCAGTTCCTTATGATCATCAAAATTTGATTTATTATAAATTTTCGTTTTGAATTCAAATCAGATCTATTTTGATCATCTATTTTATTATTCTGACCTAGAAGAGAAATTCTAATAAATTTATTTATTTTTCTGAGAAATCTCTGATTAATATTTAAATTGGAAAACTCAACGGTTTTTTTTTTTCCTGATAATTAGTTTTTTAAGTTTTTAACAGTAAGGGTCTATTATATTATTTATAAAAGATATAATAAACATCATATTTTAAAAAGAGATTGATGAAATAGAATCATATCTTTTAAGTCTAAGTTAGGCAAAGCTTACAACATCATAAACAAGTTTTTGAATGTGGATTACTACAAACAAAGTGAATTTAAGCACTAAAAACAATAAAGTTGGTAGGAGGTGGACCATCATTTTGCCTCTGATTTATCATCCAGGGCTCATGTTCATCATTCTTTACTTTTGCTTTTTCTGAATCTAGAGAACTAAATCAAATGGAATTTGATTATTTTAAATTATCTTTCATGGAGGCTTCTTGATCATAATGGTAGAAGAATACTGGAGAAGTGAAAGGTTGAGATTCCTTCACACACTAAAAAATGAGGTTTGTCAATCTTGCATTCCCATTTGAGATATATCTTCTCTTTGAATTGGAGCATCCTCCTCAATCTTTGTATCGGCCAATTTCTTATGATTTGTTATGATATATATATATATATATATATATATATATATATATATATATATATATATATATATATATATATATATATATATATATATATATATATATAGCAGACCACTTTGAGGGGGTTACCTCTAATAATCAGATAATATGATATGAATTCAATAATTGATGGCATGATATATGGGAGAGAATTCTCTTTTGTATTTATAGGCTAAACTATGTAGGGACATATCCCTTCATCCTAATTAAGAGGTATTAGTGTATTAACTTATATTTATGTTAGGGTTAAGCATGCCACAAGTGTTTATCCTTGGAATATATAATATACACTTAGGAATATATCATATTAGGATAATAACATTCACTTCCCCTTCAGAATATATTTTGAGAGGTTTATAGTTATGACACGGAGTATCATGGTACCATTTCCAATCTTTCCACTAAGGTTTATTACATCTAACTCCAATTTTGTAAAGCATTTTTATTGGAATAGAATCAACAACTAACTAAAAGGACTCAAAACCTAGATTAGAGAGTCTAAATTTCATTTTGACCTCAAACCAAGATAACAAATTTCTAGTGTTCTTTGAAAAATATCCTTGAGAGAGTCATGATGTCCCTTAAAAAAATAGGGCACAAACCTAGGGAACTTTAACTAGACGTATATCCTAGAAAGTGATCATAGGAGGCTAACAAATGGATTGATGATTGATAAAAAAACCATTGTGAAAATCATTCACTTTCCATAAAATCCATGGCTTGATGGCTTCCCAATCCTTTCATATTTTTTATCACAATAATAGCCTAGATCCAAATAAGCTATTTTATAATGAGAACACATTTTCAAAAGCTCAAATTTCTCTATGATTTACAACCATAAGAAAATCCACAAGAAATAGAATGGCGAATAAAGATTTAAGCTTCATTTCCCTATAGGGATTTGATAATCCACTTAACATGCAAAGCTAAACCCTAACCCTGAATGTTAATAAAGCTAAGACCATTTGAATCATGAGTGAAACAACAAAACTCCTAGAGGCAACCTTGTGAACACATTTTTCCTTAATTTGAGTAGACCCAAAGAAAATCTCTTAAAAGTCTCAATAATTTTGATATGAAGCCTTCAAGGGAACCCAACAAGAATAATAATAAACATGTGTAGTTGTAAGAACTTTAAAATGGGCCTAGATTTCTTTTGTAACAGAGTGATTTGGTGATCCATTAAGCCATTTTTTCCTCAACATGAGTAGTAACTAATTTCCATAAGAAGAAGGATAATCTTGAAAAGAAAAGGGGATACCAAGAGACATGAAATCCTCTCCATGTTCAATGCATTTCCAACCAAACAAAATCTAATTAAGCCAAGGTCAAAAGCTTATCAAAAGGTATCCTAACATGGAAGAGCCTATTCAATATCATTCTCCTCTTCCAAAAGAGTGAGAAATGAATTATTTGGAGTAGCCAAAAATATCAACAAAAAATTATCCAAATTGTAGTTGATTGAAAAGGAAAAAAATTGGTCGCAAGTATGTAGCACGAGGCCATATGAATTTCCTACACATGCAAGTGTAGTTTTACAATTTTTTAATGTTTTTGCACTTTTAATTATTTTCCTACATACTTTTTTATTTACATTTTTTTTAAATAATAATAATAAACAATGCAAAATAAAATTTCAAAAGTGCATATGTGCTTCAAAAACAAAGTGATGTACTCATAGGTAGGCAAGTTAACATGTGGCTACCCAACTACTTGTCACACCTATAGGTTAGGCCCTACACCCCCATCTAATACTTTGACAACAATAAGAAAATTGTATTTTTCAAAATTATTTATCTATTCATTTACTCAACATACTTGCTCATGCCCTCCACTACTCATGGTCCACTTTGCTCAACCAACACTCTACCAAATTGGTTGTCATTACAACACAACCTCTATGTAGTGCAAGCAACTATTTACAATTTTGCTATCTAGTTGACATATAGACACCATATCCACCAATGATGTTTCCTATTTCCCACTTACTACACAACAACCCAAGTAGAGACCCCCTTACCATTTGAGCTCTCAATCTAATAGGAAAACTTTAGGAGGTTGTAGATATCAAACATCAAAGGTATTTTTCGGTGCATTTTTTTAAATGGGCCATTTTCAAGTACTTAAAAATTATGTAAATTATGTTTTATCACAATCCTACCTTTTTTAAATTAGCTTTAAGTACACAATCTCAATTTTTGAACTTCTAGGCCTCATAATTTTCACAAATTGAATCAAATTTGAATCTCATTTTTTTGAAAGTGGATATTTTCTACGCACTACATATTAGTGTTGGCTATTTGATCTTATGATGTCATTTTATTTTACTTTTATCTCTTTCATCCACATTCAACATTATACAACACTAAAGACTCAATTTCAACTTATAATTTCACTAACTTATAAAGTACCAACACTATAACTTGATAAGGGTGTAATAGTTGAGCTTATTGGGGGTTTTGTTTTAAAAAAAAGTCTATTATGAAGTTTCATATCATGTACTTATTTTGGGGGGATTACACATGGGAGTTTTTGTAATAATTAACTGATATAAAGTTTTATCTTGGGGGGCTCAACATGTCTCTTACTCCCTCACCTTTTTATTTTAGTATCCTACAAAAGACTTCTTTTCAAGAGGTCTCTACGGAGGACATAACATATTTGAATAATTATCATGTCTAATATGAATGAATTTTGTCATGTAGGGTTGTCTCTCTTTAGCGATATTATTATCTAAATCCTTCCAAATCATTTAAGGTCAAATGTGCTTACTATTAGTTGAAAAATCATAATGAACATGATTAATTTTAGAGGTATATTGATGAACTGAAACAACTTCTTTGAAACAATGAAATCACATTGATTTACCAAATTATTTTACATAATATTCATTATATACTCAGATTTCACAAAATCATACATGTCATCTTGATCATTGGGATATCTACTTATCTAAAATGCATTTATTATTTGTAGAATCCCACATTAAGCATCTAGATGACACTATTAAGGACATATGTCTTTTCTTTGATGATAGATTCTATGGAGTTGCATCAACTATATTGGTCATCTTATGCTCTCTCTACCATATCATGCTTCTATCTTGAGACATCCTAATTCATATTAGTTCAAATATAATGTTCTTAGATATTGCATGGTACTTGATCACATTGATCGGTTTCATAATTTAGCATTAGCATCAAAATATATGAACTTCCAAAACCATACATCATAATTCCTTCCTACACTTTTCCATCTAAGTGAGAATTCAATAGTTTGACAAGTTAGGGTTTCTTTCTTCTAAAATAAAGATATCGCTCATTGTAGAGGGATCTTCTATAGAATCCCCCATATGATATTTTGTATCAATTTTCTCACTCAATTATTTTAAAGCACTCATATCCCTTATCTTATAAATATTTCAAGACACTATTGCATCTTTCATCTCCTTGGGAGGGATTTTTTTCTATGTTTTTTCTCCATTTTGGAGGGTAAAACACATAATACATGGGTACCTAATCATGCCTAGTTGTTAAGACCCATATTTGATTATTTTATTTCTCCCAAATTTGCACTTAAGAGGGCTATTAGAGTAACAAAATATAATCGCTAATCTAGGTCCATTTTACTTCACTAGACTAGAATAAATACTATCTATATTTTATTTATTCACTCTACTTAAGCATACTTAGGTAGTTATGTTAATTAGTCATATTCCTTGATTTATGCACCCAATTGACACTTATCTAGTCCAAGTTGAATTCCACTCTATGTATCATGTTAGTTAGAGTGAGTCAAATCCCCTCCTAATTAGGAGTGATTGGGAATTAAACTATTACCTCTTGAACATGCCATCTCCTTGATTAATGATTCAATAGGTCTATATTTTTGTATTTATCTTTTTGAATTGGCTCCATTATATCAAATATCAAATATATTTATTCTATTTATCTTGAACTGTGATTAACTTAAATATGCATTATGTCCAAGGTAGATTTGTTGATTATGAAAAATTTGAACAATTATGAGGATCAAAGATTGCAACTATTTTCATTAGAAATAACCCAACATATATTTGCATTCATGATACTTGAATCAATACAAATAATTTTCTCAATGTTCACCTTCAAATTCATTTCTTTGACCTCAATTTTAGAGGTACAAATGAGCTCATTGTGATTTATGATATATGATTTATGATTTGTTTCTTTACAAACTTTTTTATAAAAAATATTTTTTTTAAGTCCCATTAAACTAATTTGAATACTAATGAACATTAATATATAAATTTTGAATTTTTTCTTATAAAAATATGTACAAAAAAAATTTCTCGCATTCAACTATTTAAATGCTAATTTTTTTTACTATGTAAAAAAAATGAACTAAAAATTTTCTTAAAATATTTTTATCTTCAATCATTTCTCTAAGAGTGTGTGTCTGTGACATTCATCCATGCCATTATATTGTTCCTTTAAAAAAAATGTGAAATTTATATTCCTCTAAAATTTTCTAAAACTTTCTTGAACTATATTCTCATAAATAATCACTTTAAAAAATTGAATCTTAGGTTAAGTGCTAAATTTTGAACAAGTACACTCATTATTATTTTTAGTATTTGTTCTTAAGAAGTCACTAATCATCTATAAAATTGGTTACAAATATGGTGCCTCATAGATAACTAAAAATCATTAGACCATATATGTGAAGTAAACAAAGGTTCAAAAAATATATTCCTCTCAAGCTTGCTTAAAGTAAATAAGATAAATTAAGTAGGTTTATTTTTACAACTTAATTTTTATAATTTTATGATCTAAGCAACTTCACCAATAAATCAAAGACCACTTATTTTATTCAATTTAAACTCATTAATTACATAATAATTATTCATTTATCATATGCTTGAAAAATTAAGTATTACAATTTTCAATTCCAAGTTTCAACATCAATCTTCTTATTGACTAAAATATACATGTCCATCATAAGATACAATATAAACTAATACAATTTAACATACTATTATTTTGTAAACAATAGCATAATTTTCTCAATAAGAAAGAAATAAATATTCTTTTAAACCAAGCCTTGAGATCACTACTTATAATACTATTGGTGGGAAGTCAATATAAGAAATCTTTGGTACATAACAAATAAAACTCTAAAAAAAATATTAAAATTACCCATGCAAAAAACTGTACATTTTTGTCTGTATAATGTAAAAATGAAATTGTTTGTGTTTGTAATAGTATGTTTTGAGATGTTGAAAATATTGAAGATAGTTTTTGCACCTTAATTAGTATTTTTTATAAAATATGAAGTCACACCTTAAGTGAAATTTGTATGATTTCTTTTTATCATATTTAAAATATAATATTTTATTAGTAATTTTTTTATAAATGTCTTAATTTATATAACAATTGCATATTTTTTTTAATCTTCTTAATTTATTTTAATTTGTTAAACATAATGTTGATTGTGCATAATCTTGCTTAAACCTTTATTATTTTAAAGAAAACAAATTATTTATATTTACAAATAAATAAAAATTAAATTAATATTGGCTCTTCTTATCTTTTCTCATAATAAAATATTACTTGTTCTATATCATTGTAATCTATTTTATTATATTATTAATGCAAATAATTATGATATCATAAAAATTTAAAAGAAAAGCTAGTATTAGGAGTACACAAAATTCCTCTTTCACATATTAAACTATTTGTCAAGCTATCACAAAGTTTCCTTCATTTTATTTGCATGAATTAATAAACCTCCTTTTAACAAAGAACTTAATTTTTTAAGTATATTATATTTTTTATAAGGTCTTCACTTTGTGTTTTTATTTTATAGACTTTGTGATCAATTGTGGTATAATTAAATTATTAATATTTTAAACTAATAATCACTAGTAATTTTTCATTATGTTCTTTGATTTATTTTTTAACATAACATAAGACTTTCTCTTTGAAAAATCCAAAAATTGATTTACTCTTTCAAACCTATAACATATTTGAAATAGATGCAAGCATGGCCATTATTAATTTTTGATAAAAGAATTCAAAAAAAATTATTTAGGAAGACAAAATTATAATGTAACAAAAGTCTACAAATTGAATAAATAGTCCTTTGTGTAACCTAATTTTAAGCTAGAGAAGAGAAATTATAAATTACTTTAAAGAAGAATATAAAAGTTACATTGCATAAGTAATAAGTATATGTTATGTTTTTATATTATATAATCTTAATAAAAATTTATAATTATGAGAAGTGTCTAGAAATGCATAATTAGATTATTTTAAAAATAAGTTAAAATTAAAATTAAATTTAAAAACAAATGTAGAATCTAAAAAATTTAATTGTTTTAATACAAAATATTTACAAATTTATTTTTAAAATAGAATTGTAAGTTTATTTATTGAAGATTCTAATATATATCTTAAATTGGTGTCTTGTGATGAACAGATATTTGGGAAATTACACAAAGCCCAGTTCGCATTTTACAATGGAGTGAATCTATGCTAAAATATTTTCCAGAAGAGATAAGAGAAATGGTAAAGAAAACAAGCAATGATGTTATAGACATGACAGTTTTAAAATTTTGATGGCCATGGAGTATGTTGATGGGGAGGTTATGGAAAGGAACAATGACAACTGTAGGGGATGCAATGCATCTGATGACACCTTATGTTGCCCAAGGTGGTTGTTCAGCACTTGAGGATGCCATTATTCTTGCTAGATATTTTGTACATGTAGAGGAAGATACCACTAACAAATTAGATAAATCACAAAAGATTATAGAGGCATTAAAGAAATACACAAATGAAAGGAGGTGGAGATGGATTCGACTGATGACTCAATCATACATCACAGGAATTGTACAAGAGGGATCTAACTTTTTTCTTAGATTTATTAGAGATAAAATTATGCTTAGGATTAAGATTCCCAATCCATCAGATTTTGATTGTGGTAGTCTCCCCACTATGACTCCATTAAAATCCTCATTGTTGAATTAATAATATAGTTTTTTACAAAACCATTTGAGAAATTTATATTATTATTGCTACTGTGTGCAACAAACTACAAAAATTTTAAGCAACAAATCAAATAAATTAACATTCTATCATATATTTTGTAATAATAGTCTTTTATTATCTTCTAACTATTTAATTGGATTATCAATCTATCAATTTTTTAAAATTATACGATTTTGTCTCAATTTTGTAATATTGTAAAAATAATACTTATGAATAAAGTTACAGTTACTATATATGACTTATTATAATATATATTTTTCTAATCAAATTATTAATAATACACATATAAAATAACATTTAAAATGATTGACTAACATATCTAAAATAACATAATTAATTAATGTTATCACAAAACTTCAATAAACCTATTTATATCAAAAATATTCAATTACAATAAACATTTTCATAAAAAAAATATTAAATACTACTTTATAAAATATCAAGATTGCATTAAAGATAGATACACAATATTTATAATGCAATCAAATAAAAGTGCAAGCTTTCATCCTTTAGAATAAAAACTTCAAAATCTAGTATGGTTTGAGATAGAATATACACATGCACGAAAAGTGTCATATAGAGAAATATTGTACTTTTGATACACATATCCACTAATAACATGTCCAAAGGTGGTTTTTCTTTCCTTTCTAAGATCTAGGTCTAATATATCTTAACTTCATTAGCAACCTTCCACCCAAAAAGAGTCATATTCCCTTCTTTTTTTCTATGGCTTGTAAAGCATGACTCAAATTAAAGTTACTATAAAATATTCCCATATAATATTAAACTAAAAGAGGGGTAAAAATTTATTCAAACCAAAATAAAGCAATACAGAGCAAGGGCATTACACACCCCTATCAATCTCCACTAAGTGGCTCAAATTTTGTGACAAATCTAGGGGTAATTGACCCCTATCCACAATGTTCCAATTTTGTAGATGATCAAAAGCCATTTGTCCAAACAATCTGCAACCCTGTTCCATTCTCTAGGAATGTGACAAAAAGTAACAAATTCCAAGGAAGCACATAGATTATGAATTTGTTTTATAATTACAATCAAATTCCAACTAACATCTTCTAAAGGATGCCTCTTCAGCAAAGTCATCACCACCTGAGAATCAGATTCACGAATGATCCATCTCCACCCAAGAGTGCAACCATGCTTGACACAACATATAAAATGGAAAGAGCCTCCATCACATTATTAGTATGCAGACCCTTATAAATAGAAAAGATAAACTCAACAGTCCCAGAACTATTCCGCCCAACACCCCCAGTACCAGCATGACTAGGATTTCCTCGAGAAGAACCATTTGTGTTGATTTTCAACACACATTGAGGAGGACACCAACACCCCTCTCTATTTATCTTTCAAAGAGGACATGTTGACATCTATTTCTCATAATCTGGCCAACACCTTGTGTAGCACCACTTTGAAGAGGAAAATTAAGATGATTGCAATAGGCAACATCTCCCAGATCTACACCCTTAGCCAAGTCACACTTGGCCGAAATAGTTTCTACCAAAGAATGAAGAAATTTCCACCACAAATGTCAAATGACCAACTTCACATCTTGAAAAATCATGCAATTCCTCTCTAGCCAGGTATGCTAGATAATAAAGGTTGGTCCAAGAGCCCAAGTAACTTGAAGAAAATAAATCTTAACATGGGCCTTCCCCCACCGGGAAAATAACTCAGCCAAAGAAGAGACATTCCAGCAAGCCCGGTTCCACACACCCCACCATAAGTGTCATAGCTCCCTATAGAAGGAACATTAGAAGAAGATATGAGAGACACTCTCCTCACTATTACAACACAAAACACACATCGAGGGACCTTGGAACCCTCGCTGTACAAGTTATCCCAAGTAAGATACTAGTTCTGCAACACCAACCACATAAAAAAATTGCACTTGGGCCAAGAAAATTTGTTCCACACATGCTTCCACCAAGGAACCTCAGTGTCCCCAAACATCTACCTAACCAACTCTCCATAACCTGCTGAAACAAAGTACTTACTAGATAAATCATTGTTACTCCAATCCAAGACATCCTACCCCTCCAAGGTATTACATTCACACGTGGCAAGAATCTAAGCCATCTCTTGCCTATCCTCATCTGACCCTCTTGGTGGCTAATCTGAGGAATGCTTCCATCTAAGATTGGTAGCCAACCCAAGATTCTGAACAGCCTTATAATGCTCAATCGCATTCCATCCTGCAACTCAATAAAATGTTCGCAAAGAGGCTAGAGGTGAGGGTAAGCATAAATAATAGGAAGATGACCATCCCAAGAATCCCACCAAAAAAGAGCCTGAGACCCCATATGATAGATCCAAAATAGTCCCTTCTTGACCAACTGATCCCCTGACTTCAGAATATGCCAAATCATAGATCCCCTTCCTTCTTAAGGGGAGTGAGGAACATCAAAAGTGTTATCATCCTTAAGATACTTGTGGGTGAGAATATGGGCCCAAGGCTAATGTTGACTAGTACACCAATGCCAATATAACTTGGCTGCAAGAGCTTTCCCATTGAAAAAAGTAGAATGTAAGCTGAGGCCCCCCTCTTTTTGTGGCCTGCACATAGTTTCCCACTTAACAAGACTGAACTTAGCCTTTTGCAAGTTACCACTCCAAATAAATTGCCGTGAGAGAGCATCAAATTCCATCAGGAAATACAAAGGAGTCACCTAAACAAAAATTCTGTAAATAGGGAGATCCTGGATAACAGACTTCAAAAGAGTCACTCATGCAGCAGTAGATAGCCAATGATGAGTCCAATGAGTGACCTTACTATGCAGCTTATCAAGCAAATTCTACCAGGAAGACCTGGTTTGACTACCAATAGTAAGAGAAATTCCCAAATAGACAAAGAGAAGAGACCCAATCTGAAACCTCAAACTATTAGCAATCCACCATTGAATAGCTTGAGGAGTATTAAAAAAAGTAGATAGATGACTTATGCTCATTGACTTTCTGACCTGAAGCTCAACAAGGTAAATATCCAAAGCCCACCTAAAAGAAATAGCCTCCTTAAGGTGAGCCCTCCCCATAAGATTAGTGTCATCCACAAACTGAAGATGAGAGAGTTGTGGCAGCCCATTTCCCCAACACGAACCTTGGATCATGCCCTGGGAAACCCAAGACTTAAGAAATCTACCTATACCCTCAACCATAATAATAAATAGATAAGGGGAGAGAGGATCTCCTTGATGAAGGCCCCTAGAAGCCCCAAAAAGCTCAGAAGGTTCCCCATTCATTGTAACAAAAAAAGAGGAAGAGGTAACACAACTCAAGTCCAACTAACCCAATCTGAACTAAAACCAAAGCCTAAGAGAATTTTCTACAAAAAATGCCACTTAACTCTATCATAAGCTTTAGCCATATCCAACTTGATGAACATAGATTTCTCCTTAGACGTCGCCATAGAGTGAGTGAATTCAGAGGAAACCACCACCCCATCAATGATTTTTCTACCAGTCACAAAACCCCTTGCTCCTCAGAGATCACATAAGGAAGAAAAACTTTGAGCCTCTCTGCAATCAATTTAGTAATAATTGTGTACACCACATTACAAAGAGCAATAGGTCTAAAGAATTCAAGCTGATCTGCACCTTCCTTTTTAGGAATGAGGACTAGGAAAGTAGAGTTCAAGGCTCGAAGCATTTTCTTATTGCGAAGAGATTCCCGGGATACCTCTAACAAATCCAAACTTATAATATCCAAAAATTCCTGAAAAAATTCAACAGGAAATCCATCCGGACCTAGAGCTTTACCTTTATTCATCCCAAAAACAACCTCTTCCAATTCAGACAAAGAAATCAGGTAGATGAGGAAATCATTCATCTCATTGGAGATCAGGGAGGGAATGCAAGCAAGGATCAAATTCTCCTCATCTTCTGCATGAGGTGAATCCTCAAAAAAAAGAGCAAAATAAAACTGTCTAGCCTCATGAGACAAAACCTACAAAGAAGATATGTGGATCCCTTCTGAATTAACCAGAGAGGAAATAAAACTCCTACTATAATGATCCTACACAAAATGATGGAAGAATGCAATATTCATGTCCCTTTCTTGAAGCCAATCAATCTGATCCTTTTGCTTCCAAAAAATCACCTCTCGAAGCTCCCACTCCTCCACTATTCTCATATTATGGGATTCTGCTTTACGTAAAGCATCCGAGAAACCATAATCCCAAATTTGGCGAGTAACCACATCAAGGCACGCTTGAACATTCCTCTTCATAGCCTTTAGGTTTCCAAAACACATCCTATTCCATCTCTTAAGGTGAAATTTGACATACTGAAGTTTCTTAACAAAGGTGTACATAGTTGTACCATAAGTAGGGCCTCCATCACGCCACCACTGGGCCATAAGATCATGCAAAGAAGATTCTCGAAACCACATAAGCTAAAACTTAAAAGGAGGATTCTTGGGAACTATAAAAGAGGTTACAGAAAGTTTAATTGGCCAACGATCAAAACCCCTCCAATCAAGAATCTCAGAATCAGTAACCAATCTACCTCCCACCCAAAAATAAGAGATAAGAAATATATCCAACCTTATAGAAATCACTTCCTCTCCACTCTATCTATTATTCCAAGTGAAAACCCCATTGGAAGGCTTAACATAAATTAAAGCTAGAGAATCCACATTCTCCCAAAAAAGATCAGAAGTAGGCCCTAACCAAGGCAACCCACCTCTTTTATCCTCCAAAATCAACACAGAATTAAAATCACCAGCTAAGACCCAAGGAAGATATGGAGCACATGATCTAACATACCTTATATGAGCCCAAATCTAGATTTTTCCATGAATATCAGTAGGGGCATAAACACTAGTAACCAAAATGGTCTCACCTGTTTCTAGTAGAGGCAGCCATGGAGATAGTAGAATGACTAGAAATCCACCATAGTGGAGCAATATTTCTTGGGTACCAAAAAAGAGCCAACCCCCCAGAGCTCCCCTGAGAACCAATTCACTAACACTAACAAAAATGTCAAATATGATAAGCACACTGAAGCATGAAATCAACTAAAAGTTTAGTCTCTTGAACACAAAATATGTCCAAAGAATGGAAAGCAACCAAATCATGAATAGAATTTTGACAGGAGGTGTTATTCAACCCCCTTACATTCCATGAGAGAAGAATCATGGAGGAGATTGAGAAAAGTGAGCTTCAATGGGTTTAACAGACCCAAATTCCACCAACAAATCTCCAGTACATTTAATCTTTTCCAGATCCTTCTTGTGGCCACTTTTAGAAGAGTACTCAGATGATCCCTTCAAAAGGGTGTGTTGTTGCACCCCCAAGGCTAGAGAAGACCCCTTGCACTTGCCAGAATCTAGCCCCTCCTTTTCCAAATCTTCCAAAACAATATCATCATCATCATCCTGCATATGACCATTCAGAGACACCAGATGATCTTACACACCCTATGAGAAATGAAGATCATGACTGGACCCCTATCCCTGCACCACATCACAACCCATACCAACAACACCAAAAGGTACATCCATCAAGATTCCTTCCTTCAAGGCTGAAGTGTCCAACACCTCAAACCGATTAAAGTCCTCTTTAGTCTGCATGTCTTTCAAAGATCTCTTATGACCATGACCCTTAGCCTGAGGCTTAACAAGCACAAATCCATCCCTATCCAAATCACCCTCCATCATGGAAGATTTCCCTTTATCCTCCTTAACAACTTTTGGTACTGAAGACAAAGGGGAGGTATTAGAACAAGGAGCTTTATTAACCCTAGGACATTGCTTCTAAAGATGTCCATACTTGTGACAAATCCAACAATGAAAAGGAAGGGATTCATAATCGAGTTGTTGAACCCAAGACAAAGAACCGAGAAAAATTTCTAGATAATCCAATAAGGGATTGTTCAAATCTATCTCCACACAGATCTGAGCAAAATAAATAACATTTTTTACAAGGGTTTGTTGAGAAACTGTAGCAGGCTTACCAAGAAGAGAAACAATCCATTGTAATATATCTTCTCTCTAGAACTCCAAGGGAAGTTGTGGCAAATAGACCCAAACAGGAACCCTTGAAGACAATTCTTCAACTGAATTAAAATCCATATTCCAGGGTTTGATAAACAATCCAACATGATTATAAAAGTAGGGTCCTCCCTCAAAAACCTAATTCCTATTAGCCATATTGGAAAAAACAACCACAAAGTAGTTGTTTGCAGCCACCATAAGCTCCATGTCTCCCTCAACCTACCATGAACACCTAATTCAAGCTTTCAAAGTTGAAAAAGGTATATAGATCCCTAGAAATTTGCAGATAAGAGCATGTCTACTCCAATAAGAGACATCATCAGCAACAGATTCAAGAGAAATGACCAAAACCAACCTATCCTAGCTTCTAGGCAAACAACCATTCACTTTCTTCAATTTAGGTCCCTCCCCCACATAAAATGACTCTGACTATTGAGCTTTCAAACCTGATGAAGATCCATTGTGAGACACACCACCACCAAACTATGAGAGACTTGATGCTCTGCCATAATCCCAACAAAAGACAGTAAAGAGGAAGAACACAAACCCCACCCCAAAAGGAAAATAGAACCCCAAGCACCTTCACTGATGGCTCGAAATAAACCTCCACACAGCTAGAAAAACAAGATTTGCAAAAGAAAAGAAAAGAAAAGAAAAAAAAACCCTCCACCCTGAACACTACAAATGCACCCCACCACTAAAAAACACAAAACACCACCGAAGAGAGGTTCATCACACGCATGCAGGAAGCAACAAAGGTATGCATGTGACCTCACAGGCCACTCACAACCACACCCTTGTTGTATCGACTCAACACCATCCTCATACTTTATTCCCATATAATCTTATTAGCACATTGGTATCATTGTGTTATTGACAGTTGTCTAGGCTTATATTAAGAGATATTCAACAAATGATATTAATTGATTGAATAATATAATTTTAATTGATCTATAATCGTTTTATAGTCTTATTATTGAAATTAAAATAAATTAATAAATATTCATTGTTTTCTTATGATAATATTTTTATTTTTGATTATATAAGCAAGGAAGAGCCTTAATCCCAAACAAAGTTTAAAGCATGGCAAAAATAGCCAGAAGAAATAGACTAGCAAGACAACAGTTGGTCACCCAGCAAGAACCAACACCAACACCAAGTCAAAAAGGATCAGTAGGCACATAGGCCAGAATTAAAATAAGCATCAAGGCTTGCAGGCCTTATCCACATCAAAAACATATATAAACTATCTACTAAAATAGGCCTCCCTTGGGAAATCAAACAAACCACTTTGTTGAAGCTTCTACAACCTACTATAGTTTGAAATTGGCTCAATCAAAAGGGTTTAGGAAGGTGTGGATTGAGGGAAACTCATTGAATATCCTAAACTACCTTAAAGAGATACAATTTCCAAGTTGGTTGATTGAGAATTTAAATAGGGACTTTATTTCTATTATAAATTCATTTGATGATTTCATATATCCCATATTTATAGGGAGGGCAATAAGCTAGCTGATTTTTTTGCTAACCTAGGAGTTTCTAATCCAATGATTAGAGAGTGGTACTCTTACGACACCCTTCCCCTCGATGTCAAGACCATTATTAATCATGAAATACAACAGATTTAAGGTGGATCTTCCATTAATGGTAATGATTTTGAGAAATCACTTCAATATGACTCTCACATGGATTTTGGGAAAAAAATTGTGCCCTTTTCTTCTTCTCATGTGATGTGGATTGGTCATTTTCCTGAGCCCTTTTGTTTTGTGGTACTAGGGTTTTCTCAAGATGATACAGAGGAGAGTGGGTTACAAAGGAGGAAGATGGGGATTCTATGGAAATTTATTCCAACCCTCTCCCAGATGATGTCACCAAAACCAAGAATGCCTCTAAGAAATGTGAGAAGCCTCAAATCTCATGGTATGGAGGTTCCATTACAGGGGATGAGGAAATAGAGACTAATGTTCCCTCTCCTGCTGCTAAAACAAAGAAATCTAATCCTAAAAAGGGGGTTGTCAAGGTTAATTTGATGGGAAAGAAACTTGGTGCTGATAAAAGAAAAAAGAAGTCCTCTCTAGGAAGAGTGAAGGAGATAGGCAAACCTAAAATAAAATTGATGGAAGACCTCGGTAAATTCCAAGAGAAATTTAATCTCAAAGGTAAAGAAATTATTGGTAATGATTTTCCATCTGAGGAATAGGGCGCCCTTGCATGATTTCTCTGAAGAAATTAATGTTTTTAATTGCAATAGGGAGGAGATTTTCAATGTTCTAGGGATGGCTAAGGAGGGTGTAGTGAATTATTTTAAAATATTTAAGTGGTTTTTCATGGAAAAAAATCAAATTAATGTGAAGGTGAGGTCTCAACAAAATAAGGTTGAGAAGAAGGTTGGCAATGAAGATGTGCCCATAAATAAGGTCGAGAACACCAAAATGCTTGCAATCCTTGAAGATGTGGAAAAATATGTAGGCTTGATGAAGAATGACTATGAGAAATGTATAAAGGTGTTAGAGGAAAAAATTTAGAAATTCCATCAGAACCTTGAAAAGGTGGTGCAGGTTAGTTAGAATGCTCTTTAGAATAGTGTTGAGGGGCTTCGTTGGATGAGGATTTGGTGAGGTTGTTGAAGTATTTTGATGTTGTTGAGGAGGATATAATTAAAGGAAAACAAGGGGGTATGTGCAGGATCATCATGGAAAAAATAGGCCCTTAAGTGGAAAAAAATTTAGAAAAATCAAAGTTAGGCAACTTGACGTAAAAATTTGAATAAGTTATCTATATTATTTAAAAAATATGTAACAATAGAATTTGTAGAAAATTGAATGTATTTTCTAAACTACTAGGTTTATTTAAGAAAATAAAAATCTATTTGGTGAAAATTTGAAATTTCAATGCAATAGTACTTAAATTTCAGGAAAACTAAGAAGTAGGTGTCTGTCTGACCACCCTAACCAAAATATTTTTTAATAATATTTTAGATATAAATAGAGGACTTATGTCCTGATGTGATGCATATTTTTTTGTATTTTTTTTCCTACTAAATAATTAGTTATGAATTTTTTATTACAACTTTTAAAAAGTAAAAAAACTTGTATGTCTAACCACCTTAACTTGGTCAAAACTTCATGAAATTAATTTCTTTTTTTTTAATCCTATAGTATGAGAATCATAGAATGTGACACATTTTTTAGATTCAAAAAATGTGATACCATTTGAAAGCTATAGATATTTTTCAATCAGCCTATCAATCAAGACTTTAGTTGTAATTCAAATAGAAATAAATAATAATTATTTATTAAATTCAAAGTAAGGCATAATTTATATTGGTGGAAAGCTAAGAATTTCCTTTAAAAACCCTTTTCGTTTCATCAATTTTGGGTAAAAATATAGTCATCAGCCACATACCCTACAAAACCCTATCATATTGCCACTTTTTGGCCCATCATGATCCCGCATATACCCAAGGATCTCAATCTGTTGGAGTGGGCCTGAGTACCCGTACTCGTAATCACTCCAAGAAACCCTTGGATGTTAAAAAAAAGAGATGCTAGAGGTTGTTGATCTTCACAATTGTCTGTACAAGAAGGACTTAAAAGCAACCAAGATTCTCAAGGACTTACAGTGGGATGTCTATTTCTTTTGCATGTTGTCTGGTTTTCTGTAGTTTTGCTAATGGTTGGTTGTTGGTTTGTTCTATTTTTATCTTAGGCAACGTATCTTTGTAAAGGATTTTGGGACCCTTCAAAACTTGTTTTACCTTTAATAAAATATAATATAATTTTAAAAATATATATTTTTATTAGTAAACAATTTTATATTTTCACAATAATATATATATATGATATAGTGTTTAGTCCTTTAAACAAATTTAAACAAAAGAATATTTTACATAATAAAATCTATATTAAATATCTTGTATATATATGTAAGATAGAGTCAAATATAATTTTATTTTAAATAAAAAATAAAAATCATATATTTTCAAAACATCTAGGTGTTGCAAATATTTTTAATGTATAAATTAGAATACTTTTCATTATTTCACTTAAGGGTATACCTTGATAATTTTAAATTCCAATAAAATGTCTTTTTAGTTTCACTAGAATAATCTATATTGGATCTCAAAATTATACCTATAATAAATAATTAAGCAAAAGAAACCTATATGTAGTGCCCCTTCCGTTTGCATATTGTGTAGTTGTGGGATCAGTGTTTTAGCTTCACTTTTTCTCGTGATTTTTGTTGTGACTATATTATTAATTTGAATGGTGTGTATGAACCACCACATGTTTGAGATGAGGTTGGTCAACATGTCAATTGTTGGCATTTTGTAAGTTTATATTCTCGGTTTATCATTATGCTTTAGTTTAGTGATGTGCATTATAATTATGTGATTAAATATGAATGTGATTATTGATATTCAAGGACTGATTTATATGATAGATGTATGGATTTTATTTTATGCTTTATGCTATTGAACCTAGTTGAGTGAGTATGTTTTGTTTCAGATATATATACATTGAGCAAGTACCCTTAATGTATGTCGAGTGGTTACAGGTATGTGAGGTTATTTCTCCACCTAGCTGTTAGAATTTAGTACTTGACATATATAGTTAAATAAATTAATTAATTAACATGCTATTGTTAATTTAATAAATAAATTTTGTTTTGGAAGTTATATTCTCACAATTAGTTTCATACAAGAATAATGGCCTTATAAAGCCAACACTATGTAATATATTTTGTTGAGTAATGTGAATGACTAGATTTTAATTTGAGAACAATCTCATTTTTCTCTCATTTCAATATGGTATCAGAGCGGGTTTCTTCTTGGACCTCTCTTTGATCTCTCTCCATTCATTTGTTTTCTCATAGTGGTGTTTACAATGGTACTGCAGTGAAGACCATGTGCAACTACTATTGTTTTCTACCATTCTTGCATTTTTCTATAGGTGAGCAATGTAGACCATGTGTAAAACCCTTTTTGACTCCATCATTCATCTGCATTTCTTCTCTTTCTCTCCATCGTGTTCATTCTTTCCATTGTTTAACACTTCACTCTATTCATTGATGTCATTCCAAAAATTTAAAATTTAAGATTTATATTTCCCCCAATCTGTTGCAGAAGTGTGTTTATATTTGGGTGTTGAAAATTTGGAGGAATCATTTTTTTGGGCCTTGTAATGGATGCAAATTGAGGATCCTGAAATTGTTCATATTGCTAGCATCACTCTCATATGTAGCATATACAGAATGGGACTTCGATGAAGCATTGAATTCCATTAACATATGTTGCTGACCATTTCTGTGAATACAGTCATTGTAGCCAATATGCATATATGTTGCAAAATGCATAGTGAAAAGAGGCCATTAGAGCGAATTTAATAAAGGAAGATATCACAATGCCATTACAGAAAGGGAATAAGGCTAAAATGCTAAGAGAGATAGAGGCATCACTAGGCCACCCTCTTGATTCAGAGTGTCAAGTTCCCCCTGCCAAACCACTTGTTATTGTCATTAGTGTACCAAGAAAAGTAGGAAAGGATGTTGTTATTAAGAGACTGCAACAAGTGCGGAAGGGAATTCACTTTGTAGTTACAGCTACAACTCGTGCAATGCGACCAAGAAAATTTGATGTGAAGGAATACTACTTTGTTAGTAAATATGAATTTCAATCAATGATTGACAATAATGAACTACTAGAGCATGCCCTAGTTTATGGGGATTATAAAGGCATCCCTAAGCAGTAGATATGAGATTTCATGTCCATGGGATATGGCATTGTTCTGAGAGTGGATGTACAAGGAGCAACTACATTGAGATCAATTCTTTCTAATGGTGTTGTGTACATATTTCTTGTTGCAGAAAGTGAGGTGTCTCTTATTAAGAGGCTTATTGACAGGAAGATAGATACAATGGAAAAACTTTTAGTACTAATTTCTAGTTTTTTTGTATGTCAGTACTAAGGGGGGATGTTAGAATTTAGTACTTGACGTATATAGTTAAATTAATTAATTAATTAACATGCTATTGTTAATTTAATAAATAAATTTGGTTTTGGAAGTTATATTCCCATAATTAGTTTCATACAAGAATAATGGCCTTATAAAGCCAACAGTATGTAATAAATTTTGAGTAATGTGAATGACTGAGTTTTAATTTGAGAGATCTCATTTTTTCTCTCATTTCAATAATAGCTACACAATTCTTAGTTAAATTCCCCAACAGTTAACATTCAAAGATGTCACATTGGTTATCCTTATCTATTCCTTGATCCTACTTGAATCGAGTACAGTATGTGTCATGTTTTACCCTATGTGAACCCGGATTTGAGTTAGGGGTGTGTGCAAGAAGTTGAGTCCACTTTTTGGCCAAAAAGTGGAGTGTTTTCCCTGATTTTCAGTATTTCACACATTTGACCTTAAAATTTGAAGCACTTAGAGATGAAATCTTTAAAAAAGTCACTGATCATAAAATGTAGTGCTCAGAGTCTAGTTTCCAAATATGTAATTTATTTCAATACCCAGATTGTACAAATTGAGTTTCAATAGGCATTTCAAAAAACCAATGTTTAAAAGTCATTTTTTTTACCATACCATGCACGTGTACGACATCCATATTTTGACTTAAATTATTGTATTTTTCTAAATCCTTTTGGGAAAAGTTTTATGACTCACTGAACCTTTCTCTTGATATTTTTTTGTAATTTTTATTGAATATTTTTTTGTTAATTTTTTATTAGGCAGATTTGTCGTTTTGAAAAATCATCATGTACGACATGCATAAGATGACCTAAACTTATCATTTTTGATTTTTTTTTTCAAATTGAAAATAATTGTCTGAAGTTTGCTCTCGCAATCCGTTTTCAAAATGTTATGTTGATCAAAAGTTATTAAAATAGTAAAAACTTTGATATTTAAATTTTATGGACCAATTTTATTAGAAATTAATTGAAAAATAGAAAAAATAATTCAATTGCAAAAAAATTACATATTTAGAATCTGCATTGTTTGATCTAAAATGGGTTTTAATTTCTAGAAAATTTTTGAAAAGGTCGTCACCATATGTCCAAAGTCGATATTTTTTTGACATTGTTAGGGCCTTCAATTTGTAGGTCAAACCAGGTTGAAGGCTTAGGTTCGGACTTCCAAAGCTTTTCCTGAACCAAAAACCTTGGCAAAAACCCGCCCACGATGCAAAACAAAATTCAAATTTAAAAAAATGGGATCCCGATTATAGAACGGGATCCCGTTTAGTAATAAACAGGATCCCGTGCTATAATCGGGATCCCGTTACCATTTTGACCGTTGTAAAGGTAATAGGATCCTATTTATAAAACGGGATCCTGTTGCCTTTACAACAGCTCCCACACTCAATTTGAGTGAACGGGATCCCGATTATAGAGTGGGATCCCGTTTATTAGTAAACGGGATCCCGTTTTATACTCGAGATCCTGTTTAATAATAAGCGGGATCCCGTTTTATAAACGGGATCCTGTTTATTTTATTTAAAAACACTGTGCATAATTACTGTCAAGTCTGCAACTTTGCAACTTCACATGTACGGCCGATAGCACTAAAAATCAATTATTTTTCATAAGTTATTGTATTTATAGGTGGTCAATTTGATTTCTGGTTGATTTTATCAAAGGGAACATCATCTACACCATTTTTGAAGTGAAATTTGCAATATGGATTGAATTTTTCAAAGGAAGCATGAAGAAAACAATTTTTAAAGTGGAATTGTGGTAGTTTTCTATTTGTTTTGAGGAACACAAGAGGAAGAATTTTGCCGTATAGGTATTCAACTTCCAATTTGGATTGAATATTTTGAAGTATTTCACTATTAACATTCATTTGTGCTTGAGAATTTTATAATTATGGGAGATAAATTTAGTAATAAGAGAAGAAAGACATTGACTCCTCAAGAAGTTGAAGCAAATAAAGAAAAAGAGAGACAAAGACAAAGAGAAAGAAGAATGAGAATAAAATCAATGAGCGATGGTGGAGCTTAACCAATTCAACAACTATTGAAGATGAAAACATTGAAGATACCATAGTTGTAGATGAAGCTAATTTGCAAGGAGTCAATTTGGAGAAGAATATGATTATACAAACAAGTCCTACTATGTCTTCAAATCCCTCTTTGAATTCTATGGAGAATGTTTCAATATACACAAATCCAGGTACGTCTTCAAATCCACATGTTAGTGAAATGGTAAATTTGTTTGTAGAAGATTTACAAGATGTTGGATATATTGATGTTGACATTGACTATATTCAAAGAGATGAAACTTTTATAGAATATGTTGAAAACAAAAAAGAAAAATATTTTGTTGCAAATGAAAATCAAAATGATCACTTTCTTGAAAATGAAAACAAAACCTATATTTTTGATGAAAATGAAAATGAAAATGAAAATCGTTTTGTTGATGAAAATGAAAATGAGAACCGTTTTGTTAATGAAAATGAAAACTGTTTTGTTGATGAAAATGAAAATGAAAATGAAAATGAAAATGAAAACTATTTTGTTGATGAAAATGAAGATGAAAATCTAGAATGTGATGTTGAATTTAATGAAAATACTTTTTTTTAAATTGGAAGTGGTGTTTTCAATAATCTTCTTGATCAAATTTCTTGGAGGCAAATAAGAACACATGCGAATAGAATATACACCGAATTCTTTTATCGTAAAAAAATTGCATTTCAATGTCAACTAATGATGCAATTGATGAGAATGCAAAAATGAGAAAGTAATGAAAAGGTTAGGCTTTTATGTTAAACCAAAAAGAAAAGATCAATCATTAAAATATGTCTACCGCTATAGTGCCATTCAATCTATTGGGAAAAATAGTCGCATCGAAAGATAAAAAATCTATAAGAAGAGCTATAACCACTGTATATAGTCAATAAAACAACTTTGAATAAAAAGAATGGTAAGCAACATTAGTGAAGTTTTT
>VDFB02168118.1:22267278-22308608 GCA_007258455.2 Sequoia sempervirens
AATTAACACGTTCTATTATGACCCTTTTAGATGTCCCCTTAATTAACATGTTCTATTATGACCCCTTTAGACATCCCCTTAAGACCCCTTAAGACATCCCCTTAATTAATACGTTCTATTATGACCCCTTTAGACATCCCCTTAAGACATATTATAACCCCTTAAGACATCCCCTTAAGGCGTTCTATTATGACCCCTTTAGACGTCCCCTTAATTAACATGTTCTATTATGACCTTGGGCACCCCTTAAGAGCGTCATTATTTGTTTTGACAACTTATAAATTAGTGTTAGATGAACTATTATTTATAGTATTTATTAATTCTTTTATTCTCTAATCTTCTATGGTATTGTTAGGGTTAGGATTAGAATTTTTGGTGGGAGTTAGAATTGAACCCTAATTCTAACTATAATACTAATTGAACCCTAACCCTAACCGTTATTATAACCCAACCCTTATTGAACCCTTACCTTGTCCTAAAATTAATCCTATCCCTAAGCCTTGTTGTATCTGACCCTAATTGAAACCTAACCCTAACTCTAGTTGTGTCCTAATCCTAACCTTTACCCAAAGGTTTATCCTATAACCCTAACCTTAATTCACAGAGAAAATTTTGTGGGTCATATTTCTATTTCTTATGTACATAATTTATGTGATATTCTATTTTTTTTCTTGTTATTGACACATGGAGGCAAGACTTTTATTCATTTTTCATGCACTACACGTCATGATATTATTCTAAATGGAAACAATGATGAAATTAATTTTCCTTTAGTTGAGCTCCATATTCATCATTTTTAAAATTTATCATGTGTGTACACTACGTATTCATCACCTAATGGTTACAATCGTTTTACATATACACAATCTCATGTTATCATAATTTATATTTTTTCTAATGATTACCTCTTTCCTTAATTTTTAGTACCAACACTTTTTTCCATTACTAGTGAGAAACTAATGGTGTCATTTTATAAATATGTACATTAGCTAATTATATGAATACCTTGTTAGATTTTTTCACTATAAAGAATTTTATTTGCTTAAGAGTTTAGAGCAATGACTTTATTTGTCAATCTAGTTAAGGAAAAATTAAAGAATAAAATAACAAAGAATGGTGATATCCATGATATTCACAAGGTATAGGAATTCCAAGTGCACCAACAATGAGGTATCCATCATTCACCAAATTTATAAATTCATCACACAAAATATTCATCGTTCACCAAATTTATAAATTCATAACTATTTAAGATCATTGTTTTAATTTATAAACTATTATGGCTCTCTACTGCATAGATATTCATTTCTTTGTGTTTTCCTTTTCAAAATTAGGAGTTCTCCTCTCGTCTAGCCATTGTCGATGCTCATCTACGATCCCATCCATAGCCCTGACAGCATCAACAAGGGTTTGCATCCTAGATGCAAACATCCTCACAGGAGGTGCAACACATTCTTCATTTTGAATAATGTTGATTTGATCTTGGATGGTTCTAGCAGAAGCATTGATTTTTGCTTGCAAACGAGCATGCTCATTGATTTCAGGTGGTGGAGGTGGGGGTTATGAGGTGGAGTGGGTGGAGGTGGAGGTGAAGGTGTTGGAGATGGATGGCGTGGAGGTGGATTGCAAATATTATTGAATGGATCCATGTGATCTTTAAGATATGAGTGAACTTGCATTAGATTTGTAATTTCAAGATGTAAGATACATGTTTAGGAAATACCTTTAAACCATTCAATATAAATGCCTTAAATAATTGAATACAAATGATAAAATTATATGTAAGCCTCATTTATATGTCTAAGGCACATGTTACTTGAATGAAAATACAATTAACTATTGATATTGTATAATCTTGCAATCTTATTATTGTTAAATTTGGTTGGGCCTTGGGCAACTTTGATCACCAAATTTTAAGAACTTCTTTGATCCCCTTAAGAAATGTCATATTGGAACCCCTTAAGAAAATTGAATTACGATTTAGGGTGAAAGGATGGCTTAAGGGGATTTACGTCTAGTGAGGTCCTAGGAGAAAATGGCATGGCTCAAATGAATAAAATTTGGTGAAGTTTCCCAAGGCAACCAAATTTCATTAAGAGCCTTTAAATAAAAAATGATGGCTTTAGGGTTTAGGGTTTAGACTTTAGAGTTTAGGGTTTAAGGTAATATGATAGCTTAATGGATCTACATGCTGCAAGATCCTAGGAAACAATTACATGGCATAAGGTAATGAAATTTGGTGGAGTTGCCTAAGGCAACCAAATTTCATTAAGAGCCTAAGAAAAAATGATGGCTTTAGGGTTTACAGTTTAGACTTTAGAGTTTAGGTTTTAGGGATTTAGGATAACTTAAGGGGATATATGTAGTAAGATCTTAGGAAAAAATTACATGGCATAAGGGAATGAAATTTGGTGGTGTTGCCTAAGGCAACCAAATTTCATTAAGAGCCTAAGAAAAAATGATGGCTTTAGGGTTTAGGGTTTAGACTTTAGAGTTCAGGGTTTAGGGTAATAGGATAACTTAAGGGGATGTACATGTAGTAAGATCCTAGGACAAAATTACATGGCATAAGGGAATGAAATATGGCAGATTTTCCTAAGACAACCAAATTTCACTTTATGGTGTTGGGTAGGACAAAATGAATGGTTTAGTGTTTAGGGTTTAGATTTTAGAGTTTAGAGTTTAGGGTTTACAAAACTTAGGGTAAAGTTTTAGTGCCTCTTGAAATATTTAATGAACTTGCAAGTTAGTGAAGAACATTTTCTTGTAGAATAGTTGATTGAGATCTACTCTTGTTTCAACTGACCAACCTAGATCATGAAATCTAATTCATATTATAATCTTGCACGATCTTATTATTGTTAAATTTGGTTGCCTTGGGCAACTTCACCAAATTTTAAGAACTTCTTTGATCCCTTTAAGAAATTTGTCATATTGGGACCCCTTAAGAAATCGATTTATGATTTAAGGTGATAGGATGGCTTAAGGGGATCTAGATGTCTAGTGAGGTCCAAATTTAGTCATACTATAGCCTCGTTGGTTCCATCTAGCTCTGGGTCAAAAGTGTTTACCCCTCTAATAAAAAAAAGTTAACATGATGTTAAAAAAGAATCAATCTATACATATCACAAAAATAACAATAATCTTAAATGTAACCCATACTCTAACAATAATAGAATGCTAAATGATCCCCACCCCTAACCATATCCTAATTGAATTGCAAACCTAATTGAAACTTAATTAAATTATAACCTTTACTAGGTAATCTTAAATGTATTCCTATATTATATTATATTTAAATTAATTTATATTTGTATTATAATTATATTAATATTTATTATATATTCCTAATTATAACCTAACTATTTACTACAAACCTAATTGAATCTTAAGCCTAATCGTCATTAAAACCCCAAGTAAATTGTAACATTACCTATCCTTAATTGTAATCTTATATTATATTTTATGATATTAAATATTTATATTATTTAATATATTATATTAAATATAATATATTAAATAATATAAATATTTAATTATATTTCTTTTATATGAATCATCCTCCTAGATCTCTAAATTGTAATAATAGCATGTAGTTCCTCCAAACTATCATGATGTACTTCCTCCCTTTCCCATGTAATAGGTGTACCTTGTAGGTGTTAAATGGTTCCATCTTGGTCTCCTTATTGATGCATTTCTATCCTTCCACATAAATCTATATAGTATCAAAATATAGGTAATTTTATGGTTAAATTGAATCTCTCTTAATTGCTAAATAATCCATTATGATTGAGGATGGGTGGATTATTATCTAGGATCACATCTTAAAAATCCTATAGAGGTCATGTGGTATGTTTTTCTTAATACATATATTCCCATACAAACCTCTTTCCATGTATTATCAACTCGCCTATATGATAGACACCTTCCTAGATTTAAATTTCATACGATATATATGTACCCAAGTGTTTCCAATTGGAATTGCTATAATTATACTTTTATGGCATTCTAGATATTCAAAATAGTTTTCATAAATCTACCAAATAGACCCATTCTTGACATTGAACCTACATAATTTTAGGTATGTCCAATGAAAGATTAGGGTCTAGGGTTCATAAATTTCAAATGCTTTAGTGTTATGGGTTTAGATTTTACAGTTTAGGGTCTAGGGTTTAGCAAACTTAGGGTGAAGTTTGGGTGGCCCTTGGCATAATTTAGAGTTGCAAGTTAGTGTCAATTGGAATCGATTGTGCGTGTTTAGATTTATGAATTTGTTAACTAAATTTGCAAACAAACATCAAGATAAACTTTATGAATTTTAACCATTCTTTAACATATTGATTTCTAATCTAATTATAATTTAAAATTGAAACTAAAGTTTAATATATATCATTTTTTCCATACAAAGCAAATAAAATTTAAAACATTTAAGCAATGTGAATGATTTTTTTTGAGCTCGAAATTACCTAGTTTTCAAAATCAAAATGATTTGTTCGATTCCAATTTAGGGTTTTAACAATTTTTTTTGTTCCAATTCAATTTAGGGTTTTAGTTTTAAACAATTAGGGTTTTTAATGAAATTTTTTCGTTTCAATTCAAACTAGGGTTTTCAAATTCAATTTTTTTCGTTTGATTTGAATTCAGGGTTTCAAAAAGCTCGATTTGGATTTGTAAATGCGATGTTTTATTTCATTTCGATCTCTAGGGTTTTGAAATGCAATTTTTTTTGTTTTGTTTCAATTAGGGTTTTCAAAATCAATTTTTTTTGGGTTTAATTGAACAATTTAAGATTTAAAAGTTAAATTTTGTTTCTAAAACACAATTCAAGGTTTTTTTTTCATTTTTATTAAAAAACATTTAAATTTCATTGCAAGTTTTCATCTATTTTTACAATTATTGAATTCTACTATAACAATTAAAAAAATGATTAAAACGTGACATAAATTAAAAAAAATACATGCTAAATTAACTTATTTCTTTTAAAATTTCAATTCAAAATAAAAAAATGCAAAAAAATGGCGTTTAGGTGGGGTACCTGTAGCTGGTCGTGGGGTCGTTGTCGCCAACACTCACTCGGGGTCCCGTCTGCAAAGCAATGAAAATTGTTCTTTTTAAAAAAATAAATAGCAATATGAAACGGGATCCCGATTTATACAACTCGGGATCCCGTTATTTATAAATCGGGATCCTGTATTTTATAAATCGGGATCTCGTTTCTTATAAATCGGGATCTCGTTCTATGTGCATTGGTTCAGAGTCCACTAGGAAACGGGATCCCGATTTTTAAAAAGCGGGATCCCTTTTCATCTCAGGCTCGGGATCCCAAACCGTAATGGGATCCCGATTTTTAAAAATCGGGATCCTGTTTATTAAATCGGGATCCCGTTTGTTCGATGCCGATTTCAATTTTTTGGCTAAGGCAAAAAACTTCCACGTTTCGTGGACTCAACTTTGTGCACTTACCCTTAGGAGTTATTCTAGAATCCCTATGTATCTTGAATGGCTAGTGAATGATTGATTTAATTAATAGTTTAAATTCTATGTTTTCCACAAATGAAATATTAAGAATTTAAATGATTCTTATATGGGTTATCAAAATATTTTTTATTTTTTGGGAAAGGGAAAAAATAGAATGAAATTAGAAATAAACTTAAGCTATTGTTTAATTAAATTGTGAAAATTCCTTGGGTTGGGAATTACAGGTTATGCTTGATTTAATTGTCATGTTTGAATTCTGAATTTTATAAATTTAAATGAATATATGCTTGTAGGGATTTAGAACGTGAATTTAAATGATATATGATATTTACAAATGAATTTAAATGTTTATTGGGATTTTGGGGAAAATGAAGGGAATTGGAAATTAAGAAATGGGAAAATGTATTTTATATTGATTTAGTTGGAAACTTGAAAAAGGGTAAATAGGAAAAAGGGGTTTTATTTTCATTATGCAATGTTTTATTTTGGGATGAATTTGTGAGAGAAAAACCCTCTTTTTGGAAAATTATTGTTTTGTTGATTGAGAGTGCAATTGGAGGAGGAATTTGATAAGGTTGGATTCATTAGATTGGGAATTGGGAAGGAAGTGTGTTTGTTGGTTCTTGTGGAATCTCATTTGGTGTGTGTGATGTGCTCTTCATTTCAAAATTTGACAAAGTGGGAGGCATTTTTATTGTTTATCTCAATTTGATTAATTTATTTCAATTTTGTGTAGGGAATATAGGTTTAGGGGAGTGTAGAAGCCTCCTAATATATTTCAATTTACAAAATATCATGCCTAATTTCTTGTTTTAAAAATATTTTTAAATTTTTCCAAAATACATGGTTATAATGCCCAAATTTTTGGGGATTGTGAAAAATGAGTATTTATAGCTTAAAAGGAGTATTGGAAAATTTTGTTACTAAAGGGTATTTTTGAATTTTTTGAAATTTGAAACTTTAATTTTTTAAGAAATTTTAACGGGGTTTTGGGAAAAATTCTTAGTTTTTAGTGTATTGGAAAATGAGAAAATTTGAATGTTTTAAATGAAATATGATAATTTTAATGTTTGAACAAAAGTGTACTTCATCAATTATTAGAATAGTACTTTTGGAAATATGTTAGGAAATTTAGATGAAAATGAATTGTGTGCATTGTTTTTTGTGCCACATTCATTGGAGGATGTGATGAGCTTAGGGTGTAGGTATTAGAGAGGGTTATGGGAGTGGTTCGTAATGTGAACCCGACCCAAAGTGGCTCGTAGTCAATCATGGTGTGGAGAGTTTGGTTAACAAGTGAAAACTAATGAAACATGGGTATTTAAATTAACCAAGATAATGGATCTCTCTTATACCTTGAGTGCTTGTAAATGCTAAGAATTATCGAGGAAGACAAGTCGCACAAGGATCATAAGACTTGTAAGATCAAGAACCCTCATCTGTATGAGAGGATACTTAGTTCTATGTTGAGCCCCATGTGAGTGTCTGCAATGACACTCTCCCTCTTGCCCTCTAATATCTAAACCTAGTGTAGTTTGAGTAGCACCTGAAAGACTATCATTTCCTTTCATGTGAATGTTTTTGGATATTCCATTAGTAGTGAGGTTTCCCAGTGGGGATTCTTTTTTTATTCCATTGGTGATTTTTCCCAATGAGGATTCTTGTGTTGTGACATTGGTGACTTTTCCCGATGTGGAAATGTGATGCCATTTGATCCATCTTGTGTTTTTGGATAGTATTTTATATGATGTGTATGTTGAGTGTATGTATATGGCATGTGTGTAAGCCATCTCCCAATTTTTTTTTAGTGTGTGTTGTGATTGTGGCCCATGTGACTATCTCCTAGCATGGTGAGAGTGGATCTTTTGATTCCATGAGGTCAAGTGGTGTGGAAACCACCATTGGGGATTAGAGGATCCTGGTGGAGTCGATGATGACTTTAATGTGGTGAAGGTTCTCATGATTATTCATTTTTTCTACCATTTGGTTCAACATTTAATAATGTTGTTATAGACCTCTCATTGAGACGATTATAATATTTGACAATGGAAAAGAGCATTAGATTAGTTACATGTCTCGATGTTGGAACCAAGCATGATTGTAATATGGATTTCATAATTTTACTATGAAAATGTTAAAATAAAGTTAGGAATCTTTTATTTGGGTTTAAAATAAATTTTGTATGCTTTCTTTGCAAGTTGGGAAACTTGGTATTGTACCTAAGCGGCCCTGTTTCACCCAGAACTAACTCAGAGTATCCAAAATTTGACTAAGTATACTTGGGTAGCCTAGTAGAATATTGGGGTGGATTTTCATCAATGGAGAATCTTTGGATTTTAGGTTTCAAAGTCAAATTTTTGGTTAACTATATTGGGGCGGCCTTGTTTTTTACTTGGGCGACCTCATTCCCTATGCAAAAAATAGAATGTTAACCCTCTCTACCTCAACTAGATAATGGTTTTCCTAGCCCAATGCCACTGATGAATAAATTTTATGCCTCTTATCTTGTTCATTCCAACCATTTTTGATATTTGGAACTTCAAAACCTAGTATAGTATCTTTCTCTTAGAACTTGAATATTCATTTAGGTTTTGGTACCTCATATGGGAAAACTTTGTGAATGAAGGTTGTTCCCCATAGTCTTAGGAGTCTAGTGGTATTCTAATAATATTTTTATGACATTTTCATTTATAAATTATGACATCTCTTGCCTCATTTTGTATGCCTTCTTTTGAAGTTTCCTGGTTGTCAAACCTAGGGTTAGGGAGATTGTGCACCTAGTCTTGTGAAAACTTGGAAAGGTTGTAATCCTTCTTGGTTGGCCTTTTCTGTGTCATCAACACTCCTCATAAGTCAAGGGGTGTTGTGGATTAGTATTATTCTACTTTCTTGATGTCACATTGTGATGGTATATCTTGGAAAGCATGTGGTTGTTTGGAAGTGACTCATCGCCATTCTAGTTAGTGGTGAGTTTGTGCTTCCTAGTTAGGAAAACTCATGTGAAGGTTTTCCCTTGTCTTATATTTTTTTAGTGTGTCTAGTTGGGGATTGGAGATTCATGATTCCCTCATCCTATTCTAGTGTGGTGTTGCGAGAAAATATAATCGTGGTTTAGTACCGAATTTCCATGTAGGTGTTGTCCTCTCTCTCTCATATGTTCATCACAGTGGATTTATCCTAGGATTGGTTAGTCTTCCATTGTTGCCACCTTGCTTATGTAATGGTGAGGTTGTCTTGTTGTATTTTTTGTTGTTTCATTGTGTTCATATGACACTTGTGTGCACATTGTTGTGCAAGTATGGCATGTTATTGTTACTTTATCGATGTTGTTGCCTTTGTTTCATAAAAAGGTTGTTTTGTCAAGTTTTATTTTGAGTGTATTAGCTTGGGGAATTACAACCTAATTTTTTGATTAGATACATAATGGCCAATACATAACTTAAGGATTAAACCAAATATCTTGAGAGCAAAAAAAAATCATCCTCATGTGAGGTTGTGAAATAAATGAGGAACCATAGAAAACAAATCCTTTAGTCCAAGAGATAATTCACACTTATTAAATGTTAACTTTAAAAACTATAGATATTATCTATAACAAATGAAATTAATCATAAAATTTTATTGAATTCAACTAAACTATTGTTGGAAATAGGATGCCATTTAATTGCAAATCCTAAAACATTAATTATTTCATGTATCTCCTAGATTCTTGGAATGTGTTCAACAACACTAAGATTAGGATGAGATTAATATTTGGATGAAATAAATCATGAAATTGACATTTGTATTTATTCCTAAATAATAGGAGCATGTGGGTGCACACATGGTAAGGTGAAACTCACCTTGTGTCCAGTTAACTATACAGAGTAACAGTTAACACTTTTGAATGCATGTAAAGATCCTAGGAGTTAGGATTTTATGTTTGCATGCTTGAAGTTCAGTTAAGATCAGTTAAGTTCAGTTCAGATCAGTTTAGTTCAGTTTAGTTTAGTTCAGTTCAGTTTTCATTTTCAGTTCAGTTCAGTCAGTTCAGTTCAGTTCGTTCGTTCAGTTCAGTTCAGTTCAGTTGCATGCAAGTGCATGTTGCATGCATGTTAGTTATTTTGAGTTGCATGTAGTTAGCTTTAGTTAACTTGTAATGCATGGCTAATAACATTGAGTTGTATGACAGATAACAGGGACTACCTCTAGTTAACAAGGGATGACCATTCTTTGGGAATGGTGTTGAGTAAATGTTTCAGTTAACAATAAAGCACTTGAAGCTAACTTGGGCGCCCAAGATGCTTTATTGGAATTAACTCCAATGCATGATAAGATATTTCTGATGGCTCAGTTAAGTAGCTTTAATTGTGGGCGCCATCTTTGAGGAATAGCTTTGGAATTATCACCGAAGTGAAGGAGAAGTTGTAGCTTTAGTTTGGGACACCCAAATGCATGATGCACATGTTGTAAGCTTTAGTCTTCACTAAATAACTCTACTTGAAGGAATATGGCATACATTTTCAAGGGCTTGAGATTATGCATTGTAATTATCACCATTTGGAGATTACAAGGTTGCATATTGTCTATATATCTCATTCAAGTTGAATAGAGTTTTGAGATTGGTTATTGCAGGTGTGAAGAAGATTGGTAAAGACAGAAGAAGCATTCTCAAGCAAGAATTGGAGCTATTGTAATTTAGAGTTTGAATAATATAATAATTCTTGGTGGAGTTTTTTCCCGAAAGGGTTTCTCCACGGTATATCTTGTGTGAAACTTCTATTATCCTGTCTAGTTCTTCTAAATAATTCTCTCTACATTCTACAACAGTAAAATGGATTAATCAAGATAATTGTCCACAAAGAATTTATGTAACAAAGAAAAGACTTACTTAGAACAACAATTTTGAAGTTTTACAGAGTATTAAGCTAAGAAGACACCTCATTTTTCAACAACTATTACTAAGGAGACGATTCACACTTTCATTACAAGTTACCTAGGTGAACTAAGTCAATTCAATATTAATGTTTGTTCAAAGAAATTATTACATATCTATTGCACATAATATGTATATTTTTTGCAAATACCTCACCTCTAAAACAATTTCACAATTGCCTTAACATGTAATATTCAATCTCCATAAAATTGGTATAGCTATCTATGTAACAACTTTAATATTTATATCTATTTAACTTCTATGATACATAAATGTAAATAAAAATGTATTCATTAACAAACTAAGAAACTACTCAATTTAGAAAAATAACCCCATGCAACATGCTCATATTTATAACCAAACTTTATAGAATATAGACTTGAGATATACTAAAATATTTAAAAATTATTAAATATTCATGCAACTACCACAAATATAGTGCCTATAAATATATTCCAAGGTGATTATGCACATAAAATAAATTTGAAATCATAAAGAAGAAATAAATGAAAGGCATATAAGAACCCACAAACTAGTGAGAATAGGTAAATTTGAAACATTTAAGAAAGATTAAAAAGTTCCATGATTAACAAACCCTATTGATAATATTCATGTCATGCTCTTGTGAACCACTGCTAATGAAATATGGTTCAATTAATTTTAATTTTAAAACATGGTAGTTAAATCCTAATAAAACATCATATAATTTGATACGTGCTATGAAAAATACCACTTACTTGATAAAAAATGAGTTAAGATGGTCTAAAATGAATGATTCATAAGGCACAAAACTTTCCAATGGTTTTATAAATGGACTATCAAGCTAAAATTTGGTCAATATTAGTAGAAACTCTATGGTTAAGCACACTTGAGTTGGATTAGTATTTGGATGGGTGACCTACTTGTAAGTATTGATGCTTCACCATTTTGAACATCACCTAGGTGCAATGAGTTCTAAGTGGACCATTCATGTTCATGAAGAATGGATTATTATGAACTAATAGTCATGAAATATTATTCAATGGGTTTGGTTCATAAAATATATAGCTCAACCCTAACAAAAAATCACATTTGATCACCCTCATCATCTAAAAGATATTCAAATACCTTCCTATTTTTCACTATAAATTGATTCATATTTTTTCCAGACATACATCTTCTAGATACACTATATTTAATTTCGTCAAAAAATATTCATATCCCTTCCTATTTTTCCACTATTAAATTATTTATTTTAATTTTTCTCATGCATGCATCCTCTACATACACCATTTGAAGGATATACTAATGGAGCTTCTAGTTTCATTTTTCCATGATCCCATAATATAATAATTATTCAAAAAAGTGCATACTTCATATTTTTCATCAATTTTTCTGCATCCAATATTTAGCCATCCTTGCTTACAAAAGTGGCTTATGACTATTTCAAACTACTTTGAGCACCAAATTACCCTTGAGTATATATCCTACACCCAAAATCAAACATATTTCACTTATGATAGGTACTCTTCATAGTTATTGTCAATTGTATGCCCATATTGGACTCTAGTGTACCCCACTCTTGTTACCTCAAGCAAGATCATTTGTGGCAGTATCCCTTTAAATTCAAATTACACTTTTTCTAGACAAACACTCCCCTTTCATGAAACCTTAACCCTAAATCATCTCCAATAACTAGAAATAGATCGAGTGTATATAAAATAGGATGTTTATAATATCTCATTTCAAGACCTCTTATAGTGCTTTGAGAAGTATTATTATTCTCATTTTGTTTTAATTTGGACATGGGTTAATGTTACTCGATTATATAATATTCTTTATATGATTCATATTATTGTTGCAATAATTTTTGAGGTGTAATTTTTCTTTGAATGATTTTCTTTATTACATGTTTGTAAATGCATGCACACACAAGGTGGAACATCATAAAATTAAAAACTAAAATATTTTATTGAAATTATTTGATTAGATTAGCAAAAAAGATCATAGGTTCTTCTCTCTATCAATAAATAACAAAACCTAATATGATTAGAACTAATATTGTTAAAGAGGTGAAAAATAGAACCAAGTTGTATTATTAGAAATGAAAACAATCACTAGAAAAATAAATTGACTAGAAATCAAGATATATTCTAGAAAAATGGAAGAAAATTATATACATAGAATATAAAATTATATGTATTAAATAAATTATTATTTAACAAATTCTACCAAAGTATCTCAAGTTTATGATGTTAAAAATAAGTATTTTGGAAATGTACAAATAGGTTTAGTTCATGAAGGATGTGTTGATGGGTGTTTTTGCACCTTCTCAACACAGGCAGCACACAAGTATGCTACCTCTCTTGAAAGGTAGAAATTTGCAAATAAGTTCCAGATTACTACCCCAAGGTCTCTCGAGTGTCATGTCATGAAATTTCTTGGAATAGTTCAATTGGTTGATGTGATTTGTTGGTAATCACGGGGTGGCCTTTATGGTTTACAAAGCATGGGAAGATGGGTCTGCAAATGAAGTTTTAAAGTGTTGGAAAGTGAATGAATAGTGGTTGCCCACTCAAAATAGCAAGCCGAAACTCACCATGTTCATCAAATTTAGCTTTGTTTTGATGCTTGGAATCCTACTCTAACAAAGGACTAAAATAAATAGCAAAAGAGAAAGGGTTAAGAGAAACTAATCTAACTCTAAGCTATGAATGGACAATAATAATGGAGGATGCTACAATAGACAAAATCCCATAAACTAATTTTTGCATGACCAAGAGGAACCTATAGCTACAAAAAACCAGTGCAATCTCCTAAGGTCTATAGATTTTCAAATTGTGCATTCACTTCATGAACATACAATTGAACTAAGTTGTAGCAATGGAATAAACAAGCCCAGGCTAACTTTACACAGCATTTTGTCATCAACAAGTGTCAAAAGTATGGGCTAGAAGTCCATCAAATACTATAACAACATTCACCATTAAATCCATTCAAGAAACTACCAAGCTAAACTAACATGGAGGTTGAATCATGCATGCATAATGAAAAAAATCAAAAGAAACACCCAAATTCATGCAATTCTTCTTTCTATTGCTACAAAATTCCTTTTACACCAATTCACCAACACTTACAAATGAGGAACAAGCCCCTATTTATAGTTTTCCAAAAGGAGAATGAATGGCCAAGATTAATTTACATTGTGTGGCCTAGATTCAATACAAGCTAGGGTTTCACCTTACCCCAATATATGACAATATAAAATATAGTTTTGTCTTTTCCTTATTTTGTCATCTAGTGACCCTGGCACTATAGCAATTTTGTCTTGTAGTTGTTTTTTGTCATGTGGCTGAAACTAGTGAAGTCTTCCTTCTGTCTGATATGTTTGCAGAATTTCCCAACCATTTGAATGAATCTTCTTGTAGATTGTGCTACTAAAAAGCAGATATACTACTCCTCATTTGGGTGAATGGCTCCTAACAATCATCATCATTTGGTGAAAGGATAAAACAACTCCCTCTGGCTCCCTCAAAGTCACCTTTCTGATTCATGGAAATGACTTCTTGGGCATGCATCCATATGTAATTTATTCTTCCTTAACAAGTTGGTCATTGTTTATGTAGACATCCCTCTTGTGGAAATCTTCATTATCCTTGATACACTCCTATAGACAGACATGTGAGAGGACTTCCTTTTGCGGACTTAGCATGTGGCAAGTAGGTCCCTCTTTTAGATTGCACTCTTTATGACTTCACCTCCTTTTCTATTTAGAATAGGCTTTGAGTTAAACTCCCCCCATTTGATAGTGCCTCTTGGTAGCAACATTGTAAGCAAATCTCCTGATAACTACCAAGGCCTAGCATGACCTGAGAAATCAGACCTATTGATATCAAGTATATTCACCTTGAATTTAGAAGCCCTCTTTCTAGCACCAACTTTGTTGATGGGTGCTAGGAGGAGAGGAAAGCACAAAACAAATGATGACCAAAGCAATGTGTTATTCCCTCATTCGTCTCTCCTTCTCTTTTGATGGCTTTCTCAATAGGCCTTCCTGATGGACCCATAGAAAGTTCAATAAATCATGCATGAAAAAGATACAGTAAGTGCATTCATGTGTAAATTAGACCAAGCGTTAGTCAAATCCTACAAAACAAAGGTTAGATCTAGTAATACATCATCAGAAGATCACAAAATTCATCAACATTAGGCTTTTGAGGCTCATTTGGATCATTTACACGAATGCGAGCCCAAAAATGCAGGTTTCTCTGGGTTAGAAGTCATTAGGAGGGACTGGGAGTAGGACGACATCATGGCCAGGGAGACCCATAAGTGGCCACCTGCAGCAAAAGTTTTGCATTGTGATCTTGGCAGTCAAAGTTCTTATGAGGTAGTTTGGCACATGCGTAAATTGGTTATAAGGTGCTTAAAGTCACTTGATTGGCCATTATGCCTTTGCGGGTTCAAGGCATGTGGGTGCAGGAGGTTTGGAGGATGTTTGAAGCCTCTTCCGTTAAACAACGACATTCGGGGGATGGCGACCCAGATGCGAAGTTTCGCACTGCGGGACCTACGGGCACCTCAAATGGCTATGGTGGTGTCTTAAAGTTTGATCGTTCTGGGATGCACGAATAGAATTTATCGGGCCACCATCAAATGTTTTCCATTAAGGAATGTCCTTGGAGAGACGGTAGTCTACAGGCGATAGTCTGCATAGGTAGACCCACATCAAGCTCCTAGACTTAAGTTTTGGTGTTTGTTGAACTTCAACAAAGCAAAGGGAAACCAATCCTATAGAACTTTCCATACGAGAAGACGCGGGTGCTCGAGTGTTAGGGAATGACGACAAAGTAAGGGCTACCTATAGACAGAAGTCTGCAAGGTTTGTCCTGCATGCTACTTTTCGTATGGTATGATCACAAGGTAAATCTGGGTTGAGGTCACTTGGCACATGCGAAAATAAGTGATGGAGCACCTTCAATTGTCTTCCCTTTATCAAAATGAACTTCTTTTTCTCATTTGGTTGCAAGGGGTGCAGGCGCAGCCAGTGGGAAGGGCATTAATGTTTAGCTACTAAGTAGCGGCTAAAGGAAGATGGTGTCCTGCATATGGAAACCTGCAGATAGCAACCCGCATATGGAAACCCACAGCAAAACTTCTACAAAGTTACAAAACTTAGTAGATTTGATATTTTACAATTTTAGCATATGGGAAAAGGGGGATAAAGAGTGTCAAGACATATTCCCTTAAGGTTTGACTCAATTTGATAAATGTGGAAATTTTGCATGCTGAAGCTAGAGGATCTGGCATCATTTGCAATGACATTCCATAAACAAACTTTCACAGACGAAAACCCACAACAAAATTTTTGCAACATCTAAACACTTGGAAAGCTTGACTCAAACCTCCTTGGGCATGTGGAAATATTCATTTTATGGGCCCTAGATGTTGAAAACTTGAATTTTGCACCTTTTTGGAAATGTAGAGATCTAGGAGGCGAAAGTTTGAGTGTCTGGCGCCGGGGCACCCTAGGCAGAGGAAATGAGCAAAAATTCTGCTTTGGGAAGACGCACACCGAAATTCGTAAGGAATGACAAAATGAGCATGTTCACCTAGCAAGGGAGGCCCGCGGGTGCAAGTTTTCCAGGGGTGATAGCCACATGGTCGAAGCTTAGATAGAGAAGTTGGGTGTGAAGCCCGTCATGCAAGTAGAAGTTAAAGGTTGACCACTACTTAGCAGCGAAATGCAGGTTGAAACCTATAGCCAACAACCCATTGATGAAAACCCACAGTAAAATTTCTACAAACAAAAAAGACTTAGTGAAATTTAGATAGGTGAATTTGGTCAAGGGATGCTTGATCATTTTAAGACATGTGACCAACCTAGGCTGTGAGATAGGGCACGCAAAATAATGCAGGGGTGAAAATGACCCGTTGAGAGCAACAATGGCCTGTCGAGAGAAAAAGAAAAGGGGGGTCCCTGCCTTCGGCAGGATGTGTATGCAAAACATGCACAACAAATGGTGACTCGCTAGGGAAATGCTCCAGATATTTTTGATAAAAAACTGGAATCACGAACCCAGAATCTCTAGTTTTGACCTTCATGCTAGGACAGACAAACCGAACATTCTACCAAAGGATCAAAACCACTAGCCAATCCAACATTTTGTATGTTGAAAATCCAAGTGTGTATAATTGTGTTAATTCCCATCCTTAAATTGTTGCAAGGATCTAAGTTCCATCAAGTTAAGCTACGTAGTTTATTCTAACTCCAAAAGCATCTGGTACATTGCCTCACTGCCAATCAGGCATCCATAGCCCCGACGAGGTTGTCATTATGATTCTCCCGAACATTGCTCTATTGTCGGTCAGGCGTCCATAGCCCCGGTAGAGTTGTTCAGATCCCCCTGAAAGTTGAATTTCTTTCGTTTGATTTTCAATATCTTTCTTTTTTTCCTTTCTTTTTTTTCTTTTCTTTTAATTTTTATTTTCTCTTCTTTTCATTTCAACCTGCAAGCAATGAAGCTCGCGTTCAGGGCTGAGAATCACAGTGGAGTTGAAGAAGAATTTTAGATTTTTCACTTAACTAGACTTCATAAAGGACCTATAGCGACCTTGGGATTCTTAAGATGTGTAAGAGATATAAGATTTTAGAATACATTAGAATCAGACCAACCAATGACTTATCCCCTTTGAATCAAACATTCAGGTCACTTGGCACAACAGAAGACCGTCACCATCCACTCTGGAAACTTGATTAAATTTTATTGAAGAAACACTTAGAAATTTTCACCAAGCAATAAAATGATTGTTTTGCATGCAAACATACCCAGCAAAAAGAAAAGGGGACCCCACAAAGCAACAGCAAAGCGGAAGCAAATGGAAAGCAAGAGAATAGCGAACAGAAAGCAAAACACCTAAACTAACCAAAGCAGAAAAGCAAAAGAAAACAAGGAAACTACTCTAAAGAAAACTAACCTATGGAAAACCAATTAATCTAATGAAAGCAGGAAAGCGGGACTATATATATGAAACCAAGATATGTACATGGAACCCACACTACTAAAAAACAACTATGTACAGAGATATTTACAAAAGACTACATTCAAGCAAGGAAAACCAACATTTATGCCTGTTGGATTTTGTAATGTGTGCACAAGGAGAAGGGTGATCACTATAGTTCTAAACCATGCAAACTCATCCTCATATTCATAAAAATGAATTTTAATGTTGCAACATTCAAATTCAATGACACATTGAGGAAGAATTAGTAGTTGAGGTGGTTCATTAAACCCATGGTCAATCCATAAAAAAATCTTCCTTCCCTCATTCCCATAATCAAAATGATAAACGCAATTGTGAGTATTCATAGGAGTAAGGAAATATAGAACCTGGATGTCACCAAGCGAAGGTGGCAATGTTTGGCAGTCAAGAGCAAGCACTGCATCATTGTTCATTGCGTTGCAAGCCTTGGGTAGATGCAATGGATGGTGCACTATCCCTCTTGCATTACAAATTTGTAGATCATAATCAAATTGATTAGGCAATACACATTGTGAATAAAAAAATTCAAATGCAAGGAACCTTTTACCTGATCTCAAGCTTGCATAAGGCTGGGAGAATGAGACATCGAACACCCCTTCCAAGCTACCAGTGGTACTCGAAACCTCTATCGGTTGTTCTTCAAGGAGATACACTTCATCTCGTCGATCCTCCATAGTACATGGCTCCACTTCATTGTTGTCCTCAAAAGGTAGCATGTTGTTCCATCTCACCTCTCTCGTGTTGATCTCAATTTTATGATGTTCCATGTCACAGAAATATGACATGGATGAATCTATCCTATTGCAGCTCTCTAAATGTGTAGGAGGGTCAGCAAGGGGAAAGGAGGGAAGACCCTCAATTGCAAGTTGTAGTTGTCCAGGCATATCTTTATGGGAATCCACCAATACATCCTCGCCTTAGTCTTCTTCTTTTTGTAATTCATGTGGCTCACCAGAAGGCTCATCCATTTCCTCTTGTTCATCGTCACTGTAGATGGAAGTGGAGTGCCTTTCCCAATCTAGGGACTCTAATGTTTCACCATCTGGAGGTTTGAGTGATATGTATTCATCACCTCCATCTTTTGAAATGTACTCTTCCTCGGTGTCACTATACCTCTATAGCACAATTCCAAGTGGGAAGAAATCATCAAGTGACACTGGCCCGTTAAGGGGATTGATGTATGATGAGCGGTCCACCTTCAAAATTCTTCCATAAATCCTATCACACATTGCATACAAATTCTCTACAAGAAGGGAAGACTCTTGATGTCCAATGGATAGCCCTCCCATGTGATCTTCTTCTTCATTTGGAGGTTTGGTATTATGTTGTTCTTCCTCCGTCATTGTCCCAACATTATCTTGAGGGTTTCTTTTAGCTAAGTCATTACCTGGTTCTAGTTCTTAGACTTTTGGCTCAATCCTAGAAGCAACTATAGGAGGTGGTGCACTTGGTCGATCTACTTGTTCTTTAATATCCTTGATGGGTTCTTGACATAGCTTGCATGTGAACTCCGAATGCGCCTCATCATGGATCCTACACCAACTTGGTAGTAGCAACACCTCCAAATACACTTGGTGTCTCAGCTTTGACCAATCCCTTGTGAGCCTTGAGGAAAGTTCATTATATCTTTCCACTACCATATCTTTATCGTCAGTTGGGGAGGAAGTCTGATGGTAGATAGCTATGGCCTGTGGTTGTTCCCACTCCTCTAAATCTTCTTTTTTAGATTCCTGATTGCCCTCATCCACTAAGAATGGGTCTTAAAATTCCATTTCACTCGAGCTTTCATCATTATTTTCTACTGCCCCAAGGCTTTCAGCCTCATCCTTTTGACTTTCATCATTTATATTGGCTACCCCAACAAGCAGTGTTGCAGATTCTTCTAATTCATCTTCTATGTATAGCCTTTTAATTGCCAACTATTCTGCTTCTTGAGTGGAGGATTTCTCTTCACCTACGGAGAAAATCCCCTCTAATCCCACTCTAGCTAAACTTTCGTGAGGGCTTCCTACTATCCTAAGGAGTTCAACTTCTTCGTTTTGACTTCTAACCTCTACATAGGCTAATCCAACACTCACTTCTATAAAATTTATTGGCTCAGCTTCATTGTGTTGTCCTCCAAATGTCGCCTGCTCTCCTACCTCAGTGGATGACTCCTTTTCATTAAGATTTGGTTGCTCTAACTTCTCTAAACAACTCCCATCTTGGGCAATAATGTTCACACATGAAGGGCAAGAAAATTTTGAATGTGGTGCATAATGGACACTGCACCACCCATCCATAAGCACTTCTTTTAGTCTTAGCCCATCCTTGTTGCTCAAGTTTTCTTGAATCAACTCCTTGAAATATTTGGTTGCCATGTAAATCAATTTTTCTTCTGGGTCTAGTGGAGCCAAGGGTTGGTATATTTCCCAAAAGGGAATTTCTCCTTGCAAAACCATCTCAATTCTTCCCAAGAATGTTAGAAATTCCAAATCATTGTGTCTTCGAGTGCCATGGATTCTACATTTGTCTGCCAATGCAAAGTGTTGCAATGGCCTCCTCAATCTCCTATTTAAATCTGCTTACAACTGAGTGATATTGATTTGAAGTTGTGGCTCCATATTGGTTTAGATGTTGCCTTGTCTTCCAATTTTTTTATTTTAAATTTCTAGCATATGATGAGATCTCCCTATCTCAAATTTTTTCTTGAAAGTGCATTCAACTTCCAACTCTCAGCCTTGTTCTTAGCCATTCCTTCCTTCTAGCACTAGTTCTATTGATGGGTGTTTTTTCACCTTCTCAACATAGGCAGCACACAAGTATGCTACCTCTCATGAAAGGTAGAAATCTGCAAACAAGTTCCAGATTACTACCCCAAGGTCTCTCGGGTGTCAGGTCATGACATTGCTTAGAATATTTCAATTGGTTGATGTGATTTTCTAGTAATCGCAGTGTGGCCTTTATGGTTTACAAAGCATGGGAAGTTGGGTCTGCAAATGGAGTTTCAAAGTGCTGGAAAGTGAATGAACAGTGGCTTCTGACTCAAAATAGCAAGCTAAAACTCACCATGTTCATCAGATTTAGTTGTGTTTTGATGCTTGGAATCCTACTCTAACAAAGGACTAAAAGAAATAGCAAAATAGAAAGGGCTGAGAGAAACTAATCTAACTCTAAGCTATGAATGAATAGTAACAATGGAGGATGCTATAGTAGAAAAACTCCCATAAAGTAAGTTTTTCTTGACCAAGAGCAACCTACAACTACACAAAACCAGTGCAATCTCCTAAGGTATGCATATTTTCAGATTGTGCATTCACTTCATGAACATACAATTGAACTAAGTTGCAACAATGGAATAAACAAGCCCGGGCTAACTTTACACAGTAGTTTGTCATCAACAAGTGCCAAAAGTATGGGCTAGAAGTCCATCAAATACTATAACAACATTCACCATTAAATCCATTCAAGAGACTACCAAGCTAAACTAACATGGAGGTTGAATCATGCATGCATAATGAAAAAACTCAAAATAAACACCCAAATTCATGCAAAGCTTCTTTCTATTGTTGCAAAATGTCTTTTACACCAATTCACCAACACTTACAAATCAGGAGCAAGCCCCTATTTATAGTTTTCCAAAAGGAGAATGAATGGCCTGGATTAATTTACATTGTATGGTCGAGATTCAATACAAGCTAGGGTTTCACCTACCCCCAAATATATGACAATATAAAATATAGTTTTGTCTTTTCCCTATTTTGTCATCTAGTGACCCTGGCCTTCTAGCAATTTTTTCATATAGTTGTTTTTTGTGTTGCAGCTAAAACTAGTGAAGTCTTCCTTTTGTCTGATATGTTTGCAGTATTTCCCAGCCATTCAAATGAATCTTCTTGTAGATTGTGCTACTAAAAATTAGATACTACTCCTGATCTAGGTGAACGGCTCCTGACAATCATCGTCATTTGGTGAAAAGATAAAAACAACTCCCTCTGGCTCCCTCAAAGTCACCTTTCTAATTCATGGCAATGACTTCTTGGGCATGCATCCATATGTAATTTAGTCCTCCTTGACAATTTGATCATTGTTTACGTAGACATCCCTCTCCTGGAAATCTTCATTATCCTTGGTACACTCTTGTAGATGGAAATGTGACCACTTCCTTCTGTGGACTTGGCATGTAGCAAGTAGGTCCCTCTTTTATATTGTAGTCTATGATTTCACCTCCTTTTCTCTTTAGAACAGGCTTTGAGTTAAACTCCCCCCATTTGATAGTGCCTCTTGGTAGCAACATTGTAAGAAAATTTCTTGATAACCGCCAAGGCTTGGCATGACCCGAGAAATTAGACCTACTGATATGAAGTGTATTCACCTTGAATTTAGAAGCCCTCTTTCTAGCACCAGCTCTGTTGATGGGTGTTAGGAGGAGAGGAAAGCACAAAAAAATGATGACCAGAGTAATGTTTTCTTCCCTCGTTCAACTCTCCTCTTTTGATGGATTTCTCAACAAGCCTTCTGGATGGACCTGCAATAGGTTCCATAAATATTGCATGCAAAAGATGCAGTAAGTGCATTCATGTGTAAATTAGAGCAAACATTAGTCAAATCCTGCAAAATGAGGGTTAGATCCAGTAATACATCATCAGAAGATCACAAAATTCATCAACATTAGTCTTTTGAGGCTCATTGGGATCATTTACAAGAATGTGGACCTAGGAATGCGAGTTTCCCTAGATTAGAAGTCATTAGGAGGGACTAGGAAAAGGAAAGAGTTGAGGCCACGGAGACCCGCAAGTGGCCACCCGCATCAAAAGTTATGCATTGTGATCTTGGTAGTCAAAGTTCTTATGAGGCAATTTGGCACATGTGGAAATTGGTTATAAGGCACTTGAAGTCACTTGATTGGTCATTATGCGTTTGTGGGTTTGAGGCATGCAGGTGCAGGAGGTTTGGAGGACATTTGGAGCCTCTGCCATTAAGCAATAGCATTCGGGGGACGGTGACCCGTATGCAGATTTCTGCACTGTGGGACCTGTGGGAACCTCAAATGGCTAGGATGGTGTCTTAAAGTTTGATCATTTTGGGACGTGCGGATAGAATTTATCAGGCCGCCATTGAATTTTTGTCATTAAGGAATGGCCTCGGAGGGACGGTGGTCCGCAGGCAACGATCCACATAGGCAGGCCCACATCAAGCTCCTAGACTTAAGTTTTGGCATTTTTTGAACTTCAACAGAGCAGAGGGAAACTAATTCTGCAGAACTTGCCATACGAGAAGACACAAGTGCTCGTGTGTTAGGGAACGACAACGGAGTAAGGGTTACCTGAAGACAAAAGTCCGTAGGGGTCAGCCTGCACGCTACTTTCTATATGGTATGATCACAAGGTAAATCTAGGTCGAGATCACTTGGCACATGCAAAAATAAGTGATGGAATACCTTCAATTTTCTTCCCTTTATTAAAACGATCCTCATTTGCTCATGCGGGTGCCAGGAGTGTAGGCGCAGCCAGTGGGAAGGGTGTTGATGTTCGGCTGCTAAGTAAGGAAAACGGCATCCCACAAACAAAAATTTGTTGACAGACTTCCGCAGATGGAAACCGCAGACAGCAACCACCATACGGAAACCCATAGCAAAACTTCTACAAAGTCACAAAACTTAGTAGATTTGAGATTTTACAATTTTAGCACGTGGGAAAAGGGGGATAAAGAGTGCCAAGACATATTCCCTTAAGATTTGACTCACTTTGATAAATGCAAAATTTTGGCATGCGGAAGCCAGAGGGTCTGGCGTCATTTGCAACAGCATTCCACAAATGGACTTCTACAAACAGAATTCTGCAGATGGACTTTCACAGATGGAAACCCACAACAAAATTTCTGCAATGTCTAAACACTTAGCGAGCTTGACTCAAACCTCCTTGGACATGTGGAAATATTCATTTTATGGGCCCTAGATGTTGAAAACTTGAATTTTACACCTTTTTGGAAATGCAGAGATCTAGGAGGTGGAAGTCGAAGGGTCTGGCACTAGGACACCCTAGGCAGAGGAAACGAGTGGAAATTCCACTTTGGGAAGGCACATAATGAAAGTTGTAAGGAGTGACAAAATGAGCACGTCAACCCAGCAAGGGAGACTCGTGGATGCGGGTCCGCCAGGGGCGATGGCCACTTGGTTGAAGCTCAGACGGAGAAATCAAGTGTAGAGCCCACCATGCGGGTGGAAGTTAAGGGTCAGTCACTACTTAGTGGTGGAACGCAGGTGGAAACCTGTAGCCAACAACCCACAGACGGAAACCCATAGCAAAATTTCCGCAAAGGCGAAAGACTTAGTGAAATTCAGATAGATGAATTTGGTCAAGGGATGCTTGATCGTTTTAAGGCATGTGACCAACCTAGGCTTGGAGATAGGGGCATGCAAAATGAGGCAGGAGTGAAAACAACCAGTCACGAGCAACAACAACCTGTCAGGAGGAAAAGAAATGGGGGGTCCCTACCTTGGGCGAGGCGTGTGTGTAAAACATGCACAACAGGATGTAAACACCTAACTATGGGTTGTGAAGCAATAGCATTATATCATGAATTAAAGAAGGTAATTATAATAAAATAGAATAATTATTAATAATATTTTATTTAGATTGATTTATTTTCAATAAATTAGAACTGGTCAAAATAGAGTTGACATGGAAATTGTAGGGATTTTCTTTATTTATTGTAACTTTATTTATAGATAAATTTTATAAATTAAATAAAGAAAGCATATTTTGTTATTATTAAAATAAAATTAAAATCAATTATGAATTAGATACTAATTAAATATTAAATTTATTTTATCTAGATATTGTTTGAGAATTAAATTACTATATTTAATTAGATATTTTTTTTAATGAAGAAAGGAAGTATATTTTTTATAATTAGGGTTTCTTAGAGAACAAGTCCATGAACTTTAGTAAGTAATAATTATATAGGAATAGAGGATATTAGATAATTTCATACACACACATAGAGGTCTTATTCCTATTTATATATTTTTTGTAGTTGAATTATGGGTTGTACATAGGCCTACATGAACTATGTTATAAAATTTAAGTAATCACATCTTAAAAAATATGTTAGTATGTCTCTAGCTACCAATTATGCCCGTAATTCTACATAACCATGTCATAGTTCTAGGTTTTTCTTTAGTGCCCTATATTAGCCCTAATATATTTAAAATTTTCTTAGTATGCTACTTAATTCTTTGGGAGTACCCTTTTTTGGCCCCAATGTTTTTACTAGCACCCAAGCTTGATGTTAATCACCTATCTTTACTTTTCTAAATTTTATTTTGGTATTTGTCATATGATTTTTTTAGTTTTAAAATTATACTATGTTTATCATGCAATAAAGAATTATTCCCTTAGTGGAAATGATAATGTGAATGCATAACATACAATTACTAATTGTTAGGTTGTGTGGAGAAATATGGGAAAAAAGGTGGCCACAACCACTTTTTGGTCCATCTAGGACATAACACTAGCATGTTATAACACATTCACATTATGGCTTGGTAGTGACTGATCCTAGGACAATCACTACCAAGCCACAACATGATCACATTTTAACTTTGATAAAACCACAAATCCAAATAGGTCAAGCTCATTTGAACTTAGTCTCTTACCTCTGCAATAGAAAACTGTAAGTGAGAAAAAAATTGCATGCATTTTAAAGTCAATCAAGCCACCAAAAAACTATCACCATGATGTCTGCGAGGTCAAGGAGGTAGGGTGTTCTATTTTTAGGTGTAAAATTTTAATCAAATAGAAATTTAGCAATTGTTTGATTCAATATTTTTTAATTTTCAAGAATTGGAAATCCTTCACCAATTAGTTCACCAATTAATGAAAACCCTGGTGAATAATATGGACAACCAAATTCTTAAAAAAATCCTCCATCAATTCCTTGAAATCTTCTTGAAATGTAAGAAAAACTAATAGGTCAAATTAAAAACAATAAAATAGAACTTCAAATATTGATTGATAGATTGAAAAATTCAAGTGGAACTAGTTCCTATTAGACAACCCTTGCCACCTCATTGGAATCTATCATCTCTCATATAGATTTTGAGAGTATCCAAATTAACATGTGAGTGAATAATTGGGAGGAAGCATGATAGTTTTATGCCTCAAAATTATCCTACCAACAAATTACAAGAGAATAAAATATTAAAATATGACTTGTGTGCATTGTTTATTGATTTGAAAGGGAGAAAGGTAATGGAAATAGCTTCCTATAGCAATCTACTAAGGAGATATCGTGTATTTTTTTCTTAAAACCCTTAAACAATTACAATATAGAGATGCACAATCATAAAATTAAATATATAAAATAGAAATAATACCATAACACAGTGTTTGCATAGGGAAAATCCATTTGAGAGAATAACCCCATAATCCAAAATCATTGTTAGAAATGAAGGCAACCACTACAATATGTAAATCTGAGTTAACTTGCAAATTTGAAATATAAACTTGTATAAATTAATGGAGAAATGATTTAGATTGAAAACAAATCACACAACTCAAGAGTCATACACATAACACAAGGATTTACGTGGAGAAAACCTTTTTGGGTAAAAAAAACTCCACCAAGAAAAGAAGGAAAATGTAACGCCCGTCGTGCAAACCCCAAAGGACAAAACAATGCACACATTTTTTTTTAAATAATACAAAGTAACCATATAATGAAACATTAAAACATGTTTACATTGCACATTAACATCATAATTTCAAGTCCTCTGGGGCACGCAAGGTCACATCGCATAACAAACTCATAATGAAAAGATAAAAGATTAAGCTAAATAACTTATCTAAATTTACATCCCTCACAACATTACAATAACCATTTACATAAGTACATCCATGTAACCATAAGTAAAATTATAATTACGTCACGTGATACAACCATAATAAATCTCATAAAATGAATGGTTACAAAGGTTCATATACAATACATCGTCGTTTAATACATTACATGATCAATAATGAATACAATGAAATCTCCCATACATGTGGGATAAATACATAGTACAAATAATGTCTGAATTACAAAGCGAACATCAAGTACAAGCTCCAACTGAAGAACGCTGAGAAGATTGAACGTTGATGGGGAACCCAACAGGTGCGGAGCACGTTCCACCCGACCACATGGGTTATAAATAACCCACCCCCCGTGCTCATAGGTGGCAAGGAAGTAATCACAACCATGAATTCCATAAGACTAACTCAAATACAGAATAACACAGTGCAATAACTCCAAAAGCAACATCAAAGAAAACATAAATCATAAACAACAACAACAAGGATCCACTCAATACAACCAAAGAGACATAAAACACATCACAAATAAGCCAAGGCAATAACCATTAACCAAATTCCAAGTAAACCAAAGAGACATTCATAATACACTTCCAAATGAATCTAAAACAACAATCAGAACACACTTCCAGAGGCAACCAAGAAAACAAGGCATAAGGGCATCTAGTGGAGAGTGTCATCACATAGCCTACATGGGTTATCCTAGCCCTTCCTCCACCATGAGGCATCGGCCCCCATCTATGGTTATCCTGGCCCTTCCTCCTACTTGAGGCATTGGCCCCATAGGTGACTCATGCAGAGTCATTAAGCTCTCCTGAGGACGAGGTTACGACTTTGCCGACCATGGCCTTCTCAATCTACCATTAGTTTGTGATAGCCCTAATGCATAGACGAGGTATCCAAGGTTATCTTATATGTTTTTACCACCCATCCTCCTAAGTTCTATTATTAGGTTTTCACTTGTTAATCTACTCTTACATAGGTTATCCTGAGCCCTTCCTCCTTTTGAGGCGTCAACCCCCATGAAGAGCCACTCTCCCTAAGGCCCCAAACATAACAAAATCAAGCAAGGGTTTTACCAAAGGAACAAAGCATATATCTCAACCAAAGTCATGTGAGGCATTACCCATCTCGCTAAAACACATAATCAAAGTCTCAACAAAACTCGTACAACCCTTCCAAAATAATAATACTAAAATCTTGTAACACCAAGAGCACATAAAACGAGGATAACATCCAATGATAAAATCATGCCTTTGGAAAACTAAGGTTTACAACAACCATAATTGGGTTCACAATTGCAACAGGGTTCCCACATCCAAAGAATGATCCAAAACAATAATAAACTGGTAATAACAAAATCACATGATCTTATAACTCGATATACTATTCATATTTGCACATAGTTTTCGCAACTCCAAAATAAACAAATGGTTTAATTGCATTTATAAATTTCTATTTTCCTCGATTCAATTTGAACTCAAAAATTCAATAACAATTTTGCCACCATATTTAATTTGTTTCATTTAATAAACTAGTATAATTCAATTTTATAATTTTCACCATTAAAACCAAAGCAGTACATTCTAACATTTGGACTTTATCTATATATATATGCAATAATTTGTATATATATATACATATAAAATATATATATAAATATTTACTTTTCTATTTTTCTCAAAATTAAGCAAATAATCTAAACTAATTAATATTATGCTCAGGATGTGCATATACATGCAATATATATATATACACATACATACATATATATATATATATAAAACAAAATATAAATAAAATATTAAACAAACAAAACAAACCCAGTTTTAAACTGTCGATGGCGTTGTTGTGTGCGGCAGTCTACAGACTGTTGTCGCAGTCGTCTGTGGCTGTGGGGGGAGGTACGGCTTTCGCCGTCCTTCCCCTTCACCCAACAATCATTCCATATAATTTTTAATTTTAAAAAAAAAAACATAAACAATTACGGTGTGTGCACAAGTTCGCCCAGTACAGAAATTCGAAGTGACATATATATATATATATATATAATCCGATATATATATATATATTTATATATGTATATATATACAAATATATATATATATATATTTTTTCTAGCACATTACTCGGAAGAACAAAATTAATATATTTGAATGTATATATATATAAATATATACTCAAGGGTATATATATATATATGTATATATAAATATATATATGAATATATAAATATATATATGAATATATATTTTAAAATTAAAAAAACCCTTTTCTCACAAAGGGGAAATAAATTTCCCAAAACCAAAATTATATACACACTAAACATTTTCATAGGTTCAAACAATAATTTTCTTCATAGCCAAATTGTAAAACACATAACATTTTCAGAAACCCGTTTAATTTCTTCCATACGTTTGCTATTCAATAAATTCTAAATCCCAAAAGTTTTCTTTTTCTTTCACAGAATAACATATTTATTTATTTTATTTTATTTTTCTTTTGAATCAGAAAACTAAAGAAGAAGCAAATGGAACCTGGAGTCCTGTGCAGTTGAAAATCTGATGAAGCTTTGCTTGATCCCAATGGCCTTTTCGAAGAGCTCTCGTTCCTGCCTTCAAAACTTCTTCACCCGATTCCCTTTACCAATCTTCAAATCTAAATTTTACTTCAGAAGAACCTCTCTTCTAGAACAATGAAAGGCTAAAATAATTTTACTACAGAAGAAGAACAAGGACAAATTCCATTCCCAAAACTCAATATTTTTTGCAACTTCTATCAATTTTCCCGTGCATGAAAAATCTCACAAATTTGCTATTAAATAAAAATATATCTCATCCTTTTTCGAAAGTTCTAAAAATCCAAATTAAAAGAAGTTTTCTAATTTTAATTCCAACTTTTCAGCCAAACTCAAGACCCATTGGTCCTTTTCATCTTTTCTTTCTTTTATTGATTTTTTTTCCATTTAACATTACTTTTTCTTTTAATTCTGATTTTGCAAGCTTTACTTGCAATTCACACAATTTAATTTATTTAATTAGTTTATTTCATAATTATCCTCAACATGCTTATTTAATTAAATTAACAAAATACTAAATTTTAAATAATTTAATTAACACTTTAAATAAATCACATGACTTTTAATATAAGACTTTTTATATTTAAATACAAATTATTCCAACACTATTATAAACATTTATTAACATCATTTAATTATATAAACATCATACAAAACATCAACATAAAATAAATACCAAAATACACTCAAACAAATTACTATAATAAATTACAAAAATGACAAAAACAAAGACACACAATACCACTCAATCAGGACGGTTTGACAGACATGGGACAGGGTGACTTCCTTGTCATCTCTATTTTCAACATCATGCCCATTGGGTTAAATTGATGCTCGCCCTATTCTACCGAAGCAGGTGGAATCAAGACTCTGTACCTGCAATTCCTGCATACAAACAAGATCATGTACATGTATATATATATAATCAAAACATCACATTGTGAGAAGGAATTGCAACGTAGCAGGGCACTCGCGAACGAGTGGTGCTACACTGTCCTCTCACCAAAACTATTCTATCACAACATTAGACATAAAGTAACAATTCTAACTAATCACATCATAAACTAATTACTAAACCACTGCATCACAATGTATTACTGAAATCAAATTAACATCACCAAACCATAATGTCATATCAAATATCCATGTCCTCAAATGAAGTAGCATAATCACCAACCAGTCTAACTATCCAATCCACCAAACCAAACAATAAATAGTACTATCACAGTCTCAAAGTATCAAGCAAAAGTATAGAAAGATAATAAGTCCCAACAGCAACAGGAGGGGTATTACAGAAAATCTATATTAAATTCTTCAAAGAGATCACAACACATAGAACTTCCTCAATCTTGACTCTAATCCAGCAACATCTATGTACTTGTAAAACAATGTCTCATGATGTCTCCATCTCAACCCCTCAATATATAGAATCATGGGGGCTCAAAATACCACCATAAAACATTACCATAGGTCAAAAAAAGGTTCTAAAATACCACATGGTAAAAATCCATACGAACCTTACATGTTAAACATGGTCTCTTACATGACATTACACCCTCTTACAAGTTGTCATAAGAATCCCTAGAAAATAGGAGATGCTCTTCTTTGTGTCATAGACCATCAATAGCTTATGCAAAGATTCTCTTACTCATGTCATAGATGATTCTCACATCCAAAATGACATCCCCTACTTTTAGCCCTTACAGTTGTCATAGAATCTATCATAACATCCTTAAAAATAGGCTTTCCATGTTAGACCACTAAGTGGGCATCTTCTGACAAGTAATAACTTATTTTTCAAGGCACCGACATGTGTCAAAAGTGCCAACTCAAAATATCATGCCCCTTTTCATGGAGCAAAAATATTTAATAACATAAATGATATTTATCCATGAGAAAATGTAAAATAAGAATAAATAAATAACTTAGGAATTGTCAAGGTTGAGACACCTTGATTCCCAACAATCATAACTCAATGTATTAACTATAAAGAATGTGGTTACAATATAATTTCAAAGATAATATCTTTCAGGAGTCTTTAAAAATGGGATTTCTAGAGCAATTTTGATAACATAGCAATAATTGCAAATAACTTCATCGTCTATAAACTACTCCACAAGTATCATAATTATAGAGTTACAATGCAAAATATAAAACTTCTACAAGTGGATGCCATAAAAGGCCTCATGGAAAATTTGACTGCCTACATGAATTCTAAATAGAATCTTTGCATGTCTAACACTTCCTTACATGACAATCAACACTTCCTTACATGACAATCACCTTCTCAAAATGCAAATAACTTGCATGCATAGGCACCCACACATTTGGGTTCCACTTATAATTTTATTTTTTATATTTCTAAGTCTTATAACTATCATAATTTTTCATATGCCAATCTATCATAAGAATTTTTCATAATCTCTTACATGACATGATACATGCCACAAATAATGCTTCATATTGGGGTCCATAAAGTGGGATTCCTATTTCATCAAATTGAGGATGCATGTCATCCTAGTCACTTGCCATGTACTATGACACCTCACCATGCTAGGTTTCATAAAGTGGCATCATTGGATAACATAAAATAATTTACATAGGCATAAATAATAAAACCAAAATTAATATTGCGAAGGTTGAGGCACCCTAATCCCAACATTCTCCCACTTTTTGAACCTAGATGCTCAATGTGTAATTATGGGTCCAAGGATGCTCTGCATGTGGCTAGCAACAAGACATATCCATATTGGATGATATGTTTTCACATATGAGCTACTGGATAAAACATTTGACATTAACAAACACATAATTTTGAATAAGTTTAAATGCAATTTACTATATTTCCTTTTGAAATGTAAGATTAACTATATTTATTTATGATAATTAAAAATTAATGTGAATTAAGTATAATAAAATTTTAGGATCAATGTGTTCATCCTACATCTATCAACCCTTTAGCTCTCGATTTTAATGCATCCATGTCATGTCTACAAGTATGTAATTAGTAAATAAATAGTAAATATGGTATATGTAAATATTATTTCCTTATATGAATGGTAATCTTAAAATTAATATTGGATGATGAATAGGTGGATAATGGACCATCAACATTAGGACTTATCAGTGGGAGTTGTCATACAACTTTCACTGAGGTAAGCTTGATTATTTTTTATCATTATATTTGTAAATAATGTTAGGTAGATTTTAGTAAAATAACATTGTTTTATTTGTAGTTGATGACATCGGTTTATATTCCTCTTGATATTTATGGCATAATGGAGGTGGGTGTCGATGTGACAGTTTTGTCTTTGATGCCTTTGATAAAGATATGAGCCAGATTAGTAAATTTTATATCATATTTTTTGTTTTATCCATCTATTAGTGTAAATTTGAATGATATTTATTTGTAGTCTAATTTTTTTCTTGATGCTTGTCACAAGGGGGTCCTATTGACAATTGGCATCAACATAATTAAAGTGATCGAACTTGGTATCTCAATGTGAAGGCTTTGGTAATGACTATGTGGTCCTTCCCATGACAAGTGGTGTCACATTTATAGTTGATTGTATGTCATTGGAGAATGAATGTTCTTTGTAACACAACTTCATTTGTGTCCATCTTTTCAAACCCACACTGATGCACTATCTTACCATGTGTCCTCCACAATTTTAAAGAAGATTGATGTGCTTTATCCCTTTATAGAGCCCATATGAATAATTTTTAATGTGTCATTGCAACACATCTTCCCTTCACAACGTAACTTCACCAATGGAAATTTAAAATGATTTTTCACTAAGGGATTGGTGATGCACTATCCATTGATCTATGAGCCTCATCAAATTGATAGTCTAAATTCAAAATTATTAACAACTAGCATGAAACTCACTAGTTTCACTCATATGCAAAATTATTGTTAGAAACGATGAATTTATACCATTACTTTAAGGATTTAAATTCAAAGCCATTGAATTGATTGTCTTCAAGCCTCTAGACTAGAAGTGTGAGACAAATTTGAGTTGTCTTGGGGGTGTTTTACAAAGCTTCAAGAAGAAAAATTAAGGTTTCTTTGGTGTCATAAACAAGTAAATTGGGTTCCTTATTTCAGTGTTGTGAAAAGAAAGTAAATTGTTGAAGCTTTGATCACTAGGGTTCCCTAGATTATATAAAATTATGTATGAGATTATAAGAAACATGAGTTGCTTGAAGTACCAAAACCTTAGTCTTTGTAACACCCTAAAATGAGCTAGACTACCTCTAAGAGTGGGAAAATGAAGAGAGGGCTTGGGAAAGACTTGTTAAGTCAATTTCTCAACTCTTCCAAGAGGGACAAGAATACCCAAAGAACAATTTTATTATTTGATAGGCACATTGATAGAGCATAATCTGTTAGGGATGCAACTTTCCCCTTTCAAGGTTGGGACATTTTCAACTATTGCCATAAGCATAGTAATATTTCCTAACCCATTTCAAAAATATGGAGTTTGGATTTATGTAGGCTTCTAGTGCCTAATATATTCATTAATGTGGAGTTAATTAGTGAAATTTCCAAGAACTATGATGCTTACTCCAAAACTTTGTTGATTGCTAAATGTGGTCTCCTATTGGCACTAAATAGAGATTTCATTTATGAAGTCTTAAATTTGAATATTGCAGCCAATATCCCCTTAGATTTTAACACATTGAATAGAGAGTATGCCAAAGATAGGTATTGTAGATGTCTAAATTTGGACACTTAATTTATCCAAATTCATCCCCTTTCGTCTTATTTTCGTTAATTAAGTAATACTGCTATTATTTAATTAATATCTTTAATTCTTCCAAATCCCTAAGGTATTTAATCAATAATACCTTATCTCTTTAATCCTCCTTCCATCAATTGAATTAAATAAATATTCCATTTATTTAATTCCCTTCATGTCACATCCTCCATCATTTTTATCTTATCCTAATCCATCTTATAATCTCATCATTAGGTGTGCACATGCCTAATCCTTGATTAGGATGTGTCACATCCTCCAACTTTTGCAAGTTGGCCTCTAATCTCTCTTAGCCACCTAACCCTCCTCTAATCCTTCATTACTCTTCCCCATGTAATCTTTGACTTGTCACATCAAGTCACATGTGAAATATAACTCTCTCCTAATCTTCATTAATTAACCTAATCAAGTACTTGCACAATCCTAATCACTTAATTGAGTCAACCCTATTAAATGCCTTTCTTTTTTGACAAGGCATCTCCCTTCCCCATGTGAATTTTTAATTCACCTTTTAATCCCCCAAGGCACCCAAAAGGAATTTTTAATTCCTTCACTTCTCCCCACATGTCCTTCACTTATTATTTATTCTTTCCCATCTCCCCATGAGACTATTTGAGGAATTTTTAATTCCTCACATGTCCTCTCACCCACATGGGACAATGACCTCCTTTATGAGGAGATCTTGTCCAATCCCAAGGTACTTTGTACCCATCTCCATGTCATGTACTTCTCCTTCCACCTCATGTCCACTTCACCTTTTAGGGCTATCTCACATGCCGCATGTCAAGATGTGAGGGCTTGTGAGTTATCAACTCACCTTAGTCCTACATCTTGATATTTGGTGGCTCAATCTAGACCCTCCATTTCCCCTAGGAACTCTCAAAAATCCTATAAATACCCCCTCTTTTCTCTCATTTTGGGAGAGGTCATTTTGCTAGCCAAACTCTTGCAGTTTTGTTTCTCAATCTACACTTAGCCATTTTCTTGCTTTCATCTATTTGCACTCATCTTCACATCATCATCTAGCTTGCATCTTGCCATCCAAGGAGCATACACATCAAAGATCGAAGGGCCAACCAAAGGATTGATTCGAGACAAGGTATAAGGTTGCATTTGTTGCTTTTATCTTGTGTTGTTTCCAACTTAGGCTAATCTCGAGGTGTAGGTTGTTTTGGTGTTTATTTGCACTCTTTTACTTGCTGCTCATTTTCTAACTCTCACATTCGACCTATCACATTTCTGGCATGCCCGGTGGGACCCACAAATGGGTCTCTTTTTTTCACATTTATTTTTTTTGCATTTTTGCAGGTCCAGGTTACAGAGTGGTAGATCTGTCCTGGAGTGGCAGACCTGTCCTGGGGTGGCAAACCTGTCCCGACAGAGTGGCGGATCTGTCCTGGAGTGGCGGACCTATCCTGGAGTGGCAGATCTATCCTGGAGTGGCAGACCTGTCCTGTAGTGGCGGACCTGTCCTAGTGCAGTGGCGAACCTGTCCTCCTGCAGTGGCGGACATGTCCTAGTGCAGTGGCAGACCTGTCCTAGTGCAGTGGCGGATCTGTCCTAGAGTGGCGGACCTGTCCCGGAGTGGCGGATCTGTCCTGGACTGGCGAACCTGTCCTACAGTGGCGGACCTGTCCTAGTGCAGTGGCGGACCTATCCTCCTACAGTGGCGGACCTGTCCTAGTGCAGTGGCGGACCTGTCCTAATGCAATGGCAGACCTGTCATGACAGAGTGGCGGATCTGTCCTTGCAGAGTGGTGGACCTGTCCTCCCGAAGGTAAAATTTCAAGTTTTTGCTAATTGTCTTTTGGTAAATTAGGCACATAGTTTAATTAAAGGGGTCAATAAACCTTGTTTGGTGTGTTTGGGAAAGCTATTTGACGTATCCAATCCCCTTGCGCCATTTGGCGATCCTGGGTGACGAGAAATCATAGCTTTCCAGGTCCTTTGGTCACCCCTTTTTCATTTTCTTAGTGAGACCTGCTTGGGAATTTCATCACCCCAAGGGATGATTCCAACCACGCGTACTAGTGGGGTATATAAAGGGGGGAGAGTGAAAGTTGTACCTCAATCCAACCATGTTGTAATTGGCGAAGCGTCGAGATGACGTGAAGAGTTGGTCTAAGCCTTTAGTATCTCGCTAAGGTTCCCGACTCACGCTTGTAACGGGTTGGTGTTCACAATTTGGGCCTCACGTACCGGGTGTATATCGAGGACTCCTTAGCAACCATGTTCATCCTAGAGTAGAAGACTTTGTTGGCCATACCCACTTCTACTAAATCTTAGGGTTGTGTTGTCTGAATTGTCTTTCTCGTGCAAAACCAGTCATTTTCAGTCTAGCCAAATCTGTTTATCAGTGTTTGCTATATTTTGGGTCCTTTGCCTTACCCATCCATCAAAAAATCAAGCTTAAACTTATCCTTTGGCGGACCTATCCTAGTGCAGTGGCGGACCTGTCTCTGTGCTGTGGCAGACCTGTCCTAGTGCAGTGGCGAACCTATCCCTGTGTTGTAGCAGACCTGTCCTAACGCTGTGGCGGACTTGTCCTAGTGCAGTGGCAGACCTGTCCTTGTTCTGTGGCAGACCTGTCCTAGTGCAGTGGCGGACATGTCCTTCTACTATGGTGGACCTGTCCTTATGCTGTGGCGGACCTATCCTTTTGCTCTTTCTTCCCGGGGTCGCCATTTCCACATTGTTTGTCTGATTGACTCCGTTCAAAGGTAGTTCTTCTCATTTTTTCGTGCTCTTTCCGATGATATATACCACTTCATACTTTTGAGAAGGTGGATGGGGCACCTTTTTCTTCACCATCTACCTCCTCGAAGGTGGTATACCCTACCATTCTCTCCATTTACTCGTTTCGAGTAAACATTCATCCATTCAACATATCCTTTCATCATTCTGAACCCTCGTTTTGTCATTTTGATCATCCATTTACTCATTCCGAGTAAACATTCATCCATTCAACACATCCTTTCATCATTCAAAACTCTGGTTCTATCATTCTGATCATCTGTTTACTCATTCCGAGTAAACGTTCATCCATTTCACACATCTTTTCATCATTTTGAACGCTCATTCTATCATTTTGATCATCCATTACTCGTTCCGAGTAAACATTCATACATTTCACAGTCCCTTTCATCATTTTGAACCCTCGTTCTATCATTTTGATCATTCGTTTATGCATTCCGAGTAATCGTTCATCCATCCCGATCAACCGTTTGCTCATTTTGAGTATTTGTTCATCCATTTCTATCATCCATTTCTCCAATCAAATCATCATTTTCCCCACCCAAATCCCCTGAACTTCATCTTGGGTTATTATCCAAATTGACTGAAGTGTTTGATCTGATCGTCATCATTAGCATCCTCTTAGGATTGTCATCCATCCTAAGTTAATCATCATCATCGGCCCAATCAATCCATTTTCAATCTCAAAGTGGATTCGGTGCCGCAATCATCCATTCATCCTTTAATCTGATCAATCAGTATCCTAAGTCATCTAAGATAATCTCTGAACGGGATTTGTAGTCTCTTTCATCATCCATCAGTCGATCTTATCAATCAATCATTGATCAATCTTATCCAATCCAATCCAATCCAATCCAATCACATCCCTATCCAATCACATTCGACCCAATCAATCTACTTCCATCTCAAAGTAGATTCGGTGTCGCAATCATCCTTTGATAATCAAATCTTATCGTCATAATCAATCCCATCGCACCAATCCAATCATCATCCAATCATCCTAATCTGAGCTTTAATCCAATCCTGATCTGAGCTTGTCCTAAATCCTGATTTGAGCTTTTGTCCAGTTCCATCCAAAATATTTATCCATCCTCTTTATCCTTTCATCATCATGAATTCTTATCCTCCATCAATAGTGGTCAAGGGAAACCCTAATTACGTCAACAATGATAATGAAAGTCTTGTTGATCAAGAGGTATACGACATAGATCCCCTTGACACTATCATTTCTAGTAAGCTTTCTCCACCCACTTTCCAAAATCCAATCACCCCATCAAGTTATCCCATCATGTCTTCATCTATGCCTAATCACACTCCTTATGCTACCTTTGACAAGGGATGTCCATCATATCCATCATATCCTTCATCTACGTCATCCCCTTATCCTAGTTTGCCGTCACAATACCCCTATCTTGATCCCCCATCCACATCCTCTTATTTCAATCCTCCATCCACATGTACCCACTACCCCAATCTCCCATACCAATCCACTCAGCCTAATCCTACATTCACATCTTCCTATCCTAGTCAAACACACCCACCAACTTACCCTAATCCGACATCCACAATTCCCTATCTCCATCCACCACCTCAATCTTCTCATCCTAATCCACCATCCCCATACCCTTACTACAATCCACCACCCACCTCCTTGTGTCCTAATCCACCATCCCAATACCTTTATTACAACACGCCGCCCATACCTTCTACCAACGATCCACCGTCCGTGTCATCCTATCCTAATTCCCCATGCCCATATCCTTACCTTAATCCTCCATCCAGTCTTAATCTTCCATCTAATCCTAGTCCAATAATCCATAAACCTTCATCCACTCCCACCTCACCATCTCAGCCTAGCATATTCAAGTTTCTCCAAGGACTTATAACAAAGGAAACATCCCCCACTCCACACATTACAGTCATGGAACCATACCATCCCAACCCATCATCCATGGTCGTTAGTGACGAGACCCTTCTCCATCCAACACCTATCATTGATGATACCATCACATCCTCTGAATCCACTGAGTCCCCATCTCCTACCATCATCTACCGTCCATTGAACACCCACCCCTACTTCCAAGAATTAAATTGAACCCTACTCGGCGTGCCAAATCCGATCCACTTCTTCCCACTCCTAGTATCGTTCCAGGGGAATATCTTGAATCCTCCATCCTTCCATCTTCCCCACTTGAAGAGTCCCCCCATGACTCCATTATCATGCCTCCGCATGATGGAGTCATACCAGAGCACGATCAAAGCATGCCAGCATATCCCTCCTCCCGGATGAATCCTGCATCCCATCTAGTCCATCTCAAGATCCACGGTCCCATCCATTCCATCCCATGATCCTCTTGGCATTCAAGATTCTACCACTCCATCTCCGTCTCCATTGCATGAGCCTGCTACCACAAAATCAGATCCTATCATATCCCCTACTCCCTCTCCAGATACAACCCATCCAAATTTTGCTATCCATCATCTCCTTCTCGGGATCCCCATCATCACCTAAAATGCTATCCCACCCAAACGCATCCTTGGGTACTCTCACATTCTTCCATGGTGGCCTCCTTGCGGAAGAAAAACACGGTGCATATACCACCCATCATCCCCACCCAATGTGGACTTGCATCATGTTTTCATAATAGCAAAATCCCACAATGGATCGCATGCTCAAGAACATGAACTATCAAGGAAAAGGTCTAGGCCTTCACGAGCAAGGTATTTTAGATCCCATCCAAGTCAAAGAACAAATCTACATGCAAGGTCTTGGATCTATTTCCCAAGACTCACAATCTAAAGATGTTGGTACAACTTCTAGACATCCTCAATGAGCCTTCTCCAAAAGAACTTCTAGCTCTGCCCATCGCTCTGCCAGATCATATGTTTCCATCCCTCCTCCTCTATCGTATCACCTCAAAACAACCATCCATATTCCTCCTTCATCTGCTCTGTCCATTTTGGGTCCTTACATCCCTCCATCCACCATCTCCCGTCCTTCATCTACTCTATCCATCTTGGGTCTGTATATCCCAATATCACCTCCTCCATCTCATCCTTTCACCCATCCAACGCCTATCCATGTCCTCCATCATAAACATCCCTTTCACATATCCCATAATTAGGATCAACAAAGGCACATACCTAAACATCCCCCATCTACACGTAATCCCCATACTCCTACCTCCATTGCTCCACATCATCCATCCCCTCACACCCATCCCATTGCTAATAAATGCACTTTGGATGCTAACATAAAATGCATAAATCCAAACATCCACATGAATCTAAAGCTCCCCATGTCCCCTCTAAAGACATAATTGCGAAAAGAAAAATAAAATCCCAAATCAAAATCAAATCTATGGCTAGCAAGAGCCCGGCAAAGCAAAGATCAAAACCATGTGGATCCCAAAGAAAAAAGATGCAATCTTTGTCAAATAGAAAAATCTATAAGAACATCCAAAGTTGCTTCAATCCAAAGCTAACCATACCCACCTTTTCATATCCTAAAAGTGCGTTTTGGGTCCCTTGTCTTGCGAGAATTCACTATTCCATCTCCTCATTATCCCCATTCTCATCCATTAGTCCCTTATCTTTTTCATCCATCACCACATGTGCCCGATGTTGTCTGAACTCATCTCCCCATCAAGTATCCACCCCATCATTCTATCCATATCATTTCCAACATCCACCCATTATCCATGTATCTCCCCATCAAATCCCTCTAATTCATCCTCTTGCATAATCCATTTATCCTCATAAGGTTGTACCAACATCCAACAGTCGGTTCGAACATGAGCTCTTAATACCTCGTATAGAACTTGATGCTTGAGTCCTTCATCCATATCCTTATCGCATGTCTTCTAAATCCACTTATTTGCTTCCCTATCCTTATCCATCTCCTTCCACATGTTATCCAAAAATCCAAAAAAGTAAAAAAAAAATCAAAAAAATCAAAAAATCAAAAATCAAAAAATAAAATAGTAAAGAGAAATAATCCGTCCAATGGTGAAAACTTGGAAAACAAGCGCCTTGGATAAGTACCATAATGAAAACCTAGCAAACAGGCATCACGAGTAAATCCTTATCTGCACTTGGGGGCAGTTCCTGATTTACATTCCCTCCATTTGCTATGCTTCCTGCTACGCTTTTGGCTATGCACCCATCTTCTTACTATACATCATTTTCATCCATCCCCTCCACCCTATCGAGCTTACACCACTTGCTTGGCATATCTCACTTGTCCCAATCCTTCCATCCTCCTTGTGATCTTGATAACAATGGGGCAAACATATAAGCATGCTTTGGGCACCTCTTAGCATACATTCCCCTCATCCGCACACTATCCTAATCCCCATTCGCACTCGTCTACCTTCCTGATCCACCTATCATGCTACCTTCCATCTCCCTTCCTTATCCATGCATCCTATCTTCATCCATCTCACTCTTTTATCTCCCCATCCACTTGTCTTCCATCCTTCATTCCTCCCCGCACATGACATATCTAGAGTGGGGGTATCTATCTTCCTTTGCACTATAGTCCTTGGAAACATCATTCATCCTGTCCAATCACATCCTTGCCATCCCCCCATCCTTATCTTCCTATCCATCCCTACCTCTATCCCCCATCCCTTGCATCCCCCATCCCTATCTCCCTACTTCATTTCTCCATCCTATTTCATCATCCCTTTTCATTGGCCTCTGGTTATCGGTTTCTCCCCATCCCCATCCTCATCCTCCTATCCATCCATCAAAACACTCCCTTTCATATCCCCATCTTTGTCTTCCTACCAATCCCTTATGTCTTCCCGTCCTCGTCTTCTTATACATCCAAACATTCCTTTTAAATCTCCTAGCATCTATCCATCTACCTTTCCAATCCCCCATTTTCATCCTTCATCCTTTCCCCCCGGCGGTCTCGCCCGATGGCAGACCCGTCTGCCTCCGGGGGCGGACCCGTCCACCTGCGGCGGCGGACCCACCCGCCCGGT
>VDFB02168118.1:22311027-22435906 GCA_007258455.2 Sequoia sempervirens
TGATCTTTTATGTCTTCTCGGTTGTCCCATGTAGTACCCACCAAGATCCCTGAGGTCTTGTGTTATGCTGGGGCATCCTTGTGTGCTTGTGGTTATCCCAATACCTGGCCCAACCAAGGTCATCGTGACTTTGGGGTGTTGGGATAGCCTTCTTGTTTGTTATGTTTGTTTTATGCATTAGACACTAATCCACCTTGGTTTTTCATACCTTGGCGTCTTGTGTCTTATGCTATAGCAAAAATCAGTGCTCCGACGATGGCAAATTGCATCTCATCTTTTCATTGCATCATCTTCTTCAACTCCCCTTGCATCATCTCCTCCATTTCGAGAGCCCACCCATGTTATTTTCAACCCGCATGTCCTCTCGAGGGGGCATCCTTCATCCCTAACTTTCATCTTTACCCCCATCATCTTCCTTTCTAGTCACTTCTTTGAATGACTGGGGCATCTTTTCCAATCTAACCATCTTCTTCTAGGTTCTATATTTTAATATTCTTTGAAATGATGCTACTTCGTAACACCATCTCAAAGGGGCAAAATGTAGACATCTAAATTTGGACACTTAATTTATCCAAATTCATCCCCTTTTGTCTTATTTTCGTTAATTAAGTAATACTGCTATTATTTAATTAATATCTTTAATTCTATCAAATCCCTAAGGTATTTAATCAATAATACCTTATCTCTTTAATCCTCCTTCCATCAATTGAATTAAATAAATATTCCATTTATTTAATTCCCTTCATGTCACATCCTCCATCATTTTTATCTTATCCTAATCCATCTTCTAATCTCATCATTAAGGTGTGCACATGCCTAATCCTTGATTAGGATGTGTCACATCCTCCAACTTTTGCAAGTTGGCCTCTAATCTCTCTTAGCCACCTAACCCTCCTCTAATCCTTCATTACTCTTCCCCATGTGATCTTTAACTTGTCATATCAAGTCACATGTGAAATATAACTCTCTCCTAATCTTCATTAATTAACCTAATCAAGTACTTGCACAATCCTAATCACTTAATTGGGTCAACCCTATTAAATGCTTTTCTTTTTTGACAAGGCATCTCCCTTCCCCATGTGAATTTTTAATTCACCTTTTAATCCCCCAAGGCACCCAAAAGGAATTTTTAATTCCTTCACTTCTCCCCACATGTCCTTCACTTATTATTTATTCTTTCCCATCTCCCCATGAGACTATTTGAGGAATTTTTAATTCCTCACATGTCCTCTCACCCACATGGGACAAGGACCTCCTTTATGAGGAGATCTTGTCCAATCCCAAGGTATTTTGTACCCCTCTCCATGTCATGTACTTCTCCTTCCACCTCATGTCCACTTCACCTTTTAGGGCTATTTCACATGCCGCATGTCAAGATGTGAGGGCTTGTGAGTTATCAACTCTTTTTTTTTATTCAAGGGGTAAACGCTTTTGACCGAAGCTATGAACCGGATACAACCATTCAACAATACCACCCCAACAGGGTTTGAACCTTGGTGGCAAGAACAACAATGCCATTGATAAACCATCACACCATGCCAATACTAGCTTGTGAGTTATCAACTCACCTTAGCCCTACATCTTGATATTTGGTGGCTCAATCTTGACCCTCCATTTCCCCTAGGAACTCTCAAAAATCCTATAAATACCCCCTCTTTTCTCTCATTTTGGGAGAGGTCATTTTGCTAGACAAACTCTTGCAGTTTTGTTTCTCAATCTACACTTAGCCATTTTCTTGCTTTCATCTATTTTCACTCATCTTCACATCATCATCTAGCTTGCATCTTGCCATCCAAGGAGCATACACATCAAAGATCGAAGGGCCAACCAAAGGATCAATTTGAGACAAGGTATAAGGTTCCATTTGTTGCTTTTATCTTGTGTTGTTTCCAACTTAGGCTAATCTCGAGGTGTAGGTTGTTTTGGTGTTTATTTGCACTCTTTTACTTGCTGCTCGTTTTCTAACGCTCACATTCGACCTATCACAGGTATACTTACAGAGTAAGATGTCTGCCCCATCATAAGAAAAGGATATTGAAGAATAAGCTCACCTAGTTTCCAGAGATGAGCAAGATCCTTTTAATGTACACATCTTTGAGAAGTATTTCATCAAAACATACTATGCATTATGCCAAATATTGACAATTGACTTCAAACCAGAAATTATAGTTCACCTGATGATGATGATAGTAGATATACAACACATGAAATTTAATAGAGATTAAAAAATGCTTTGGATATCAAACAAATGGAGAGGTAGATGATGATTGTTGCTTTTGAACCCACTAACTTTACCTCCTCTCTAAATGTTTTTAGAGGTCCACCTACTACAATAAAAAATATATAGATAAATATAGAAAAAATAAATTATACAATGACATATAAGAGAGTAATTACTTATTTCCATCTAATAATACATCTCATTCAATCATTTTTTGTCTTCATTTGTTTCAAGGGAAGATGCAAGTTGTGACCCCCTATGACAAGCATAATGAAATCAAGTTGTTGCAAATGCATATTATAATGCAATAGGTAGTCGACACCTAGCACATATTTATTTATCTTGATAGCTCAATCATATACTCAACAAGGAATGAAGCAATTACTCAAGCTCAATCCATATGAGTGGCATGCATCACCATAGCATAGTAGCACAAGTTCTCTCCAAGAGCACATCGATAATTCATGTTGCATAGAGAGGATGTACTATAATGAGAGAATACCACACGTAAACATAGTGGCCTCGTGCATACATTGTAAGCATAGATCATTGAAGAAGGAGATAAGTGCATGAGCACAACTTCAAGAGAATTTACTTTTTCAAATCTATGTTAAAAGGAACAAGAACTCTCTAATAGAAACATAAACAAATTAGCATGGTAGTTGTCCCAAAGGCTTGTTGTGACTGAACAAAGGGCTATAGTGGAATCTACATGGCACAATAGCACACAAGTGTAACTTAGAATCTAGTGCACATCAAGAAATTGTGCTAAAAAGAGTGAGTGTGCTCAAATAAGCAACACCACATGGACATGGTAAGGGACCACCAAATGAATTAATTTTATAAATATAAAAAGGTGAGACTTAAATTATTGGGACAAAGGACTCTTTTGATTGCTAGAATAAAGGAGTTGATAAAGAAGCATAGCTCGGTACATGGAGAAATGACTTAAGTGCATGTAAAGGGCTTAACTGATCAACATGAAAATAGAACATTAGGGTATAGACCAAGGTTTAAGGTTTTAGGGTTTAATTCTTATTGGAAAGCCCTTAGAAAATGCATAAAAATCCCTAGAAACTTGCAATTTTCAACAGGATGTGTGATAAATTGAGTATGTGAACCCCATAGGCTGTTTAGGTGGTTGGTGGATTTTTTTGGATATGAGATGTGTTATATCGATTTTTTTTGTAGGAAAAATGGATCTAGGAACTAAATCACACTTTTCAACCTACAACATACATGAGACAAAAAAATGATCATAAAAGACCACTTGGCTACTATCCTCAAGGAAGAGCTAGAATGGTTGATCAAAGTTTTGGTCCCCTTTTGAAAGTTGATTAGGAATTTAATTGATGTGATTTGATGTGATGTGTGTGATTTTGTAAATTTAAACTAGGTTAACTATGCAACTATAACAAATTGATGCAAATTCAAAATAACATAGAACTGATTGAGAGAAAATGATAACAGAAAAGTAGAGGCTAGAATTTATAACGCTATAAAAGTCTAATGTAAATTTGGCCCCATTTTGGATTAATTCTAATAATAAATGATCTTGGTCTACTTTGATGACTCTTTCCATGAGTTCTTTATTTTGGGAATTTTGTGCAAATTCTTGTGTTCTTGGTAAATATTTGGGTTGTGTTACAATATTTTCATCTATGTTTAGTCTTTGAGGGGATTTTTTTGGTATGTTATTTCTCCTTATGATGTAGCATTTATAAATTTAGGAGGCATACCATTGTGGAAGTTTTTTTCTCCATTAATATTTTGGTTTGAGACCTTGTAAGTGGCATGCAAGGGTAGGCCTATTTTTTGTTTATTTTGGTATGTAGATGTTGGTTTTGATGTTGAAGTGAGGGATGTTTGATGTTAGATTAAGGGATGTTTATGTCTAATTGGTGATGTGATCTATGTCTAAAGTTATAATTTTTGTGCAGATTTGGATGGTATAGGATGATTTGGATGTTAAAAATACTGGATGTGTATGATGGTTGAGATGTTTACAATTATGGTTTGGATATGGGTTTCAAAATTCTTGGACGTTGGACTAAGTTTTTATTTTTCATTTGGTGATGTTATGTAAGACTAAGGGGTGATTATGGATGGAAAATAAAGTTGAATCAAGTAAAATTAGATATGTAGTGATTAGGGATGATTTGGGATTTTATCCTCTTCTTACTTAGGATAGGCAAGTTTGTAAGAAAAATTGGATAAGTATTTTGGAGTTCACTAACTCAAGAATTGTGAAAGTCCTAAGCTAACTTATCCAAGTTTGATTAAGGCCAACTCAATACACTACTTAAGATTGGAAATTTCTTAAGAAATATTTAAGCTAGAGATAAAAGATAAAGGATCTAGATTTGACTATTAACAAGTTTTATTTTTTATTTATTATGGTTTTGGATTTTTGGATTTTGATTTTGAATTAGATTTGTGATTTTTTTAACTATGGTCGATATTGGATGTATAATTTGGATTAAATATTATGTATAGAATATTTTTGGATGTTGTTTATAATCTAAGTCCAAAGTGAAGGTGTGAATGATTAAATATAATCTGGGCATAATTTTGGTTGCCTGTGAAGGTTTGAGATGATTATGAAGGCTGGGTAAAATTTGAGATATAAAGGGCAATGATTATGGTTGGAAATAAAGGTTTGGAAAGTACTTTGAATGTTTATGAAGGTTTCCAAAGGTTTAGTCTAAGTTTTTAAATTAGACGATGGTTGATGGAAATCTAAATGAGATGTATGTGTAGACACTAGAAAATGTCCTAATCAACATCATATACTTGAAATAGATTTACTAACATCATTTCCTCTTTAATCCATCCTCTTTTTGCTTAATTGATTAAATTATCCTAGCTATTTAATTAATTGCATCATTTTCATCTATTGGCCTAATTAATTTAATCGGGTTAATTCATCCCCCTTCATGCTAATATTTCATCCTATTAAATTAAATAAATCAAAACATTTAATTTAATTCCCTAAGTCATCTTATTTAATTAAATAACCCTAGGTTATTTAATTAAATATCATTTCACCTTTCTCCCATTTATTAAATCCTTTAATTTAATAAATATCTCTTCAATTCTTCCAAATCCCCTAATTGCATGATTAAATCTTGTTTAATTAGCAATTAAACTAATTTTCCTTTAGGAAAAGGGAATATTCCCATGGAATATTCCTTAGCCCCTTTTTGCACAATTAAAACTTTTTTTTAAGTTGTAAATTTATTTTTTTCCTCACCATGAGAATATTCTTATTGCTTCATCATTTGAAAAATAGATATTTTCACTTGGCTTCTTAAGCAAGTTTTAACCTTCAACCTTTTGAACAAGTCACCTTTGACCTATGTGAGCAGGTCAAAAGTGTGTTTGTTTGAGGTAAGTGTGAACCCTTGATTAGAATCTCATCATGCATTCTCATATGTTGATGAGAATCCATTATCCATGTCTCTCATCTCCTTCATCTTAAACCGTTGATTAATCTTTTTGATCTCAACCCTTCATTCCTCATTTGATTTCCTATAAATAGGTCACTATTTGGAGACAAATGGATCCATCTTTCAATAGCAAACTTATGTTGTTGAATCTCATATGCACTTACTCTCATATTTACTCACTTTTAGCTTGTTTTATTTCATTTTAATTGCATAATAGCTTAGAGCATCCATTAATGGCTTCTATGCATCCATCTTAGCTTGTTTATAATTAGGGTTTTCATCTTTTAGCTTATAATTAGCTTAGCAATAGCATAATCAATGCTTTTTTAGTATAAAATCATGTTAACTTAGTTTGCATCATGTTCATTTTTAGCATAAACTAGGTTTTCATACATCAATCACAATGGTTTCATCGATTCTCTTCCGTAGAATTGACTGAAACATGCTCACTGATCATGGGATTGGGAAAGGGTCATCATTTCACATCAACACGACACCAATTCCAAAATGAGATCAGTTTCAAATGGGTTAAATTAGGAATTTAATTGTTTTTGTGTACTTTGTAGCTTTCATTTTCAATTAAATGCTTAGTTTAATTTTCCAATTTGAATGATCTTGTTTGTAGATGTAGGTTTTTTTGGAAAAGTTATGCTTTGATTCATCATGAGTCAAGCATAATTGAACCTCACTGACATTTTCAGATCTCACATTTTGGTGCTAGAAGGATGGAAAATCATTAATCTAACATTTTTCTAGCTTGAATTCCATTTTATTTTGTTTTGCAGGACCTGGGGATGCCCAAATTACAAACAGTGATGCTATTTCAATAGTGTCACCATAGAGTGACACCCTAACAATTTGAAATCTCGATGTTGAATTAATGCTCCGACGCTGATTTAAATTTGGTGACACATATTTAATCTAGAGGTATCAAAAAGTTTAAATGATGATGTTCAAATTCACCAGTCTAACACTTTCAAATTTCAAATTGCGACACTACCGTGAGCAATGATGCCGAGCAAAATACCGATGCCATCATGCTCACTATCTCTGTTGCAGAGCGACACCTATTTTCACCAGAGCAATGCCCATACTTCAAACTGTCATGCTATCATTTTCAACGACTCCTAGCCAGGGTAAGAAATTTTATGATTTTTTTTACATGTGATTTAATTTCTTGGATTTATCTAACCATTGATGCATGTCTGACTGTGTTTTTGTTGTAAGGCTAATAGGGTTTTGCAGGTTTTAAAGACGTGGAGAAAAAGTGAAGAAAGTCTTTTCTATCTTAAATTCTATAATTGTAACAAGCATTTGATGCTTTGGGGCAATTATAACCCAATTTCCTGCTTTCTTCTTTCTACTTTAGCAAATGCACTAGAGTTCAATTGGGTTTAAAATGAATGCTCAAAGTTGGATAAAATTGAACCTTCACATCATCATTTTATTTTGGGCTTAAGATTGAACAATGCACTTCATTTTTTTCAATTAATGCTTAAAACGAACTCATCACTGCTTTGAAGGGTTAAAATTTACAATTGTTTGCTATATTTTGTGATTTTAAACATTGTTAGTGGATGCGTATGCCATTCTCTCATGCCATTTGGTGACCTTGAGAAACAAAAATATTCTCTAACACTTTGCAAGATCACCTACATCTTTCAATTGGGTTTAAAAATTGAACAATCATGCTAGTGTGAGAAGGAGACATTGTGTGTGTCTCCTCCTTGTGCTTTATGCGAACTAGGCAGTCAAACTACAAGTGTACTCGCTCACTTTTGTTATCTTTAGAGGGTCCTGCATAAGAATAATTTGAAGGCCACTCCAACCAATTTTTCACTCGGGCCAGTATATAAATGGATAAGACTAAATTGTCAAGTCCTCATGGTATGTAGGCCTTAGTCGTACAGTGTCTTTCAGAATGAGGTACTACTGTAAAAAGTATAAGAGCCCCTATTAGGATTGATTAAATCCTTTAGTGGATTTTCGGATGCTCATAAGGTGCCATGTCCCCGATTACCCTTACTAAAACCTATTTGTTTAGCAAGCCAAGATCCTAAAATATTTGTTGGTGCAAGAACAGTCGTTCTAAAGCTGCCCCACATTTGTACTATTCAATTGTAGAAATATAAAAAACTCCTTTTAATCTCTGTATTTTAAGGATTTTGAGATTCAGTGGTCCCAAGAGAAGTGTGTGCCATGGAGGGGAGCCAGTGTTGCCAAATCTCTAACTGTTCACATTGTCTAGTGTTTGGAGAAATCCTAGTGGGGACTCAACAAATATGGCCATTTCTATCTTAGGATTGTAAATGATTTTGAGTCAATTTAACACTTTGCTTGGTTTCAAAATGATACAAAAACAAACATTCACTATCATCCTCAAAATTTCAAACACTTTGGCTCAAATATGGACTTCTTGAGTTAGCCTTGATATTACTGCTTGTCCTAAGGATTTATCCTTAGCGATTTCTAAATATCTTGACATTAATCTCAAACCCATATTTTCCCAAAGACAACATAAGAAATTATGGCTTTAACCTCATGATTTTCATGAAATGGACATTGTGAAAGTTATGATGTTTTTGACATAAGCATCTAGTTTGGAAACATAATCAAGACAAGTGTTTGTGGTAAAATCAATTCACTTAAGCAAAGATAAATTGAAAAATGAACCCTGTTAGAACTGTAAAATTTTGAAAATTTTTATAGTTGTTTATATTCATGATTTTCCAAAAATGCCCATACCATAAGAATAAGAATCCACTTTGCATATCATTTTTGCCCATATTTTGTCATTTGGTCCTATAGAATTCACTTGGCCCTGAGCATTTCAATGTATGAAGCATATCAGCAAGAGATGATACAAGTCTCACCGATCCAAGAAGCATTTTTTTACTAATGTTTGTCTTTTTGCAAACTATCAGCAAGAGGTTAGAAATGTTTCACCGATAAAAGAATTCATATCAGCATGATGCAGTTAGTTGTCTTAGTGACATAAAGATTTTATCGGCAAGACAATGGTTATCAGTATATGTCATAACGAGCCATTGTAAGTCATACCGATTGTAATACAAAGTGATCTTGTCACTGAGACAACAATCCTCATAGTAAGTCATATCGAGCACATAAGAGTTTTATCGATTGAAGCACAAAATACTATATTGGCCAAACTCAGGTCGTCGGTGTAATGTCGCGTAGCATCTATTTGGTCTCGCTGATAAAGTAGGAGGTGGGTCTCGTTGTTGCCATCGAAATGAAGTCAGGGAGTCTTACCGACCCCTATGTCACGGCGACAGGATTTAGGCTTGGAGATATGTTCGGCAAGAGTTAAGAGAGTAGTGTCGAATGAGGTTCCATCGGCAGGAGAAACTAGAATGTCTCGACGATCAAAAGGAAAACTGAAAGAAACATTTTGGTAAGACATAAAGTGAGTTGTAGAACATTTTGTCGACCCCTTAAGTCACAGCGATAGTTTTCATCAGTGAGAATCTCAGTGATACACTCAAACTGAAGGAATAACCGTTGGGGAGACTTAAGCCACTAGTGTAACTGCATGACACCCTAGCCACATAAGATTCATTGACTGCTGGGAAGACTCGAAGTGTCGGTATGACTACAGGATATCAATGCGATATGTAACTTGTTGGTGGTCAGAGAGACTCAGAACGTCTGGGAGACTATGTGATGTCTTCGTGGGAATCTAATGAACAGTGGTAAAGGCCCAAATGAAATAACTACCTGGATGTGAATGTGAATGGACACGACTGTTCATGTGGCCGATATATAAAACCATTTTGACAATAGAGGAGGAGGAGAGAGAAATAAAATACAGTAGATCAGAATGTTGAATTTTGAGACTATGATGCATGTAAAAAATGATGGATGTTTTAGTTGAATTCATCTGATTTGGTGGCATTTTTCTGGTTTCAGTTGTTTGTTGGGTTAATTAAAAGTATTGTTGAAGTTGTCTCCAAGGTTGATATTTTCTAATTGTTTAAACTAATAATATCAAGGATATTTTTCAGTTTATCAATGCACATTTGTTGTAACTGTATGGTTGGATTAATTAGGTTTTTCAAGGAAAGATTAAATCCTTTAAAACAATCATAGTAATTAGGGAATCTCATTTGGATCATTAACAAGAACTCAGTAGTCATATTCCTGCATGTTTATACCAGCTATAAACTTAAAACCCATATGTCAAACAATTTGAATTTCTGCCAGAGAGAAGTTACTCATTTTAGATTTTCATTTGACTCTATATACCCAATAAGGCACTAGTCTTTGTTATTTCATTGTTTATTTTCATTCATTTTTACATATGAACATATTTTATTTTTTCCTTGATATTGCTTATACAATTTATACCAAATTTAAACTCATTTATCTACTCCTATTTGCCAGTGTGGGTAAATTATTTTAGGAAATAAACATTGGTCAAGTCTGCTTCATTATTGTAGGTACACCCACCTAGGTCTAGCAGCACCTGAAGAGTAGGTCTAAATCTTTTGGCCTTGTCTATTACCCTGAAACATATCAAGAGATTAGCAAGCTCTTGAGGTATTTCGCCTGCGTTTTTGAGAGCTAACAAATTGGCGACTCTGTTGGGGACTTATTGCAAGTTATCCAGTTGATGATCATCATACAAAGCCATTAAAGAAAAATTCATAATTTGAGAAGTTTCTAAAAATTTGATTCTGCTAGGGGATAAAATCAAGAATAGTTTTATTTTTCTCACTTTTCACAAAGTGAGTGGCTACTCTAACAAATACATTGCATCAATTCAAATGAATGGTAGAAGATCCCAATACAAAGGAGGTCCTTCTAGGGGTCCTAATGGCAATATTAAGTGGACACATAAGGGTGATAAGGATGATAAGGGTAAGAAGAAAGAGGATGACATGTGTATAATGAACAAAGACAAAGCATCAAGACCAAATTGTGAGACATAGGACCGTTATGATACATGGAGAGATAATTCAAGTGCAGAACCTTGTACCCCTGAAGAACAAAGAAATCCTTTTTATAATCCTCAGAAAAGGGAAGAGTTTGATGCTAAACTCGAAGCTGAACGAATCAGATATCGACATGAATATGTTCAAAGGATGGAGGGTAATCAAAGTGAGCCTATTGATCATGTAATTCCTCAAGAAAACTATTATTTCTCAACTCGTCAAGAAGTAGAAGCACAACTCGAGTTTCTTAAACAAGAAGTAGAAAGGGAAAAAAGTTGAACAAGAAAAGATCCAAATGATAAAAGCAATCCAAGACTTGAAACTATAGAAAGCCCAAATTGATGCTCAAACAACTAGTTTTTCAAAGTATATACCACCTCATAGGTAGGGAAATCATAATACAGGGCCTTCAGACTCATCAAAGGCTCCTTAGAACCATGTGAGAAATCAATACAAGCAACCAAACTATCCATCGAATATTGCATCACAACATACAAATATACAACCACCTCATGGTCAGCAATATGTGCCATATCTTCATACACAATACAACAATCCAATGTACCAATATCACCATGTGCATAATCCTCCCCCTCAACAATATACAACAATGATCAGACAATTTGATTTGACAGGGTTTCAATTATACCCTTACCCTATGGACAACAGTTGGAGAAGTCTTGTTCCTAAGTTTACAGGGAGCAGTGCAATTACTGTTGAAGATCATTTGAGGAGTTTTAATGCTTTTATCTAGGACTTGGATATAGCATATGAATATTTACATATGAGGTTATTCATGATGTCACTCACTAAAGAAGCTAAGGATTGGTTCAATGGCCTGCCAACAACTTCTGTTGATTCTATCCAAGAATTTTAGGATCAATTTCTTGAACAGTACAGAGATCCATGTGCACCAGATGTTGCTTTACATGAACTGGTACGAATTCAAAAAAAATAGAATGAGTCAATTTATGATTTTAACCAGAGATTCAGCAAATTGCAGAATAAAATACCACCTAGGTCAAAGTTGCCAGACTCTGCAGCATTAAGTATTTATTTGAATGCATTTGATCCAAAAATAGTGTATGAATTAAGAAACAAGTTTCCAAGGGATTTGGCTGAAGCCCAAAAGATAGCACTAACCATTGAAAACAATAGGAAAGTTGTTGGGATGATCAATAAGAGAGACAATCCTAGGGTTCCTCAACATGCCAATAATTATCAGTACAAACAGGAGAACATGTACAGAAATGAGAGGCCTCGGTTACATGACATGCCTTACAATACAAATTGGAAGGATGGAAAACCTATAATGGATAGACCCAAGAACAAAGAAACACGTGATCCATTAAGGAAGAAGGGGGCATATATGGTTAATAATAATCTTTGGTGTGAAGGTTGTGATGGGCCACATTCCCCAAACCATTGTGTTGTAGCCCAAGAAATGTAGGAAGAAGGGATGCTCACTTAGTATTTTTGACTTCAAATACATCTTATCCTGTTAAGGAGGAGTATTCATCTTCAGAAGATGAAGGTTGTGAGTATGATGTTTCAAATCAAAGGTGCAATGTGGCTGAACAATAAGTTTTTTTCAATTCTGAAGAGATTTGTGCAAAACAATACTCTGATGAGGTGCCTACTCAATGCGATATAAGGAGACCCACTAATGAAGAAATAAATAGGTTAACCATTGTTGCAATTGAACAAGCGAAGAGAAAGTATTGGTTAAGAAATAGGACAGTGAATGAAAAGGAAGGTGCTCCCAAGGAAACATTCATGAAAGATAGAGAAGTAACACCAAGAGTTTTGAAGAGTACAAAAAATAAGCAATGTGACAAGAACGAACAAAAGCTTGTTCATAAAGAAGAGAACAAAGAGTTATACAAAGAAAAGCATAAACATGTCCAAAAGGAAGAATCCAAAGGGGAAATATCATAGCAAAAGAAAACGGTTAAGCTAGAGGGTTCTTCATTTGATTTTTCTCAGGCTTTATCTCAAGTAAAAATGCTTGTTCCACTGCTTGAGATGATGAGAATTAAGGAATTTAGAGATAGTGCAATACAATTGATATCAAATGGAAATGAGAAAAGTGTAAATTCTGAAAATCAAATGGCCACTAAAGCATTTAATAAACAAGAGAAAGTGATTGTCCCTGAAGTGTGCTTAAATGATGTATTGGTAAATTCCCTGCAAGTTGAACCTTTTTTCACCACACTGCTTATAAATAACAAACTATTGAGGAATTGCATGATAGACTCTGACGCTGCAATCAATATCATATCAGTTGGAGTTATGAAACAACTTGGTATGTGGGTAGATACTAATGAAGGGAAGTGTTATGCAATGGATAGTAGGCCTGTTCCAGTGGTAGATGTTATGAAATATGTTGAATTCAAACTAGCTACTTACCCTTAGGTGGCTTACAATATGGATATAACTGTAATTGATACCCATCCTCAGTTTGGAATGCTCTTATCAAGATAGTGGACAACAGCAGTTGGGGGAAATGTCCAATTTGATTTATCTTATGCAACAATTATAGTGAACGGTCAATAAGTTAAGCTATACAGGGAGCCAAGGATGAACCCAATTGTAGATTGTGTACCTCAAAATCAAGTCAATTGCTTTTGTGATATGGATCTTGGGAATTTTAAGATAGAACCAACTCAGCCAGAATTAGTCAATATTGATCCAATTGATAAGCATGTTGCAAAAAACTTTGATGGCATGTGGAAAATGTACTTTGATGGAGCTTGCAGCCAAGAAGGTAACGGAGCAAGAATAATGTTTCTTTCCCCTAAAGGAGTTAGTTTTAAATATTCATTTTTTCTAGCATTTGAATGCATGAACAATATAGCAGAATATGAAGCTTTACTAATAGGATTGAATATGGTTGTAAAACATAAGATCAAGCTGCTAGCTATTCTAGGGGATTCTGAGCTTGATGTTTCTCAAATAAAATCAAAATATGCAGCAAAACACAAGAGGTTGAAGTAGTACATAAATGTTGTATGGGATGCAATTGAATTGTTTGATGCTTTCTCCATTGAATGGATTGAGAGGTTGAAGATCATAATGGCGGACTTGTTAGCCAATGTAGCACTAAGAAGAGATGACATCACATTGGCTGCAGTATCTCAAATCGAGTTCAAAGCAAGACCCGATGTGCCTGACAATATACAATTGGTAGGTTTTTAATGATGATGTTGACCTCTTGAAGTTTCTTCATGGTATAGATCAATATGAAGCTCAAGAAGTTGATTTCAATGCTTTTGTTGAACAAGTAGATGGAAAGCAGACAATATTTGGGAAAGAGGTCTTACAATTTAAAACAAATAATCTTCCCAAAGGGCTAGTAGCATTGGAAAGGGTATATGATGGAAATGATCAGTCCCTCATGAAACAGATACCAGTCAAGACAGAGGATATTGAAGAGGTCAATTTAGGGACTGAACTAGCTCCAAAAAAGGTATACATTGGGAAGAAAATAAGCCTGACAATTCAAAGAATGTTGATTGCATTATTAAGAAAATATAAACATGTGTTTACATGGTCTTATGAAGATTTCAAAGCATATAGGGAAGATTCATTTCAACATGAAATCCTATTGAAGCCAGATGCAAAGCCATTTAGGCAAAGGAAAAGACCTATCAACCCAACATTGGAACCAAAAATCTAGGAGGAATTGGTAAAGCTTAGAGATGGGGGTATCATTAAACCAATTAGGCATTCAACATGGGTTTTGAATCTGGTTCCTATGAGGAAGAAGAATGGGGATATCAGATTATGTGTGGACTTTAGAAATTTAAACATGTCGTCTCTCAAGGATAATTATCCTCTGCCTAATATGGAAGTTGTATTACACAAATTTACAAGTGTGAGTTGTTATCTATGATGGATGGGTTCTTTGGTTATAATCAGGTCAAAGTTAAAGAATCTGAGCAGTACAAGACAACTTTTACAACTCCATGGGGAACGTATGTTTATGTGAGAATGCCATTCGGTCTCACAAATGCAACTGCAACCTTTCAAAGAGATATGGACATAGCATTTGCAGACTTGATTAATGCTATCATGGTGGTATATCAAGATGACCTTACTACTTATTCAAAAAGGGTTGAAGATCATGTAGATCATCTGGAAAAGGTATTTATTAAAGCTTTAGAATATGGTATTAGTTTGAACCCTAAAAAATGTCATTTTACAGTCACAGAAGGTAAACTCTTAGGACATATTGTGTCAAAGGAGGGAATTAGAATAGATCTTGAGAGGGTTGAGGCTATAGATAAAATCCCTATTCCTAAAACTGTTAAGGCCATCCAGTCATTTTTTGGACAGATCAATTTTGTTAGGAGATTTGTGTCCAATTTTGTTGAAATTATTAAGCCCATATCAAAGATGTTAAGGAAGGGACAAAAGATAGAATGGACTGCATAAGCGTTGGAAGCTTTTGTATCTATTAAAAGGGCCATCAAGGAAGCCCCTATCCTTAAATCTCCATATTTTTCAAAACCCTTTCAAATATTTTCATTCGCTTCGCTGCATACTATAGTTGTTGTCATGTTACAGAAGAATGAGGAAGGCAATGAGAAAACTGTGTCTTTTTTCAGTAATTCATTGCAGGGGTCATAATTGAAATATGATATAATGGAGAAACAGGTGTTTGCATTAGTGAAAGCCATAAAAGATTTTAGACCGTATCTTGTTGGAGCTAAGGTGATTGCTTATGTCCCTCATGCAGCTGTTAAAGATATCTTAACATAGTCAGAGGTAACAGGAAAGAGATGCAGGTGGATTAATAAAATTCAAGAGTTTGAAATGGAAATACAAATCACTAAATTGGTGAGAGGTCAGGGTTTGGCCAAACTAATGGCAGAAACAAATATTGAAGTAAATAAAATTTATAATGTAGAAGATGAAGGAAATGCAGTTACAAGAATTGAGCATACTTCCTAGTATACAGACATCATGTATTACCTCAGATACATGAAGTTCCCTAAAGGATTAAGTGACAATCAGAGAAGAACGTTGAAGCCACAAGCATCCAAATATGTGTTCATGAAAGGTGATTTCTTTTGGAAAAACAGGGACAGGATGTTGTTGCTATGTCTAGATGAATCACAAGATAAGCATGTCTTAAGAGAAATGCATGAAGGGGTCTATGGAGGCCATTATTCTGCAAAGACAACTGCACACAATATTCTCAGGATAGGTTAGTACTGGCCAAAAAAATTTAATGATTCCTTTTCATATGTAAGAGGATGTGAAGCATGCCAGAATTTTTAAGGGAAAATGAAGTATCAAGGAGCTTTACCACTCAGACCTATGCAGGTTGAAGCCCCTTTTCACCAATGGGGAATTGATTTTATTGGGGAAATACATGAGAAATCAAGTGGAGTACATAAGTGGATACTGGTAGCTATCGATTACTTCACCAAATGGGTAGAGGCAGTCCCAAGCAAGCAAGCAACAAGTAAAGTTGTAATAAATTTTTTAATGGATAACATCATTACCAGATTTGGTACACCATTAAGATTGATTATTGATGATGGGATGTGTTTCAGATCTAATGAGTTTAAATATTTTTGCAGTACATATGGTATCACTATTTCTTATACAACTCCTTACCATCTGCAAGCCAATGGTCAGGCAGAATCTAGCAACAAAATTCTTCTAAAAATCATAAGGAGGATGCTAGGTGGAAATAAGAAGGCTTGAGATTCAAAATTGAGGTTGGTTGTGTGAGTTGATAGGATAACTGTGAAAAGGGCAATTGGAAAATCCCCATTTGAATTGGTGTATGGAGCACAAGCTAGGATGCCTTTACAAAATTTGTCACCGGTTTACAAATTTATCCTTCAGGAAGATATAGACATTCCTGAACCAATGGAGGAAAGAATGGAGCAGCTGGATGAACTTGATGAGATAAGAAGAGTAGCTCAAAACCAAAATGTGAAGTTGCAGGCACAAATGAAGTACTTATTTGATAGAAGAGCAAAAGATAGAAAATTTGAAGAAAATGATCTAGTGATAATATGGAATGCAAGGTGTCAGGAGAAGGGAAAACATGGGAAATTCAAAGCCTTGTGGTTGGGACCCTTTGATGTTGGCAAGAAATGTGAAGATTCATATTATTTGCAAAATATGACCGGTGAAGAACAGGGGTTGCCTGTACATGGGAAATTTTTGAAGTATTTCTTCTCTTAAAAAAGGGAATACAGAGGATTAAGGGTTTCCATTACATGGAAAACTCTTGACATTCCTCTTAAAAATTATTTTCTATGCACAGTAGTTTAGGAAATAAAAGGAACAAGAATTGCTAGTACATGGACAATCTTGATATTCCTTCTTTTAAAATAAATCTTTCCATGTACAGTAGTTTAGGGTCTTGTTCATCTCCATTTCCATTCATTCAATCCTGCTCACTGGTCCATCACTTTGAAAGTCTGGTTTTCTCACCCATAAATCTAGATCCTTGCAATGATCTCACAATCATTCATCCCCAGATGAAGCCACTATTAGAGCTGTAAAATTTTGAAAAAATTTGCAGTTGTTTATATTCATGATTTTCCAAAAATTCCCATACCATAAGCATAAGAATCCACTTTGCATATCATTTTTGCCCATATTCTGTCATTTGGTCCTATAGAATTCACCTGTCCCTAAGCATTTCAATGTATGAAGCATATCGGCAAGAGATGATATAGGTCTCACTGACCCAAGAAGAATTTTTTACTAATGTTTGTCTTTTTGCAGACTATCGGCAAGAGGTTGGAAATGTTTCACCGATAAAAGAATTCATATCGCCATGATGCAGTTCATTGTCTTATCGACATAAGGATTCTATTGATGAGACAATGGTTATCGGTATATGTCATAATGAGCCATTGTAAGTCATACCGATCAGAATACAAAGTGATCTTATCACTGAGACAACAATCCTTGGAGTGAGTCATATCAAGCACATAATATTTTTACCGATTGAAGCACAAAAGACTATATTGGCAAAACTTAGGCCATCAGTGTAATGTCTCGTAGCATCTGTTTGGTCTCGCCGATAAAGCAGGAGGTGGGTCTCGTTGTTGCCATCAGAATGAAGTCAGGGAGTCTTACCGACCCCTATGTCACGGCAACAGGATTTAGGCTTGGAGATACGTTCAGCGAGATAGGTTTCATTGGTGAGAGCTAAGAGAGTAGTGTCAAATGAGGTTCCATCGACAAGAGAAACTAGTATGTCTCAGCAATCAAAAGGAAAACTAAAAGAAACATTTCAGTAAGACATAAAGTGATCTATAGAACATTTTGCTGACCCCTTAAGTCACAGCGATAGTTTTCATCGGCAAGAATCTCAGCAATACACTCAAACTAAAGGAATAATCGTCGGGGAGACTTAAGTCGTTGGTGTAACTACATGACACCCTGGCAACATAAGATTCATTGACTGTCGGGAAGACTCGAAGTGTCGGTATGACTGGAGGATATCAATGTGATATGTAACTTGTTGGTGGTCGGAGAGACTCAGAATGTCGGGGAGACTACGTGATGTCTTCGTCCGAGTCTAATGAACAGTGGTAAAGGCCCAAATGAAATAACTACCCAAATGTGAATGCGAATGGACACAACTATTCATGTGGCCAATATATAAAACCCATTTTTGACAGTAGAGGAGGAGGAGAGAGAAAGAAAATATAGTAGATCAGAATGTTGAATTTTGAGACTATGATGCATGTAAAAAATGATGGAGATTTCAATTGAATTCATCTGATTTGGTGGCATTTTTCTGGTTTCAGTTGTTTGTTGGGTTAATTAAAAGTATTGTTGAAGTTGTCTCCAAGGTTGATATTTTCTAATTGTTTAAACTGATAATATCAAGGATATTTTTTAGTTTATCAGTGGACATTTGTTGTAACTGTATGGTTGGATTAATTGGGTCTTTCAAGGAAAGATTAAATCCTTTAAAAAAATCATAGTAATTAAGGAATCTCATTTGGATCATTAAGAAGAACTCAGTAGTCATATTCCTGCATGTTTATACCAGTTATAAACTTAGAACCTATATTCCAAACAATTTGAATTTCTGCTAGAGAGAAGTTACTCATTTCAGATTTTCATTTGACTCCGTATACCCAATAAGGCACTATTCTCTGCTATTTCACTGTTTATTTCCATTCATTTTTACATATGAACATATTTGATTTTTTCCTTGACATTGCTTATACAATTTATACCAAATTTAAACTCATTTATCTACTCTTATTTTCCAGTGTGGGTAAATTGTTTTAGGAAATAAACATTGGTCAAGTCTGCTTCATTATTGTAGGTACACCCGCCTAGGTTTGGCAGCACCTAAAGAGTAGAAGGTCTAAATCTTTTGGCCTTGTCCATTACCCTGAAATGTATCAAGAGATTGGAAACCTCTTGAGATATTTCGCCTACGTTTTTGAGAGCTAACAAACCCCACATGACTTTTTGGAGAACGATTGCTCCCGTTGAACAATTTGATCTTCTAGGTGTTATAATTTAGCCAAACTTTGAACTAATAAACATTGAACAAACCGATCTCACTATCAGTTTGAGAAGCTTCACTTTTGAAAATAAGGAAACAAATACGTAGTGGAGAAATGCAACAACCATTTTAGATGAAGAAGAGGAACAAGCTGATATTGAGGTTGGTGTTAGAGTAATAAGTTATTATGCTTAATTAATTATATCATATTGGTTAATTAATTAAGTCATATTGGTTAATTAATTAAGTCACTTATTCCTTTAGTTACTTAAGCTAAACTTAGGCACATTAATAATTGATTAATTATTAAGTGTGCACAATAGGTTTTCATTTAGGGTTTCCCTTTTAGGGTTTCTTGATCTCCTTCATAAGGATTGATCTCTTTATAATAATTGATTCTCAATAATGCATTTTTACTTTGAGGTTTATAGAACATATTCTTTGGTTCTACATGTATTTTGCATGTGACAGGTGATTGATTGCATGCAGGTGATCTTAGTTTCTAACATGGTATCAGAGCTCTAGACCTGTAGCTGTCTGTTTGTGATCTGAAGATATGGTCTTTCAGTGAGTTTCTAATGCAAGGGTTTCCATAGGCATCTTTTTTGCAAGATATGGGGGTAGCCAAATTTTTGGAGTTGTTTGAGCAGAAACAGAGGTCACCATTGCATTCGCAGCGGCCAAAAACCCTAAGATCGCCCTTCGTTTCATCGATTTTGGTGCAGTTGATCCGGAAGGCAAAAAAAAATTCCTGAGGGGTCATACGGCCTCCCTAGCACACTTCCCAAGGCTCAAAAATAAAAATTAAAATTAAAAAATTGAGCTTTCTCAGTTTATGCACCGATGCCTCTAGTACACAAGGATTCCGCCGCCTGGAGGCCACCGGGCGGCCACCCATCCACCGCCGCCGCCGGCCTCCATCGCCGGTTTGCCATTGAGCCCCTCCACTAGCCCTAAGGGCTCCAGACCCAACAGTCGGTCCCATGGGGGGCCAGGCGCTATGCGCCCAACCCCCAGCCGGCTCCCTCTAGCCAACAGTAGGTCCTATTGAGGACCAGGAGCATAGTGATCCGAACCCGACACAGGGAATATTCTGATCCGTTGGAGCATATTCTAGGTAGATTCCTTGTGCAGATTTTGACATGTCAGTAGAATATTCCGGCCGGTCAAAGAATATTCTGTCACTGTCAAATTTTTTCAGAAAGGGAGGGCAATTTTTTGCCCCAACGGCCAGATGGCCGTCAAATTTTTTGCAGTGAAGTGCTGACGTCACCCGGCCATACGGCCCTCTTTGCCCCTCCTAGCCCTAATTTTTCCTAAAAGAGCAGTTTTTTTTTCTTTTCATCATAACTTAGGCATACAATATCGAAATCGGGCAAACGAGATATCACTAAAAAGCTGGTTCCAAGAACTTTCCAATAGTGTTGTTTATTTTTCAGTATTTTATTGTTTATCTGCATTTATTTCTGTTTGAAGTCACATGTTTATTTTGGACTTCTAAGCTCATAACTTTTTGCCACGATCTTTGATTTTCGCTATCTTTGCGACATTGGAAAGGTATTAAGGAGCTCTATGTTGTTGTCCATGCACTTTTTCTGTATCTTTCCCAGGTTGATCACTTAGTCTAGATTTGGCCCGATGGGTTGTTTGGAGATTACTTGGATATTTTGGCAGTTGGGAGGGTGCATCTTGCATCTTTTCACTTCGTTTTTAGTAATACGTCATTCAATAATCGCTTGTTGCTTCATAGATTCCAGGGTTGTTCCCGTTTGGAGTTTTTGAGTGTTTTGTGGCATCGGGTTTGTTGTTGCTTTATCATGATTCCTTGAGTCAATCAGTGACTCTCATCTGGTTTCAGTAGTAAACAGAAGTCTCTTTCCTTGCTTGCCAGTTTCAGGTTCCAGTGTTACACCACAATGTTCTTCCAGTGCTTCTTTGCAGCATGTCATCTCATTGTAGGGGGGTTTTGTCCCACTGGGTTTTTCCTTCTCTACCTCATTCTTGCATTTGTAAATGGGTACATGATCAGGCCTAGTTTTCAAGACCCATCTTTGCTTCCATGCCTCTTATTCTAGTGTTTTAGCTTCTTCCTAAGTTCATCTTAAGGGGGGGTGTTAGAGTAATAAGTTATTATGCTTAATTAATTATATCATATTGGTTAATTAATTAAGTCACTTATTCCTTTAGTTACTTAAGCTAAACTTAGGCACATTAATAATTGATTAATTACTAAGTGTGCACACTAGGGTTTCATTTACGGTTTCCCTTTTAGGGTTTCTTGATCTCCTTCATAAGGATTGATCTCTTTGTAATAATTGATTCTCAATAATGCATTTTTAATTTGAGGTTTATAGAACATCTTCTTTGGTTATGCATGTCTTTTGCATGTGACAGGTGATTGATTGCATGCAAGTGATCTTGTTTTTCTAACAGTTGGAAGGCCCACATTATCACCACCTGCGTGGCAATAAATATCTCCCTTTCTTCCATAAACTTAAAATGTTTTCACATGATCTCACATAAAATCAGGATCCCTAAGGAAAGGTCTACAGGTCATCATTTTAGACTTAGACATCTCACTCCAAAAGCTCTCAAGAAACACCTTTTAGCACTTCATAGAAATAGAGATAGGTTGGTAGAAAAATTTTATAGACACGCTTCAAGGTACAGTCCAGAATTATATGCCTTCTTTTGGAGTCAAAACCTTGATCTTTTTATATGATACCAAACTCCTATAAATGGTTCATCGAACCATCAAAATCCATAGGGGAAAATCTCCAGCACTTCATTTCAGACTTAGGAATCGTAGAACAAGGTTTGGTCAAAAGTGGGCTTCAATATTTTACTGCAATTGTTACACCTTAATGAGAAACTTTTATGCTCAAACTAGGAGATCCCAAACAGGTTTGAACATTCCCATCCGTCCTCTCATTTAAATCAACATTGGGTCTTTAGGACTTGAACATTTTAGAGGTCTAGCATCATTCTCATTACCTTGGTCTTATCAAAACAAAGGTTCACTTTACTAGATTATCTCACGCACAGTAAGGATCCCCAAAATAATATCAACTGATCATCACTTTAAGCTTAGGCATCGTAGTGCAAAAGCAATCAACTACCACATTAAGGCACTCTATGAAAACATAAACAAGTTGTTGATAAAATTTTATGAATGCACACTAAGGAAATATTCAAACATGTATATGTTCTTTATGAGCCAAAACCCTCATCTTTTTGAGGATCAACAACTTTTCTAAATCATTGAGTCTTTAGGATTTGAACATTTTGGAGGTTTGGCATCACTCTCAATACCTTGGTCTTGTAAAACAAAAGGTTCACTTTAGGTCAACATTGGGTCAAACATTTCACTCACCCCTTCATCAAATTTCATCCTTCACTTCATCCAACTTTGCAAAATTTCAAGTACACCAACACTTTGGGACTTAAACATCAATTAAACCAACTGCTAACTTAGCTAATTTGTATGTGAAATGTATCCTTTTCCATGCACATATTTAATCTAGTCATTATCCTTGAACTAGTTTATCTTGAAGGTCACGAGTCTACCCTAAAGATTTCTAAGTTCATAAACATCCTTTATCCCAACATTAAAACATCAAACTCAAGTCAAGAGTGTTATCCCAAAATGTTTGCAAAGATTACTTCCCACATCATCCATCTTTTCACCCCCCATTATCATCATTGCTCCCAAAGACTTAAAGCATCCCTTTTACCTATATTTGATTCAACTAGAGAGTTCAAACACTACAAAACTCAACACAACTCTCCCATAAGTGACACAAAATTTATGGTAAAGACAAGATCACAACACAAGAGAATCATGGAGAAAACCAAAGTTACATTTACCTCAAGTGATCCAAATCCTTTAGAATTTGATCCTAGAAGTCATGTTACCATGTCACAACAATCGTCATCTCCTTCAGGACCATATGAGATCGAAGACATCATGAATAATCCATTTGAGCTTACTAGGGAGGAACTTATGGAACATCAAACCTTTGAAAATGTAGCTCCTATCTCCCCGACGTTTGTAGCACAAAATTTAACACAAGGTTTCACAACTCCATCACTAGGGCTAAATCAAACCTACATTCCTAGTCTTGCAACCAGCCTTGCTAAAGATTTTGGTCACACCTCACCATTTGAAAGTAGTACACTTGTGGGTACCGTTGAAACTAATCCTCCACCTCCCACCACTACTTAGACACTTACTTTTGGTGCTCCTCCTATTCTTGAAGCTCCAAAATAGCTATACACACCACTTGAACTTCATTATTCCACCACCACTTTGACATTTCAAGGACACCCTTCTTCATCCACACCTATGAGTACCACAAGTGTGTCCACCATCCTAAAAAATGGTATAGACCAAGTACCTCAAAACAACATGCAAGGGCATGTCAATGTTGTATCATAGAACCAACCCTTAATGCAAATAGAGACATCTTTATCCAACCCTCTAGTGGGCTTATCCATCCCATCTACCATTTCCACATCATCCACCATCAATCCACCTCAAAAAAATCCCTTGTTTATAATTTCTATCAATCCTAGAAGTACCTTGATCACAAATCATTTGTTTACATCTTTTACACAAGGAAATCCTCAAAACATAGGACAAGGGAATTGTTTTAATCAATGGACTCAAGGTCCTAGTGTATCATTTCCATTGCAAAATTTAACGACATCATCTTTTCCCATAGTCCCCTTTACTATGCCAAATCAATTGGGACCTCAGACATACATTTCTCCACCTCATTCTACCATCTTACAAGGAATGTTGAACCAAGGGAACCCTCCACCTTTCACCAGCAATCCACTACCCACTCAAAACATGAATATCCATAATCCTTCATAGATGTCTCAACAACCACTTGATCCCACATTGCAAGCACATGCCTTAGCTTTACAGCAAGCAAAACAAGTGTATCAACAAGTCATCCAACAACAACAAGCATAGCAAGCAGCCTTAGCACAATAGTAACATCAAGCTCAACAAGCAGCCTTAGCACAACAACAACATCAAGCTCAACAAGCAACCTTAGCACATCAACAACATCAAGCTTAGTAAGCAGCCTTAGCACAACAACAACAACAAGAAGCAGCCTTAGTAGCACAACAAGCCACACAACAACAACGTCAAGCACAACAAGCATCTTTATTCACACACCAACAACAGCAAGCCCTAGTGGGACAACAACAACAACAAGCTCAACAATAGGCCCTACTAGCTCAATAGTATTCCCAACAACAACAACAAGGTTCCTATTATCCTCATTTAAACATCGCCAATCCAAATGTATCAGGAACATATCCATCACTTTCACAAAATATTACACCATCATACACCCCATATAACTCATATGTCATCCCACCATATGTTCCTCCACCCAACCCGCAAGACAATCTAGCATCACAATTGAAAGTACTCTCAAAAGAAATGCAAGACCTTTGCATGGGCAAGACAAAGAAACCTCATACATAGAACTTGTGTCCTTATCCATTTGATCGAAACATAGCAGTGATACCATTCCCTCCTGGTTTCGAAATCCCCAAATTTGAGAAATATAAGGGGAGAGGAAGTCTTATGGACCATATCAAAGAATTTAATGTCATGTGCATGGAAGTGGCTTACAACGATTCATATCAAATGCACCTCTTCCCTCGAAGTTGAATAGGTCATGCTATGGATTGGTTTTCTCATTTTCCTCCTGGTATCAAAAATTTTCAAGAAATCACAGATAAATTCATCAATCACTACTCCTTCAATCTTGACATGGATGTTAGTCTAGAAGAATTATACACTCTTAGACAAAATTTAGGGGAAACCTTCATTAATTTCTTACAATGATGGAGAAAAAGAGATAGTAAAAGCAAGTGGCCTCTTTCTAGTGAACAACAAGTGGGAATCATCATAGCTAATCTTGATCCAAATCTATTATTCCACTTGAAAATGCAATGCATTACATCGTACGACAAGCTTGTCCCTAGATCCCTGAACATCAAAAGAGCCCTGATCACATAAGGAAATACTCATGCTTAGAAAGAAAAACATCCTTCAACTAGTTCAAATGAGAAACCTTGTGTTTAGGAAAAGAACAAAAATGTGACAAATGATGGTGTAGTAGATGCTAAGGTAGTCCTAAGTGTTCCTATACCTAATAACAATCAAGTTGCTAACATCCAACCAACTGTTCAATAAACAGTACCACCTCATAACAATCAGATCAGTAACACCAACATGCAACAAAGGCAAACCGCTAACAGGAATAACTATCCCAAATGAAAGTACACACAGTTATTGAAACCCATCAAGACGATCATGAAGAAGTTGGTAGAGTCAAATTTGATAACATTCCCAACTTCAAAAACTACCAAGAACCACAAGAGAATCCATCCTAGTACAACGAGCATGATCTCTATGACTTTCATAAAATCAAAGGACACAAAACAAAAAACTACATGAAACTCAAGAATATCATCCAAGATCTCATAAAAATGATACCATATCTATTGAGGTACCAACTGGGAACCAGGATCTCAAGATATACAAGAACCCTCTACCAGATCATAACAAAGCAAACAACAATGGAAAAGCTAAGGATTACACCAATGTGCAACATACTTATTCCAATGTAGTTGCCTTCTACGATAGTGTTATCACTGTTGCCACCATCAAAGGAGCGAGTACAAAATGTGGAGTCACCACACGACATGGAAAAATAATTGTTCAAGGAGTCCCATCCCAATCTAGGGCACAACCTACTTTCCTACATCTAATCCTAGCAAGTATAATCTTCTAGATCATCTTAAGTAGACCATCGTACATATATCAATCTTAGAACTCTTAAGGTTATCCCTTGCACATAGGGAAATACTAGAAAAAGCCTTGTATGAGTCATCTATTCCTAAGAACATTGATACCGATTAGTTTCAAGCTATGGTAGGGAATTTAGCAAACCATCTTCTCACCTTCTCTAAGCAATACCTACCATCCCAACCATCTCATAATCGCACTTTACATCTTGAGGTTGTCATTCATAAAAAAATGGTCAAAAGAGTCTTGGTAGATGGAGGTGTTGGTCTAAACATTTATACCTTACAGTTGATCAAAAATCTAGGCTATTTAGAAGATACTATTGAGAAGACAAAAAGTACCACCATCAGGGCATATGATGACCAAGAATGAGTATCACAAGGAATCATTGCACTACCAATCCAAGTGGGACATCTTATTGTAGAAACTACATGCAAAGTACTTGATCTTGATCTTCCCTATAACATGCTACTTGGTCGACCCTGGATTCATGCTCTAAAAGCTATAGCCTCAACCTATCATCAATGTGTGAAGTTTCCTTTCAAAGGTAGAGAAATCACTATCCATGGAGATCCTAATCCTTTCTACTACTGCAAAATTCTTGAAGACAAGTTCTATAAGATCCTCCAAATACCTAAAAATGATGAAGGGCCTACACCATTAAGCTCATTTGTTGACCCATCATCCCTATCCTCTACCTCAATAACAAAAATTCCCATTGTTCAAAGTATACCTGACATCAAAGCAGTGATCCAAGATGATGGTTGTGGGAACTACAAACTATTGAAAAACACCTTTGTCTTAGGAGAGTTGCCTATTTCTCCTCAATCTCATGGGAAACACACATCTAGCACCAAAGAACCAGAAACAATCAAGATGGAAGCTACTACCTTCACCAAGTAGGGGGATCTGAATCAAGAATATGTCAACGAGGAAGATATCTCTAAACTTTTTTATCAAGATGAATGACTTGTTCTTGTTCTTCCCATGGAAGATGACAACAAAGTCCTTCAGCTAATGTAGAGCATGGGATATAACAAGAATGAGAAGCTAGGGAAAAATGACAATGGTTTACTAGTGTAGACATCCAAATTTGGACAATTAATTTATCCAAATTTATCACTTTTCATCTAAACATCCTCTTATCTGAGTTAATTAAGTAATATTACTATTATTTAATTAATATCCTTAATTCTGCCAAATCCCTAAGGTATTTAATTAATAATTAAATACCTTACCCTCCTTAATCCCTTTCATCAAATGAATTAAATAAATATTACATTTATTTAATTCCTCACATGTCATTTTCATCTAATCCTAATCCATCTCCTAATCTGCATTAAGGATGTGCACATGCCTAATCCTTGATTAGGATGTGTCACATCCTCCAAATTTTGCAAGTTGGCTTCTAATCCTCATTAACCCCTAATTATACTCTAATTGATTAGTTCAGCCTAATCAGTACCTTGGTCAACTCTCCCCATCCCCCAAGGAATTTTTAATTCTTTTTTATTCATCCAAGGCTCCTCTCTTCCCCATGTGAATTTTTAATTCGCTTTTATTCCTCCTAGAATCCCCTTTTTCCCATGCATCTTCTAGAATCTTTGACTTGTCACATCAAGTCACATGTGACAAACTCCCACCTTTTTGGATACCCTCTCTTATCCACTAGATTCTCCCAAGCATGTGAATTTTTAATTCACATTTATTCCTCCAAGGAATCTTCTCATCTCCCAATGTACTTCCAAGGTACATGTCCCTCCTCCACATCATGTACTCTCCTTCCACATCACCTACACATCATCTCACCCTTAGCCATCTCACATTCCACATGTAAAAATGTGAGGGCTCGTGAGTCCTCAACTCACCTTAGCCCTTCATCTTGGCCTTGTTGGATAAATCTCAACCATTGAATTCTCTAAAGAATTCAAGTTTCTCTATAAATACACCCTTGTCTAAGGAATTTTCAACACTTAGTCATTTTGCAACTAAATGTTGTCATTTTGTGCACTCATCTAGCCATCCATTTTATCTATTTGCATTTGCATAAAACCATATAGTTAAATCTTGCATTTAGCCACATCTAAAGCCATCCAAGGAGCATACAAAGCAATCCAAAATCAAGGGCCAACCAAGGAGTTTCAGGTGTAAAGAGAAGGTATAACCACTTGCAATCATTTTACACTTTTTTTCTTTGCATTTACAAATTCCTTAGGCTAATCTTGAGGTGTTTCTTTGTGTTTTTCCATTGCATTTTAGTTGTTTAGAATAGGTAAAACATTTGGATATCATTTTTCTACCACGCCCGGTGGGACCCACAAGTGGGTCCCTCAATTTCACATTTGTTGTTGTTGAGTTGTTTGAAGGAACACATCGCAGAGGGGCGACTACACCCTCCTAGTGACTATAGAAGGGCGACTACACCCTCCTAGTGACTGCAGAAGGGTGACTACGCCCTCCTAGTGACTGCAGAAGGGCGACTATGCCCTCCTGGTGACTACAGAAGGGAGACTACAACCTTGTTTGGATTTTTAGCTTACTAACATTTTCTATAGAAGGGTGACTATGCCCTTGTTTGGGTTTTTAGCTCACTAACGTTTTCTGCAGAAGGGCGACTACGCCCTTGTTTAGATTTTTGGCTTACTAACATTTTCTGCAGAGGGGCGACTACGCCCTTGTTTGTATTTTTGGCTTACTAACATTTTCTACAGAAGGGCGACTACGCCCCTTGGTTAAACTCTATTTTCTAACGTTTCACTGTAGAAGGGCGGCTACACCCCTTAGTTGAACTTTGTGTGCTAACATTTTACTACAGAGGGGCGATTATGCCCTCCTGGTTACTGCAAAAGGGTGACTATGCCCTCCTAGTCACTGCAGAAGGGCGATTGCGCCCCCTTGTCACTGTAGAGGGGCAATTACGCCCTTCCTCAACACTGTAGAGGGGCGAATACGCCCCAAAAAAACACATTTTGAAAGGTAAAATGACCATTTTAGCTTCATTTTTGCTCCCAATTTTTGTTGTTTTCATGTACTAACCCCCTAACATTGTTTCTTGCAAAAATATTTGTGTTTTTTCTAACATTTTGCAGCATATTCTTGTGTAGTTGATGAAGAATGCGAGATAAAACAACTAACATTTGCTTGCAAGGTCATCCATTAGCTCAGATTTTTAAAGCTATCCTTGTTGTTTTCATTAATCTAAGAACATAGTTTAATTAGGGGAAGTAATATTCATTGCTTGTTGTGTCTATCTTTTTGTGTTACCCAAAGGAGGCATTAGTTTGTTTTCACTTTCCCCTTGCACTTCGTGTGAGCCTAGGGAGTAGTTGGAAACGATTATTGTTTTCTTTCTAGTGGGACTTGTTTGGGGATTTCATCACCCCAAGGGATGATTCCAACCACATGTATCAGCGGGGTATACAAAGAGGGGAGATCGTAAGTTGTACCCCAATCCAGTCACGTTATAATTGGTGGAGCGTCAAAGCTAGGGTGATACCTAGATAGATGTGAAGAGTTGGTTTGAGCCCTTCAGCATCTCGTTGGGGTTCCCGACTCACGCTTGTGATGAACTGGTGTTCATAGTTGTGACTCATGTACCAAGAGTATATCGAGGACTCCCTAGACACCTTGTGCATCCTAGATTAAGACCTCATTGGCCATACCCTTAACATTAATCATAGGATTGTGTTTGCTTGAAAGTGTTTTCTTGTGAGAAACCAGTAAATTTCTTGACAAATTGGCCTTATTATTGTCATTTTAAAGTCCTTGCCATAATAATTTTCATCAAACCAAGTCCCTGTTTACTGCAGAATGGTGACTACGCCCTCTAATTTACTGCAGAAGGGTGACTACGCCCTCCTGGTTACTGCAGAGGGGCGAATTTTCCCTCCTGAGCAGCCAAAATCGCCTCGTTTAGCTCCGTTTAGCCTCTAAATCATCGTCTAACCATTCCAAACCTTTATCTAATCATTCCAAGCCTTTTTTTTGTCATTCTAAACCTTCGAAACATCCATTTGATCATTCTAAACTTTCATTTTATCATCCTGAACCTCTATTTAGCCATTCCAAACCTTCACTTAGCCATTCTAACATTCGTTTGACCAAGTAGTATTTCATCCCTTTCAACCCTCTGTTTACTCGTTTCGAGTAATCTTTCATCCATTCCAAGCATCCATCTCCTCATTCTAAGAGTTGTTCATCCTTTCTAATCAATTTACTCATTTCGAGCTTTCAATCGTTCGGCCATTCTAAGCAATCATTTACCAGTTTTGGGTGCTTGTTCATCCATTCCTATCATTCATTTTCCCAATCCAATCATCTATTTCTTCAATTTGATTATCTAACACCCCATTCCAATCGCCCGTCTCTTTGTTCTAACAGCCCGTTTACCCACTTAAAGAGTCCACAAAGCAGTGGGGCGAATTTTCCCCACAGTGGGGTGAATCTGCCCTAAAATAGGGCAAATCTACCCTACAGAAGGGAAAATTCGCCCCTCTATGAGGGCATAGTTGCCCCAGAGGGGCAAATTCTCCCCTCTATGAGGGCATAGTCGCCCCAGAAGGGAAAATTCGCCCCTCTGTGAGGGAATAGTCGCCCCAGAAGGGAAAATTCACCCCTCTCTGAGAGCATAGTTGCCCCTCTGTGAGGGCATAGTCACCCCAAAAGGGAAAATTCACCCCTCTGTGGGGGCATAGTCGCCACATAAGGGAAAATTTTCCCCTCTATGAGAGCAAATTTGCCCCTCTAGAACAATAATTTGGTAAACAAACATATCCAGTTCCCAAATCTGACCAATGGAACCAATCCCATCATATCTTTCAATCCAATCCCAATTCTAAGCACTCGTTCACTCGTTCTTAATACTCGTCTGTCTAATTTGAATCTTCCTCCCCTCGTTCTAAGAGTCATTCATTCATTCTAAGCACCTATTTTCCAATCATCAACACCTTTTCGTAAGTTATCATTTTATCACCAAAATTGCATAAGTGCTACTTAGAACATTATTAGAGTCCATATTCATCATCAAATCATCCATCCCAATCACCTAAACTTTGTTTCGAGAGTTTTGATTTTTATGTTGAAACTTCTAGAGGCCATAACTTTTGACTCGGGTGTTTGTTTGAGCTGAAATTTTACGAGTGGTTGTGTTATGAGGTGGCATATGGATTCCCAACTGATCCTTAGTTAGTTGGACCCCATTTCGCCACATTTTTGGTGCCTCAAACTTTCATCTTGACCCTCAAAATCGCAATTTAGTGTTTCTTTTTAGTTTTTGAAAAAAAAAATCATTAATAACTTGGAATGCATTTCTCAAATTTGAGATGTTAGTTGGCAATTCATCCTATCTTAGTTTTGGGTATTTCTGGGGAAAAAACTGGACTCTCAAAAGTATGTCCATGAAGTTTCCTAAAATGGCAAAATTTGACAATTTTTGAAAATTGCCAAATCTCAAAAATCTGATTATCAACACCTTACATCCTTTAAACCCCAGAAATTGGTGTAGAATCAATACCCTCACATCCTCCAATCATTTCTAATCTAGGTTTCAATCAAATCCTAATCTGAGCTTTAATCTAATCCTAATATGAGCTTAACCAAAACCCTAATCTGAGCTTAACCGAAACCCTAATCTGAGCTTTAATCCATCTGCAGTCAAGATCTTTGGATATCAAAACAAATCTTAAAGATCCCTCCCTCCATCTTCTTCAATTTTTTCCATTCTAATCATCTACTCGTTTTGATTAATCTATTATTTATTATGAGCTTTCGTCTTCTCATTCCAAAAGTCATGCATCTGTTCTTAGCAGTTGTTTACTCATTTCGAGTAGTCGTTCATCCATTCTGAGTAATCATTCACCCATTTCAAACCTTTCTCTATCATCTTTAATTCTTGTTCTACCATTTTGATCACCCATTTACTTGTTTCGTGTAAACATTCATTTATTTCAAACATTCATCTATCATCTCAAACTTTCGTTTAGCCATTCTGATCATTCATTTACTCATTTTGAGTAACCATTCACCCATTTCAAACCTTCATCTATCATCTTTAACTCTCATTCTACCATTTTGATCATTGAATGTTCATCTATTTCACATCCTGTTTCATCATTCCAAACTCTCGTTCAGTCGTTCTGATCATTCGTTTACTCATTTCGAGTAAACATTTATCCATTTCGAACCTCCTCTCATTTCAAAATTTCATTCAATCATTCAAATCATCTGTTTACTCGTTCCGAGTAAACATTCAATCATTTCAAACTCGATCAATCATTTACTCATTTTGAGTATTCGTTCATCCATTTTTATCATCTGTTTCTCTGATCAAATCATCATTTTCCCCATCCAAATCCCTTGAACTTCACCTCGAGTTATTATCCAAATTGACCTAAGTGTTTGATTTGATCATCATCATCAACATCCGCTTAGGATTGTCATCCATCCTAAGCTAATCATTATTGTTGGCCCAATCAATCCATTTTCAATCTCAAAGTGGATTCGGTGCCACAATCATTTGTTTATCATTTAATTCGATCAATTAGTATCCTACGTCACCTAGGGTAATCTCTTAATGGGGTTTACAGTCCCTTTCGTCATCCTATTTGATCCATCATTCGATCTTATCAATCATCAACCAATCCAATCCAATCCAATCTAATCACATCCCTATCCAAACACCTTCGACCCAATCAATCTACTTCCATCTTGAAGCAGATTTGGTGTCATAATCATCCTTTGATAATCAAATCTGACCATTAGAATCAATCCCATCACTTCATCCAATCATCCTAATCTGAGCTTTAATCCAATCTCGATCTGAGCTTAACCTAAATATTGATTTGAGCTTTAGTCCATCCCCATCCATAATCTTTGATCCATCCTCTTTATCCTTTCATCATCATGAATCCTTATCCTCCATCAATAGTGGTCAAGGGAAACCCTAATTACGTCAACAATGATAACAAAAGTCTTGTCGATCAAGAAGAATATGACATAGATCCCCTTGACACTATCATGGCTAGTAAGCTTTCTTCGCCCTCTTTCCCAAATCCAATCACCCCTTCAAGTTATCTTGTTATGTCTTCATCCATGCCTAATCACGATCCTTATGCTACCTTTGACAAGGGATATCCATCATATCCTTCATTTACATCATCTTCTTATCCAACACCCGCATCCTCTTATCCTAGTCTGCCATTACAATACCCCTATCCTAATCCCCCATCCACATCCTCCTATCTCAATCCTTCATCCACATATACCCACTACCCTAATCTTCCATACCAATCTGCTTAGCCTAATCTAACATCCACATCTTCTTATCCTAATCTAACATCCACATTTCCCTATCCCAATATGCCATCTCAATCTTTCCATCCTAATCCCCCTTCCCAATACCCTTACTACAATCCACCACCCGTATCCTCATGTCCTAATTCATCATTCCAATATCCCTATCTTAACCCTTCATCTAATATTAATCCCCCATCTATTCCCAATCCTATTCCCGCATCTAATCCTAGTCCACCAATCCATATTCCTAATCCTACACCCATCCCTAATCCTTCATCTATTCCTATCACACCATCTTAGCCTATAATATACAAGTTTCTCACTCTAGAAGTTCTCCAAGGACTCATGACAAAGAAGACATCTCCCACTCCACACCTTGAAGTTGTAGAATCATGTCATCCCAACCCATCATCCACGGTCATTAGTGACGAGACCCTTCTCCACCCAACACCTATCATTGATGATACCACCCCTAGCACCACTCAAACCATCGAAACCACCACATCCTCTAAATCCATTGAGCCCCCATCTCCTACCATCACATCTACTGAATCCATTGAACACCCACCTCTTACTCCGAGAGCCATCGAACCCATCGATGACACCCTAATCCAATCCACTCTTCCACTCCTAGTGTCACTAAAATTCATTCCCATGAATGTTTTGAATCCTCCATCCCTCCATCTTCCCCATTAAAGAGTCCCACCAAGAATCCATTATCATGCCTCCCGCACATGATGAGTCATGCCAAGAGCCTAATCCAAAGCATGCCAACATATCCCCTTCTTCAGATCAAGATCCTACCATCCCATCTAGTCCACCTCAAGATCACAGTCCCCCATCCATTCCATCCCATGATCCCCTTGTCATTCAAGCTTCCACTGCTCCATCTCCATCGCATGAGCCCACTACCACAAATCCAGATCCTCTCATATCCCCTAATCCCTCTCTTGATATCACCCATCCAAATGTTGATATCCCATCATCTCCCTCTCATGATCCCCCATCACTGCCTAAAACTGCTATCCCCACACCACTTGCATATCCCCTTGGTACTCTCGCATTCTTCCATGGTGGCCTCCTCGCAAAAGAAAAATAGTGTATATACCACCCATCATCCTCCACCTAATAATGGACTTGCATCATGTTTTTAGAATAACACAAATCCTATCATGGATCGTATGCTCAAGAAAATGAACTATCAAGGAAAAGGTCTAGGCCTTCATGAGCAAGGTATTTTGGAGCCCATCCAAGTCAAAGAAAAAATCTGCATGCAAGGTCTTGGACCTATTTCCCAGGACTCACAATCTAAATATGTTGGTACAACCTCTAGACGTCCTCATTGAGCCTTTTCCAAAAGAAATTTTGGCTCTTCCCATCGCCCCACCACATCATATGCTGCCATCCCTCCTCCTCTATCATATCACCTCAAAACAACCATCCATATTTGTCCTTCATCTGCTCCATCCATTATGGGTCCTTACATCCCTCCATCCACCATCTCCCATCCTTCATCTACTCCATCCATCTTGGGTTCTTATGTCCCTCCACCCACTCTATCTATTTTGGGCCCCTATACCCTAAAATCACCTCCTCCATCTCGTCCTATCCATCATTTCATCCATTCATCACCTATCCATGTCATCCATCATAAAAATCCCACTCACATGTCCCCTAATCAGGATCAACAAACACACATACCCGCACATCCTCCATCTACACATAATCCCTATAATCCTACCTTTGTCGCTCCATATCATCCATCTCCTTGCACCCATCCCATTGCTATCAAAAGCACTTTGGGTGTTAAAACAAGAATGTATCAATCTAAACATCGAAATGAATCTAAAGCTTCCCATGTCCCCTCTAAACGACATGTTGCAGAAAAGAAAAATAAAATCCAAAATCAAAATCAAATCAGTAGCCTGCAAAGGTCCACTAAAGAAAAAATCAAAACCATGTGGATCCCAAAGAAAAATTATGCAATGCCATCAAATGAAAAAATTATAAGAACATCCAAAGTTGCTAATCCAAAAGCTAATCATACACCCCTTTCATCTCCTAAGTCTGTTTTGGGCCCTTATATTCCAAAATTTTCCATCCCATCTCCTTCATTACCCCCGCATTCTCCATCCATTAATACTCCTATCATTTCACATTCATCACCATATGTGCCAATGTTGTTCTTGAACTCACCACCCCATCACACATCCACCCCATCATTCTATCCATACCTTTTCCAACATCCCACCCATTACCCCATATATCTCCCCCATCAAATCCCTCTAATTCATCCTCTTGCATAATCTATTTATCCTAATAAGGTTGTACCAACATCCAACAGTCAGTTCGAACAAGGGCTCTTAATGCCTCATATAGAAATTGATGCTTGAGTCCTTCATCCATATCCTTATCGCATGTCTTCTAAATCCACTTATTCGCCTCCCTATCCTTATTCATTTCCTTCCGCGTGCTATCCAAAAAGTCAAAAAAATATCCAAAAAAAATAAATAATAAAATAAAAAAAAACATAAAATAGTAAAGAGAAATAATCCTTCCAATGGTGAAAACTTGGCAAACAAGCGCCTTGGATAAGTACCATGATGAAAACCTAGAAAACAGGCATCATGCGTAAATCCCCATTCGTCCTTTTCCACACTTGGGGCAGCTTCCTGATATGCATTCCCTTCATCCACTATGCTTCATGATATGCTTCCACCCATCTTCCTACTATACGTCCTCTTCTCCATCCCACCTATCTTCTGTATCCTACCATCATAGCCCATTTATCTCCCATCCCTCCATCCTTCTTGTGATCTTGATCAAAACAAGGGCACCTATCTATGCATGCTTTGGACACCTCTTGGTATGCATTCCCTTCCTCCATGCTCTATCATATTCCTTAGTCACCCATCCTATCCTCCTCTAGTTATCTCCTTTATCTTCCCATCCACTCATCTTCCATCCCTCATGCATCATCATACATGACATAACTAGAGTGGGGGCATTTATCTTCCTTTGTAACATAGTCCTTGGAGACATCATCTATCATAACATCCCTTCATCTCCCTATCCATCTGTCACGATATCTCTTCCAACTCCCCATCCTTATCTTCCTATCCATCTATCCTAGCATCCCTTTCATCTCCCAATCCTTATCTTCCTATCCATTCAAACAATGTCTTCCATCCCTCGTCCCTATCTCTCTATCCATTCTTTCATCTTTATCCTCATCCCATCTCACAATCCCTTGTCATTGGTATCTAGCTATAGGCCTCCCTCCAAGCAACCCAATGCCATTTATCTAATCGGCATCACTCTTGCTTCTCTTCCACATCTTTCTAATCCCCTGTCACTTTTCATTACTCATTTATCTATCATATCATCCTCCCAAGTCATTTTAATGATTTGGATAACTATCCCATCCCTGAGCTTTATGTGATCGTCATCATCATGTCCAATCCAACAAGTCTATCCTATCTCATCATATCGGTCCCATATTTTTATCCACTCATCCTATCATCATCCTTTATCCATCATTTATCTTTGGTCTTTTGTCGAACTACGTTGCCCCTGCGCTTTCACATAGGCAAGGTCGATCAGTTGATCTACCCCTGGGGCTCCTCTATCATCTAGTGTCGGTCTTTCTACTCTATTCGTCCACTCCTTTATCATCTATTATTAGTCTTTGCTTTTGTCTCTCTGGTCCTTTTCATCCATCATCAGTCTTCATCATCCTCTTTCTGCTTTTATCCATGGTCAGTCGACAACCTTTTATCGAACTACGATGGTTTTGCGCTTTCACATAGGCAAGGCTAATCTTTGATCAGCCCTTGAGCCCCTAGGTCTTTAGGGTGTGTTAGTCTCATGTCTTGTGTCGTGTCATCAAGCTATGCCCTTATCTAGCTGGTTCTTAACAAATAATATCCACTTGTATCATGAGATCCAATCGGTTTTGAATACCCTGCGTCATATCGATCTTTTAGTCTAGTAACCATCATCGGTCTCAATAGGATGCATCCTTCCTAACAGACCTCATCAATCCCATCCATCCCCTTGATCCTATGGCAAAGGACATTTGAATTTGATTGAGATCAATTGATGCTTTTGGCTTCTTTTTTATCATTTGAGCTCCCTATCATCACTTGTCAAGGCCGCCATGATCCATCATATTATGGTGTGTTTGATTGGTTAACATAGGGGCATATTTTGATCTTTTTATTTATATTTTTGTCTTCTTGGTTGTCCCACTTAGTACCCACCAAGATCCTCGAGGTCCTGTGTTACGCTGGGGAATCCTTTTGTGCTTGTGGTTATCTCAATACCTGGCTCGACCAAGGTCTTCATGACTTTGGGGTGTTGGGATAGCCTTCTTGTCTGTTGTGTTTGTTTCATGCATTAGACACTAATATGCCTTGGTTCCACATACCCTAGCACTTGGTGTCTTATGCTATAGCAAAAATCAGTGCTCCGAAGATGGAAAATTGCATTAGGATTGCATTTCATTTCTATCGTCTTGCATGCATCCCCCATCCCCTCATCTATCAAAACCCCCCATCCATTCCTCCATCCTCATCTCACATCTCTATCCAATCCCCATCCATTCCATTTATCCCGAATCATCTAATCGCATCCTTGGTCCCATCCCCAACCTTGTTACAAGCCTTGATCCAATCATCCTCATCATTGGGATGTATTCTTCCCTAACTTTTGGTGTTGTTTTGGGATGTATCCTTCCCTCATCAACACCCCTTTTTATCGGGATGTATCCTTCCCTATCCTCATGTTTTTTTGGGATGTATCCTTCCCTCATCAACAACACTTTCATCAACACTCATCAGAATGTATCCTTCCCTATCCTCATGTTGTTTTGGGATCTCTCATTCCCTCATTGACAACACTCCATCCATCATCCACCCATTTTTGCTTGTAGCTTGACTGGGGCAACATTATCTTCGTCCTTGCATCCATTTGTGCTTCCCAACCTTATGTCGCCTTTTCATCCTTTCATATCCATCCCTTTTCATCCTCTTCCTCATCTCCCATTTTATCATCTCATCCATTTCAAGAGCACATCTGTGTTCTCTTGAACTCGCATGTCCTCTCGAAGGGGCATCCTCAATCCCTAATATTCATCTTCACCCCCATCTTTTTTTTCCTTCCTAGTCACTCCTTTGAATGACTGAGGCATCTTTTCCAATCTAACCATCTCCTTCTAGGTTCTATATTTTAATATTCTTTGAAATGATGCTACTTTGTAACACTATCTCAAAGAGGGGAAAAATGTAGACATCCAAATTTGGACAATTAATTTATCCAAATTTATCACTTTTCATCTAAACATCCTCTTATCTGAGTTAATTAAGTAATATTACTATTATTTAATTAATATCCTTAATTCTGCCAAATCCCTAAGGTATTTAATTAATAATTAAATACCTTACCCTCCTTAATCCCCTTTTCATCAAATGAATTAAATAAATATTCACATGTCATTTTCATCTAATCATAATCCATCTCCTAATCTCTGCATTAGGGATGTGCACATGCCTAATCCTTGATTAGGATGTGTCACATCCTCTAAATTTTGCAAGTTGGCTTCTAATCCTCATTAACCCCTAATTATTCTCTAATTACTGATTAGTTAAGCCTAATCAGTACCTTGGTCAACTCTCCCCATCCCCCAAGGAATTTTTAATTCTTTTTTATTCATCCAAGGCTCCTCTCTTCCCCATGTGAATTTTTACTTCGCTTTTATTCCTCCTAGAATCCCCTTTTCCCATGCATCTTCTAGAATCTTTGACTTGTCACATCAAGTCACATGTGACAAAATACCACCTTTTTGGAGACCCTCTCTTATCCACTAGATTCTCCCAAGCATGTGAATTTTTAGTTCACATTTATTCCTCCAAGGAATATTCTCATCTCCCAATGTACTTCCAAGGTACATGTCCTTCCTCCACATCATGTACTCTCCTTCCCACATCACCTACACATCATCTCACCCTTAGCCATCTCACATTCCACATGTCAAAATGTGAGGGCTTGTGAGTCCTCAACTCACCTTATCCCTTCATCTTGGCCTTGTTGGATAAATCTCAACCATTGAATTCTCTAGAGAATTCAAGTTTCTCTATAAATACCCCCTCCTGTAAGGAATTTTCAACACAGTCATTTTGCAACTAAATGTTGTCATTTTGTGCACTCATCTAGCCATCCATTTTATCTATTTGAATTTGCATCAAACCATATAGTTAAATCTTGCATTTAGCCACATCTAGAGCCATCCAAGGAGCATACAAAGCAATCCAAAATCAAGGGCCAACCAAGGAGTTTCAGGTGTAAAGAGAAGGTATAACCACTTGCAATCATTTTACACTTTTTCTCTTTGCATTTACAAATTCCTTAGGCTAATCTTGAGGTGTTTCTTTGTGTTTTTCCATTGCATTTTAGTTTTTTATAATAGGTAAAATATTTGGATATCACAACTAGAACCCATTGTTCGTGAGAAATGAATAAAGAATCTTGGCTTAGGTTGTACTACTAGCAAGGTCACACTTATTGGCAAAGGTATTTCCATTAAATGAGCTGAGGTTCCTCTTGGTCACCTACATCGCGTGATACAACCTTAGATGACTTTCCCCTTGATGTTGCTGACCTATTTGAGAACAACACCCTCTTTATGATATCCATAACATCATTTGTCTCAAGCAACCAACCAACTAAAATACGCCTAGTATACCCAAAACTCATTGACATGGACCAACAAGGACCACCGATTCTAGATTTATTCAAAAATGATGAAGCAATCTCAGAGTTCATGGGACTCTATGACAACTTATCATGGGAATATCATAAAGAAGGCTTCAACATAGAGCTCGATATAGGGGAATACTATGGGGAGATGATTGAATCCTTCAGTCATAAAATAAATGAAATGCAACCAACATACAAATCCTTGAGTGAAAACTACCTAGTGGCACTCTCTGATCCTAAAATAGTAAAAACAAAGGACGCATCCGATGGTGAAAACCTTTCTGAGGCACCCAAGGATGAGGGATTCAATCTCCCCCTTAGTGCAATGTATCCAAAGAAGTCAACAGTACTAGCAGAAAAGGCTACTCCAGTCAATGTGGGAACAAAGGAAGCACCTAAGATCACATTCTATGTTGAATCCTTGTTGGAAAAAGAACATAAGAACCTAGCAACATTCCTCAAAAAGAGAAGAGCTAACTTTGCATGGTCATACACAGATATGTTGGGCCTTGATCCAGAAGTGGTTGTGCATCACTTAGCAGTCTGTCCTAAAGCCAAACTAGTTAAGAAAAAATTAAGGAAGATGCACCCTTAGATAGCACTCTTGGTTAAACTAGAATTACAAAAGCTTCTTGACATTGGATTCATCTGACCGATAGATTATCCTAAGTGGGTTTCAAACCTGGTACCAGTCTCAAAACCCATTGGGGGCATCAAAATATGCACTGATCTTAGAGATCTAAACAAGGAATGTTTGAAGGATGATTTCCCTCTTCACAACATTGATCTTATTGTGGATTTAACAATTGGGCATGAAATGTTATCACTCATGGATGGTTTTTCAGGCTACAATCAAATCATAATCACCAAGGAGGATCAACACAAAACTACGTTCACTTGTCCATGAGGAACCTATTGATGGAATGTGATGCCATTTGGGTTAAAGAATGTAGGAGCAACTTATCAAAGAGCAATGACCCTTAGCTTTCACGACATGATCCACAAAACATTTGAAGATTATGTGGATGATATTTTTGAAAAATCAAAGAGGAGAAGTGAGCACATACAAGTCTTAGGACCTATCTTTGACAGGCTTGAAGAATACAAGGTACAACTGAATCTAAAAGGGTGTGTATTCAGGGTCACATCAGGGAAACTTATTGGCTTCATTGTTTCACAAAGAGGGATAGAAATTGATCCAAAAAAGGTCAAATCCATCCCAAACATGGAACCGCTACAAACATTAAAGCAAATGAGAGGATTATAAGGAAGATTGTAGTCCATCAGAAGGTTCATAGCCCAGCTATCAGATAAGATTCACCCCTTTTCACATCTCCTCCATAAAGGGATAACCTACAAGTGGGATGACAAGTGTGATAAAGTTTTCCAACATATTAAAGATTATCTACTAATACCTCCAATGCTTATGTTTTGGATACCGAATAAGTCACTAATCCTGTACATCTCAACAACACTAGCAACACTAGGAGCTCTTTTAGCACAACATGATAAAAACATAAAGGAAAGAGCCATATACTACATCAGCAAAACCTTGGTAGGCTATTAAATGAACTATTCGCCCATTGAGAAGGCATGCCTAGCAGAAGTTTTTTCTTCACAAAATTTTAGGAACTACATGTTGTCACATCAAATCAAGCTCATTGCAAAGATTGATCCATTAAAATATATGTTATCCAAAGCAACCCTCATAGGACAAATGGCTAAATGGGTGAATATCTTGATAGAGTTTGACATAGAGTATGTGGAGTGCAAGGAAATCAAAGGACAAGTGATCGCAAATCAACTAGTAGAAGCACCTATTTATACTGAGAACCCTTTAATATCTAAGTTTCCTAACGAATCAGTGTTCCTTATCAATCTCACAGCTCAATGGAAGATGTACTTTGATGGATCGTTCACCCAACATAGATCAGGAGTAGGCATTCTTTTCATCACCCTTCAAGGTGATTGCATCCCAAAGTCATACAGGCTATTATTCCCCTATACCAACAACATTGTTGAGTACGAAGCCCTAATAATAGGTCTAAGGATAGCAGTTCAGTGGCAGATACAAGAGATGAAAGTGTATGGAGACTCACAATTGGTTATCAACCAAGTCAATAATGACTATCAAACTAAGGATGATAAGCTCACTCCTTACAAGAAGATGGTGGAGAATCTCAAAGACCTTTTTATAGACATAAATTTTGAGAAGATTCCTTACATGAACAATAGAGCAGCAGACATCATGGCAACAATCAGATCACTATTAGACATGTTGAACAAAATCCTCCAATGTGAATTCTTGGTAGAATAGCTTTTCATACCAGCTTTTGAAATCCCTGAATCTGAATTTGTGTGTGTCATTGTTGGTCCTGGATCCCCGTGGTACCATGAAATCTTTACTTATCTTAACAGAGGAACCCTCCCATCTGATATCACCCCAAACCTTAAAAATACCTTTGTTAAAAAGGTATCTTGATTTGTGATCCCAGGTGATACCCTTTACCGTCAAAGCATCGAAGGGACATTACTACGATGTCTTAACCAAGAGGAAGCCTTAAATGCTTTAATAGAGGTACACAATGACATATGTAGGTCCCATTCTAGCGGTATGACATTGGCTAAGAAACTGTTGAGGACAGGGTATTATTGGCCAACCATGGAAAAAGAAGCTCATCAGTACGTGTAGAAATGTACCCAGTGTCAACAATATGGAGATTTGATTCATGGTCCAATCCAAGAATTTCAGCCAATGATCACATTGTGGCCTTTTTTACAGTGGGAACTTGACCTCATAGAAAAAAACACTCCAACCTCATCCAACGACCATAGGTTTATCATAACCGCCACTAAGTACTTTACTATGTGGGTTGAAGCCATTCCTATGATCTACATAATGGGGAATCAAATAGCTAAATTTATCTTGAATTACCTAATTTTACATTATGGTGTTCCACAAACCCTCATCTCAAACAATGGAACCCCTTTTAAAAATCAAGATGTGAGAAAGTTATGCCAAAAATTCAATATCCAACACTGATTCTCTACCCCATACTACTCCCAAGGCAATGGTCAAGAAAAAGCTATGAACAAAACTATCCTAAAAATCTTGAAAAAGACAGCTAATGAAGCTAGTCGTGACTAGCATTTGCAACTAAATCTTGCTCTTTGGCCTTATCAAACTATTATCCACACACCTATAGGTGCAACCCCTTTCTCCCTATTCTATGGATCAAAATCCATCTTTCCTATTGAGGTTGAGCTCCCATCATTGCAAGTATCATTGCAAAATCTGATAACTGAAGAAGAATACAAAGTGTCTTAACTAAATGAGCTAGAATTCCTGGATGAGCGTCATCTTGATGCCCTTAATCATTTGCAGGTATATCAAAACTGACTGAAATAGAGCTATAACAAGAAAATCAAATGTCGGTCATTCCAGGTAGGCGATTTTGTCTTAAAATAGAATCAAAAGAACCTTCCAGATCAAGACAGCAAAGGAAATTTTGAGTCTAACTGGCTAGGTCCCTTTGTCATCACAACAAGCTATGGATCAGGAGCATACCAATTATCAACCCTTGAAGGTGAACCCTTACAGAATCCAACAAACAACTTGCATCTCAAAAAAAATTATGCCTAATCTTGAAGGGTATAAATCGGAAAATACAAAAAAATCATAAAATAATCAAAATCCAAAAAAGAAAGAGAAAAAGGATTGAAAAAGTAAAGAAAAAAATCATCCTCTAGTGAAATCCACTTCGATAGAGCTTTGGGAAAGTACCTTGGTGAAAACCTGGCAAACAAGAATCTTGCGTAAATAAAGCGTCTCCATCTATTCTTTGGCTCTTTTGTCATATCATTCTTTGCATCGCCATTTATCCCTCATTCACATCCTTATCATGGCTTGACACTATAAGGTATCATGAACCCTTTAGCACTACTTGGCATATTCCAAAGGTCAATTTGTCATGCCTTTATCGAATTAGGCTAACATGTCACACTGGGGGCATTTTGTTATGGGTCACAATTAGGTTCTTATATATCTTGAGGTCATTGGACATCTTATCAAAAACCCAAAAACATTCATAAAATCTTGTATAGCTAAAATTCAAAAACATTTAGAAAATTGTAAAGGTTAAAATCCAAAACATCCAGAAAACGTCAAAAACCCTAAAAAGGCCGAACATCGAAAATCTAAGAAACAAATTCCTCTTGTCGAACTACGTTTTCTCTGAACTTGAACATAGGCAAGGCCATCATTGATGTGCCCCTGAGACACCCTAGGTCAATCCTTTAGGAGTTCGTCATAATAAAATGGCGCCTTTCATTTGTTCATACATTCATCTTGTAAATGGGTTGATTTAGTCGAACTACGTGGTCTCTACATGTGCAACGTAGGCAAGGATTATCTTTGATCAACCCCTGAGGCCCCTAGGATAGGTTTTTTAGGTTAGATTCTTGGTTGAAACTTGGAAATTTTCAAAAAACTCGTAAACATTCAAAAATTTCAAAAACCCCTAAACATTTATAAAACCCTTGAAAATCACAAAACATCCAAATACTCTCGAAAATAACAAAAGCATCCAGATATTCTCTTCAAAAAAACCAAAACATTTGAATATTCAAAAAATAAAAAATAATTTGAAAATGGAAAACCCAAAAACAATAGAAAACATTCAAAAGACCTAAAAAGCCTCAACATATCTCAGAAAACCCTAAACAACCTCAGAAAATAAAAAAAATCCTAAACATTTGCATAAACTTTCAAAAAGACCAAAAATAGCCTCAAAACATTTTCAAAATACCAAAAAAATTGAAATATTCTAGAAAATCCAAAATCCATCCATCCCATATCGCTTTCACCTGCAATAAACTTTCACCCATAATAAACAATTGTCATGTTCAACCTTTGGGAAAACAAAGAGAAAGCAAGTATAACAAGTCATAAAGTGTGAACCTAATTGTCAAAATCTAAAGTCTAAATCATAGGTAAATGCGTTAGTGAATTTTATAGCAATGGCTCATCTTAGCATCATCGTCCTAACATCAAACAACCCTCTGATCAACATTTACTAGGATGTATCCTTCCTGTGATGGACATCAGTATCAGACATCACTTTAGCTAAACTTAAACTAGGCAAGAGCTATAGATAACATTGATTGTTTGTCTTTGATCTTTTCTTATGATTTATCTTAATGACCCATTCTGAGGACCTCTCAATGATGTCTATCAAAAAAATTTAGAGAGAAAGGAATGGGGCATCAATCATTATCTTTTTTTTGTTGTTCTTGTGGGTACTCTTGTAAAATAATCTTGGCGCATACTTTCTTAGTTGTGTGTAGGAAGGTCATTTGGATTATGTTGTTGACTATTGCGTATGTTTTGGTCCAATATATTCTAAGCTTCTAACTTACATTCAGGGATAACTTTAAGAAACCCCCCCCCTCGGAAAAGGTGTAAAATCTTGGTGAATCTTGTATACTTCCCGATAAGAATATTAATTTTAGTGGCAAATTTTTTCATTTTTCGGGAAAAAAAAATCTCAATTGGTGAATCTTTTCTAATCCCTCGAAGTCTATGGAAAATCCTGGTGAATTGCAACGTTTTTTAAACTAGTAAAATATTTTCATTAGTGATTAAAACCTATTTTAAAACCAATAAAATATTTTCATTGGCAAATTAAACCTATCTTCAAAGCAGAGAAATTTTTTTGTTGGCGATTAAAAAAAATTTCAAACCAAAAAAATATTTTCATTGGCGAATTAAACCTATTTTCAAATGAATAAGAAAAAACATTGGAAAATTAGCATAATCTCAAACTAATAAAAAAATTCAATGGCGAAATGTCAACACAAATCAATATTACCACGACCATTCGATGGATTTTCGATGGACGATTGTAGTTGCATTTCGGAAGTAAATCTTTCAAGCACTAGATTTGTGAATTGAAACCTCCAGAATAACACTAGAATTGTTAGATGTGGACATGTGGTGAGATCAAGGCTCATCGCTCATCGTGGTAATGAACCCGATGGGTTGAAGGATTTTGGTGATGAGCAATAGAAGAACTTAAGTGGGAGAAATATGCATGTGCATAAAGTTCTTTTAAAAGAGGGACCGCCTAGGAAGAACGTAGGACCAGGGCTTAAAAGATCACTAGTTATTTTTGATGAGTGAGGCTTTTCTATCCATGACTAGTCACATGGGAATACTTGCCTCTAGTCACTACTAGTTAGGAGGCTCAATGCACTATAACCAATGCTTTGCCTAGGAGCCACCCTCCACTAGGATGTGCCACCTCTACTTGATAGGCATCACCATTCATTTTCCTAGCTATGCACTACCTCTATTAGCGACACCACCATTCAAGTATTTATTCACCACAAGAGGACCACTAGTTCCAAAGTTATTTACCATAAGGGAATTATTATTTCTTTTTGGCGAAACTTGTGCATACATTATTAATTTTTTTTTAAAAATGAATAGTCTTCAAAAAGCTAGTTTTGAGCATTATCCAATGATGTTGGTTATTTTTCTATATTTTGAAATTAGTGAATTTTATTGTTGGTTGGATTATAATCATCCATTTAGGATTTCAAGTTCATATACATTTTCCATTTTATCCATTTTTTGTTATTCTTGCAATGTTGGAAAACTGTATTGATGAGCTCTTTTTAACCATCTATGTGATTTTTCTAGATTCAACACCATATATCTTTTATTTAGTTTATCAATTATACACATTCTAGTTTATAACTTGGACATCTTGGCACTTGAAGTTCTTTTTTTTGTGGGATTCATTTCAACTCTTTTATTTTGGATTTATTTTTGTTAGTCATAATTATATCTCCAAATCAATGAAAAATCAAATGTGATTAAATTATTGTAATAAAAGGCATATAATATATGAATGCATGTTGAAGAAACTTGATTATTTGAAACTTCTTTATGAACTTCATCAATTGGAACATCTTTGGATTTTAAATGGCATCCATTTTCCATATTAGATTCTAACCCAAAATTTACAAATACATATAATGTTCATTCTTAGACATCTTATTTGAACATAAACTTAGTTAGGAATGAGCAATGTAGTTAGATGACATGCATTGAGATCTCTACCCCATCATCACCTATTTCTATTTAGTTCAATAGGATCATTTCAGTCTTCCAATTACACCTCACTAAGATTCATATCTATCAAGATAGCATCTTTATTTATGGAGTCTCACATTACAAATCTTGAGGACATATTTGAGGAGTTGCATTAAATTTTTGATGAAATTGATGTCATCACATATTAAATATTTCTAGATGTACTTCACAATCTAAGCTATCCTAGTTCCACTTATTTTATTTGGCATTTAGTTCCTATTTTAGAGGATACATATTTATCCAACACAAAGATACCTGCATTGCATTTAGAGGCACACATTTAGATTTGATTCCCTATTCATCTAGATTATGGGAATGGCTTCTAAAATTATAAGTGGATCTAGTTATTCCCAAGGGGAGAAATTTATTTCCAAGTAGTGGGTCATTTTCTATCTTTAGTCTCTCATCATTGGTACAAGAGCTACTTCTTTCTAGGAAGGATACATAGTCTCATTTTTTCTCTCCTATGGGGGATCTCTATTGTACATTTGTGACATAAGAAGTCCTTGGGGGGTCATGTTGAATCCTCCTTTATTCCATCACATTGACATGATTGTTTACATTTGCTCTCTCTTTTGGAGAGGAGTTTATTTTCCCATGAGGTTTTCTCCTTTTCTTTGATTATGAGAGGTTTATTTGTTTGTACATGGGTATCTCATCGTTCCTTGTAACCGAGACCCATCCATCATTCTTTATTATTGTATCTTTAAATTTTACCATACCCATAAGTTGCACTTAAAAGTGGGTGTTGGTATGAAAATAATATATCACCTAATTATTTCTTATTAGTCATATTCACACCAACATACTTAATATCATCTAATTAGTTCTTATTAGGTCATATTCATACTAACATGTACTTAAGATTATTTAGGTCATGTTATTTTTGTGTGTCTCAAGTCATAAGATTAAGACACGTGTCATTACCTAATTTAATCCTATCCAAGGTTTCATCCTTGTCTTTTTAATAAGGGTTATTCATTTTATATTGTAATAATCAATCGTCATTCATTTACATCTAGTGAAATCTAGACTTCATAGAAAATTTGTTGCTTCTCTATTCTATGAAGGGTGTTTTGATTACAAATGATCCTTGGGTAGTTTTGAGGGTTAAATCATCAATTCCAAAACTTATTAGTGGCATTCCTTGGGGATCTTGAAATAACTCTCTAAATTACTAGATAAAATTATCCATAGATTTTTGTTCCTTGTTTGTATGCATCCCACGAACTAATTTAATTTCAACATCATTTTCTTGTTTATCATGTAACATGTAATGGAAACTTTCCACTATCATTGATTAATCCCTTAGTTTATGAATAACTTACCATATAGAACTTGAACTTGACAACATATGAGTTGAGATGATCATATTTAGTACTACTCTTAACTAGCAGTTGAGTGTTCTCTCTCCTATAGTAAATGACATCCTAGATATAGAGTTATGGGCTACCAAAGATGGCCCCACAAAAATTATCCAATGGAATAATATCAACAACCACCTCACTAATGAATTCTTGATTAATACCAAATATAATTTGGTATTTCTTTGTAAAAATATTTATAACCCTTGTCTTAGCCAACCTAATCAGTATGAACTTGGATGAGTCTTTGACTTCAAGCCTAGTTCATTTACTAAATTTTTGGACATAAGATTTACTTGAGAGCATGTATCAAATAGATAATCTATTTTCCTTCCTTTGAGTTGTATCTTAATGTGATTTTTTTAATCAAATTACCTTAATCTTGAAGCTCCCTATTACCAACACATGCACCTTTTTTCATCATGAAACTCAACAAACTTGGATCACTTGTCTTGGATCTACTATCCATCTCCTTCCCTTTTCTCACAAGTGAAGTGTTCCTCTTCCTATGATAATATTCTTGAAAAGAAATAACTTTGGTTGAATTTTTTGATAAGTCTCTTCTATATGCCTATCCTCAAAATAATGGTTGCAATGGAGATTTTCTAAATGATCTTTGAATTAACTTTGGTTGTAGAATTCTTCTTTTACTTTCATTTTCCCTTGCTCTTGTTACCAACTTCCTATTTTGTTTTAACCTATCATTTTTTAGAATAAGATGCATTTTTTCTTCTTTTGAAATTCACTCTTGTACATATTAGCCTTTTCTTTTCCCATAGAATTATCATTGTATGGATCTCTCCCTCATAAAATATAGGGTAAAAATGCTTCTTGAAGCATTCCCACTTGGAAATTAGTGCCATTTTATAATTTTGCAAGGAATATGCATAACTTCTATACTATACAAGAGCATGCATAGATAGTTTCAAAATTGTAAAGGATATTTTTTGTTCTCATTCAACTAATATAAAATAAATTAAAACTCTATTAAGATATCTAATGACTTATCATATTTTCACTCACCTCTCCATCAAATGTTTGAATGTCCATTTTTACGTTAACCTTGCAAAAAGAGTCATTCTTGCATCAGGATGGTATTTTTGAATTTTGTTCAAAGAATTTATGCTCCTTCTCTTACTCTTCATGTATTCATGAGCAAATCCTAAGTTTAGAGATAAGGGTAACATACTATTTTATAGCCTATTTAATTTCCCTATTGATAGAGAAATCTAAGCCAAGTCTTCTAGTTCACAAAATCTTGTTTCATCTTCATCTATTTCTCTATCCATGTCTCTTGCCATTTCTTTTCAATACCATATGAATTATAAATGGGTGTATATATTCATTTGTATTATTCTTCATCTATATATTTAAATTACCAACTCAAACAAAACACATATAATAAGGGATATTAATTAAATACATTATATAAGGGATATTTAACACTATTTAAAGAGGATTAAAAATAATATATGAAAATATGAAAGGATTGAACACAAAGGCACACTTAAAGAAACCCATAAATGTGAAAGACTCTAGAATGGATAAGCTTCAAATTCCTTATGTCACTATTTTCTAGTCATAAAAGTAGACGGCATGTGCCAAGGACCATTTATAACTCTTGACAACATGTATAATTTTCACATTTACAACATGCTTCCTATTGTGTGGTCTCACAACACACCCCACTTTTCTTGTGCAAAATAGAGACCCCGCCCTTTTTTCTTTTGCTCGGTTTGGAGGTTATGGTAAAATTTATACAATTCTGAAAAAATGTAGAGGGTAGTGAAAAAATAATAGATTTTATTCTTTAGAAGCTACTCAAAGTTGATAGTTACGTTTTTTCGAGAATTTTAGGTCTTACAAGATCAAAGATTTCACTTTAGCACGTATTGCATTTAGTAAAGTAAAGCATCTAGTAGTAAGGTGTTACCCCAATAAAGTGTTCCTTTCTGTAAGCTTTTTCCTTGTAGGAAGTGAAATAAGAAGTGTACTTAGGACCATACCCAAAATTTTAATCAAATGGATTTTGTTGAAAATTGAGAATTAAAAATGCTATGGAATTGGACGCAAAAGTCCTTTACTAGGGGAGAGGACCTAGTAGTCGAGCACCCTAACTTCACGCTTCTAATTATCCTACGTGGAAATTTTAAATCACTCCCAATTTTTTACAGCAACTTACTTGGCAAGTCCCCTGCTTATAACTAAGGTTTCAGAGCCACATCATCAAATATGATGCCACATCAACATACTTTTTGTCAAGGTGTCCAAAAAGGCCCAAAAAAAAAGTGAGGCCAATACGTGTGCATTCACAACATGTTTTATTGAGCGCTGATGTGGAATCACATGATTGGTTGCTTTTTAGATTAAAGGAATACATTTTGTTTAATTATGGGTAGTCATCATCAACACTAAAACTTTAAAGTCACAACTATTGATCCAATATTGATAAAAATATTGGGCATTATATAAACAACTACTATCACAACTTTTGAAACATGCTCAGGTATTGGGTCCTCTCCCCTAATACCCGATCCAAATGGAGATTGGTAATGGGTAATTTTCCCATAAAATGATCCCTTAAAGAAGTTAGCCTTGTATTATCAATGATAGAGCCTGATATGAGATCTTTTCCATGTAACTTATCGATATTTTAAAAAAGAAAAGCACTTTCAGTATAAAATTCCACATCCAATAAAATTCTCGATGATTAGACTAAATATTGGGAAAAAAGTTGCTACCGAATTTGATTTATTTTGAAGTAAAAAAAATAAAGTGCGAAGATCAAAACTCTCACCATTAATGCTCTAGCTACATGACTTGTACATATTTAGTACATTTAATGAGTAATGATTAATATGTGTTGGAAGAATTGCATAAGTGTTGCATTGTCATATCCTCTTCATTAAATGGGCATATTTGTGCACCTAAAACATGGTAACGTGTTCAAGAAGCGATAAGCGAAAAATCATAAAATCAAAGAACAACTGTAAGAGACAAAGAAAAATTGATCATAATCCAAAAGAGGAATAAACTCATCCAATTTATCAACCAAAATCAAGTATTTTCTAGATCGAATTTTAGTTTTTCTGCATATATATGATATTAACAAAAATATGTTTTGGTTGACTTCCTTTGAAACATGCATGATTAATTCCTTAAAAAAATTAAATTGAATAAAAGCATGTTTTATTCGAGAACCATTAGGTAAAGTTAACATTAAAAGGAATGCAAGATTATGAAAATTAACCCTAATTAGCACAAGAATTTGACATATTAACCATGCAAAATCCAGAAACCATGAGTATTTAAAAGAGGGGAGTCAAGAATGAATTCGACTTTCCTTAATCCTAGGTTGTTGCAACATATGGTATAGTAATAGATACCCATCTAGGTATTTCAACAAAGATAAATTCTTAGAAAGATTTATTACATGACGTCGCTCCACAAACACAACATATTGGAAAAAGTGGATTACATATGGTGTCAGGCTTTCCTCTGGTCATGGATGGCCCAAAGTTAGTTTTAGAATGCATAGATTTCTATGATATCATGAGGAAATTATTTCTAAAAGAGGGTAGGGTATATGTCGACTCAACCCTAGAAGAATTTCCCTAACCTTTGGAATCCCTATTTTTCTAGTGATGAGTCCAATAGAAGTAGACAAAGCCACATAAATAATATGCGAGAATGGAAGAGCAAAATAAAAGAACAATGTTGACAACTTGGTTCAAAGAGCAAGAAAATCCAAAGTCGTTGTCAACATGCCTAAAACTATATTCAAGTTTGATTTCATTACAAATATATCTAACATCGTGATAATGTTGAATAGAATAGTAGGATCTTGAGATGCTAGTAAATTTGAACCTTAGATGTATGAAATCATTAGGCATGTGAATGATGGAACAACTAAAATCCACTGGTCAAAAGCTATCAGTGATTTCTTATGTGATCGTATACAGGATTTCAAAATGCCAACAATGTTCTTCATGTCATCATATGTGATATATTCATGTGCTGTAAAGGAAAATATCCAAGGATTAAATAGGGTGGGAACTCTAGGAAATGACCTTAGACAAAGGTTAATTTACCAACATTATCCTTAGATAACAACCAAAGAATATTTAGGCTATTACATGAGGTTTAATGATATCATTAAGTTAGTCAAAACCACAAAAGAGACAAGGCTAAAAGAATATATGTGGACACATAAAGAGTAATCAACTATCATGGATGTTGGTCTATCTAGTTTCCTAAGTTTACTTATATAAGAATTGAAGGGTTTTCAAGTTTCCTTATATGTTACCCAGATACCTTATAGAAAAAGGGCTACTTCTGGAATTCACATGTGATGGAACCCCATGATGCCTTTATTCAAGCACGTAAGAAAGGACAAATTAAATTTCACATTCATATGGGAAGATACAAATGCAACACATCAATATCTGCTATAGATTAGGTAGCAAAGGTTGAATTACATATGTATGGATTGGTGTTGTTCGAGTTGAACAGGGCTAAGTATGACCCAACATGAAGGCTCATGAAACGGATTAATGTGAGGTTTATTCATGAACCCCACCTAGAAGATTACTGGAATGATTGCGCAGATGAACATGAAGTTAGAAAAATATTAAATCAAATATTGACATTGGATCAAATGAAAGCTTTAGGAACACATGAGAAGTGTTGAATCCGAAGCACAAAGCTAAAAGGATTTTTTATTAGCCTATCCAAGATCCTAATTGGAAAGAGCCTAAAATCGCATCAATTGATGAGATAACTCATCCCGTCTTTGAATTCAGCCAAACTTGGCTTGATAGCTACATCCAAAAGCTAAGTTCAAAAGGAGTACCTATTACTTACCCACATGGAAGAAAGAGAAAGCAAAAAGTAGCAGGAGAAAGTGGGTATGATGATTCTATGAGTAAAAAGAGGAGAACTGAAGGATGCTGAGTAAAAACAGATCAGTGGAGATTTACTTCAGCAAGAGGTTAGTATAGAGGGAATTTTAGAAGATAAGGCAAGTAAAGACCATATGTTGGAAAATGAGGTTCCAGAGATGAAGGATCGAGTGATGGAAGACAATCTAGGAGAGTCGGGAACAAGCGAAGATATACCAGAATGGTTGGACAAGCAATTGCAGCCACCAATACAAGTGCAATTAGTACCTCTGGACTTCAAAAGCGTGCAAAAACCAAAGCCCAAAGTCAAGGCTAGGGTTAGGCATGTAATAAGGAGAAGTACAAATGAAGGAAAGATCATACAAGTTGCTACAAGGGAAAATGGATAAATATGAAATTATTTCTTGGGATTATCAGGTGCCTAACATTAACTTGGGACATGCTTTAAGACAGAAGGATTTTGAAAAAATGAAGAATTTAGAAGCAACTGCTGCCCAAAATGAGAAGAGGTAAACAGAAGAAGAAAGAGATAAAAGAGCACGTCGCTCAAATGCAGAATTTTATTAGAGCTGTGACTCAACCAAGTCAATCATTGACAGAACTACCTCCAGACCCAATAATAATGTCCAAAGAGCAAGTGGACGCAATTGAAGGTTTGGAACATAAAGCGAATGTGTTGGATAGTTGGATGGAGGATGTGATGAAGCAAGGTGAAGAGGCCATAAGAGAAGCTATAAGATCTAAGGAAGCTCAAAAATCAGAAAAACCACAAAGCTAATGCCAAATTGCAAGGATCGTTTGGAGCAAAATGATATTGAATTGCAATGGATGGTGGTTAAATTCAGAAGAAAGAGAAAGAGAAACTATTAGGAGAAAATGTGGTAACTGAACAAGAGAAACTATTAGGAGAAAATGTGGTAACTGAACAATATATTCCTAACATAAAGACTTGGGGCCTATAGTTGAATTGGGAGAAAATTCCCCTACAAAAGTGTGGGGAAGAAATGAAAAAACTTATCAAGAAGATTAAGAAGATGATACATAAATATTTGGATCTCATCGAGGCTCTGATGTCATAAATAGTTGATCAAGACAACTTAGGGAAAGGAAATGCATAGGTAAACAACTTCAAAGCCATCATTGGAAAAGTAATCAATGATATTGTTGCATGCTTGAATAAAGAATCAATGGAAGATATAGTAAAAACCAAGAACATCATTGTAAGGTATGAAGTAGACATGAGAGGAAGGAATAATGAAGTTAGGAATATTTCCGAGGTTTATGCTCAGAAATTTTTTCAATGGAATCTCTCACAAAATGTTCCTAAGGAAGATATAAACAGGGTTTTGTTGGATTTTAGTGACTACATGTTTAAAAAGGGAAATGGCTTGCTTATTGAAGAAGTCACGGAGAGTGGATGATTAGTCCCCTTGTCTTAAGTTTTGAGTGATAAGTGATTAATAAATAGAGTTTGTGGAAATATTGAAAGGTTGTGAAAGGAAAACTAGATGTTGATGTTGGTAGTGGGGTGTTTTTACCTGATCAGAAGCTAATGTTTTTCTCGATGACCGGAGGTGGGTAAAATCAAATATGAAGATTTGAGGTGTGTTGGTAGCGAAACAAGTTTGAGTTTTACAGGTAGAAACAAAGATCAGATAAAAGACTAGGAGAATGTAATATGAGAAGGTTGCATACAGGATTCGACCACAAGTATTTGAGGACCAATGCAATGTCTCACAAGGATTGTTTAAAGTTTTTGAAGGATTAAAGAATCATCATTGAAGACCAAGTCAATGAAACATAAACTTGACTAATTCATCTGAAACTATCTACTCATTTCTTCATGTACTTAGAAGATATTTTTGTGCCACATGTCTTATGATGATTGAATTGTTTCTCTATATTCAGATTATAAGAGTGATGAAATGAACAATCAATTGATTGAATACTCATATTTAATGGGAGTAGGATTTAGTTCATTCTAGTTATTTTGTTTAAAACCTTTGGGGTAATTTTTGTGTTGTATTAGTAGTGCTAAGGATTTAGTTATCGGTATGCTACCTTATGACATTGTTTATGCCTTGATATGTGTATTTATGTCTTTGCTCCATATTTTAATTAGTTTAGCCTTAACTAGGTTTTCAATCCCCAACTTCACCTAAGTGGGTGGTAGCCAATCGTGAAATTGTCTGGGGAAATGGACCCTAGAAAGGGTTGCGTACCCACTCATATAGCTTTATAACTTAGAATAGGGGACATATTATGCATTTGAGTAGAGATTTTATTTTAGCATATATCAGGGTTATTGGGTTATGATTGTGATTAAGGTAGAGTCACCATTTAAACCTAGTGGAGATACCCTTTGTTGGCCAGTCAAATGAGTTGGAGCAAACTCAAGTTGTTGAACTACAAAGCCTTTGCACAAATGTTACGTAGGCAAGTTCATCAAAGACGAGCCCCCAAGAATAGGTTTGACCCCTAGGTCTTGTTCTGTCATTATTACTTTGATTTATTATTGATATATCTTATTTGCATAGCATGTGACTTGATTGCGTCTTCAAATTATAAATGTGTTAGTAGGATTAATTAAGTCTATCTCATCGATGTGATTTCCATGTCTTCCTTTGAAACCCAACCATGATTATATTAGCAATTTAGTTATCTAACTAAAATATTATAGTTATAAATGGTCAAAAGTTGTTATGCTTTCATGTAGTTCATGCATTGGCAACAAACTTTGAGAGTTGGACAAGCATATGTAATCAAAATTTGAAATTTGTGTTTTGTCCTTAATTGTAATTGGGTAGAAAATTTTGGGCATTACATTTGGTATTGGAGTGTAGGTTTCCACACTAGGAACTCTAGGAAAAACATTTTGGTCCTAATTAGTTAGTGTTATGTGTTATGCTAGTCACTAAAAGTAGGTTAGACAAGAAGTGGAAAGTCTTGAATAAATAATGGAGATAATATCTTTTGTGCATTTAATTTAAGATCCTAGGAGTATTACTCTCATGTTAAACCAATGATTTGTTTTTGTGTGAATTAACTTAACTTGTGATGATCCTTATCTTTTTTGAGAGACTTAGCTATGCCCTAAGAAGAAATTAATGAATTGGAATGTTGTACAACTAGTTGTTGTTTTGGGCATTACATTGGCCATGTCCTATTTTGTAATGAGCTATTGTCTTGTGTTCTATAAAAGACAATGAGTTGCTTAGTTTTAGAGGAAAAATAATTGTTGACAAGATAGATCTTACATTGGAATTACACCAATTTACTTTCTATTTCATGTTTTCTATTCAATTTCTATAAAGACTTGTACATACTATAAGGGTTAGTAATACTGAAGCAATCAAAAGGTCATTCCTGATCGTATATCTTACATGACTGTAATTGTTTATCTCTAGTGAAATGATCAATTTGTTGCATTATTTTTGGGTGCATTTTGAAGCTATTTCATTGGTGAACAATTTTCTTCTCTAAAATCTTGCATTATTTTGTATGTAGCTATGAAGCAATCTAGTGAAATACAAAATAGTTTATGCTTTATTTTACTTATCTTTCAGTATGTGTGTGGGAAATATTTGAAAGAATTTAGCTTCTTATGTTTTTTTTCCTTCTCACCTTTAATATTTTGAAGTTTATTTTAAAAAAATGAAATGAAATGGATTATGAAATGCGATGAATGCGTGATTTGTTGAATTTATTTACATCACTTAGTATTTGACGAGATCAATCTTCAAGATATAAGTAGCTCCCCTATTCGAAAACAAAAATTGAACAATGAACCTTGAGTGAACCTAGTAAGTCAAGACCTCTCATTCTCGAGCCTTGGGATAGTTAAATTTTTAATTGCATTTAGTGATTCTTTCAAGATAAGATATGTTTTTTTGTCCATATAGGAAGATTTGTGAATGGTGATCCTAGACCTGCACAAACACAAAGAACAAACACATTATTAGTCCAATATGCAAATCTAAATCAATATTCCCCATCAGATTCATTTGAGATGAAATGAACAAAAAATAACACAAAGAACACAAATAAAGGCTACAAAATCCTATTCAATGCAAACAAACTCTCAATCCCATGGGGGAATTGGTGCTATTTTGATGTAGAAAATAGCCCTTTCCCAATTCCTTGCAAGCTTGATGATGATTGTTGATGATTGATGTTCCCTTGGTGAAATTCATGCATAACCTAGCTATGAAAATGTGAAAATGGATGAACAATGGATGAGCAAATTCAAAATCTCAAGATAATGTCTTTGCATGAAGTTGTGGATGAGATTGTGGAGGAGTGATAAAATAGAGGAGGCCTCTATTTATAAGAAAGAATGATGGAGGATTGAAAAATATGATGAATGTGGGATTAAAGATCAACCAATAACAAAATGCCACTTGTCAACATGCTATTGGAGAGGGATGGAGCACATTTTGGTCAATGTGCATGATAAATGTCATTAGATTCAAATTTGAAATTTGAAAGTGACATGTTGGAGGGAGAAAAAAATGAAGTTAATGCTACTTGGCTCAAGGCAAAGGACATGTAAGAGGTTTAAATGCCTTGTTGGATGTACAAACCCTTTTGGAAGGATTTTTCAAACTTGAAGAATATTCCCTTTTGATGCCTTTTTGAAAGTAATTGAAGATTTAATAAATCAATTGAAATGATTTTCATGATCAAGTTGCAAAAGCTAGAGGATTTGGTGATTACGACTAGCATTAATCAAAATTTGATTAATTTAAAAGGAGATTAGTTGATTTGACCATTTTGACTTAGGTTTTTGGATTAATTTAAATCAAAATGAGAGAAATATGATTTAGACTTAATTAAATAAATATTTTGGTTTATTTAATTAAAAAAGATAGTGTTAGATTAAATCAAATAAAGATTAATTTATTTAATTTAATGGAATGAATTTATAGATTTAATTAAATAAAATGAATTATTTAATTAAAGATAAACAATAGAAGCTAATTAAATAAAATGATTTATTTAATTAACAGGAGATGATGACTTAATTAGATAAAAAATGATTTATTTAATTAAGAGATGAAATGTGATGAATTTAATTAAATAAAGATTATTTAATTAAATGACTAGCAAAGGAGATGATTTAGGATGAAGTGGTGTTAGTAATCAGGATCAAGTGTACAAAATCAATTGGTACATTTTTCGTGTCTACAAGATTAAAACAAGAGCTAGCCTTTTCACAAGGCATCACAAGTGTTTATATAACTTTTCTAGCTCTTCTTTAGTGATAATCTTTATAGTATGTTGAATGGGAAAATACATTATTTAAAATTGTTGCTTTGTCTATGTGGACAAAGTGTGGGAAACCACCATTTCCTTTAGATGATAGTTTCATAACTCCTATGATGGTTATGAATTTATTGTGGTGGTTGTGAAACCATTGCTTTGCTAAAAATAATTTGGTCATCATAAAAATATTATATTTCTTCATCAATCCCCTAAATCTCTAACTTTCTTGAGATGCTCTTGATTAATTTGAGGTTATCTAAGTATATTTAGGAATGATTAGTTGGCTTCAAAATCATTGTTTTCAAGGTTTTCTAGGTCTTCAAGTCTTTTGACACCTTCTCGACTAAAAGTAATGATAACTCACATTTTGATCATACATCAAGATTTTCTTTATGGATCAATAACTTTCCTAAAATGTGATAGTTGTCTTGTCATCTTGTGTACAAAAACTCTCAAGTTGTGTGTAGATAGGAACATGCATTTATGAACATCTTCTAGGTCATTATGATAGTAAGAGATTGCCATCAAACATTCACATTTAAAGCACCTAGTTACAATGACATCAATCTTTCTCTTAGTCTCATTACAATCTTGGTTACATTAGTTACACAATCATTTACATCTTTGCTTGGTGTGTTTTTTATCTTTATAAAGGGCAAAGGGATTTGATTGCTATTAAGGAAGTTAATAATCTTTTGTCTACCCTATAACAAGTTGCATTGTGCTTTTGAGCACAACCTATTACTCCATGAATATGTACAAAGGAGGTGATCTCATTGTAGGGGTCACAATAGTTCTAAACAAGGCTTCACTAGTTAGACTAGATTGCATGAAGTGATTTAGTCCATAGATAAGCCACTTGACATATATTTGTCTTGACAATAAAAATTTGGAGCGTATCTAAATTAAGTTCTTCATTTGTGTTGTCTATTTGACTTTTAGATTCCAAACTTTTGTCACAATATATTAATTAGTTAACAAAAGAAAAATTAACATTACACCACAATCTATATAAACTTCTTATTTCTTCCTTATTATTTTATTTCTCAATCTTAATTACTCATATCTCAATATTTTATTTTAACTCAACTCTCTATATTTCTAAATTTAGTTTATTAATAAACTATTTATTTCACTTCAAAATTCAATACATAAGGGATGAGAATAATTTTTTCATCAAATCTGATCTCAATCTAAATTATATAATATAGATTAGATATGCCAACCCAATTTTTGTTAATAATAATTTAATTTGTAGAATTCTCAATAAAAACAATCAATTAAAAATCCTAAATAAAAATAATGAATTAATTTAAAAACGTGGAAGTTGCAGCTAACCCCCTGACAATAACGCGTACCAAATCAATTGCACATGTTTTGACAAATGTCAAATCCAATTCTACAAAATAAGGAATTAGCTTTCATTTCAAGCAAGCACTTTGTTCCCATTTAACGGCCCAGATTGATCGTACGAGATCCTCAGCCGAACGATCACACAAACAGCGCAATGTGTAATGGATCATTGTTCACAAAATATTACGGACATACATTTTTTTTAATTCCCACAGATGAACAGAAAAATTCACAGGCTGCCATTTAAACGCCAAGTCCCTGAACAATGGCCGCCGATGACAATTTGTCTGTTAATTAGGTTTTACGTCAATTGATGCCATGGCGTCAGCCGCTGCTAACCGCGCAGATGCAGCGGAGGCCGAGCCCGATCCGAACAATTGTTCTCTGCAGAAATTCAAACTCTACGAAACACGCTCGGTACGAGAAAATGTTATAAATTTAATTTTAGCCGTAATATTTGTCATCTTTTGATTTTAATTATAGCTGAATTTGAATTTGCTATGTTGTGTTTGTTATCAGAGGTTTTATTTGATAGGGAGCGATAAGTACAGGAGGCATTTCAGAGTGCTGAAGATTCATCGGACTGAGGCGTCGGAGCTTCATATAAGCGAAGATCCTGTCGTTTACACGGGGCAGGAGGTTAACAATTTGCTGCAGAGGATCAGCGAGGGCAATCGTTCTACTGGCGGACTTACCTTAGTTACCAAGGCTTATGGCATTGCAGGTTGGTATGTTTTGTTTAGAATGTTCATATTGTTCCAATGCCCTAGTTATGAGGTTAGAATTTAGACCAGCAATGTCGAAAACAAGAATGCCAACAGAGTGGAATCTAGATAAAAGCAAAAAGAAAATGTTTGTAAAATTTTCTATTTTCTTTAATTTGGTAAATTCTTTTCTTTGAGGTAACCTTTCATGTAGCTGCCATGATTCTCTTCGGTCTTGAGTTCACTTGGATCATAATTGGATCCTAAAATTTATCATAATTAAGTTGATCAGCTGTACGTCTGAGTTCGTAAGACCAAAGAATTGCTTAAGACACGCTTTTAACCTCATTCAGACAAAATTGAGCAAGGCAGAGATGCAGAGTCAAACAACTTGGGTCGAGTTCACTTCATCCGTGCACATGGATCAGAATTGGGTTTGGAAACTCATTATATTTATGTTGATCAGCTGTACTTTTTGTTTGTAAGACTAAGAATTGCTTAAGACATTATTTTAAGTTTTTAACCTCATTAAGACAAAACTGAACAAGGCAGAGATGTGGAGTCAAAGGCAGAGCAAGAGAAACATGTGCACTGGGGTTTAGAGATGATTCAAAGTTTAATTTCAAACATCTTGGGGCCACACTGATTGAACAAAAGGTCACAAGTGATAGCTTTGGCTAGTGACAAAACTGCTCAATAGTTTCTTCTAGGTACAAGATTGTCATCATGGAACAGAGTCACTAAGAAGATATTGGCTGGTTAAAATCCTATGAACAATTCATTTGCTCATCCATTAGCATAAATATACCCACTTGGGATCTTGTAAAGGATTTCAATCTTTGGTTGCTAAATTCAAGAGGTAATTAAGGCTTTAATTCAGAAATTTTGAGGCAGAAGATGATTGTACAGTTGAAATAGATGAGGGAAGTAGTCAAGCATTTTGAATAAGCATGAAATGCACAACAAAACAAGCTGGGAGAACATCGCAGAAGTGCTAGCAAAAGCTACATCGTATGTGAGGTCTCCAGTTGAACAATTGGCTTTTATGACTTTGCAAGATGAGACGAGGAAGCATGTGCCACTCTTATAAAGTTTTCCTACACTAGGTTTATCAAGGACAAATTTTTGTGTTCATCTCTTTTTTGTATGTGTTTTGATTCTTTGATTCATGTCTCTTGCAGTTGCTATGATTCTCTTTGGTCAAGTTCACTTTGAACTCAACATGGATCAGAATTAGATCCTGAAACTTATTATACTCTATGTTAATTGAGATTATCAGCTGTACTTTTTGGTTCGTGACACTAGATAATAGCTTAAGACATGCTTTTAACCTGATTAGGACAAAATTGAACAAGATAGAGATGCAGAGTCCAAAACAGAGCAGGGGAAATAGGTGCAGAATTCAAAACACATGCTCTATTACATGCAGAGTTTGTCATGTGTCCAAAAATAGCTTGTGATTGAGATTATGCTCCATACAATGTTGATCACACTTGGTTTATACTTCAACTGATTCTTTCCTATTTCCCCTTTAACTTTGAGGTGGATTTGTATGAATTCTCTCAATGAATTGTTTTGCTTTAGCTGCCTCTGTGACCAAACCTTCTTGCTCATCCTGCTGTTCCAAAATGAAGTCAAGTGGACTAGTAGGCAAGAACCCCAATTGCACTTCAAATGGTGATGGATTAGTAAAGGAGTGGATTGCTTTATTATATGGATGCTGTTGCAGCTTGATAATATTGGTTGTCATTGATGTCAAAAGTGTGCTGAATATTGTATATGCTCCAGAGATAGTTGATGTGTAGAGATATCTAAATGGTGCAAGTCAGCATTGCAGTGTATGGAAGATTAGTGATTAGTTGGTTGTCTATGTATGATGGGGAGGTGGGTACACATGTCTTAATGTGTTTTCAGTATGTCTACATTGATATCTTGCTAGTTTGGTGTACTACACTTAGTAATAAGTTGCAGAAATTGTGTCCAAGGCTTTCTCAGTATATACCCTAAGGTAGTGACATAGTGTTTTGGTCCACATCCTTCAGCAAAGCAAGATTTAGTCTTGCAGTTCAGAAGATAAGTTGATAAAGATATGAAGGTATTATATCCAAGGTTTCATGTCATTATACCTTCTGTAGTGAAAGTTAGAAGTAACAGAGTTTCGGTATGTGCTTTGACAGTGCAAAGTGCATATGAAGGCTTGTTGGAATGCTCCGCATTCCTCTGGATGTAAAGGTTTTGTTTGCCAAGCGGTTTTGAGGACATTCTCAGTGATGTCTAATGTATGCCATATTGAAGTTTCAAGTGTTTTGGTGCTTTGTAAGTTCAGATTTCAAGTGAGAATGATAGAGTTGGTTCCAGATGCTTAATCTTCTATAGAACATATGTTTGATTACTTGTGCCAGCAAAAGAATGTAAAGTTCGGGTGTATGAGTGTGTGGACACTCCACATGTCTCATAGTGTTCAAGGGATGAAGCGCATGAAGTTCTTTCCTGTTTTCAGTACCGCACAAAGTTTTTTAAGTCAATTATGTTGTTGTTGAGGCCGACTAGGGTATGTTGGTGATGTGTGCCACTAATTCAAGATTGAGCTTCACAAGAAATGGGGTCTTCCTCCAAAGTCTACATCTGAAGCCACTGCAGAGAGTTCTGAAGCAAAGTCTATTCCTCCGGAAGTTAGCAAAGAAGTTAAGAACCAAGAAGGTTCGATAGATCCTCTTTTGTTGTTGCATCTGCTTCGCAGCCCTCCGGATCTAACACAATCTAGTGGTGCAAGGAGAAGAGCTGCATTAGAAACTCCACCGCAAAAGAAAGCCACAAAAGGTATGTATACTAGGCCTAAGTAGAAGGAAAAGAGGAAGAAGACAGATGAGGAAGAACCTGAAGAGGAGGAAGAAGTTGAGGATGAAGGCACCTCCAAGTTGAAAAAGAAAAGGAAGAAGATAGATGAAGGGAAAACAAAGCAAACTCCTCTAGTCTCATATGGCCCTCTTGAATTTGAATCTATATTGAATGGAATTGTTAGTCATGGTTTGTTGAATGAAACCATGGAGCTCCATCCGGAAGATCAGAAGACAATTGAAAGGGCTATCATTGTATATGTGCTCAAACATAACATGTCCTTCAGTGACATTATTGATAAAACTTTGGAAAGCCTAGGTGAGGCTTTGAGACAAAGAAGAGAAAGTGCTATCAAGGTAGATGAAGAACTGAGACAACAAGCAATAAACAAGGCTGGGTCCTCTGTCTCCCAGGCAGAAAAGGAAAAGATTGTCCAAAAGCAAGCAAAAGAGCTCCACACTAAGCAAAGAATAGATCTTCTGATGAGTATGGATGATGATATTAAAAAGAAGATTCAATGTGAAATAGAAGAAATCACAAAGAAGATCATTGAAGAAATGCAAACTGATGTTGAAGTGAATGTACAGGAGCCTCTGAAAGAGCATCATACTATTAATGAGCCCCCTCCGGAGAATTCAAATGAGCAAGTTATCTCTGACTAGTAGGAAGAACAATTTGTTTTTGGTCAGCAAGAAGAACAAGGTGTCTCTGGTTTGCAAGAGGAACAGGATGTCAACGGTAAGGAGAAAGAGATGGAAAAGGAAAAGATAAAATAGAAAGAAAAGGAGAAAGAAATAGAGAAGGAGAAGGAGAAGGAGAAGAGTGTTGAAGAAGAAAGCTTAGAGAAGTCATCTTCCTCTCCGGTGGACTCAATCAAGAAGTTCTTGGCTCAGGAAATTCAGATTCAGCCAGTATTGTCTCCTCAATTGCTGCATGTTCCTACATTTGATGGAAAAGTCAACTTGTCCGGTATGTCTCCCCTTCACAAGTTGAAGCTTGGAGATATACTCCACTCCATAGCAAGGCAAGAATTGCTACAACAACAAGTGGAGAGTGCTGATGTATTGGAGGAAGCAATGAAAGTGTTGGAAGAGAAACTACTAGAAGCAAAAAGGGATTCATCTTTGCCCCCTACACAACAGATGAAGCAATTAATGGAGTCTTTTGAGACTTATTCATCACATCTGGAGAAGAAGGCAGAACAAAAGTTTAATAAAAAGAGAATGATAGATGCCTCCGGGAAGTGTGATAGCACTTTGGCCAAGTTGCAATCATGTATCAAAGACATTCAAAAATGGTTGGAGGAAGCAAAAGTTTTATATGTTTTCTGTCTCAAGTGGCCTACAACAACTAAGAGTATAAAGGATCAGATTCATGCTATTGAAATGCAGATCACTAATGTGGCTGCAACATATGATCCTGTACAAGACAGTGATGGTGCCATAAGGGCACAAGTGGAAAGCTTGCACTCCTAGATACAACAACTACAAGATCGAAGGGAGCAGTTCAAAGGTTAGGTGAAGCAATTGAGAGAAGTAGTGAGCCTAAGATTGGCTTCACTCGCCAAACTCCTGGTAGAAGCTAATGGTGCAATTCAAAAGTACAAGGCACCATCTTCTTTGGAAGAAGTAGAAGGTACATATGTGCTGATGACATGTCAAGTCCAAACCTTGATTGCAACAAAGAAGCAATGGGATAGCAGCTTGATCCGGCTCAAGTCTATTTACAAGAACATTTTGCCATCCAACTGAGTTGTGTTTGTTTCTTTTTATGTAAGATATCTTTCTTTTTTGCTATGTACATATGTGGAGTAGAACTATCAATAGATAAGATATTTTTGATGACATCCCAAAGGGAGCAAAAGTTGTATAGATTAAGGGGGAGTTTATAAGATTTGCATGTACAAGTTTTGTTGCCCTTTGCCCTTAATGTCAAAGGGGGAGAGAGAAATGTGCATCTAAGGGGGAGTGTTGCAGCTTGATAATATTGGTTGTCATTGATGTCAAAAGTGTGTTGAAGATTGTATATACTTTAGAGATAGTTGATGTGCAAAGATATCTAAATGGTGCAAGTCAGCATTGCAGTGTATGGAAGATTAGTGATCAGTTGGTGTCTATGTATGATGCGGAGGTGGGTACACGTGTTAATGTGTTTTTAATATGTCTACATTGATATCTTGCCAGTTTGGTGTACCACACTTAGATATAAGTTGCAGAAGTTGTGTCCAAGGCTTTCTCAGTATATAATACCCTAAGCTAGTGACACAGTGTTTTGGTCCACATCCTTCAACAGAGCAAGATTTAGTCTTGCGGTTCACAAGATAAGTTGATAAAGATATGAAGGTATTATATCCAAGGTTTCATGTCATTATACCTTTTGTAGTGAAAGTTAGAAGTAAAAGAGTTTCGATCTATGCTCTGACAGTGCAAAGTGGATATGAAGGTTTGTTGGAATGCTTCGCATTCCTTTGGATCTAAAGGTTTTTCCAAGTGGTTTTGAGGACATTCTCAGTGATGTCTAATGTATTCCATATTGAAGTTTCAAGTGTTTTGGTGCTCTGCAAGTTCAGATTTCAAGTGACAGAATACAGTTGGTTCCAGATGCCTAATCTTCTATAAAACATATGTTTGATTACTTGCGCTAGCAGAAGAATGTAAAGTTCAGGTGTATGAGTTTGTGTGGACACTCCACATGTCTCATAGTGTTCAAGGTATGAAGTGCATGAAGATCTTTCTTGTTTCCAGTACCGCACAAAGTTTTCAAGTCAGTTATGTTGTTGTTGAGGCCGACTAGGGTATGTTGGTGATGTGCGCCACTAATTCAAGATTGAGCGGAGTCTAAGAAGTTTTTGTAGATGTTGTATGAGTCATGTTGACTCATCTGGGAGAAATGTAAATATATAAAAGATCAATATGTGAAGAAGAGTATGGATGTGTGCGAAGATGTATGAGTGCATGAGCAAAGCATGACAAGATCTGTTACAGATCTAATGTGCAGAATTGATGACTATCAGTGGTTGAAGCTATAAAGTCAGTCATATTTCAGTTGTTCTTTCTTTCAATTAGGGAGTAGTAGATTCCTTGGGTTCTAACCCCTAAAACAAGGTTGTATAAACAGGGAGTAGTAGCTTCCTTAGGTTGCAACCCTAAAACAAAGTTGTAATTGTTATTTACTTGTGAGGTTGGATTAGGACAGTAGCTCCTAGCAGCATTTCGCACCATGTTTTTTTCCCTTGTGGGGTTTTCCACCTAAATTTGGTGTCATTTGTGTTCTTGTGTGGATGTTTATCTTCTTTCTTGTTTTGATTAAGTAGTTGAATGATTAACTTGCTTCAGCAGTTATTAATTGGGATTTGAATTTGAAGTATACTGATTCACCCCTCCCCCCCCCGTCCCTCTCAGTATTTTGGTGTGTTCAACATATGCTGTATATATGGCAAAGATTCATCTCATTCCTTTGGGAACCTGCAGTTAAGCCTTTTATGAGCTGCAATAGTGTTCTATTCACAACCTTTTTTTTCCCATCCATTTGAAGATGGAAAGCAGTACTCTTTTTGAGCTTGGTGTTCATTTTCTCTCACAAAGTATAGTTTTCCTACATGGGGATAGAATGCACATCTTGCTAAATCTATCAACAAAAACAAAAATGATAATCATTTCCATGCTTGCTCATTGGCAACCCAGATACAATATCCATGGAAATACATTACCAAGGTCTAGTTTGCACTAAAAGAGGTATATATAATCCTTCCTTTTCTAGCTTTGGATTTATAAGTCCAATATAACTTGCATCCTCTAATGAATTCTGCTACTTCCACTTGCATTCTGGGCCAATACACATACATTTCCAAATAAGCCACCATCTTATCAACACCAAAATGACCGGCTAGCTTGGAAATGTTGTGCTAAAAAAGGTAACATGTGGACATCATATTTTTTGGAGATAAAATTTACATGTGGGGTAATCTCACACACATTGAAAAATGTAAATGAAGAAAGGTAGCATTTGTCTATTTCATAATTATAATTGCTCAATACAATTCACTATACCTTGTGAAATTTGAGTAATATTTTGTGATGTAATGTTTCACAACATAGTCAGGGAAACCATCTTGGATTGAATTGAATGTTCATACTAGAGTCACAAATTTACAACTTTATCAGACCAATCAGGAAAAACAGTTTATGAATCATTAGTCATAGGAAATTATTTTGATTTTTTCATCAGTTCTTGGAGATTTATATTGTTCTCAATGGATTTAGCACATAATTGAACTGTTTTGTGTTTTGCCACGTGAAAATGTGATCTGTTCTGTCAATTTAAACAAGTTTCTGCAGGATTTTGAGTTGATTTTTTTTCTTGTTAGGTTTGTCAGTATAAAATGTAAGCAATGACTTGTACACTGTTGTATTCAGATTATTTCTTTTATTGTGATTAGTATTGGTACTCCTTTAAACATAATTTCAAATTATTTTTTGCTCCAACATTCTGGTTTGGTATATTAATCTCTTTGTAATTGCATCAATTTGTATTGAAAATTTATAACGAAGCATTCTGTTAACACCATTTACTAAATATAACAGGCTTTTTCTGCAGGATGTATCAAGTTTCTGGAGTCATATTATCTCATTCTTGTGACAAAGCGTCGCCAGATAGGCTGTATCTGTGGACATGCCATTTATGGCATTGAAGACTCTCAACTAATAACTATTCCCCACAGTTCAGTACAGACTGATTTGGCACATTCTAAGACAGAACTAAGGTTTGTTTTTTTATATTTACTGCTTAAGAATCTCAGTGATATTGTAATTGAACTGTTGTGAAATGAGATGAGGTTAAAACCATGTTGAATTGACATACATGTCTTTGTCTTCCCTTGTAAACCAAAGAAACTATCACTAGTTTCCTTTCCATTTCCTGGTGGAAAAAAGGGAATTTATATGAACATTGGATATGATATATGCAAATTGTTATGAATCAATACAGTTGTTTATCAATCACCCTGTGAAAGCCTAGGTTTTATTGATCATTGTTGTCTGGTCATCAACCCACAAGGTAGTTAACTTGCTCCTTTTCTTAAGGACTTCGCTTGATAGCTTTCGTATCTGAAATTGATTCTCCAGCAATGGACTATTTACAGTTTGAGGGTATTCATCCGCTCTCATCAAATCTTACTTCACCTCCATAGCAGGTCATACAGAATGTTCTGAGCTCTCAAGCTTTCTAATCATGCCCATAAAGGGAAAAAATGGAGACTCTAACGCCTGCATCACAAAGTTTGCATTGTTTAGTGCAACAGTATCAGCATATGCATGGCATAAAATAGTGTTGTCAGAAAAATACGAAAATTAAATATCAAGTTGAATGGTTCACATGACCATAAAAGGCTTATCAAATTGACAGTCAATAAATCATACATATTTGGTTTAGGATTCATCCTCTAAAAAGTTCATTACTACAGTATAGTTGATTGATAGGAGCATTCTCTTGACTATTCTCAAATTTCAAAGCCTTGTATTAATTTCTTAGCGTGGAGCTTCTCTGTGTTTCTACTTTGATATTTTTTTGGGGACTCCTTACTATATAAATGGTTTATGCAGTGTATTTCATTATACATCCAACTGGCGATTACCTTTAACTCTTCTCTTGCATAAGATATTGTGGTTAAAATCCTTTTTATTTCAATTCAAAAGGACTTTAGCCTTAACTATGTTTAACTTATACTGAAAATTTTATTTACTTGAGTTCTTAAAGAACTCCTCTGTGTTCTTGTAAGCTTGCATCATAAGTGTTGTTAGATCAGGATGTATGTCTGATAGTCAATAGATTGAATACAACATGAATGGTTACTGGTTAAATCAATAAACTTTCTTATTTAGATTTAGGCCTTTCTTGAGTACGCCTACCATAGAGAGTTTGAATTTCACTCTACCAATACAGACTTCTTTGAAGATTCAAGTATTATCTTTAAAATGCTATATATTTAAGTTTGTTTGTTGGTCCACTCGTTTTGGCAGTTAATTTACATATTCAAAATTACAAATGCATCTTTAAAGTGTCAAATTCTATAGGGCACACTAATTTCTTCTATCTTTGCAGATATAAGAAGCTGCTTTCTAGTGTTGATCTTACGAAAGATTTCTTTTATAGTTACACATATCCAATTATGCAAAGTCTACAAAAGAATGTTCTTGCCAATGAAATGGCGGGGATGCAATATGAGAATTTATTTGTCTGGAATGCTTTTCTGACTCGTACAATTCGCCAAAAATGCAATAACACACGATGGACTGTTGCTCTAGTTCATGGAAACTTTAGACAGGTACCAAATACTAGAAATTTTGTGGCTCTCTCTCCTGCAATTAATATATTTGGTAAAACATGGCCTCTTTATGATATAGGAAATAAACTAAAAATACTTGAGGGTGTTTGTTTCAGCATTCCAAAATAATTTCATTTTGAATTTTAGAATGTCTTGGTTTGCCGTGCTGTTATTTTCTGCATGATCTCTTGGTTATCTAGTACTATGTTCTCAGAACTTATGTTTCCATTTGTGTTCCTTATCAACATCCATAGACAAATAATTCTAAGTGCTTGGAAGTTTTGTATAGGAAATTCCCAGGATCACTCTTATATGTTTGTTCAGGCAAGACCAATGGCATCTAAAATAAATCTTTGTATATTAATATTTTAGGGAATAAGTCTAGGGTCATTATCATGATAACCTTGATCCATGGCATGCATAACAGTTAACCCAAGTTATGAGAAAGAGAGAAGTATGCCAAAGTTGGTATGGTGTTCCATATCAACCATTCAGAAATCAGGAAATAATAAATTATATTAATTTGCATGATTGACTGAAGTAGGTTAAGGAGACTCAAACACATATCAAGTTATACTAGAAAAGTACCAGGGCAAAAAGAAACCTAAGATCTGAAAAGTAACTAACAACTAAAATAGTGTAAAGGAATCTAGAGTTTTAAATATAGAGTGGGTAAACCCTAACAATGTTATTCAAGTACAAATACAAAATACAAATAGCCATGTATTAGGGGACCACTTAAGAGAAACAAGGTGCCAATGAAGGCCAAAGCTGGAGACTGCGGTGGAGTCTAGACCTAAACACACATATGAATCAACTTTGAAAGCATAAGAAAAATTAATAAGAAAAACTTATATTATCACCATCCACCACTACAATAAGTTCAATACAAGATCTAATGATTTCATGGACCATAGGAATAGGTATAGGGGTAAGGCTTTGTTTGTAGGGTACATCACGTTGAAGCTATCCTAACACTTGATTCCACAAACAATAAGAGGTAGAGAGGAAATTGGCAATACATGTTTTTCCTCAAGCTTTGAACTATGGACCAAAGGAAGTAGATGCCCCTTGATGTCTAGTAGGAGTAGATCCATGAATATATGTATGTGATTGAATAGAATAGGATATCTCAGTAGAAACATGTAGAGGAAGACATTATATCATTAACTCATCATCATCTCTGTATTGAGCAGCTGCATTCAAGCAACACTTAGTACCCCAACATCTAGGATATGGTGAAAAGAGGTAATTGGCCTTGTAGCCAAGGTTCCCTACAATGTCTTGTAGTTGACAGTGACCACCTCTTAAAGGAAAAGGAATAATTACCTCTGGTTGGGATAATGTAATAAGGTGCATAGAAAACATCCTAAATCTCTATACAAGTGGTAATACCTTCTTGAGTATAATCATAGATAGGACATTTGAAAATAAAGCGATCTTCATAATTCACCTCTTTGAGCAAACAGAGAATGTATCCTATCACCACGAGGATATGGTGATTAGATTCTAATAGAATTGGTGAGAACAAGCATTGAATGAGCCAAATAAATCTGTAGGTTGTGTGCCCAGTAGTGTGGTGCCACTGAAAATGTGTAAGAAATGCTTAGCTTAGAGAGCCATTTTGGGACTGAGAGGTGTCTTGGGGAAAGGTCAAAGTGTTTTGAATGTATTGCCTAGGTATGTTGTGTAGAGCCTTTCCTAATAGAGAGAAAATTGGTTATGCATGCTCATCCTTGGGCTTTGAACTATGGCCTAAGGGAATTAGATGCCCCTTTGACAATGAGTAGAGGTACATCCATGATTATGCATGTGAGTGGATGGACTAGGATATCCTAGTAGCAGCATGTGGAGAAAGACATTGATTCATTGACTTGTCATCATTTCTGCACTGAGCAGCCACATTCAAGCAATGCTTAGTATTCCCAGCATCTTAGATATATTGAAAAGATGTAATCAGTTTAATAGTCATAGAGGTCCCCTACAAGTCTTATTTGAGGCTCCCGTTATACACTAAAAAACTTCCTAACCACTTTTGGCTTAATATTGTGGAAAAGTTACAAAATAAGTTGGCAAGCTGGAAAGAAAAGCTGCTTAGTCAAGCTGGAAAACTTCAATTATTGAAAGCCTCTCTTCAGAATATTTTGGTTTTCTACCTCTCTTTGTTTAAAATCCCTGCCTATATGGTTGAAAGAATTGAACAAATTCAAAAGAAATTCTTATTGTCTAGCACGGAGGATAAAACAAGGATTGCTCTTGTTTGCTGGGACAAGGTTTGTAACCCTAGAAGGCAAGGTGGGTTGGGAATCAGAAAACTGCAATGGTTTAACAAAGCTCTTCTTGCAAAAGTGGGCTAGAACTTCATACAAAGAAATAAAGATTGGGGAACCATCCTTAAAGCTAAATATCTAAAAAATTTAGATCAATGTTGCTTCTTGTATTCCTTTGACATTCCACAAGGTTCTGCTTAAAATCAGAAATATTGTTAAACAAAATTTATTTTGGAGAATGGGAGATGGGAAGAAAGTTAATTTCTAGAATGACTCTCGGCTTTAGGGTCAGACTTTATCTTCTCTCCAAAATTTTGATAACAATAAAGAGTTACTTATAAGACAGAATGGAGAAAAGATTCGTAGCTATATTGATTGCAATGGTCAGAAGCCTAAGTGGAAGAATTTTGGGGAACAAATGGCAGGAAGAAGAATTCTAAGAAGTGAAAGGCAGCAAAAGAAGCAGGAAGATGTGGAGAAGCTAGGGCAGATTATTGGAGAATATCAGTTTTTCTCACTCAACAAAAAAAAGTTAAAATAAATGCATCTAGGTGGTGAATCCTTCTGGCTCCTCCTCTGTCAGATCGGCCTACTCCCTTATGGATAACAAGAATGAGGTTCATAACTTTAATTGGTCTATGGCTTGGAACAATAGATTACTTCCTAAGATTAATTGCTTTTGGTGGGTAGCAATACACAACAAAATCCTTTCTATTGACAACCTGAATAAAAGAGGATTTGAGATGGCTGACAGATGTACTCTGTGCTACAAGGAGGAAGAAACAGTGGAACATATTCTCTTCCATTGTGACTTCTCTAGGGACGTTTGGACTGAGGTGTTGCATAACCTTAGTTTAGTTTGGTTCTTTCCTAAGACTATAAAAGACTTTGTTACCTCTTGGCATGTGAGTTCGCCTTTCTCCCATAATGTGATCCTTGAAATCTGGAAGCAGATTCCTCCTTCTATTTCCTGGGTATATGGTATATGGAAAGAAAGAAATAATAGGATTTTTAGAGAAATTTCGAGAAACAACAAAGATGTCTTTTGAAGTATTCAGAATAACCTAAAGGATAATATCAATTCCTTGAGTTTTGGCTATGCCAAGAAAATGCCTTCTTATATTGAACTTAGGATAAAGCAAAATTGGGGTATTGCTCAGTATATTACTAAGATCAATTGGGGAAAAACTCTCCTAAGGACTGCTTGATAAGGGTTGGATAAAACTTAATTTTGATAGTTGTTCGGAAGGAAATCCTAGTGAAGCTGCTGTTGGGGGTGAAATTAGATATGAATAGAGGTTCTTGATAGAGGGGTTTTCTAAATATGTTGGTAGAAAGTCCAATAATGAGGCTGAAGCTATTGCAGCCTAGTGGGGATTAACAAGAATGAAGGAAAAGGGCTACCTTAATGTTGAGATTGAAGGTGATTCTAACATGATAATTCAAATTTTGAAAGGTAACACGCTCTCTCCCTAGAGGATCAGAAACATGATGGATGACTCTAAAAGTATGATTAGGGGGTTCTCTAATAAAAAAATTTCATATCTTTAGAGAAGACAATTTGGTAGCTGATGCTATATCCAATGAAGGATTGTGTTGTAAGGATTGGAATTATTGGCTTTACTCTGATCTCCCATACTTAGTGAAAGATAAAGTGTTTGAAGAAAGACAATTTAAATGTGTCCAAGTAAGTCAATGATTTGTCTTTCGTACTTTGAGTTGAAGGATGATGTGGCCTTTAGCTGGCATGATTGTCATTTTTTAGATAAGATGGTTATGTTTATGGCTATGATGGTTCTCCTTTTTATTTCTCTTGAAGGCTTTCTTTCTTTTCTCACTCTCGGGTTTTTAATGATGTATTCCAAAAAATTGTTTTGGATTTGTTTCATTATTTCCCCCGTGTGTGTTATTAAGCCTCAAGGTTATAGTGAGATTGGCAATAATAATCATTTTACTATGAGTGAACGTGGGAGAATAAATGATGACAATGGTCCTCTAGATGAAATGAGCCATGAAAAGTGGTGGTTGATGGGACTCCAGAGCTTTGGATTTTATGAGAGAAGGTGGCAGTATTATATTATTGGTATCGTTAATTCTTTTGTTACCTGTTTCAAGTATGGTTATAGTAATAGAATGTACTCTGAGTTTTTTTACTATGGTATCAATAGCAACAAAATTGTCAAGCGTAAGATGGGGGGGGGGGCTCATAAAAGAACTGAGCCTCAGTCCTGCAAGGCTTTGATGCAAAATGTTGATCTCTGGGAGCTCTTTGAAAAAGGGGGTTGCTCCCCTTTCTACAAAGCCATGAAAAGGTATAATGATAAATTGACCTCTAAGTTTGTCAATTCTTGGCAACAGGGTTTTGTGATTGTCGAGGTTGTGCTCTTCCGAGTCACAGATGATCTTATTGTGAAAGCTACTAGCTTGAAGTGTGAAGGTAAGCGCATTGATAAGAAGAGCAATGACAACTATGATAGATCCATTGCTGCTTTTCTTGAGAAAGGAGAAAATTTGTTGAAGTTTCAAAATGACTACAGTAGGGAACGACTTTCGACACCTTAGGGTTTGGCAAGTCTTCATATTATGAAGTATTTCACTTTAGAAGGCTGGTTTCAAAACCATTCATGGCTATCATTTTCCAATCTTAAATCATATTAGGAATGGGTCTAAGATTAACTTTCCTTATTACTTGCTTTCCTCTCTTAAAAAATGCATCATGGATGGGGCCTATCCTCCCCTTCACCAAGGTTTAATCATGGCCCTTCATAAGTATAGCCTTTTTGTGACCCTTAAGAACAACCCTTCAGTTAGGAAAAAAAGTATTAGAATTCAGGAAATTGAACCTTCCCCTCCATTTTATAAAATTGCTAAAGGAAGCCCTAGTTTTGGCACCAAGTCTGGGGGTGAAAAGGATGTTAAAATCAAAGAGGAGTCATCTAGGGCCACTACCACTCCTACTCTTAAGGACCTCCTTATTATCTCCCTTGAAAAGAGAAAAGGGCTTGTTAAGATTGGTAGCAATTGCTCCCTGCTATGCCCTATAGAAAACACTCTGGATAGAGATTGCTTGAATATCTAGGATGCCGCCCCCATAAAAAGGAAAGCCCCTCCCTTGACCAATTTTGTAAAAAATAAAAAGAGAAAGCAAATTTTTGTTGTGGATGAAGGGGGTCCCATCAACATATCTGATGTTGAAGGAGAGCAGAACACCTTATTGCTTTTGGAGAAGAACACCCCATTGTATTTGGGGGGACGAAGATCTGCTAGGTTAGCTAATCTACTTGATGTGGCTTCTTATTTGGAGTCTAAAGGTAAATAGGTTGTTTCCTCCTCAGATAAGGAGGAGGATGACTTTGAGGATGAGGAGTTCATCCCTTTGCTTGGGGATTTTGAAGATGATATCCATAGTGTGGACTGAGTGGGGTTGCTGTAGACTGAAGATATGGAAGAACATTGCAAGGACATTGAGTGGAGCTGGGCTATGGTGCTAAGGAGCTGCACAATGAAGAAGAGGAAGATGATGATAAGGAGGACCCAAAAGCTGATGATGAAGATATTGATGTTGAAGATGGTAATGAAGAAGAAGAAGATGGTAACCAGGAGGAGGAAGAAGAGTTATTCTTTGATCCTCTTGACAATGATAAAAAGGAGGTTGATAAGGATGACAGAGTTCAAAAAATGGTTAGTGAGAAGGAATTGCCTACTCATATTAGACCTCAACTGGAGATTTTACAACAAAAGGTCAAGGAGATGAAAATTAAGATGAATGTTAACAATGATAAAATCAAAGAATGGAAATGGCAATCTGCAATTGCACTTTTGTCACTCATGGAATAATGTTGAAAGTTGTCATGGGGACTGTCTCGGGCAAATCTAAAATCAACAAGGAGAGAAAGAAACTAGGTAAAGACAAAGATCCTCAGTTGGCTAGAGTTAACAACAAAAAAGGAAAGAAGGTCCAAACCAAAGAAGATTAGGAGGTGTTGTTGGATGCTTTGCTGGAGAATTGAGACATGATTAATTAAGCTTTCCTTGGGTCCTTGGTGTTGTTTCTTTTGGTTGTTGGTGTTGCTGTTTCTCGATTTTTGTTTTTTGTTTTTTGTTGTTTTGTCTTAGGCAGGCGTGCGAGCCTTGTAGTTTCGTCTTTTGGCTTGTGTGCCTTTGTTTTGAATTTTGATTAATGTTGTTGTCTTAAACTCTTGGGTCAAGGCCCTTTCCCTACTTATCTTATCAAAAACAATAGTCACTGCTGAAAACTAAAAAATTGCATTCAAATTTCAAAATTTTCCCAAATACTAGATTTTGTGCAAGATAGATTGTGATTAATGGTAACTAAGTATGACGATGTACAAATCTATACAGTAGTACAAAATTTGTACAATGTAGTTAGTGCTAGAAACCAAAAAATGATGACAAAATTTTGCTCAAACGTTTGATTTTTGTGTAGAAAAAATTGTGATTAATGGTAGCTGCATATGATGATGTACATATCTGTACAACAATGCAAATTTCGTACATATCCGTACAATTGTATGGATTTTATAGGCGTGATTCTCAAAACTCAAAAAAACTACTTTGATTTTTCAAGCTTCGATTTCAACATTCAGATAGGCAATTCTTAGTTTTTGACACCTTCTAGATGCAATGGTGATGTCTATTTTGCTTCAAGATGCATTGTTTGAATTTTCAAGGCCATTTCTCTCAAAATAAGGATAGGGAATTGCAGTTTTGGTGCTCTAATACCATGTTGGAGTTGATTGAACTCCAATAGCACCCCAAGGATCACTTGTAATCAAAACGCCCTATCATAGAAGAGAAAATCCACTGATTTGTTATGAAACTTGAGATTTCATTAGATGCAAAAAGATAACTATTACAATATATGATGAAACCCTTGTTATAAAGACAAGGATGAAACCCTAAATGATGATATGATTAGATCATGACATGTGTCTTAATCCTATGACTTGAGTCAGAAAAGCACATGACCTAAGTAAGCTTAAGTATGCTAGCGTATATAGGGACCTAATAATAATTAATTAGGTGATTATCTTTTTCGCTCTAACATGAATCAAGAAACAATTGTTATATCTTTTGAAATGCATTTTTATTCTCATATGAATCAATCATATATGCATAAATCAGTTTACTGTGCTTAAGTAATTGCATATCTAGATAGTAAGTAAACATTTGGCATCATTTCCTTCAAAGAAGTCAAGTTAAATTGGCCATATAAATGGATAGTTGGTTGGAAAACCTATATAATCAAATCAAGAAAGAAAAGATGAACTCACATAAGACTTGGTAAACCTGTGGGATGTATTTGTGAAGTAACACATGTGGAAGGAATTCAAACAAAGACATGTTCCTCAAGAAGTTGTTTGTAATAACCTGATAATAAGCAAAGAAGTAGACATACTCCCCAACTATATGCCAAGACTTCTTGCAAGAAATCTCATAATACTTCAAAACCTGCGTGCCAAATGGAACCGTGTAGCACAAAGACAACAAATTAGGTAGCTCTACGATGATGGAAGTTGACAAGAGGAAGAAGAACGAAATATAGATCAGAATTGGATTCCTTGAAATTACCGCCTTTATATCCAAACAAGAATTGAAAGACACCAAAACGTGGTCAAAGGCCAAAACAAGAGGTGAAGTGATCTTTGAGGATCATAGAGCAAATAGAATGAAGGAGACAACTATGAGAAGTAGTCGAAGAAAAACCAACTATACAAGTTCCAAATTGAAGTCCATCTTGAGAACAAAGTCGAAGTCAAAGTGTGAGTCGAAGTGAGAGCCCTAATCAAGAAAACAAAAACATTTCTACTACAAGAAATCATACAAGGGCAAAATGGGAAGAGATAGCAAGGCACTTACCACTACTTGGCAAAGTGTGGGTTGATCTTTTGGACCAAGTGGAAAAACTAATACAACAATCAGTAGACAAAGAAGAATGGGAGATAGAGTCTAAAGACTCATTATTAGAATCTGACGCAAGTATCATTTGAGGCATTGAAAGGTTGTTGATTGAAGAAGAATTTGTGATTGAAGGATCCAAGCCAAAAACTCTTGGGGCAATGATGTGCAAGAAAAAACTTGAAGGCAACTTAAGTGTGTGGAATGTTCAAATAGGACAAGTTGAGGATTCTCATGTGATCAAGAGCGCAAGAGATGCATTAGAGAATTCAAATCAAAACTACATGGTAAGTAGGTTCTAGGCATTGAGGTTGCATTAGAATAGAAATATGGTCACTACTCCAAAATGTCTCAGTATCGAAAGGAAAAAGTTGTCCAAATTCATAGTTGATGGGTCAAAGGATCTTGCGAGACATTGTAGAAATTGTGAGATGATCTGGACATAAAATGGTTACGATAATAGATCCTATTGGCTATAGTCCTTCCTAGCAAGTCTAAGGGGCATAGCCATTGACTGGTACACAAAGGTCAAACCAACTTCCAAAGCTTCTTGAGAAAGATTGGAAGAATATTTTGAAGAGAAGTTCAAGCTAGTACAAGACAATAATGAAATAATAGTGGAGATTTATAACATGAAACAAGGCAAACATGAGAATGTTAGAGCCTATACTCGTAGACTCAAGGAACTCAACATGATTTTGGTTTCTACCATGTTGATAAGGGATTTTACTATTTCGATAAGTAGCTTTTACCACTCTAATAAGGACATTTGCCACTCTAATTAGGACTTCTTCTAACTTGATTTGCACTTCCTTCATTTTGAGTTACATTTATGCTATTCTAATTTGGAGGACCATGTGCACCTCCCCTATCACTAGAGGAGGCCAACAAGGTACCAATTATTGGTGCAGAATACGTATCAAACTCTATAGCTTTCTCTTGACGAGCCTCATTTTCTATACTAGCAATAAACACATCCCACACGCGGTTTTATTGGGTAACATATTGCCAAAATATTCTAATTGTTTATCTAAATCTCTTTTAACTTCAATATTTAACCTTACAACATGACCAAAATCTCTATTTCATCATGTAACCAACAGACATGATTCTTGTATATTAATAATAGCGAGTTTCAAAGCACTTGAACCTGTGTGACTTGTTGTCGACAATTGAAAAACAGACTCATCTCCATTCTAGCAAGTTTCATCAATATCTTTTGGTCATAGTCAAGTGCCCCATAAATTCTTGTTGCTTTGAGCATGGCCTACTAGATTGTACTCCCTCGGTGTATCATTCCAACCATCCTTGAAAACCGATTCATCTAGTTTCCATTACAAGATACGTTTCTCATACTATGTCCTCTAAACATTTGGCATAGCTAGTTCCCCTATTGTGCTATGACTATTCTTAATCTCACCATTGGATCCATCTATCTCAAGGCACCATTCTTGAATTGTCTCTTCCATATTCTCTTTTTTTAGAACCAATTTATTTGTCAACCACACACTTAATAGTGTGGGATGTGCTTACTTAGAGTAAGTGGTTCTACTTTCTTCTCTATTGAAAGCATCTCGATTCAAAGACTAATTTGCTAAATTAACCTGTGTTTTGTTTGGAGTAAAAAACTCATGTAGTGCTTTGTTTGTAGATGTATAGGTAGGAACCAGGAATCTCAACATGTACCTTATCTATTGCACCCTTAACATGTGTATCAACTATATGTGTTAGACCATATTTAGAGCTTGAAGTTATGTGATCGCATTAGGATTTTGATTAACAAATTGATTGTGAATACTATGTTGTCGAACCCAAGCTACAATCCACTTTGAATGTGGCTAGATAGCTTTGAGAATAATACTTAATGTAATTGTACAATGTGCAAACTCTCCATCTCACTGGTTGAATTTTGTAAGGCACCTCCTTTCACTCAAAATCTTGTGTCTTGAATGCAAACCAATTGTTAATCCCCAAGCTAGTGACTCACCAATGCATCCCAGGATTGCATCACTTCATTTATTAGGTCTCAACGATAGAATCAAAATGCTAGTAAATTTTCTACTCTATGCACCATGACCTTAACTAGCATTTATTTCACCATAACATGTTGGCATGTTGATGTACTAGATTGCTTGACCAAGGTGTAATGGGTTCAAGGACTTTCATATAGAACAAAGTTGATGTATGCAAATAGTAGTAAGTTCACATGCAGAAATAATCCATACATAAAAATAATTATGCCTACCTAAATATCAATTTCTTTGTAATAATCATCAGAAGCTCTTACATGTTTGTGCCATGATTTAGCAAAGATTAAATATGGAACATAGACCAAAATTCTACCCCAAAACACATACATACAAATATGCATCAAAATGTAGCCTTAACCAATTAACCAATAAGAACCCCATCAAGAACCTATCTATTATATTTTGTCTCCCATATAAGCCACTACGAGGTGCATTGACCAAAATGACATTAATTGGATGCACTATTTTGATCTCATCCTAACTGTTGTGACACCCAAGAAAAGGTATGCACCCTTTAACCAACAAAGGTACCATATCATCCTCAATGTCATGACACCCAAGAAAAGGTATGCACCCTTAATTCAACATAGGCACATCTTTTTTATAATATACAACTTGCACCACTCATTAATATATGTTACATGCAAACAAAGCCTACAAAATAGGTGCTAACATGTGCATTACAAAGTAGGTGCAACTAGGAGATCTACAACATAGGGTTGAATCATGTGCACATCAACATGGTTATTAAATATAATCCTCCTTTCCTACCTGTTTGGAGTATGTAACCTCTAGATGCTTTGGCTCAAAAAATATACTTCATAGTTGCCACTCCTTTGTATTATCTTTCACATTTTTTTATTTTTTTTAATCTAATATTCTAGATTGTTCCATCTGTACCATATTATTTACGTGAAATAATGATGAGCTATGTATAATCTCTAGAGTTTGGTAAAAATGCATTTGTATGTCATTTTGGCTGGACATTGTACATTACTGTGCATTTTAATTTATAAAATTTTACTTTCAGCAATATTTTTTCCTTGACTATGATAACAAAATAACATGACTAAGATCTTGTTCCATTGGCAGGTTAAATTATCAATCTTCGGTCGTGTATTTGTTGTTACACTCATTTCAAGACGTTCACGACACTTTGCAGGAACTAGGTGCAATTTATATCCCGCATTTGAAAAGAAAATTCATTTTCAACTTTTTTTGCCTCTATTTATATATTCTTAGTATTTCTTATTGAGGGACTTTGAAATTTGAGGATTATTTTTTTTCCCTCTCTTGATCTCTTGTATAGATGCATGTTTATGGTTTCAAATTGTGTGAAATCAAGGATGGAAATGATTGAAACAAATATTTCTTTGTTTTCAACCCTGTTCCTTATATAGTTAACTCTTTTTTGCTATCCATAATGCTTTATTCTTCACAAATATGGATTAGTAGGCTAGTATATGTTTGCATTTCATCTATTGTGATTTTAATTTATGTAGGTAAATTTATTTTGATTCTGTTTGAACCTATCAACCGAAGACATGCAATTTATTTGTTGTTGCATGAGTACTTTTAGTTGTGTAATAAGGATGACCAAATAAATACATGCTAGTCCTTGGCACTATAATCGTAGAATTGAAAGTGTCCTATACAATTGGGTCATCATTGGATCATATCTATTGTTCTCACATGTTTTGATGGCCCTTCTAATACAACAAACCCTAGATTAAAACATTGGCGATTACTTGAACTTGTCATCAAGTGAATTGCAAAAACACTCGACATCGAGCTTTTGAAAAAACTTGCTGCGTTTTAACCCTAAACTCATAAAATGCTAAAAACCCATAAAAAACTTGCGATTTCAGGGTTTAACATGCCTCCAAACAAATTGATAAGAGGTCACATGATTTTGTTATTTGATACCATGGCTTGAAGGTTTTGATGTTGCAAATGCCATGATTGCGACACGTTTTAGATGTCGTTGTTAGTTTTATGATCAGATTTAATGCACAGAAAATTAATTCAAAATCAGACACAATAACACAGCAGATACCCTGGGAAAACCCTCCTCTTGAGGGAGAAAAACCCAGCAACAATATATCGCTTATATATTGAAATGTCAACACAAATGTCTCCTTTACAACAGCCGATGTGAAGGCCAATAAGAGACACTACAAACTGATGTAGATACAGAACACAACAATATAATTTGCTGATGATAAGACTTAGCCTTATACAAATCCTCAAACTGCGCTTCTACAAAATTCACACTATGTATGTGACGACTTATGATGAATATGAATTATATATATCTAAACAATGAAACATCAATGGATATATATGCAAGATAGAGAAAAGGACATGACCCTTCACAAAACAAGTCGGCCACAAGAGATGAACACGTCTCTTCAAGAAATCGCGGCCTTCTAGAAAATCATGCCCAAGGAGTATGAGGTCGGCCTCATCACATCTCTTCATTAATTAACAAATAATAAATATCAACAAATGATGTGTCTCTTCACTTATCTCAGGTCGGCCAAGAGATCGAATATAAATATAATTCAAATAGTCGTTAGGCTACATTTGAATTATCTTCAATCGCGGATATGGAAGAAGCAGCCCAATGCTGCTAATAACATCAACACTCCCTCTCAGCTAGAGATGATACTTCCAACTGCACAAGACATATCACCTCATCGTGATGTCTACCACAATGGCTACAACCATATTTGGTAAGAGAGATACCACCTCATCGTGATATCAGATATCAACTCAACATGATATCAACCATAATGGCTACAACCATGTATGGTATGTACAAGTGTTCATCACTTGCGTGATGTTGTCACCTCAACATGACTTTCACCATGGCTCTCCTAGAGGGTGAAACACAAGTACAAGAAAATCATGACGGACTCTCTCACGTGATGTTGTCATGGAGTCACACACATGACATCCACCATGGCTCTCCCAGAGGGTGGAATCAAGGGATTTCACCTCAAACTTCTCTTATAGAGAAGAACTCATTAATCAAGGGATTTCACCTCGAACTTCTTTCACAGAGAAGAACTCCTTAATCAAGGGATTTCACCTCAAAATTCTCTTGTAGAGAAGAACTCATTAATCAAGGGATTTCACCTCAAACTTCTCTCACAGAGAACTCCTTAATCAAGGGATTTCACCTCGATCTTCGCTCACTGAGAAGAACTCATTAAAGAGGATCACTGATACTGAGACTCCTTCTCAGTTAAGGCTGTATTCTCCACCATACCAAGCTTATTTCGAAAGTACACAAACTTTATCCTGGAGAGAGGCTTGGTGAGAATGTCTGCCGTCTGCTCATCAGTGCTGATATACCTCAACTGTATAGCTTTCCTCAATACCATATCTCTGATATAGTGGTATTTTATCTCAACATGCTTGGTTCTGTCATGAAACATAGGATTGACAGAAAGCTTCACACAACTCTAGTTATCACAATGAATGATAGTAGTCTCCATTGATTGTCCAAACAATCCTGCAAGGAGCTTACGAAGCCACACTACTTCTTGAGCTGCTACACAAGCTGCAATATACTTTGCCTTTGTTGTACTCAATGCTACAGATGACTGTTTCCTGCTGCACCAGGAAATCATAGCAGATCCCAAATTGAAGCAACATCTAGAGGTGCTCTTTCGATCAGTAACACTCCCTACCCAATTAGAATCAATATAACCATGTAGCTCCATGTCCGCATTTGAAGAATATCTCAACCCATATCCAACTGTGCCACACAAATATCTCAGGATATGTTTAGCTGCAACAAGATGTATCTGTCTCGGTTCACACATGAATTGAATAAGTGCACTCACAGCATAACAAATATTTGGTCTAGTGCTAACTAGATACATCAAGGACCCAATCAACTGTCTGTACATCGTAGGATCCACCAAGTCTAAACTAGCTACAACCTCCTTCAATTTATGTAGGTTGGTCTCCATAGGTGTAGACATGGATTTGCAATCCATCATACCAAACCTCTTAAGTATATCAATGGTGTACTTCCCTTGAGTTAGAATCATCTCATCTGGCTTCTGCCAAACTTCTAAGCCAAGGAAGTAATGCATGAGCCTAAGGTCCTTCGTCTCAAACTCAAAAGCCAACTCCTTACATTTGAGAATGAGGTGATCTTCTCCAGTAAGGATCAAATCATCAACATACAAGACTAAAATCAATGCTTCACCATCAATTACCTTAAAATACAAATTCGGATCTGCATCATTTTTAGAGAAGCCCAAGCTTGACAAGTAACGATCAATCCTTTCGTACCATGCACGAGGAGCCTGCTTAAGACCATACAAAGCCTTCTTCAGCTTGCAAATATGAGACTCCTTCCCATGTACCTCGAATCCATCAGGTTGCTCGATATAAACTTCTTCCTCAATCACACCATTCAGAAAAGTTGTCTTCACATCCATCTGATGAATCTTCCATCCTTTAGATGCAACAATGGCAATAATGGTTCTGATAGAAGTGTAGCGAGCAATAGGAGCAAATGTTTCTTCATAGTCAACTCCCTCTTTTTGTGAGAACCCTCTAGCCACGAATCTTGCCTTGTACTTCTCAATGCTCCCATCAGCTGCATGCTTGATCTTGAAGAGCCATTTTGAAGATACCACAAATTTTCCTTCGGGTTTAAGAACGATGTCCCAAACATCATTCTTGAGAATTGGCTGATACTCCTCTGTCATAGCATCCTTCCAAACTTGTTAACTAGAAGCTTCCTCAACACTGGAAGGCTCGGACTCAATAATTTGACTTATTAGAGCAACATAACTGGAGAACTTATGTGGCCTCTTACTTTCTTTGAAGGTACCTCTTGGAGCTGCAAACCTTTCTACCTCCTGCATTGTTTTCCTAGCCCAAAGAGGTCTTTTTCTCCTAATCACAATATCAGTAGGCCCATTAGTAGATTCCAAGGGTTCAACTAGATCAATATCTTCCTTTGGTTCTGAAGTCTCCCTCTGAATCTCAAGAGTATGGTCAACTTCCATATCCTGAGGAGACTCTTCATTATGAATCTCCATATGAGTACCCTTGGATCTCTTGAATGCAACATCTTCCTCAAATGTGACATCCCTACTGATCTCGATCAATTTTTGACCTGGCATGTATATCCTGTAGGCTTTTGATGTCTTACTGTAGCCCACAAATATTCCCTTCTTGCCAGAAGGCTCCAACTTTGTTCTCTTTTCCTTTGGAATATGAACATAAACTGGACATCCAAAGATCCTTAAATGACTAACCTCTGGCTTCTTTCCAGTAAAGGCTTCTTTAGGAGTCATGTTCTCCAAGATTTTGTGAGGACTTCTATTCTGAACATAGACTGTAGTCCTAGAAGCTTCTGCCCATAGGAAGGTTTGTAGATCTTGGTCATGGATCATGGCTTTTGCTGCTTCCACAATCAATTTGTTCTTTCTCTCTGCAACACCGTACTGTTGAGGATTATAGGGAACACTAAACTCCCTCTTGATCCTAGCTTCAACACATAAATTCGGAAAGCTGCTAGAAGTGTATTCTCCTCCATTATCCGATCTTAGGATTTTGATTCTTTTCCCAAAAAGGTTCTCTACCTGAGCTTTGAACTCCTTGAACCTTTCTAACACTTCTTTAGACTCTTTAGTTTTCAAAAAATAAATCCAAGTCTTTTTAGAGCAATCATCAATAAAAAGAATGTAATACAAGAAACCACTCAAAGAAGGAACAGACATTGGACCACATAAATCAGAATGAATGAGATCTAGAATACATTTTGATTTACTTTCTCTACTATGGAATGGAGCTTTTGTATTCTTACCCATTGCACATCCTTTGCAAGTACCTTCATGCTCTTGGTTGAACTTTGGAAGGCCTGTAACCATCTTGTCCATGATAGGTAGGGCTCGGAAGTGAAGGTGAGCCAATCTTCAATGCCAAAGATCACACAAGCTTGAAGAATCATGAACTAATGCCTGAAGTGGACGAGTGCATAGCCTATAGAGGCTCTCATGTCTAACACTAATTACTTGAGCAGTCTTGAAGTTGGAATTCTTCGTCCACACAAGTACTTTGCCTTTGGAGAAGGCAACTTGATATCCTTTATCTTCTAAAGCTGAAATGGAGATAAGATTACGCTTGATTCCTGGAACATAAAGGACATCACTTAACTGTAGTGTAATGCCGGAATCCAAATGAAGAGTAGAGGTCCCAATCCCTTTCACAGAGTAGCTAGCATCATCTCCAATAATAACTTGTTCAAAAGAATCTCTCTCCACCAAGCTTGATAAATGCTCAAACCCAGTGATGTGTCGAGAAGCACCACTGTCGATCAGCCAAGTGTTGGTGTCTATAGGTACATTGCTTGACAATGCCGAATAGAACAAATATTCACATGAATCCTTCTGCGGAGAAGCATCATCAACATCTGCAACGGTGGCCTATTGCTTAGGTCTGGATGGACAATGCTTAGCAAAGTGGCCAAACTTATCACATCTAAAGCATTGGATCTTGGACAAGTCTCTCTTCTTCTTGAATGCGGGAGCACCATCATTTCCCTTATCTTGATTCCTCTTGAAGAATCCTTTCTTTCCATATTTTCCTTTCTTCTTCAAAGCTTGGGAGGCAAGAACATGAATATCTTCATTATTTGAACTTTGACCAATGCCTCTAGCCACCAACCTTGACTCCTCTTGAATGCAGTCGGCCCTCAAACGATCAAACTTAGGAAGTTTGGATCTTGCATTGATTCCTTGAATGTAGGACTCCCATGATAAAGGAAGACCATTGAGAGCAAGCATGGTCAAGTCCTTATCATCAATCACATGGCCAATTGTAGAGAGCTGATCTCTCAATTTTGAAATCCTCATGAAATAGGCAATCACTGTTTCTCCTTTCGCCATCTTCACATGGTGTAGTTGTTGCTTCAGTGCAAGTGCCCGACTAGTGTTGTTGATTTCGTACATCTCTTCCAATGTTTTGAACATGTCCCTTGCCATCTTCAACTTGGAGACAATTGGAACAATATGATCTTTAACAAAATCAACCAACATCTTCTTTGCCTTGATGTCTTTCTTCCTCCACTGCAACTTCTTTTCTTCCTCCTCAGGTTCGGGAACTTTGGTCTCCACAAACTCAGCCAAATCATTCTCTTCCAAGGTGAGCATGATTCTGAACCTCCATGATGTGTAGTTGGATGCTCCCTCGAGTCTATCCTCAATTTTAAGACCATTCACCATCTTGACTAAAATAGAGATAGACAAGGATATAGAAGAGAATAGAGAGTATCGCTGAAATAACAAAATCTGATCACGATCTTCTTCAAACCTGCTCTGATACCATGTTAGTTTTATGATCAGATTTAATGCACAGAAAATTAATTCAAAATTAGACACAATAATACAACAGATACCCTGGGAAAACCCTCCTCTTGAGGGAGAAAAACCCAACAACAATATATTACTTATATATTGAAATGTCAACACAAATGTCTCCTTTACAAGAGCTGATGTGAAGGCCAATAAGAGACACCACAAACTGATGTAAATACAGAACACAACACTATAATTTGCTGATGATAAGACTCAGCCTTATACGAATCCTCAAACTGCACTTCTACAGAATTCGCACTATGTATGTGACGACTTATGATGAATATGAATTATATATATTTAAACAATGAAACATCAATGGATATATATACAAGATAGAGAGAAGGATGTGACCCTTCACAAAGCAAGTCGGCCACAAGAGATGAACATGTCTCTTCAAGAAATCGTGCCCTTCTAGAAAATCGTGCCCAAGGAGTATGAGGTCGGCCTCATCACATCTCTTCATTAATTAACAAATAATAAAGATCAACAAATGATGTGTCTCTTCACTTATCTCAAGTCGGCCAAGAGATTGAATATAAATATAATTCAAATAGCTGTTAGGCTACATTTGAATTATCTTCAATCGCGGATATGGAAGAAGCAGTCCGATGCTGCTAATAACATCAATAGTCGTGACTTCAACCTTGCAACTCTTGTTGCAATCTTTAGATGCTGCAAGGTTCAATCTTTCAACTTCCAATTCAGCATTTGTATGGGTTGAATAGAACCAAATATGAACCCATTTTGTGGATAATTGATCAGAGGTGAAATCGACAACCCCACCAACATATTCATATTGCTGCCTACTATTTGAACCCTAAGTTATTCTTCTCTTCTTCATTTAGAGCAAATGCAAAGGTTATGCTTGGCCTCTACACATATATTCAGAGGTTGATCCTTGATGACACCCTTCAAGATATCGTACACAATGAGTTACAGAGTTATAAGAGGGTAGAGAGGGCATTATTTTGATCAACTTTATGCATTCATAAGAGAGACACTCTGTAGACAGTAAAAAAGAATTACGTTTAATTTTAGTTTAGAATTTATTTTAAGTTCATAAAAATTCTTAATATCTTACAAAGTTATAAATGTTGTCCTTGTAGATTTGTGCTGGTAAGATTTTGGTGTCACAACACCTAATCTTCAAAAGATTACCATCTGCATTCTATCCCAGCCCTGCAACACTTTTGGTTGTGAGTGCAACTGGAGTTTTTTTGAGGCCATTCACACAAAAAAACACAAAACTGACTCAAAAGTGTTTGAATGACCTTGTGTTTGTGCGATACAACCTTTGACTACATGAAAATAAGGTATAAGGGCATGATACTGTCATGCCCCCGAAATTGTAACACTAATATATAAAGCATTAATAAATAAATACAATAACAAAATACATATTAAAAAGAAAATAAAAAAATATTAGCAATTTAATATTAATATAATTATAATTATCAAATATAACAATTAACAATTTGATATTATAATTGTTATAATATAATAAATATAATAAATATTATAAATATATATAAAATTAATATAAAAAAAATGTAAATATATTAGTATAAAATATAAAATATGTAACATAAAATTATATATATATATATTAAAAGGAATACATTGAGTAGCCAGTGATTCCATTATGCCATAGAGTAGCAACGGTTATATTTTCCATAGGCAGTAATTAAGATTTAATAAGGAGCAGCGATTCTTACAAATACCTATTAACAAGCAGCGCTAGACTCAAGGTAAAGGCAACGATTGTGGCAACACTTGGAATTAAAAGAAAACAGATTTTAAAACAGCAATTAAGTGCAGGGAAGGCAGCGATTAAAGGTGATGACTTTTCAAGGTCTCTATTCAAAAAGATGTCTCTCTTCAAAGAGACATAAGAGTATAAATGAAAGGAGTGTAAGAAGGAGCAGGAAAGGATAGAGAAAAAAATAAATAAGAAAGTCTAATATATTTCTGAGTGCAGCAGCAGAGATAATCAAGAGATGAAGGGAATATAGAGATTTAAAACACAGATATATGAAGAATGAGTAGGGAGAGAAATAGGAGTAATTTCTGAGTATGACAGAAAATACATTAATATGATATAATCAGATTTGGAAAAAGAAATATAAGGGAAAGAAGAGATATATGAAGACAAATGACAGATCAATAAGGGAAGCAAGTTTAAATATAAATACACACACACACACACACACACACACACACACACACACACATATTAGATTATTCAATAATGATGCTTGCAGCAATTGTTAATTCTTATTAGTAATTAGTCATTTGAACTAATCTATTTGTTTCTCTTAAGTAGTATCTTTTGAATATTGAAAACAGATCGAATGACAAGGCAATTGGAGCAATTTGCAACTCTGATATATCAATCAGAATTAAGTACTACATCTGCTGATGTGAATATAATTGTACCAACTAAAACACTGATAATTGATGCCAATGTAGCCTATATTATTGATGTTATGAATAGTGATATGATTCTGGCAATAATTGGTCATGAAGGGATGACGCAGGACTGCAATTAGGGGGAATGACGAATGATTCCTCACTAGGAGTGGCATCTCATGATGATGGTTAAGAACCATCCGTTAAGGACCGCATGAGACCACCTCATGATGATGGTTAAGGACCACATGAGGCCAAGGAGGATAAGGTCCTATCCTTGGGCCTAAAGTTGAGGATCTAGGACACCCTATTGCAGCCTCCCGAACTATCCCCACTTGAATCAATTGTTGAAATAAATAAAAGGGGATCTTCAATCATAAGAGGAAGGTTTTGTGTGATAGAGGGGAACGGTGTAAAGCCCTCACTAGGTAGCCCACCTCATGATGATGGTTAAGGACCATCGGTTAAGATCCTGTTGTTAGGCCTAGGGTAGAGGATACTTGGGGCACCTCATCACGTCCCCCTCTTTATGGTTGAGCCCACATAGCCCTTGAGATTTGTTACATTGTTATAATAATCTTTCTTAAACTTAGAATTAAACATATTTCATATCATATTCATCTAACATGGTTGCAGGGCTCCATAACCAGATTTACATCATCTCAATTTTGAGTAAGGAATTGTATCTTTAACTATAATTTTCTATCGATTTCATTTGGAATTATGATTTTAGGGCAAAGTATAAGGTGATCCCAAAAAGGGGACATTACAAGTGGTATTAGAGCATGTTCTTTCCAGCCTGCAGGACATACCTACTTCAATGGCCATTCAATTAGAATGAATTATTCAACCTTCTTCTCAAGTAGGCCAATCATACGTTTCTATAGGCGTGTGCCTTCCATGTGTATACTTTGTGACTTACATGTATTTATGCGACTATTTGTATACCTTGCATATACTTTGTGACTTCAAGTGTATATTGTGTACTCGTGTATACTGGGTGACCTTGAGATGGTGGACGGACCCGCAGTGTAGTATGGGTGCACCGAATCCCCTTCCTAGTTGTTAGACTGTATACTTGGCCTTGTGGGGTTGAGGACGGACCGCGTTGTAGTATGGGATGCACCGAATCCTCTTCCCATTTGTCCAATGGTGCAAAAGATCGGAGGAAAGGATAGCCCACAGTGTAGTGCACAATGCACCGATATTCTTTCTATCTGGGATGCATTAGGGACAAGTGTTAGTCAGCCATTGTGATGTGTTAGTTAGCCATTTTGTATGTGATGAATGTTAGAGCTAGTCACTATGGATTTGTGATGTATGTTGAAGGTCTTTATTGGGTATTTGTGATGTATGATTACTTTATGCTTAAAAATTATGAAAATGTTAAAAACTTTGTTTGTAAAAATGCTTCTTGAATTGAGAAGCACTAACAAATTAACTTATCTAAAATTGAATAGTGAAGAGTTGTAACTATTTAAGTGAAAAGAGGTGTGGCATCTTGATGTTCACAACATCCTCGCAATCCATCATGATTTTAGATTTCAACAATGGGTAATGAAGAATTTGTAACATTGCCTAGAGGTAATGAAATGAGAGAAAACTTGTCTTAGGTAACAAATCTGGCCAATCTCCAAATCTTGGTTTTGTTGTTGAAAGTTATTGGGAAGTAGTAATACATAAATGATAAAACAATAAATTGTCTTTATATTTGAGAGGGTAGAACTAACCTTGTTGGTAGTATAATAACGACTACTCCCCATGGACATCATTGCAGTATTAGGTTGGACATAACTAGCTACAAATTTTTCAATTCCTAAATACATCAAAGTATCACAACAAAAGCTAATTACATCACGAAAAGGAGCAATATTTAAAAATTTACAAATCTCAGTTCTGATTGCTTGAGGACAAGCAATCTTGGGCCGGGTGGACTGTCATGCCCTTGAAATTGTAACACTAAGATGCATTAATAAATAAATACAATAACAAAATACATATTAAAAATATAAAAAGAAAATATTAGCAATTTAATATTAATATAATTATAATTATCATCAGATAATATTATAATTATAATTATCAAATATAACAACTAACAATTTGATATTATAATTATTATAATATAATAAATATTATAAATATATATAAAATTAATATAAAAATAAATATAAATATAAATATATTAGTATAAAATATAAAATATGTAACATAAAATAATATATATATACATATATATGTATATATATATTAAAAAGAATACATTGAGCAGCCAGCGATTCTATTATGCCATAGAGTAGCAATGGTTATATTTTCCATAGGCAGTAATTAAGAATTAATAAGGGGCAGCGATTCTTACAAATACCTATTAACAAGCAGCACTAGACTTAAGGTAAATGCAACGATTGTGGCTGTTGATTTTATGTGATCAGATGTAAATGCACAGAAATAAATCAAAAATCAGACAAGATAACACAGTATATACCCTGGGAAAACCCTCCTCTTGAGGGAGAAAAACCCAGCAACAAAGATCTCTCTTATATTTGATACAACAGTGGCAATAATTCACTTTACAATGAGGCCGAACACAAGGCCAATAACCAGCATCTACTCTAGATGCAATAACAGATGATAATCTGCTCTTAGATTCGCAATCTGCTCTTCCTTGTAATCTGCACTTAGAGAGATTCGCAATCTGCTCTTCCTTGTAGTCTGCACTTAGAGAGATTCGCAATCTGCTCTTGAATGAATTCGCACTTGAATAGATCGAACTTGCTTGATCTGGACTGTCTTCCTCAAGACTTCATCACTGCACTATGTTTGCTCTGTATTGAGGTACTCTGAGAGATGTTCGCCCTTCACTGTGTGGTATATTTGCACTTGATGATACATCCACATTTTATCAGACTTTCCAACTTGAGGCGCACATGATCAGATTCGCTGGCTGTAGCTTCGCCCTGTTTTTGTATGATCACTCTTTGATCAGACAATACATGTTCGCACTTGTGAGAATGGCAAAACTGACCCAACTCATTACCATGGACGAATGTTCTTATACAATTTGGAGAGGTCGCACCTCTTCATATCATGAGGTCGGCCACAAATACAATTCATAAGATGAAAGTCGGCCTCAACAGATTTTATTATCAAGATGACTTTGTAAAGAATGTCGGCCTAGATAAATGCATGCCTCTTCACAAGAGGTCGGCCTCAAATCATAACAACACATTAAATGACTTCTCATGTCGGCTATACAAGGTGAGGATGAACAATAATAATAACAAATATAATTTGAATAGCCGCCGGCTATCATTCAAATTTATTTTCAAGAAGGAGCTGAGCTGGAAGGAGCTACTGAAGCTGCTATAACATTAACAGTGGCAACACTTGGAATTAAAAGAAAACAGATTTTAAAACAGCGATTAAGTGCAGGAAAGGCAGCGATTAAAGGTGATGACTTTTTAAGGTCTCTATTCAAAAAGATGTCTCTTCAAAGAGACATAAGATATAAATGAAAGGAGTGTGGGAAGGAGCAAGAAAGGATAGAGAATATAATAAATAAGAAAGTCTAATATATTTCTGAGTGCAGCAGCAAACATAATCAGGAGATGAAAGGAATATAGAGATTTAAAAACACGGATATATGAAGAATGAATAAGGAGAGAAATAGGAGTAATTTCTGAGTATGACAGCAAATACATTAATATGATATAATCAGATTTGGAAAAAGAAATACAAGGGAAAGAAGAGATATATGAAGACAAATGACAGATCAATAAGGGAAGCAAGTTTAAATATAAACACACACACACACACACACACAAAGACACACAGACACACACACACACACACACAGACACAGAGAGAGAGAGAGAGAGAGAGAGAGAGAGAGAGACACACACATGCACACACACGCACACATGCACACTCACACACACCCACACACGCACACGCACACTCACCCACACACGCACACACACACGCACCCACGCACGCACACACGCACCCACGCACACACGCACCCACGCACCCACGCACACATGCACACACACACACACGCACACACACACACGCACAGGCACACACACGCACAGGCACACGCACACACACGCACACACACACACACACTAATGATGCAATAATGATGCTTGCAGCAATTATTAATTCCTTATTAGTAATTAGTCATTTGAACTAATCTATTTGTTTCTCTTTAGCAGTATCTTCTGAATATTGAGAACAGATCAAACGGCAAGGCAATTGGAGCAATCTGCAACTTCTGATTATCAGAATTAAGTATTACATCTGCTGAAGTGAATATAATTGTACCAATTAAAACTGATAATTGATGCCAATGTAGCCTATGTTATTGATGTTATGAATATTGATATGATTCTGGCAATAATTGGTCATGAAGGGATGAGGCAGGACTACAAGGAGGGGGAATGGCGAATGATTCCTCACTAGGAGTGGCATCTCATGATGATGGTTAAGGACCACATGAGGCCAAGGAGGATAAGTCCTATCCTTGGGCATAGAGTTGAGGATCTAGGACACCCTATTGCAGCCTCCCGAACTATCCCCACTTGAATCAATTGTTGAAATAAATAAAAGGGGATCTCCAATCATAAGAGGAAGGTTTGGCGTGATGGAGGGGAACGGTGTAAAGCCCTCACTAGGTAGCCCACCTCATGATGATGGTTAAGGACCATCGGTTAAGGACCACATGAGGCCAATGGAGGATAACATCCTGCTGTTGGGCCTAGGGTAGAGGATACTTGGGGCACCTCATCACATCCCCCTCTTTATGGTTGAGCCCACATAGCCCTTGAGACTTGTTACATTGTTATATATAATCTTTCTTAAACTTAGAATTAAATGTATTTCATATCATATTCATCTAACATGGTTGCAGGTCTCCATAACCAGATTTACATCATCTCAATTTTGAGTAAGGAATTGTATCTTGAACCGTAATCTGCTATTGATTTCATTTGGAATTGTGATTTCAGGGCAAAGTATAAGGTGATCCTAGTATGGCTTCAGTTCTTCTAACTTTCACTTTTATTTTCCAATCTGTGTTTTCTTTACTGATCATCATACCATTCTTCACACATAACTTGTTGAAGCTGACAAATATTAATACGTAGTCGGATAAACCATATTATCAAAATATAATAATAGGCATTGAACACTAACTACATCTATTATCATCATACCCACCTAAAAGAACATAAAGAAAAGGAATAAAACCATCTTCCTTTGGTTCTAATGTGAATTTTGTATGTTGTGAAAGATTATGAGATGTTAAAGGAACTCTTTGATGACCTTCTTGATCATGCCAATTTCCACTGCCTTGGTTTTAATTGATATGCTTCAAGAACTTTCTTCTCAAAATCTTCCCAATAAAGAAGTTTTCTATGAACATAAAGGGTTGATCCCATAGCTATACCTTCAGTTTGCTTCTAGATCTTGCCTTCAAAGCTTAAGGTTGACTCTGGCATCAGTTGTTTGTAGTTTCATTATTAGTGATCGATCCAATTAGTTCAATAACTTCAAAATTAGATGATAAAACAATGTAAAAAGCATTGTCAATGTCGAATGATCATTTGCCTAATGCTTGTGTAAGTAATGATGTTGACATTATAGTCGACAAGCAATGAAATATCTTGAATTCTTTAGTCATATTCTAAATGATCTCATTTGCAGTGTGAGGCCAGAAGTATCCAGATTCCAGACCTTGTTAAAATTTTCTTATACAAGAGTTTGGTTATGCAAGTGGTTGTTTTGTTATGTAGAGATTGGGCTTTTGACCCTTGGTATGGTAATCTGTGACCACTTCAATATACTTGCATCTTTTCAGTCCACTTAGATTCATTAAAGGGCTTAAAAGGCCCAATCTACCTCTCTTGAACAATTCTTGAGGCTGCATAGATATAAGATTATGAAGTTCATAGCCAACAACTTCCCAACTCTTTGACATTTATTGTATTTACTATTTATGACCTATATCATAACCTATTTGGAAAGAGAAAATATCCAAACACCTGCTGATAACACTTTCCTAGCAGTGGCATCTAGTTCCATGTGGCTTCCGACCAATTATCCCTATATTTCTATGAGAAATCCCTTGACTTCCATGTGACACAAAGTTGGAGGACTTGGTTTGTCAACTATCACATCTGGGACTTATTTATTATTTTCTTTTGCTTTGTGTAGCTTATAGCTTACAGAAAATTGGTTTTTTACAAGAAATGCCCTATTTTTTTATGGTAAGATTTAGAAACTACTTAGTAAAATGGTTGGGTTTCAAGGAGGTCAATAGGGACTACTCAGGAGAGTTCTCAAGGTTTTATTATTGAGAACAAACTTCAGTACACGATTCTCTTAAAAGTGACAGATTACTAGCTCTATTCACCAATTATAGCAAAGCTTGATCAGTAACATAAAATGTGAGAGCTTTGGAAAATAGGTAGTGTTTCAACTTTTGGACAGAGTATTCCATATCTAAGGCCTCTCTCTCAGTTGCAATGCAGTTGACTTTGGTTCTTTGTAGGGGTTTTCTTGCTGAAAACATAGGATGGCTGAACATATGAGTTTCTTTTTGGCAACCATACATGCGCCCCACATGACCAAGAAAGAAATTTATAACATGTTTGCTCTGAGGCATCTTTCTTTGAAGAATGACCCTTGTCTTGTTTGGGTCTGTCTTCAAACCAGCTTGACAAAATATGTGAAATATAGACATGACATTCGTTTTCTTGCTAACATTCTTCTCTGAAATTGTAGAAGTCAAAGTACTGACATGGCAAGTTAATATAGTCATGATACTCATGGTCTCTGACATGTAGGCTTGATTCTTGTAGATATGACAAGGTACTTAATTGCAGCGAGCTCATATCAACTTGATACAGCCCATACATTTAGAAAACATGAGGAGTAGGTGTGATGGTTGGTCACAGTGTTCAAATTACCCTCACAAATTTAATTAACTTATGCTTACAACATATATGAAAGTAATCATTCCTTTATTAATGCACTTTTCCTTTTATGGTATGTCAAACCTGGGTTTCACATTTGTTGCCTACACCATAGGAGGACATTGCTTTTCATTCTTCCTAGCTGTGTCCCCATTTTTAGTTATTCTGTTTCCACTCATGTTGCAGGTACCTGAAAAGAGGAGTCAATGATTTAGGTAGGGTAGCAAATGATGTGGAGACAGAACAAATTGTTCTCGATGAGGATGCAGGGACTGGGAAAGGGAAAATGAGTTCTGTTGTCCAGATGAGGGGATCGATACCACTTTTCTGGTCCCAAGAAGCTTCACGTTTGAGTCCAAAACCTGACATTATATGTAGGTGAATATACTGTGGTTTGTCTTTCAAGAACTATGGTTCATAACTTTTCAGTTCTCATAAAGGAATGCTTGAAGCATATTTTCATTTACTTGTGTCTGGTAGAAGGTTTAACTCAATGCTTTTAATGCTACAGTACAGAGATATGATCCAACTTATCAGGCAACAAAGCTGCACTTCGAGGATCTTACTGGGCGATATGGCAATCCTATAATTGTCCTGAACTTGATCAAGGTATCTACTCTACTCTTGTTTTTGAATTTTCAATTGGAGTGTTCTATATATTTCCTTGTATTGTTATCTAAAAATTTACTTGAAATTTTACTATGTTAATATGACAATGAGATGTTGGAATTAGATCAAAAGACCACATAAGAGAATGTCAGATTGATAATCATTTTATTATATGCTGAATGCTATTTGTTTTGCTGCAACATGTATTGAAATCCAATCAGTTAGAAGACAAAAAGATTTATTCCTTGTTTATGCAATGCTTTGTGAGATGTTTCAGTAATAATAAATATTATATACATTCCTCTGTATAAATCGAAAGTAGCTTGCTTAGGAGTGCTTCTGTATAAAACTGTGTTGTGCTTTTTAGCATCAACAGTTTGGATCGCACTCATGATCCATCATCTAGAAAGTATCTTGTTGCATTAACCAAAAAGCTATTTGTTCCATCTCATTTATTCTCTAGATAGTTGTCCTGGGTTAACATCAAGATGCACATCTGTAACCAAGCCCAAAGTTTAGATTTCAGACTCTTAGACATTCCTATAGGGTGGTACCATGCAATCTAATTTCAGTTAAATAAAATTTAAACACATATTACAGCTGATTCTTGGAGCTTATGGTGCATTCCCTCTGCATATTTATGTGCAAAAATTGGGCATTTCTTTATTGAAGTACTTGTATTAATTTGACAGTGAGATGTTGAAATTAGATCAAAAGATCACATAAGAGAATGTCAGAATGATACCCTTTTTTAATTTATGCCGAGTAACTGTTTTCTTTGTTCTTTGCAGTTTGCTGCAATGTGATCCAATCAATCATAAGCCAAAAAGATGTTTTCGTTCTTTAGTTTTTTATGCAATGTTTCACGAGATGTTTCTGTGATAATATATACATTGCACTGTATGAATGGAAATTATCTTGTTGCATTCACTCAAAAAACTATTAGTTCCATCTCATTCATTCTCCAGATCATTGTCCTGGGTTTACATCACCGATACACATCTTTAACCATGCCCAAAGTTAGATTTCAGACTCTCTGGGCATTCAAATGGGTTGGTGCTATGTAATCTAATCTCAGTTAAATGATGTTTAGACACATGTTACAGCTGATTCTTGGAGCTTATGGTGCATTCCCTCTCCAAATTTATATGCAAAACTAGGTGTTGCCTTATTGAAATTCTTGTATTGATTCACACTATAAGTATTGCAGTAGTATGGATACAAAATTTCACAGATTCAGTTCTACAGGTCTGAAAACAGAGATAGCAGTTTGCCATCTCATATCAAGCTTCATGATTCAACATGCTACACCATACTCTTACCATCCTCATTGATACTAAGTAATTGATGCTAGCCCCAGAGGAACACCAAAGAAAATGGCAGACCCACATAGTCTATATTCTTGCTGATCAGTTCCACAGTTCACAGATTGTTCTTGGAAGGATCCTGATAAAAGAATGCAATGATTTGTCAGAGCTTAGTTGTTGTGTTAGGTGTTATATAGGTAACCTATTTGATTTTACTACTCAAAAGTAGCACTTTATTTGTGCTTCTTAGTTTTAAGAAGTTGACTTTTTAACTTTGAAGTTCACAAGACTTGACTAAAACATTCCCTAATGGACATAAAAGGAAGTTTGAGACCTGGCTACATGTTGCAAGTATGCTTTGTAAGATGTCAAGTATGTTCTGTTCTGTTTGTTTGAATTTGTATACTCTAGTGGATGGTATGTGATGCTCTATGGACATTTTATAGTTCAAGTTTTCATGAAGCATAACATTTACACAAATGCATTGTGTGGTTTGAGCAACCTGTTATATTAAATGCTAGAAAATTTTATAAGTAGACATCATGACCACTCAGGTATGGTGTCCATGGCTATTTTTTATTTTATTTTCATGTTTCTTAGACCCTACATCATATTGACAGACAGTTGAGAAGAGGCCTCGGGAAATGATGCTACGTAGGGAGTTTGCCAATGCTGTTGGATATCTGAACCAAATTCTTTTGGAAGACAATCGTCTCAAGTTTATCCACTGGGACTTTCATAAATTTGCCAAAAGGTCTTGAATTGAAATTATACAAATTTTTACTTGAGGTGCATATCTAATTATGCTGTTACTAATTATATTCTGCTACAGTAAATCTGCAAATGTCCTTGCAGTTTTGGGTGGTGTGGCCAGCGAAGCACTTGAGTTGACAGGATTCTATTACAGTGGAAAGCCCTCTCGTGCCAAAAAGAGAGTGAGTAGGAAGCCTTCTGCTATCAAGCAGAGAGTGAATCAGCTGAATCGAACTAATACTGCAAGGTGTTCAGCTAACTCTTGCATTTCATTCTGCAAAAGAAACTAGTAGTTGACATATGTAAAAGCAAGTTCAATATTGATGAGAATGATTATATATTTGATAGAACAACTTTTTCTTGTTATATGGTTTAACCTATGTGAGTCTAAGTGTGGTTTTGTCTGGAGTATTATATTTCTGCCAGAATCTGGCTACATGCTATTAGAAATTTTGAGATCATTTCCACTTTATTTTACCCCTGCTTTTTTTGGTTGATATTTTATTCATCTACTACTTTGGATTCATAAGTTGCTGATAGATATATGGTTGGAAATATCAAATATGTGGTTGCTAGTACTCACACGAGCAATCACACATGAGCAATCATGATAATTCTGTTTCTGTTGGGACTAAAATCCATACATATGACCTTATTAATGATAATGTTCTGAGTATAATATTAGTCATTGTTGAAAAAATAAAGTTAACCACCTTATTTTTTGCATATCTGTTCCTTTTTGCTTTTGAGTTTGACACACCTCCTGTATTACGAAGTAGGTTTTCATGAGGTTCCAGGTATTCATCTTATTGTGGTTTTAAAGGCAGAAGCATTGGTGTGAAAGAGCTTGTATGTATACCATTATGCGTGTCCATTAGCCTAGCATCATAGACATGGCAATAGATATGTAAAAAGAGATGGTAAAATAAGCTTCATCTTTTCTAGTGTTTTTGGCAAGATGTTTGAAGAACTAGATAAACAATCAATTTTTGCTGCGAGGAAAAATTTATCTTGTGCATTAGTGCAGGTTGCAGCAGCTGGTGGAACACTTCATTAATATTGCATTATTTCAGTTGACTACATCTGAAATATAGTGTGTCATGTCCCCAATTTGATTTGAAATTAAAATTTTGCAAGGGTGGGAAAAAGTGTTTTTGAACACTAGTTTCCATATTTTAATTAAATATAATAATAATATTTAAATAAATAAATAAATAAATAAAATAAAAAAATATAAAATAAAATATAAAAATAAAAATAAATATAAATAAATAAAATAAAAAATAAAATAAAATAAAGGAGGTTGGCCTTGTTAAGGTTATTTTGGGAGGGCTATGAAAGAAAGTAAAGTGCAAGTCATTGGGCATCCATTCTTATCTAATTTCATTTTGGAAATTCTTCTCTTTGGCTGCAACTTTGGTTGGGCTTTATTCCAAGGACGAAGACCCTTGTGAATATGATGAGTTGGCCAAAAACCTAGCTCATCTTGTGGAGGACTCATAACGGAGTTTTATTTGCACTTCATTGGAGACAATTGGAGGTTTGGAGCATCATTGCATAACCAGATTTGAAGATCAGATTTGGAGCAGGGTTGTGGCATTTTGCGAGCAGATTGCATTAGGGTTTTTCCCTAATTTAGAGCACCACTTGGAGCAGACCTGAGCACCCACCTTTGGAGGGTGATTTTGCATTATTTGGAGCATATTTGGAACAACAAACCCTAAGCACTTACCAAGGAGGAATTTCGCCCATCTAGGGTTTGATATTTGAAGACTATTTTGCATATATTTGGTATGTATAATCATAGTTTCAGATCTGATTTGTAGAGCAGAAATTTGGGCATATGTTTGGCATGTTTGAGCCCTTGAGTTCCTTGTAAAATCAGTCCAAAATATTCAGTTTTGTAACAGCACAAGTTATCTACAGAAAATCAGATCTGTATGTTGCATTTGGATGCTCTATCTTGTATTTTTCATGGTGGATTTCATGATTGATATGAATATCAATTGGTAGCATCATTTGGCATGTTTATTTGTCATGTTTGGGCACTTGTATGTTCGCTGTGATATTTTGTTTGAAATCAGAAAATAAAAATCAGAAATTAGAAATCACAATTAGGGTTTGAGCAGAAATAAAAATTAGAATTTTAAGGCAGATCCCAATTGGGGATATTGCAGTGGTATTAGAGCCTCAATCCTGCTAACCTATGGGTTCGATTGTGCAATTGAGTGAGGAAGAGGACGATGAAATTGTGGTCTCCAAAATTGCTAGATGGTATGAGAGGTATCAAAAGTATAAGGATCTCTAACATACCAAGAATATATAAGATTGGCAGGAATGGCTATACCCGTGAGTGAGGAGATTATCAGAATCTTTGATGCGTACTTAGGTGAACCTGAGACTATCAAGGATACAAAATATTTTGATGGTTACTACATAAGATGAAAGAGGAAAGAAGCGAAAGATTCAAAAACTGCTGAGGAGGTCAAGGAACAAGACCCAAAGAAATCAATTTTGTTGGAGGAAACAAATCTGAATCAAAATCAGAATCACCAAAAGTTACCATTGAAGAAAGGATAGACAAAAAAGAGGAATCACTTGCTTGTGACTTGCAGCCTACGAGTGATCATGTGAAGGACAAAAATCAGTCAATATGCAGCCCTAAAAAAGACATGTTCAAGAGTTCATTTCAGCCTTATGAGGACAAGGACAAAAAAGATTAAACTATTGAAGCTACAAATGAAGAGCACATGAAGATTGAAGAAGATACCGCCATGGAGATTGTCAAACCAGCCATGTTAGGTCAGCTACATGAAAGTATGGGTTCTCGTGATGTTTCATTGATTGATCCTAGCATTGCTTCATCACCTTTACATCATTTTGGCAAGGAATCAAATTGTGGTTTGGGTGTCCTTAAGTTGGATGTTGCCCATACATATGTGAGCAATTCAAAAATTTCAGTATGTAGTGGACAAAGTGAATTGGATAAGATTGATTTAGCATTGCAAGATATGGAGGATCACTTGGTGGTTAAGGAGGTTATAGTTGTGCATACTCTTTCTAGACCAGCCAATGAGGAAGATCATGATGTAGAACTCTACTCATTATTTTGATGGAGATCCTTTGATGAAGCATGATGATGACCTAGTTTCCACACATGGATGTAATGAAGAAGAGGCCATGAAGGAAGCTAATTTGGAGGATGCAAGTTTGTTATTGCTTGAGGACAAACAATCTTGGGAAGGGAGGACTGCCATGTCCCCAATTTGATTTGAAATTCAAATTTTGCAAGGGCGGGAAAAAACATTTTTGAACACTAGTTTCCATATTTTAATTAAATACAATAATAATATTTTAAATAAATAAATAAAAATAAAATAAATAATTTATATATATATATATATTGTTGATGATTATTGCAGCTTCGGTTGTCTCTTCCAGCGTATCTATCCTTTGCTTGATAAATTAAATAATAGCACATGAGGTTATTTAATTTATAAACTCCTAAAGGCACGATTTTATAGAGAGATTCAAATTGAATGAGGCTGACCTAAATTCTCTTAGGCGGAATTATTTATGAAAGGAATTATTTGGTGGCCGACTCCCTAACAATAATTTGTGATATTATTTTTTGAAGGCCGACTTACTACATGAAGAGACACGTCTCTTCTTCATACATGCATATATATACTTGTAGAGTTTCATTTGTTGATCATCCACTTCAGTTCATTTTCGCATTTCCTTCTCTCATTCATCTTCGATTCTTATCAAGAGCTGTGCGAGTTTGTCTCAGAAGCAAATTGTGATTAAGTGCAAGACAGATCGAGTAATATGCAAGATCAGTTCGGCATTGTTGTAGGCTGTTGAAGGCTGTTGAAGGCTGAGAGCTCATCAGTGATTTGTCTCCTTATAATTATGTGTTGCATCATACCTTGGTGCATATTATAGGTCATCAAGTAATAAGTCAAGTTCGATTCAGTTATTCTATCAAGTGCGAATTCATCTTGGAGCAATGCGAGTTCTTTGTATAAGAAAATTGATATTGTTAAAGAAGAGAGTTCTGTATTAGCAGATCACAGGAGATAAAATCTATGCTTAGATCATCTGTTGATGTTCATATCTGGCCTACATATTGGCTTATTGTAAAAGGAGACATTCTTGATTAAAATTCAATATATAAGTGATATATTGTTGCTGGGTTTTTCTCCCTCAAGTGGAGGGTTTTCCCAAGGTATCTGCTGTGTTATCTTGTCTGATTTGAATTAATTTTCTGTGCATTAATCTGATCATAAAACTTAACATGGTATTAGAGCGGGTGTGTGAGGATCTGATCAGATTTTTTTGTTGTGGGCCTTGAAGTCTTTGAGGGAACTCTTGTAATTCTCTCCCAGGATCGACACCATCAGGGCACAAGGCTGGGACTGCCTTGGTTAAATTTGCTTCAGCTTTATGGAAGTCATCACTTGGTTATGTTTACTGAAGTTGTCAGCACATTTCTGAAGCTACAGATCGTGGTCAGTTCAGTCTCCCTGTCAACGTCAGAATAAGATTTGAATGGTCTTCAGACCACATTCAAATGTCAAGAAGATCACTCCTTCATGATGTCTGGTCTGCTTAATAAAGAATAAGCCAGCGAACCTTAACATATGGTTTGGTGGAGGAAAGGCCATGAGAAATCAATTCTGGAGATGAAGAGAGATCGTCTATTCAGTGTTGATAAGATTTCATCATATAATCTGAAGTCTGGGCAGCTTTGGTTATTATCTATGTTTGGTGACGACCTATGGGTCACTACAAACTCCATGTCTTGGCTTCTATGATAGGTGTTAATTCAAGGATGGCATCACTGAAGGTGGCAAAGATGTGTCACAGCCACAAATCCAGATCCTTGGTGTACATTCAGAATATTTAAGAGAAGTATTCTTTGGTTGCTGAGTTATATATTTTTTATTTATTTTTATTTTTTTGAATCTTCTAAAGAGAGAGTGGTTTCTCTTGAATTGTGTTCACTAGCGTAAGATCCTTTGAAGATTTCATTTATTGATAGTCTTTTCATGTTGGTTATGAAGATTTATGAGTGTGACTCTGAAATAAAAAGAGAATTGAAAGTTTGATCGTGATTGGTCACATTGATATCATTCTCCAATGCATGATCTGTGATAGAACCTTGAACTCTTGGAGAGAGTTGGTTCTACATGCTAACTGCATAATGCATTCAAGAAATCTATAGTTGTGCAGATTGTTTTTGTTGTGCTGAGTTTGGTACTCTCAAGAGGAGTAAAAGATGGAAGAAAGAGTTATATCAAAATTATATAAAGATAAGTTTCTTTATCCCTTCAGTTTGATCTTTTGATATATTTCTCTTTCAGGTTGATATATTTCTCTTTCAGAACTATCATTGCCATTGCTGCATCTAGAGGATGGAAGATTCACCAGATGGACGTGAAGACAACCCTTCTCAATGGAGTGATTGAGGAAGAGGTTTATATAGAGCAACTTGATGGATTTGAGGTTCATGGGAAGGAGTCACATGTTTGCAAGTTGAAGAAGGCCTTGTATGGTCTTAAGTAGGCTCCTCATGCATGGTACGAAAGGATTGATCGGTACTTGCCAAGTTTGGGCTTGCTTCTTGAAGAATAATGCTGATTCAAATCTCTACTTCAAGGTAATCAATGGTGATGCATTAATTTTGGTTTTATATGTTGACGATCTGATCCTCACTGGAGAAGATCACCTGATTCTTGAGTGTAAGGAGTTGACTTCAAAATTTGAGATGAAGGACCTTGGGCTCATGCATTACTTACTTGGATTAGAAGTCTGGCAGAAACCAGATGAGATGATTCTAAGTCAAGGAAAGTACACCATTGATATACTTAAGAGATTTGGTATGATGGATTGCAAATCCATGTCCACACCTATGGAGACCAACTTACACAAGTTGAAGGAGGCTGCAGCTAATTCAAACTTGGTGGATCCTACATTGTACAGACAACTTATTGGATCCTTGATGTATCTAGTTAACACTAGACCTGATATCTGCTATGCAGTGAGTGCACTTAGCCAGTTTATGTGTGATCCGAGGCAGATACATCTTGTTGCAGCCAAACATATCCTGAGATACTTGCGTGGCACAGTTGGATATGGGTTGAGGTATACTTCAGATGTAGACTTGAAGTTACTTGGTTTCACTGATTCTGATTGGGCAGATTGTGTCACAGATCAGAAGAGCACCTCTGGTTGTTGCTTTAGTTTGGGTTCAGCTATGATTTCCTGGTGTAGCAGGAAGCAGTCATCTGTAGCATTAAGTACAGCAGAGGCAGAATATATTGCAGTTTGTATGGCAACTCGAGAAGCAGTGTGGCTTCGTAAGCTCCTTGCAGGATTGTTTGAACAATCAATGGAGCCTACTATCATTCATTGTGATAATCAGAGTTGTGTGAAGCTTTCTGTCAATCCTATGTTCCATGACAGAACCAAGCATGTTGAGATCAAGTACCACTACATTAGGGATATGGTACTGCGGAGGGCTGTACAGTTGAGGTGCATCAGCACTGATGAGCAAATGGCAAATATTCTCACCAAGCCTCTCGCCAGGATAAAGTTTGTGTACTTTCGAGATAAGCTTGGTATGGTGGAGAATCCAACCTTGACTGAGTAAGAGTCTCAGTATCAGTGAGCCTTGTTTAATGCATTTTCCTCTGAGACGGAGGAATTTGAGGTGCAAGCCTGAAATATTCCCCTTAATTTTTTTCCCAAAATTCAATAAACAAACCAGCAACAAGTCACTGATTAGCGTTAGCTCCAAAAACAAATCAGCATGGAAGTAACTCTAACCAAGAATGTTCACCAAGATCCCAATGTGGGCGAGGTGATAGCATATGGTCAGAGGATCATTAGGAGTAAACTGAACTGAAATTACAATTCATCTGCTGATGCAGGCATCCACAAGCAGTGGGGATACTCCACTTATTCAGTGGGTGAGATTATTACATTATTAAAGGCGGCAAGCCAGCCATTTAAATCCTCACTTCCACTTATTAACGTGGGGGGAATACAGTCCACACAACCACTTATTTAGTGGGGGGAAACTTACAATTAAGAAAGATGATTATTTAAACTCAACCACTCAATCGTGGGAGTATGAAATTTAAACTAATTGCAGCAAATAAAATAAATAGCTGTTAGTACTACTAATCAGCTTTACAATGAATTAAACAGCTGCAAATAAGAAAGATATGCTTCCAAATCAATCAATGGTTAGAGTAACACTTCCTCTAACTCTTACAATACAATAATGATATAGAAATGAAGCTCAAACCAGCATTATATCAAAAACTAACAAGTCTGATCAGAAATAGAGAATACAGAAAATCAGACCAGCAAACTGTACATCAATGAAATGCACATAACTTTATCAATTTACCTCCAAATTGAGTGCAATCAATTGCAATGAACCTCTGAAGGATAGGCGCCCATGTCATGATGATGAAACAGCTTCAAAAAGCAACCATTAATTTACTTGCACAATTCTCAATGCTCCCAACATGGTATGGCCCTTAGCAAGGGCGATTTTGCAAGAATAAAAATAAATACTTTGAAATAAATTCTAATCTTCTATGGGAAGGGGCGCCCAAGTGCTAGGAATCCATATCTTCAATACCCAGAAGCATATTAAAATCGTACAAAGAGCTGTTAATGAAAATCACCTTCAGCCATGAATGAACCAGCAAGCTCAAAAACTGAAAAATACTTCAAATTCTCCAACAATGAAGCTCAATGTGCACTTCTGAATGAAGCACACTCTCAATCCACCATCTAGGGAACCATAGTTTCAGGTCCGAAGAATGGAGACAAATTGCTAAGCTTTCCCTTAGCCGGATTCTGGATTTCAAACCAGCAGCATAACTTTACAATATTTCCAAAGATAATCAGCTCTTCAAACAGCAGCAATATATAAGCTTCAATTGGCAAATGAAGCAACAAGAGACTCTTCAAATTCCAAGAAGTTGAATCACTTCAACTTCCAAAAGGAATGCCACTTTAAGCATTTCACTTTTTGAAATAATAAAATATTAATCAACCTCTTTTAGGCATCCAACTTCACTTTGCAACAATAAAGCATTTAATAATTCATTAAATGCACCATTGACCCCTTAATGACCCCCTTTTTAAAACAACATGAAGTGATCATTCCTAGTGGGGGTGGGGGTACAACTGAGAAACATAAAAATGACTAAGTATAAAACTTAATCCATGGAGATAACCAAAGCCAAACTGAAACTGAAGGATAGCAAAATGACTCGAGCTGAATTGCTGATGATGCTACTGCCAAAATTAGACTTACTAAAAATAGCCAACTGCTATAAATAGTAAGTTCACATCAAAACAACAGAAAGCCAAACTGAACATTGAACGCAAAGGATTGAACTGCTGCTAGACAGATACTGCCAAAAGATAGACTTGCTAAAAATAGTGAACGCTATAAATAGTAAGTCTGCACAACAACCTCAGAACGCCAACTGAGCAGTATCTGAAAGAGGAAACCCTAATTTTCCACCTCAGCTTAGCCTACGGATTTCCGGAAATAGGCTAAATCCAAATGAAGAGTGTAGGGCCAAAATGGGGACATTACAAAGCCCTTGTTAATGCATTTTCCTCGAGGAATTTGAGAGGTTAATGCCTGAGGAATTTGAGGTGCAAGCCCTGTTAATGCATTTTCCTGAGGAATTTGAGGTGAAAGCCCTTGTTTCCACCCCTGAGCTGAGTCATGGTGGATGTCATGTGTGACTCCATGACATATGTTGTACTTGTGTTTCACCCTTTGAGAGAGTCATGGTGAAAGTCACGTTGAGGTGACAACATCACGCAAGTGATGAACACTTGTACTTACCATAGTATGGTTGTAGCCATTATGGTTGATATTGTGTTGAGGCGATATCTGATATCACGATGAGGTGATATTCTTCTTTTCACAATTGGTTGTAGCCATTGTGGTAGACATCATGATGAGGTGATTTGTCTTGTGCAGCTGGAAGTATCCTCCCTAGCTGAGAGGGAGTGTTGATGATTATTGCAGCTTCAGTTGTCTCTTCCAGCGTATCTATCCTTTGCTTGATAAATTAAATAATAGCACATGAGGCTATTTAATTTATAAACTCCTAAAGGCACGATTTTATAGAGAGATTCAAATTGAATGAGGCTGACCTAAATTCTCTTAGGCGAAATTATTTATGAAAGGAATTATATGGTGGCCGACTCCCTAACAATAATTTGTGATATTATTTTTTGAAGGCCGACTTGCTACATGAAGAGACACGTCTCTTCTTCATACATGCATATATATACTTGTAGAGTTTCATTTGATGATCATCCACTTTAGTTCATTTTCGCATTTCCTTCTCTCATTCATCTTCGATTCTTATCAAGAGCTGTGCAAGTTTGTCTCAGAAGCAAATTGTGATTAAGTGCAAGACAGATCGAGTAATATGCAAGATCAGTTTGGCATTGTTGTAGGCTGTTGAAGGCTGTTGAAGGCTGAGAGCTCATCAGTGATTTGTCTCCTTATAATTATGTGTTGCATCATACCTTGGTGCATATTATAGGTCATCAAGTAATAAGTCAAGTTCGATTCAGTTATTCTATCAAGTGCGAATTCATCTTGGAGCAATGTGAGTTCTTTGTATAAGAAAAGTGATATTGTTAAAGAAGACAGTTCTGTATTAGCAGATCACAGGAGATAAAATCTGTGCTTAGATCATCTGTTGATGTTCATATCTGGCCTACATATTGGCTTATTGTAAAAGGAGACATTCTTGATTAAAATTCAATATATAAGTGATATATTGTTGCTGGGTTTTTCTCCCTCAAGTGGAGGGTTTTCCCAGGGTATCTGCTGTGTTATCTTGTCTGATTTGAATTAATTTTCTGTGCATTAATCTGATCATAAAACTTAACATATATATATAAAATATAAAAATAAATAAATAAAATAAAATAGAGGAGGTCGGCCTTGTTAAGGTTATTTTGGGAGGGCTATAAAAGAAAGTAAAGTGCAAATCATTTGGCATCCATTCATATCTAATTTCATTTTGGAGATTCTTCTCTTTGGTTGCAACTTTGGTTGGGCTTTATTCCAAGGACGAAAACCATTGTGAATACAGTGAGTTGGACGAAAACCTAGTTCATCTTGTGGAGGACTCATAACGGAGTTTTATTTGCACTTCATTGGAGACAATTGGAGGTTTGGAGCATCATTGCATAGCCAGATTTGAAGATTAGATTTGGAGCAGCATCATTGTGGCATTTTGTGAGCAGATTGCATTAGGGTTTTTCCCTAATTTGGAGCACCACTTGGAGCAGACCTGAGTGCCCACCTTTGGAGGGTGATTTTGCATTATTTGGAGCATATTTGGAGCAGCAAACCCTAAGCACTTACCAAGGAGGAATTTTGCCCATCTAGGGTTTGATATTTGAAGACTATTTTGCATATATTTGGTATGTATAATCATAGTTTCAGATCTGATTTGTAGAGCAGAAATTTGGGCATATGTTTGGCATGTTTGAGCCCTTGAGTTCCTTGTAAAATCAGTCCAGAATTTTTAGATTTGTAACAGTAGAAGTTATCTATAAAAAATTAGACCTGTATGTTGCATTTGGATGCCCTATCTTGTGTTTTTCATGGTCGATTTCATGATTGATATGAATATCAATTGGTAGCATCATTTGGCATGTTTGGGCACTTGTATGTTCGCTGTGATATTTTGTCTGAAATCAGAAAAAAAAAAAAAAAAATCAAAATTAGGGTTTGAGCAAAAATAAAAATCAGAATTTTAGGGCAGATCCCCATTGGGGATATTTCATAGTGGAGCCTAGTAGTAAATGTGGGAACAGAATGATGTTTTATTAGAATTCAATTGAGTATTTTGTGTCAAACTCATTGGCCCATCTCTCATGAGTATGGATGGTCCACATTGCACTCATTGCATCTAGGTGATGCTCACAAAGTCAAGCATCGGGACTTCCCAAGAGGTCACCCATCCTAGTACTATTTTGACTCAAGTGTGTTTAACCATGGAGTTTCCCTCGAGATCAATCCCACTTAATGTGTAAACATAGTAAGGCTAGGGATGCAAATTGGTAGTTCCAATGAAGTCAACTAGAGGTAATTGATATAGCTAGACCATTTGTAGTTCAGCAACATTTTGCACAGCATTGTGTTCCATGAAGTTATGGCGATGAAGTTAGTAAGTGATAGGGATTCAAGGTTTGAGGTCAAGGGCATAGACAGCATGGGGAAATTAGCATAATTGGCTTCTTGTTGTTGAAGTTGTTCATGGGCTGTGTTCCCAGAATTACTTATCTGCATTATATTGTATGCTGAGAGCCTGAAATTGGGGAACTAGGAGGTGAGAGTAAGGTGTGGAATGAGAGACAAGTTCATGGAGTTGGTAGTCAACATTGTTTTTGGTTTTGAGGCCACAAAGCTAGGTTGCATAACATGTAGAATCCTCCTAACATGAGGAGTTGATCCTAACTGGGTGTAGTGGAATCAAATGACTAGATGGAAAGAAGAAGAAAAATGGACACACTCTAGGAAAAAAATATTAGAGAGCAGGTTAGAAGGATAGAAGGATAGATTGAAACAAAAAGGAAAGGAAGCAAAGAATAGCTTGTGCTCAAGGTAGGGTGTGCTTTTCAAATCTCATCTTAATACTTGAAAAGTAAAGTCTAAACTAATGCAAATCAAACAACACTACTTTGCGAATCACTCAAGGAAGCATATGTGAAAGTAAATACAAGGAATTAACAAAATCTTTGAGCTCTACACAAACAATGAAATGGAAAAGCAGCAAGGTGTGCAATTAAATTATTAAACTAACCTAAGTTCATTCAAACAACATGCAAGACCCAAGTCTAGTTGCAAAGTTAACAAAAAAACTAGAAATGCACCTGATCTCATTATTTTAATTATGAGTTTTTATATCGAATGCAAAGCGTTGCAACTTAACTCAAGAAAGCTCTAGATTCCTCAATATAATTAGTAGATTTGAGAAAGCTCTTAGAGATAATACCATTGAAAATAAAGAGTAACTATGGCAAGTGCTTAAGAAATGAATATGCATGCTAGAAATGATAGTGTATTCAAAGTACAAATAATGCTTCATGCCAAAAACAATCCAGTGTGATGTAAAACAGCCATGAAATGCAGGTACAACAGATATATGACTCAAAAAAATCGCAAGATGTGCGAGGTGCAACCTATATATATCAAATAAGTGAAGACATATACTATCTGATAAAATCAGCAAAGAATATAATTTATAGGATATGCATGGAATTAACCTTTAAACCAATTTCAGTGATCCATAAACTATGATGGTTATTACATATGTTAGTTCTTCAATAATAGATTTTAACTTTAGAGAGCAATAAGACTGAAATCAACAAGCATGAAAACAACACAAGAAGGAATTGCAGGAAAAACGAGAGAACAATCACCATAAAGAGTATAAGACTGATATAGCTTGGAGAAATCCACTTTGACAATGAAAACTACATCAAGTATTTGCTTAAAAATACTCCAATTACATTTACAATTGGTCTAAGCCTCTTGGGCTTGTTAATAGCTCTAGAATCAGCTCAGATGACTCTAAAATCTCTCACAATTTAACTCCTCTGCTACTGTACTTGCAACAGTCACTTAGGAACTCAGAAAACCTTCATTTTGCTACTCTAAATTCCTTCTACATACTCTAAAAATGCTTCTGGATATTAAATTCATGTTACAATGGGCTATATGTAGCCTTTCAAACATTCAAAGCGTTAGGAAGTTAAAACAATTAAGAAAACCAAAGAGAAACTAGAAATTGGAACATCATGGGATGTGCTATTTTGTGCAGAATTGTAATGTCCCCATTTTTAGCCCTACGCTTTCCAGTGACTGTTAGCCTATTTCTTGAGGCCCGTAGGCTAGTTAGAGGCAGAATTAGGGTTTCCTATTTTCTAGGAGGATTCCTTCTGAGTTTTCAGAGGTTGCATGCAAGAGTTTAGCAGAAGGGTTTTTGGGTCTTTCTGAGTTTTTAGAGGACTTCAGAATGATATAACATGCATATTCATTAGATGACCTTTCCAGACTTGCTATTTTTAGTAAGTTACGACAGCTGTCCAGTTTGTGCTCAAAATGAGTTTGGAGTCACTATTTTTAGCAGTATGCTATTTTTAGTAATTGTTATTTTTGGCAGTGCTATTCTTAGCAACAATTCAACAATTCAGTGCAATGTCTAATTTTGGCAGGGCAGTATTGGCAGTTTGGTCTCCAGCATTCTTGGAGCTTGTTTTGGCAAGTCATGGCTTAAGTGATTTTCAAATGTGGACACCTTAGTTGGAAATTATAATGTTTTAACTTTAAGTTAAATATTTACTAAGGCTAAATGGAACACCACTTTTGGAGAGATAAGTGATTTTTATAAAGTTATTTCACTTAAGTCATTTTGGATGCCTAACCTTGTGAGTAATTGCATTTTATTAAAGGTTATATTTCTCATATGCCTTTAGACGCCTAAGTCAAGAAGGGGTCAAGATGAAGTCAAAATGCAAATTACAATGAAATATGAATCCTCATTTGGGTGCACTAATTGGAGGGAAAAGAAGTTTGAATTCATGATTGGAGAGAGTTATAAATAAGAGGCTTTGTCTTCATTTTTGGTTTCCATTGTTTATCATAATGAAGTGTTGCTGAAATGATTTCAGACCCCTTGCTTCGAGGAATGCACACCTCCTAGCTAATATCGTTTTTGTGTTTGAAAGATAACACCTAGCTGATTGAGACTGCTTCTTCATCTAGAGGTTGCAGATTGAGCTTCACAGTTGATTGTTTTGGTTGATATTTTTGTTTTGGACTTGCTAGTTAGAGCATGGCTGTAGCACGTTTTCATTTACAACTCCTTGGGCAATTTTTCTATCATTTTGGGTATTGAAGATATCATTTCTCCTACCTTGGGTGCCCCTTTCCACAAGGTTGTAGATTTTATTATGAAGTATTCAATTTTTTAGAGCTGGTCGCCCTAGCCCAAGCTGCTATTCCATTTCCAAATTTGTCTTGGGAAACGTGCACAACAATCTGGAGCTGTTTGGTGTTGTATCTTGCCTTGTACTTGGTTTCCCTATCATTTGGCTTCATTTGCACTTGGTTTGACATCATTCGGAGGAGTATTGGTGAAGTTACGAGCATAAAGGTGAAAACTATACTTGCTAGTTTGGTTTTCAGTTTGCTGCAATTTTATATTAGATCTGATATTTCAATCTTTTTGGCCATATTTTATATGCTGGATATCATGTACTCACTTGGAGAATATCATTTTGGTAATCATAAGCCATCCATTTCTCATTGTTATTGCAGATTACATCTCATTTTGTAACATTGATTCAGTAGTACTGATCAGCTATTTTACTTTCTACAATTCGCACTTTGTATTCCCACTGTTTAGTGGAAGAGACAAGCCTCGCCATCTATTTCATTTTCAGTTCTGTTCTTTGCTTTCATACCCACTGAAAAAGTGGAAGAGATTGGCCTCGTCGTCTACTACTTTCAACACTTTACTTTTTTGTACTGCTCGCTAAAAAGCAAAAGGGGTTGGCTAGCCGCCCAGACATTTCCATTTCAATACTTGTATTTCCATTCCCGCTGAATAAGTGGTTGAGTTGCATTGCATTTCTAGCTGATCGGCTAAGCCGTCTTCATATTGTATTTCTAGCTTTTAGTTCATTTCAGCTAACAATCCCCTTTCCACTGTATGCTCTCACCTTGCCCACACTGGGAACTTGGTCATCAGAAAGTGAAAGGTTGATTTTCAGTACTATACTTTCAGTTTGGATTTCATGTAACGATCCCCTTTCCACCGTAAGCTCTCACCTTGCCCTCATTGGGATCTGGGTGATCTAAAAGTGAAGGGTTGCTTTCAGTTGGTTTATCATTTCTCTAACGTTAACGAGTGAAATTTTGTGCAAAAAATTGGAAAAAATTATAAGGGGATATTTCAAGAGTGAATTCTTCCCTTCTGGCAGATCAGTGATCACCTGGTGTTTTTGTAATGACCGAGGAAAAATTGCTTTTTCCGATAGTTGCAATTGACAATTTCACAATTGAACCTAAAATACTTAGTTTCGCCATTTTCTTTCCCACCAAAGCTTGCACATGGGATGCCCACGCTTCACATTCTCCAAGTTCTAAGAGTTTGTCCTGTTTAAATACCTCTCTAGAACATGCAATGAAGCACAAAATTAGATCTTTCTACACATCACATCTTCCCTATATAGAGTCTTTTGGTCCCCAAAAGATATAGAGATTCAATGGGAGAGGGAGGATGAACCCCTCAACTAATGGCATGACTACTACCTTGCTTTGCTAAAAAAAACAAACATTAGCCAAACATGGGAACATTTTTGTCTCCAATTGTTTGTGTAATGAGATGGATAAGTGCTTGAACATGGAGGAACATGATTAACATTATTTTTCTCCAAGGGTATGATCCTTGTGTTTCCAGTCAATATCTGTCCATGAAGATTTAGGACAAATTTAGGCTGTTCTTTGCCTCTGTAAGCATACACATGATGCTCTTTCCACTCTTGATGGCACAATACTTGTTTTCCCTTTGATAGAATATCACTTTCTGGTCATACATGTAGGGGCTACCAGAAACAACACCACACATCCAACGGAGCAACATCTACAACCACTTCATCAACAAACTTGAAACCAACAACAAACTTCATTCTACATTGTCTTCTAACAAGTGGATTAGCACCTTCTTTGATCCAACCTAAGGCATAAGGCTTGGGGTTTTGATAAGTTACAAGGCAAATTTTTACAATCAAATTAGCTTTGGAACAAGAATAAAAAAGGGCATCAACTTGAACACATTTAACATGAATCTTGATGTTAAATGATGCTTCTTGAGCTAGAAAACCGACTTTCTTGGTAGTGCAAGAAATCCTTGAATCAACCTCAAAAGTGCAATTAGTTACTTTATTACCTCATTATCCTTTTCAAGAGAAATTAGCATTTTTCTTATCCTTCTTCCCTTGCTTATGAGGGTTCTTTTCCAGGTGCAACTTCCACAATGAGGATTCTTCATGACCATCTTTATCACAATGTATAGATTTCTTCTTAGGGCTTATGAAATTTACCTCTTAGACTGGGCTTTAGCTCCACTTATCCTAGGAGAGAATGGAGGACCATCTACTTCACGATAATGAGCATGGGCACATGCTTCATCTATGTCCATTGGTTTGGAAAGCAACATAGGCCTGCAAGGATAGCTATGAAGGCCTCCAACATACTTCATCAAGACTTTTTCCATTTGAGTAAACCTTCTTCAAAAATAACTAGTGTACTCTTGCATTTCTATTTCAAAAAATGCCATTGCATACATTTTTCCTTTGTATGACAATTAGATAAAATTGTTTATTAATGAACATATATATTGATTGTCACCACGTGCTCTTCCTAAGTAGTAATGAATCTCCAATTTTGATCTTGATAATTCCTTCGCAAATGACTAGTGCCAAGACTTTTGCTACTACCTTTGCCTTGACAATATTATGTTAAATTTGTTCCCTTAGATATTCCTATGACTTAGGCCCATTGTATTGTCCCTTTCTCACTCTCATGACTCCACCATTATTTGCTAGATTGCAATTTCCCTTGGAGGCCCTGTCAAAGTTTACCTTTGTTATTTGGGCAAGGTCTTTTTGGCTTCTACTCTCTTAGGGAAACTTACTTTCTCCCAATGTGTAGGGGATTTGACTATGCATAATAAAGGCATATTTTCTTGTTTTCTTAAAATGTGATTTTTTTTGTATTATGGAGGGCAGGCACAAATGCAAATCTTTTTAGCTTTTAAGGAAAAGGTTTTCTATGTTAACATTGTTGCCTTATTGACATAATTTTCACATTGTTTAATAAATTATAATACACGTTACTTAACAAGGTATAAGATGCATTTCTTGTTAAGTTATCTTATATTTTTATTTATTTTGAAGGTATTTAGTGGGCCAACATAGCACTCCTCATCTTCAAGAGGAAATCAATCCCTAAAAGGGTGAATAAAATCTTTTTTTCAGATTGACAACAAATAATTGGTGGAAATTGATGACTTGAACTCTTAGCCAAACGGGGTATAAAACAACAAGATTTTATTTGGCTTCTATTTTCCTCACAAAAAAAGAAATCTTATTGGCGTAAAAAATGTTGTGCCATTTGGATCAAGGAAGGAGATTCAAATACCAAAGGCAACAAATGAACTCAATTTCACATTTTTGCTTTCCTAATAATCAAGTCACATAATCCTTTGATGCAATTGTTAATGCAATCACTCTTCATTTCTAGATATCGTTATCAAGAAATGCAAATAACCAGGTGATTAAAACTTCGGTCCTATTGTTCATACATGCACTTACTACTTCAAATGATAATGATTAGATTATGTAATCATGAAAATAGAACTTGAATAAAGCTTTTTACGTCAACCTGGATAAATCCTCAAGTGCATATGGTTTGACCATTCACTGCTTTCAAGAATTGTTGGAATACATCCATAATGATCTTATAATGGGGTTCAAAATTATGTGAAAACAAAATATTATCAAAATATCTTAACATGACCAATCTGGCTCTTATCCCTAACAATCCAATTATAGACACTAAAGAAGGGTTCAATCCTATTTGCCTCTATAGTATACACATAAGATCATTTCCAAGATCATTGCACAATGTCTACAAGCACTTCTTGGCAAGGCCATCTTCTTAGACAAGGATCATCTTCTTAGACATTATTTTGGTACAATAATTCATTCCTTCCTTGCCTAGTCACTATACGATTGCAATCATGGTCCAGTTTGATATGTCAAAAACATTGAAGTGCTAGAGTTGGAGCTTCTTGTTGATCACACTCAAGGCATTTGGTTCTAAATTGGACTATGTTTCCTAGATACAAATCTGCATCACAACCTGTCTCAATGAACATCAACGGTGCAGCATGTACATTTTCTATTCCTCCAAGAAACCACATACATTTTATCCCAAACTCCAATTCATCTCATCATGTGTGATGGTTTGATTGCATGTTGATGGATATCAAAATGCACAATTGAACACATGAACCCTTTCTAATACAATAGTTATTATCTTACCAATTTTGGGTTGGATGAGTTTGGCAAGACAATTGCAATATATTTTAGATATTGAGCAACTTAATAGAGCTTTAGGTATTGATGATTGACATGTTATCCCATCAGCTCATCAGGGTCTAGAAAATCAATTTTGAATCCTCCCAATTGCATGCTAGTTAGAATTACATGTGATAACTACCTTCCAACTGAGAAATTTGAGGCTGTTTCCTGAATTGTGAGAGAACTTGAAAATCAAGATGATTTCTTTTATTGGCCATCTTGACCTCATAGTTGGGGAAGGGATCTTACTTAACATTGTACAACATACTTAACATATCAATATCTACATCCATAGTCTAGTATAGCAGAAAAAAAACTTCAAATTGACAAAAAACCCATAATATCTCATGTTTTAGGTCGTGCATATTTAAACTTCATTCTTTTAAAAAGTGGGTCAAAGTTGGTCCACTCTATCTTTAAGCTTAATCACTTTATATTATCTGCCTTCCAACTAAAAAATCTAAGGCCATTTCTTGAATTATGAGAGAACTTGAAAATCAAGATGATTTCTTTAATTGGCCATTTTGACCCTATAGTTGGGGAAGGCTGTGGGAGTTAATGGTGACTCCTCAACGTTGTGCATGTTTTGCACACCCACCCCGCCATGGGTAGGGACCCCCTCTTTTCGCTCTCGATAGGCTGCTTTGCTCCCGTCTCATTTTGTGTGCCCCTTTCCTAGAGCCTAAATTGGTCATGTGCCTTCAAACGATCAAATTCCCCTGACCAAATTCACCTACTTGAGTTTCGCCAGGTCTTTTGCTTTTGTGGAAGTGCCCTTGCGGGTTTCTCTTCACCCGTTGCCTCGATATCCTCCGGGCCTCGTGAGCCCGCAGCTGCAGTTTGCTTCACATGGGTCGCCGCTCATGTTTCACTGTTGCGTAGTGACTAACACCCAACTTCCGCCCGCATGGTGTGCTCCGCAATTAGTTTCTCCATTCGAGCCTTGACCGAGCATCCAAACGAGCATGAGATTCCATATCTCACCTAACTTGGGTCCACCATACAAAGAAATCAATGCACGCCAGTAGTGGAAATTGGCCTATAAATGTTGCTCTCGGCCCTTCATTTTCTTTTGGGCATTCAAATCTGGGGAGAAGCAAAGTCCCCCTTCCTTTTTTCCGCTTTTTGCCTTGTTCCTGCTAACTTGGTCCTTGATCGCTCGATTCGCTTTTTTCCTTCATTTTTGACTTTGGGGACAAGTTTCCTATGGATTTGGGATGTTTTTGTGGTGCCTAAGTGAATCATTAAGGTTTCATAGTTTTGTGCTTAGGAAATTTCTTATTTCGAATCCTCGCTCTCCGCGGCTTCGGCCTCCCCAGAACTTTTCTTCCGGGCTTGCCAGCATTCTTCCGGAGCCTATCTGGCTTAAGCCTGTTTCATGGTTCTTCCAGCTGTCCAACTTCTGGCGCTATTCCTTTATTTTCGTTTATCGATCTCTCTGACTCGATGAACCGGAATTTCTCCAGGGTTGCCTGAACGGTTATCATTCTTCCGGTTGGTTTCATTCCACTGTTCTATTTGACCCGCGACTCCAGGGTTGCCTGACCTTTTGGTTTCCATTGCGCGGATTCTCCGACGTTTCCTTCTAAACTCAATTCTCCGGCTGTTTGACCTTCCGCCTCCGCTTCCCGGAAAGAGCTTTGAGCCATTTCCAGTTGCCTGACTTCCCCGGACCTCGCCTGTGGCTGTCTGAACTTTCCTGGCTACGAGATCCTTCCTTTATTGTTTCCGGCTCGGCCTCGCTTCAATTCCCGGACCTTATTTCCTCTATGCGGCTATCTCGAACTTTCTTTGCCGCGATCCTTTCCTTTGTTGTGCTGATTCTTCATTTACGGCGTTTCCGGCTGAACTGGCTCTTCCAGGAGCACCACACCTCTTTCGCCGGCTGTCTCCTTGGCTGCTTCTTCCATCCTACCGAGATTCTAGCTCCCAGAACCTGGCCCCTCCGTGGCCGTCCGGAACTTTCCTTCCGGGACGCCGTCCCTCCTTTGCCGTTTTGCCTTCCATCCACCTTTGGCATTCTGGCTCTTGGAACTTTCCTTCTGGGCTGCCGTCCCTCCAGGACTATTTTGCCTTCTGTCCGTCGTTTTCCTTGGCGCCCACACCCTTGGGTGCGCATTAATGTTTATGGTCCAAATGAGCTCCAAATGTGGAACAATGATGAATATTATGATCTTTTGATGATGCATGAATGGATCTAACAGGGAGTTTACAAGGTTTGACTAATGTTTGCATTGATTTGTGTATGAAGGCACTTACGGCGCTTCATGTATGCAAAATTCAAGAAACCTACCGTAGGTCCGTCAGGGAGACCCATTGAGAAAGCTGAACAAGGAAAAGCACATAGCTCCTGTCACTATTCGTTTTATGCCCACCTTTCCTTGTGGTACCCATCAACAAAGCCGACATTAGAGGCAGGCCTGTGCCAGGGAAGTCAATGACAAAAATGCAAGGGGGTGGCCTTGAAGAATGCGTGAGGGAGTTGTCCTACTTTTCACCAGACGATGATAATCTTTAAGGAGTTGTTCACCTGAATCAAGGGCAACCAATCCATTGATGCCAGTCGTCGATGGGCCTGTTTGATCCAATGAGGAACGCTGCAAATCCATCAGGGGAAGAAGGCAGCTTTCAGGTAGTTTTTGCTACAGTGAAAAGGGAAATCAGCAAGAAGACAAAATTGCTACAACACTTGGGCACTAGATGACAAAACAAAGAAAAGACAAAAGATGTATTTTAAATTGCTGAATATTGAAGGGTAGGTGAAACCCTAATGTAAACAAATCTGGACCATTCCTTGTAAATCAATCCTGGCCATTCATTTGGGCTTTGGAAAACTATAAATAGGGGCTTGCCCCTCATTTGTAAAGGGTTGGAGAGCTGGTGTAAAAAGCATTTGCAGCAATAGAATACAACATTGCATGATTTTATGGATGTTCTCTTTGATTTTGGTCATCTTGCATGCATGGTTCTACTTCCATGTTAATTTTAGTGTTAGTTTCTTGAATGGAAGTGCTGATGGTGATTGTTGTTTCAATATTTGATGAATTTCCAGCTCATGCTTTTTGTGGTTCATTGATGATGAATCACTTTACAAAGCTAGTCTGAGCTTCCTTCCTTTATTGTTGCAACTTAGTTCGATTACATGTGCATGATGTGTGTGCGTAATCTGAAAATCTGCAGTCCTTAGAAGATTGTACTGGTTTTGTGTAACTGTAGGATCCTCTTGGCCAAGCAAAACCTAGTTTAGGGAGTTTGTCTACTGTAGTAGCCTCCATGATCACTGTTCATTCATAGTTTCAGGTCTAGGAACTTCCTCTCTTCCTTGCCCTTTTTTTTTTTAATAACCTTAGGCAAAGTTCACTGCACATTGTAAAGCTAAATCCAATGATAAAATGGAGTTCAAGACTGCTGTTTGAACCCGCAGCAAATGCACAGCATCTCTCCCATCTTAAGAACTCTATTTGCAAACCCAACTCCCCTCGCTTCGTAACTCATCTGTAAGTCCGCCTTGTGATTCCAGCAAATCACATAAAACAACTGAGATATTCCAAGCACTGTCAAGACCTGACATTAGAGACTTTGGGATAGTGTTTTGCAATTTGATTGTTGAAGATTGTCTTTCAAGAAAGGTAGTGCACATATGCACTGGCTGTGTTGAGAAGTGCATAAAAACACATCAACATTCAACACCCCCAAGAACAGTTGCTAGACCAAAATATCTTCCACAAGTGAGAAAATGGCAAGAAAGCTTGCTTCAACAATGCAAGTTGAATATTGATTGAATAATGGTTGAATATACAAATGTACACAAGATGCCTTGCTTATAAAGGCAAGGTAGAGAGATAGGATTAGACAAGATCATGACAAGTGTCTTAATCCTATAACATGAGACAACTAACTCATAACTACCTAGGATAAGATAAAGTCTAGATATGACAACTAAGGCTTCTAGAAGGAATCTTATAATCCTAAATAAACTTAACATGTGAATATGTCCTCTAATTCCCTAGTGAGTAAATTAGCTAGGTACAAGACATTTATTCACACCAACAAAGGGATCTTACTTAACATTGTACAACACACTTAACATATCAATAACTACATCCATAGTCTAGTGTAGTAGCAAGAAAGCTTCAAATTGACAGATAACACATAATATCTCATTTTTTAGGTCATGCATATTTAAACCTCATGTTTTTAAAAAGTGGGTTTAATTTGATCCACTCCATCTTTAAGCTTAATCAGCTTATATTTTCTACTTTTGTTGTCCTAAATCATAATTTCTATATGTTGCAAGTTGTTTGCAGACTACATGTTTTGAGATAATTGCTTGAAAAAAATTAGTGTCATTTGTTTCTCTTTTTTTTCTAGAATGTCTGCTTGAGCATATTTTATATGTTTTTAGATCCTTTTCTAATTTTATGAGCATGGATACAATGTTTTGGGACTATGGATCTCCATTAGGCCAAGCTTTGGCACCTAAAATCATCATCTAAACTCATTTTTATTTGTGGCCTAACAAGCATCACAAAATCTTCACCAGTGATGCAACAAAGGAATGCCATGGCCCCATGAGGTGTCCCGATTGCTAGAGAGATCTAAAGAGAATAGAAAATCTATTCCTATAGTACATGCTGGTACAAGAGGTTTGATTACATCTAGCTCTCTCATTCAACATCATGTGGTTCCTACCTCTTCCATAGATGGCAAACCATATAAATGGCATCCCTTTTATACTAAGTCAAAGCATGTCTTTTGACTGCATTTTCTGGGCCCTAGCATTATTTGCTGGGTTTTCTGGCTAGAAAGAAACAGTCAACACTTCATGGGCTATATCCATCCCCTCCCTCTTGTGGTTCAAATAAATCTTTTCTTGCATCAAAATACCATCCTTTAATTCATTACAAGTATACCCTTTGACTTCAAACATGTGGGATATGGCTATTATTTTTTTGGACTTGGTCATATCTTCTCACCATGGCTTTCCCAAGCTGGTCATCTGTCTCTTCATTGGTGTCCCCACATCCTCTTTCCATAAACTAAAATCTAATAGATCAAGCCTAGGTAACTCTGGTAAAGTTGGCATTGGGGGAGTAATAAGAGATGCAATGCTCAGGTAAGTTTTTCTAGCATGTGAATTGTTTGTACATCCCGTTATGATTGAAGGGGTTTCTGCATTAATCCTCCTTCTAGATCTTAGTTATTATGGGTTTCCGTAGGTTGTAGTTGCATCTTTTATATAAAGATGTCTTAAAATCTTGGGATGTGCAAAATTTCTTGCTTTTGTCCATTACAGCTTAGGATTTCTGTTTCACTTTGAGATCAGAATGGTCTATTCGTTGCTTATTATTCTTTCATGTCTAAGTTAATTGATCTTGATGGCATTCTTATTTTGGAGCATAATGTTAACAAGATGCTTAGGCTGCATAAAATGTATTCAAAATGGTTACCAGTGCAAATGTTGCCCTTTAATATTCTTGATGAGCATATATATCAGTTATCACTTACAGTTCTGCCTAAGTGGAGCTTGTTTCATTCCGACAAATGTTGTTTCTGGCCATTTCATGCTCAGTAGAGTTGATTGTTTACTGGCACAAGAAGAGCTCCCCTTTAATGTTCTTGATGAACATATATATTGATTGTCACCACACGCTCTTCCTAATTGGAGCTTGTTCTATTTTGATTATTGCGATCCCTGGCCCTATGATGCTCACTAGAAATAATTTATATGCAATGTTCCACCACCTATTTCCAAAGTGTAACCAATAGTGAAAAATGTTTGTGTATCTTAAAAATCAACAATCCCGAGTTTCAATTTAAGCAACTCTAGCAAATATAACTGGAAAAACCTGATTCAAATGTATGTCTGACATATCAGTCCTCTCTGGTATTCAATAGTGTCTTAAAAAGTTAAAAACCATTTTCAAGAAGGCCTATCATAGCACTTTTGTACTCCTAAAGTATCTGTGATAACTTTCTGTAAAGCAGCGCACCATTGTCAAAAACTAATGTATTATCCAGTTTTTTTGTTGTGGCTGGTTTGAATGAAGCTGCTTTCTTGATAAGTTTATTCAATTATTATCTTTCTAGTCATGACCAGCTATTGTAAAATAATTTTTTTTTCAGCCATATTTCCTTCAATAGAGAGTGAGATCTACCTACTTTTTCTTCATGCACATCTCAAATTCAGATGCCATCTCTACCAAGTTCGAAGCCTAACGCATAAATTGCAGAGATGGTTCTGTAGGCGATTTCAGATGCAATAACTCAATCATGGATCCCAAGAACCCAGATTCCAGAGATGAAGAAAATGCAAGAGAACCCAGATTCCAGAGTGGTGTACTTCGTACAAACTGCATTGATTGTTTGGATCGCACAAATGTTGCCCAATTTGCGTATGGTCTAGCAGCTTTAGGCCATCAGTTGCATGCTATGGGATTGTCAAATTTGCCCAAAGTGGATACAGATAGCAGTATTGCTGCTGCTCTTATGGATATGTACCAGAGTATGGGAGATGCTCTTGCAATACAGTATGGTGGTTCTGCAGCTCATAATAGTGTATGTTTAATTGCCTGAAATGTAACTTAGCAATTCTTTTAAAGACTGAGTATTCTTTATGCAGCTGTCCCAGGCGCATTTAGCATGATTTAAAATGAGTTTATGATCTAAAGTAAAATATTGGGGTGTATTATTTTTGTCTACATTTCAGGTTTTCACAGAGAGGCAAGGAAAGTGGAAAGCTACTACTCAATCTCGTGAGTTTTTGAAATCGATCAAACGCTATTACAGCAATGCTTACACTGATGGTGAAAAGCAAGATGCCATAAATTTGTAAGATACACGATTATGAGTTCTGCTGTCTGAAAGCAAATAATTCTAACTTCGTAACTGGATTTGGAAAAGTCACCTTTTCTGCTTAGTATTTCTTCAGTTGTTGGTTTCCTATATGCTCTAGCACATATTGTTTTTCCTCCACAACCATGGAACTGTAAATTTATTGGATCATTGGTACCTCATGATTATACATGTTTCCAATTGCAACCATTTTTTATTTGTTTAAAC